>OY728161.1:393905921-395155921 GCA_963277665.1 Viscum album
TCCATGAATGGTGCATCTCATTTCTTTTTATCTCAAAATGTTATGGAATAGTATAAAATGAATATGTACTGGATATATATGATATTTAAATCATTAATACTATTCAGGATATGATCAACTTATAACTACATGGACAATCTTTTTCAAACAAGTTCATTTTTGACTCATGTACAAAACATCGACAAAAACATATTCTTATGTTGGGATATATTATTATATATCCTTATTTCTGTAAATGATATGTCCAAGTGATGAGATACCCTTTTGAATCTCTCATAGACAAAATTTAAGAATTTTAAAGTGACGCCGTTAGGATGTCAAATTTCTGTAAGAGGACTTCTTAACCCAATTTCAATTATTTGGGTTAAACCTATAATTCTTGATTATGTATTACTATTAATATGTGTGGATTACCTTTCATTTTTTACACTTAATATCCTCTTATATTGGGTGTATTTATATTTGTCACACATAATTATGTAATTGATTTATCCTTAATCTGAGGATAACAACTTTGTAAGGGACATTGTCTCATTTTCCTTTCATTGTGGAATATTTTGTTTTATAAACAACATTATTTTATACAGTTTATAAACCCATTTTACTTTTAATTTTATTCAAAAGGAATATTTTTTATACGAATCATTTTACGATACAAGAAGATGTATGTTTATTTTTAACATACGCAGTGACAATGACCTTTCCACCGCCGTGAGTATTATTTGATCTTTGACTTCATCAAAAAGCCGTAATGATTTTAAAAGTAAATAAATAACATATACTCTTTTTTTTATTTTGCTATTGAAAATGGTTTTGATAACGTATTTGTTATGTCAATATATTTAATAGATATATTGTTCTTGAAATGTTGAAATGTTTTATTTCCTTTATAATTTTTTTATGTTTTATGAATATATAATGGTACATAGACATTTGACAGGTGGTTACATGATAAACCATATAAAGGGTAGTCCCGTGAATCCCCTTACGGGTGGTTACGTTATATCCTCAAATGCATTGGGTATGGAAATCGGCCATATGGAAATTACATTTAGTGATATGTGTGGAAGTCGAACGAATGGTTATTCAATTTAAGTATGTTTATGTCCCAGTTTTCCTTTATATGTTATGTGTTCATTATGTGGGTTTTATGGTAATCTTTTGATTACAAAAGTGTAAGTAATTATCTTTCATTCAGTGAAGATTATTTACTACTTCTTAAAGGAGAAATGTGTTACTTTGATAAAGTAATCATGGTTTAAAAGATGTTTTGAAAAACTAACAGTTTTTCTTCTTTGTGTATCCCTTACTGATCTTTTAATGCTCACCCCAATTTATTTTTAAATGTTTTTCATAGGACATAATGAGGAATAGGGTCAAGGATAGGATCAATGAATATTCATTCTTTATTAAACATGGAACAAGACATGACTCTTTTTTTAAGAGTTCATGTTTTCTAAAAAAAAGAACTTTGTAGAAGTGTCTACTGCGTAATATTTTGAGATGTAATAGTTATGATCTAATTCCCTAAAACACTAAACCTAAAAATATCCTCACTAGGAATTAGTCATTTAATTCAATATTAAGTGAGGTTTATATCCGGGGACTTATAGTTGGTATCAAAGGTCGGTTTAGATAACTTTAGAGGTTAGAGTGTTGTTTAAGAAAAAATGAAAAGTTGTGTATAACCACAATGGGATGTATATTAGATGGAGTCATTGTTTTTTTATTAAATATGAAATGAGTTTGAGATAACATGGACAATTTTATCTTGGTGTTTATATTCCTCTTTAGTACATGATGATTTTCTTGATATACTCACACTGACCTGTTTGGTTTTAGTGAATGGATTGATCTAGAAGGAACCAAAGTGACAATGGGTTTGAAGGAAACTTTGGTGGTTCTTTGATAAAGATATTGTATGAAATTGGGGATTCAATGAGAAATATTGTGGTTACCCTAAACCAACTATTAAGAGTCATGATTAACCACTTGAACCTTGGTGAGTTCTCTAATGCATCATGTAGGAGATGACCAACTCGGTGCGGAAGTTGAGGTGATAATTATAAAGGAAACATTAGGGTTTATATGATACTTACTATTGAGGTAATTATGGGTTACTATATGTTATGATGAAATATGAACGACATGAGATAAACTTTATGTTAAATTATGTTATGGTCAATTTTCAATATTTAATCACTTTTTGGGGAATGTTATAAGAATTATGTAGTTTTGGAATAAGGACAACACGTAGAGCGTGTCACAACCTATCGCGTCGGACGAAGCTTTGGGAATCCAACCCACAACCAAAGTGTGACAGGTATTTATCGCCTACCACTGGACTACGTGAAGTCCCTGGTTAGTTTGACTTATTATTTTAGTTAGATGATAATATAAATTAAGAATAAGTTAACTTTGGGTTTCCAATATAAATTATTAACCTATCATGGAGGATATGTGATTTGGTTAATTACATTTCAGTATGAGATATTAAGAGTAACTAATAATTGGAGAGAAATGTTAAGACTATGTGATTAAATACATTATAGATTTGGGTTTAAATCTTAGTTTTGATTAATTTGAGAAATTTTATGGAAACATTTTTTATCTAATGGTCTTCATTGATCTTTGGGTTTTGTTGGAAAATTTTTGGAGATTAACAATAAATTTTATTTTTATAAAGGATTATCCTTTTGTGTATTATCTAATCTTGTAATAACAATTTTGGTTTTGGTTAAGGTCTAAAGACATGGGAAATATATAGTTCTCTTTTTTAGATTAGTTGATTCTATAGAAGTTGATTATAGCTCTCTTAATGTGAAAAAGTCATCCTAAATTCTCGTCTTTTGGTGGAAAAATGAGTTTTTGTAAGAAATCTATTAAGAGATGAAAGTCTAAATGACAAGAAAATATATTTCCTTGTGATTTTATTAAGTTCCTAAATAAATTACTAAATGAAAATTAACTTAAAACTAAAAATTTTTTTGTTAAATTTTTTTCTGGGGAATCAAATACCGTTTAACCAATCACATGTTTGTGATTGTTTTGTGGTTGAAATTATCCTAATTATGTTTTACATCAATCTCCATCAGAACCTGACCCATTTTCTTCTTCCATGTCCATGTTTTCCTAAATGGAATCCTAGTATTGGTTATCTAGGGTGACCTTTGTACTTCTATTTCATTATTTTAATGTGATAGTTTTACTGACTCTCGTTCCGATGTGGGGTTTCCAAGGATGTTTCTGAGCCAAATTTTAAAATTGCGGGAACACAATTTTCAAACGGGCGGAAGGATGTAACATCCCAAGTAAATAAATAATATTACATTTTCATATTTATTAATAATTGTGAATAAAATATTAATATTACTTTTAAGGGGATACAATGCTCAATGGCGTACCCAATACGCAACAACGAGTTTTTTGGAAATCTTACGTTGCACTCTAATAATAAAATAATATTATTTTAAACGGTAGTTAACGCCTAACAGTTGTAATGAAGGTAATGAATAGAAATAAATACAAAATGATTATATATGTATGTCAAATTTTTTCTCTTTTATCCACTAAATGTTAGAGGCTTAAAAAGAAAATGAATCCAATTTTAAGCATAAATATTCAAATACTCATTAAAAGGTCGATTAACATCCTTTTGATGGAGAACCCTTTTTAAATCCACTTTTTTACAATTTAATATTTTATATAGGACCAAATAAAATCCTTCTTTTGAATCTGGACATCAAAATTTCCTTTGTATAAAATTTTTAGTATTTTTCCGATAAAGTTTATTTTTTAATGAATAGTGTAAAATGTTGTATTTTAATTCAAAACCTCCTCTTAATCTAATTTAATTATATGGTTATATTATCTTTTGAATTAGTTTTAATTTGAAATTAGATTATATTTTTAACATTTAATCCAATGGGGGTAATTGGAATTAATTTCACTTTGAAATTGGACTTAAACTAGTGTCAATCTTTTCATATATTTTGTTTCTTAAAAACACACTATTTGTTTTGAAATCGTGAAATAATTATTAAATTAATTTATGCAACTTATATGTTTTGAATTTGGTAAAATAGAAATAATTTTTGATTTCGGAATATCAAATATAGCATAGGGTGATGTTTTGGTATTTTTCTGAAAAACATCAATTTTTGATGAATAGTGAAATCACTAAGTGGTAGTTAAAAAACTGATTTTTGGTTTAAATGAAAGTTTACCACCTCCGAGATTTTAATTTCAAAAATCCGACATATATGGATGTCATTTTTATGTAAAATATGGTTCAATGAGATGAAAATATTTTTTTTTGAATAGTAACTTTTATGTTTTATTGATCACAATTAAAGGTAATTGGTGTAATTTATGGTAATGATAATGTTATAATAATATGAAATGAATTTGAAACATATCCTAACCTTATTGGATGAAACATTTCTGACCAAAAAATCCATGGGTCAACTTCGGGACCCCATGGAGCCACTTTGGTAGGAAAATGACATTAATAACTTTTTATTTAAAGTTAAAATAAAAATGTTACAAACATGTATTGTTTTACTAAAAAAATTTACCGGGGGTTATAAAAGTCATATTTTTTACTATAAATATTAATTATAAATATAATAAGATGTCCAACATCGTGATAGTTTTATTATAATTTCTAGACATTAAATAAATAAATTTATTTATGAAACCATGATGATGGAGTGATTACCTCATTAATGAACGATTTAAATAAAATGGGAAGATAAGGTAAAATCTAAGATGTACACTTGTCAAAAACCAATTTATGGTTTTATTTCTAACCCTTATAACCTTACCCTCGTAATATATAATTTTGGGACCTTTAATATCCGAAAATATTTTTATAATAAAGTTTCTTTTCAAGACATTCCAAGAGTGCCCCTCATCCCTCTTATAAAAGGCCCCCACCTCTACCTCCTTTACCATACATCTCATGCACATGGCTCGTCCAACCTCTGAAAATTCTGTCTCTCCACATCCTTCCCTTACTCCTACAATCCTCACTTTGGGAAAAAGTCTTTCCAATGAAGCATTTGAGCTCAAATCAAAAAGAGTTATCTGATTTGAAGGTAATGCATACTCTTATGTTCTTTTGTTTTATTTTTCTTCTCCAACACCCTATACTATTTTTATTCCTTTATTTTATAAAAACAATAGTATCTTAAATATACTAGGATGATTTTATGATGAGGATTCGAGCTGCACTCATACACACCTCTATCTAATGTTTAAAGAACATACTATTTCTGTGGGTGGCGAATTACTACCTCACGAAATGATGATTGTTCAATATTCTTTTAACACCTCTCATGGTGGTCATTAAGATTTCACTATATTTATATATGATATATAAATTATCTTTATGTATTCCTTTTTATTCTTTATTTTTCATTTTCACCATACCATTATGCTTTCCATAATGGTTAAAACGCGATAATTTCATTTTAGGAAGTGCGGACTACCGCCCCCCCAAAGTGATTTGAATCATTAATACCATATTTGGGATGTATAAAGGATGGATTTAATGATGTTATATGTTAAATCATACTGTAATTATAATATTCCTATGTATAATTATTTTTTTCATTCCATTAAAAGTATGAAATTGAAATGAAAGTAGCGTTCATGCGTACGTGCGGCTTACCATCTCCGTGAAAGGTACATTTCATTTCTTATCTCCAAATGTTATGTTCTATTAAAATTACATATATATATTGTATATATATTTCATATATTACATATAAATTATGGATATAATTCTGGAATTATAATATATATATCTCACATTTAGTGTTAATTCCATTATTATGACAAGGAAATGAAAGTAGCAATCATGCGTACGTACGACCTACCGTCTCCATAAACGGTGCATTTCATATATTATCTCCAAATGTTATGGAATAGTATAAAATGAATATATACTGGATATATATGATATTTAAATCATTCATACTATTTTGGAGATGATTTACCTATAACTACATGGAATATTCTTTTCCAACAAGTTCAATTTTGACTCTTGTACTGAACATCGACAAAAACGTCTGATATGAACTGACATTATTAAACAATTATTATAACATTATAATATGTGATATGAACTGAATAATAATATTTAAAGGAGTTTCTTAAGAAATTATAAATTGACCAAAGTACATTATTTAGGAGTATAAAGAAACAAACAAGACAAGTCAGACTTGAGGTAAGGGATCCTACCTCTCTCTTTCTTTTTAATTACTCTCTTTAATGTCATTTCATTTATGCTCATCTTTCTTATGTTTGGGGATGTTATATTATATTCCTAATTCTGTAATTTTTATGTCTATATTATGAGTAACCCTATTTGATCTCATAAATCCATTTTTGGATGCTTTAAGTGGCGTTGTTAGGCTGCCGAGTTTTCGTAAGGGATTTTTTCATCTCACATTCATTCCCGTGAGATTTATGCTAAATTTTCCACCATTTCCTTTGAGTGGTGTATATACTTACATTATTCTACAATATGTGTAAAATAATTTCATTTATGGGTATTTAAAACTTCATTGTATGACCCTTATTTCATGGGTTGTACGTTTCAAAAGTTACCCAAATTTGTAAGGGGACCTTTCACCCTCATCTTTTTAAAAGACTTCTTTTTTTAGGTATTTTAATTTAAATCTTATTATGTAGGGATATGTTCTTATATATCCTTATTTCTATAAATGATATGTACAAGTGATGAGATACACTTTTTATCTCTCATCGACAAATTTTCATAATTTTAAAGTGACACCGTTAAGATGTCGAATTTTGGTAAGGGAACTTCTTCACCCAATTTCAATTATTTTGGTTAAACCTATACATCTTGATTATTTTATACTATGAATATGTGTGTATGACATCTGATTTTTTTTCACTTAATATCATCTTATATTGTGTGTATTTATATTTGTCACAAATAATTATGTAATTAATTTATCCTTAATCAAAGGATAATACTTTATAATGGAATTCTTCACAGTCTCCTTTCATTGAGGAATATTTTGTTTTATACAGAACATTATATTATACAATGTATAAAACCCTTTTAATTTTACTTTTATTCAAAATAAATCTTCCTTATAATAATCATTTTACCATAAGAAAAAAAGTATGTTTATTTTTAACATATGTGGTGACAATGACCTTTCCGCCGCCGTGAGTATTATTTGGTATTTGGCTTCCTCAACAAGCCGTAATGTTTTTAAAAGTAAATAAATACCATATAATATTTTATGTATTTTGGTATTGAAAATGGTTTTGATAACAGATTTTTTATGTCAATATATTTAAGAGATATATTGTTCTTGAAATGTTGAAATGTTTTCTTTCCTTATAATTGTTTTATGTGTTATGAATATATAATGGTACATGGGCATTTGAAAGGA
The DNA here is from genome assembly GCA_963277665.1 of Viscum album. Taxonomy (NCBI): domain Eukaryota; kingdom Viridiplantae; phylum Streptophyta; class Magnoliopsida; order Santalales; family Viscaceae; genus Viscum; species Viscum album. The sequence goes on from OY728161.1 coordinate 393,913,358, forward strand.
GGTTACGTGATAAACCATATGAAGGGCAGTCCCGTGAATACCAGGACAGGTGGTTACGTTATAACCTCCAATGCATTGGGAATGGAAATCGTCCATATGGCTATAACATTTAGTGATATGTGTGGAAGTCAAACGAATGGTTATTCCATTTATGTATGTTTGTGTCATATGTTACCTTTATATGTTATGTGTTCTTTATATGGGTTTTATGGTAATATTTTGGTTACGAAATCTTAAGTAATGATATTTTATTCAGTGAAGATTATTTACTACCTCTAAAAGGTTAAATGTGTTACTTTGATAATGTAATCATGGTTTACATGATGTTTTAAAAAACTGACAGTTTTTCTTCTTTGTGTATCCCTTACTGATCTTTTAATGCTCACCCCAGGTTATTTTGAAATTTTTTTCACAGGACATAATGAGGAATAGGGTCAAGGATAGGACAAGGAAAAATCATGCTTTCTTAAACATGGAACTAGACATGACTCCTTTTTTTAAGAGTTCATGTTTTGTAAAAAATGGAACTTTGTAGAAGTGTCTAATTTGTAATAATTTTACATGTAATAGTTATGATCTAATTATCTAAAACTCTAAACCTAAAAAGTTCCTCACTGGTAATTATTCATTTAATTCAATATAATGCAAGGTTTATGGCCGGGGCCTTATAGTTGGTATCAAAGGTTGGTTTAGATAACTTTAGAGGTTAGAGTTTTGTTTAAGCATAAGTGACAAGTTGTGTATAAACACAATGGGAAGTATATTAGATGGAGTCGTTGTTTTTTTTATGAAAGTTTGAATGAGTTTGAGATAACTTGGATAATTTTTTCTTGTTGTTTATCTTCCTCTTTAGTACATGATGATTTTCTTGATATACTCACACTGACATTTTGGTTTTCATAAATGGATTGATCTAACAGGAACCAAAGAGACAATGGGTTTGAAAGAAACTGTGGTGGTTCTCTAATTTTGGGACTGGATGAAATGGGGGATTCAATGAGAAATCATGTGGTTACACTAAACCAACTATAAGGAGTCATGATTAACCACTTGAACCTTGGTGTGTTCTCTAATGAATCATGTACGAGATGACCAACTCGATGAGGAAGTTGAGGTAATAATTATAAAGGTAAACATTAGGGTTTATATGATCCTTACTTTTGGGGTAATTATGGGTTACTATATGTTATGATGGAATATGAACGACATGAGATACACTTGAGGATAAATTATGTTATGGTTATTTTTGAATATTTTATCGCTTTTTGGGGAATGTTATAAGAATTATGTTGTTTTGTAAAAATGACAACATGTAGACCGTGTGACAACCTGTCGTGTCGGAAGAAGCTGCAGGAATCAAACCCACAACCAAAGTGTGAAAGGTATTTATCACCTACCACTGGACTTCGTGAAGTCCCTGGTTAGTTTGACTTATTCTTTTTAGTTACATGATATTATAAATTAATAATAAGTTGATTTTGGGTTATCTATAAAAATTATTAACCTATCATGGAGGATATGTGATTAGGTAAATTACATTTATTTATAAGACTTTAAGAGTAACTAATGATTGGAGATAAATGTTAAGACTATGTGATTAAATCCTTTATAGATTTGGGTTTCAATCTTAGTTTTGATTACTTTGAATAATTTTATGGAAAAATTGTTTATCAAGTGGTCTTCGTTGATCTTTGGGATTTGTTGGAAAAATTTTGGAGATTAAGAATAGATTTTCTTTTTATAAAGGATTGTCCTTTTGTGGATTATCTGATCTTGTTCTAACAATTTTGTTTTTGGATAAGGTCTAAAGACTTGGGAAATATATAGTTCTATTTTTTAGATTAGGTGATTCTATAGAAGTTGATTATAGCGCTCTTAATGTGAAAATGTCATCCTAAATTCTTGTCTTTTGGAGGAAAAAATGAGTTTGTGTAAGAAATATAGTAAGTGATGACTGTCTAAACAACAAGAAAGTATATTTACTTATGATTTTGTTAGGTTCATAAATAAATTAATCAATGAAAAGTAACTTAAAACTAAAATGTGTTCTGTTAATTTTTTTATCTGGGGAATAAAATACCATTTATCCCATCACATGTTTGTGATTTTCATGTGGTTAACATTCTCCTAATGATGTTTTCCATCACTCTCCATCAGAACCTAAACCTTTTTTTCTCTTCCATGTACATGTTTTCCTACATGGAATCCTAGTATGGGTTATCTTGGGCGACCTTTGTAATTCTATTTCATTATTTTAATTTGATAGTTTTACTTACTCTTGTTCCGATGTGGGGTTTTCAAGGATGTTTCTGAGCCCAATTTTAAAATTGTGGGAATGCAATTTCCAAAAGGATGGAAGGATATAACATCCAAAGTAAATAAAGAATATTAAATTTTCATATTTATTAATATTTGTGAATAAAATAGTAATATTACTTTAAAGGGGATGCTATGGTCAATGGTGTACCCAATACGCAACAATGATTTTCTTTGAAATCTTACGTTCTACTCTAATAATAAAATAATATTATTTTAAACGGTAGTTAACGCCTAACCGTTGTAATGGAGGGAATGAACAGAATTAACTACAAAATTATTTTATATTTTTTTCAAATATTTTCACTTTTATTCAATAAATGTTAGAGGGTTAAAATGCGAATCAATCCAATTTTAAGCGTAAATATTCAAATCTTCTTTAAAAGGTTGATTAATCGCCTTTTGATGGAGAACCCTTTTTAAATCCACTTTTTTACAATTTTATATTTTATATAGAACCAAATAAAATCCTTCTTTAGAATCTGGACATCAAAATTTACTTTGTATAAATTTTTGGTATTTTTCTGATAAAGTTCATTTTTTAATGAATAGTGTAAAATGCATTATTTTAATTCAAAACCTCCTTTTAATCTAATTTAATTATATTATTATATTATATTTTGAATTGGATTTATGGTCAAATTAGATTATATATTTACCATTTAATCCAATGGTGGTCATTGTAATTAATTTCACTTTGAAATTGGACTTAAACTAGTGTCAATCTTTTCATATTTTCTGTTTCTTAAAAACACACTATTTGTTTTGACAGTGTGAATTAATTATTATATTAATTAATTCAACTTATATGTTTAGAATTTTTTAAAATAGACATCATTTTTGAATTCAGAATATCAAATATAGCTTAGGGTGAATTTTTAGTGTTTTTCTGAAAAACATCAATTTTTGATGAATAGTGAAACCACTAAGTGGTAGTTAAAAAACTGATTTTTGGTTTAAATGAAAGTTTACCACCTCCGTGATTTTAATTTAAAAAATCCGACATAAATGGTTGTCATTATTATGTAAAATTTGGTTTAATGGGATGAAAATAAGTTTTGTGAATAGTAACGATTAAGTTTTATTGATCGCGATTAAATGTAATTGGAGTAATTTAAGGTAATGATAATGTTATAATAATATGAAATTACGTTGATACATGTCCTAACCTTATTGGATAGGAAGTTTCCTACCAAAAAAATCCATCGGTCAACTTGCGGACCCATGGAGCCACTTTGGTAGGAAAATGACATTAATAACATTTTATTTAATGTTAAAATAAAAATGTTACAAACATGTATTTTTTTACTAAAACAATTTTTACCGGGGGTAATAGAAGTCATATTTTTGACTATAAATATTCATTATAAAGATAATATTATTTCAAACATCATTATAGTTTTTTTATAATTTTTAGACATTAAATAAAAAATTTATTTATGACACCATGATGATGGAGAGATTATCTCATTAATGAACGATTTAAATAAAATGAGAAGATAAGGTAAAATCTAAGAAGTACACTTATCAAAAACATATTTTATGGTTGTATTTCTACCCCTTATCACCATACCCTTGTAATTTATAACTTTTTTAACTTTTAATATCCAAAAATAGTTTTATAAGAATGTATCTTTTCAAGATATTCCAAGAGTTCCCCTTATCCCTCTTATAAAAGGCCCCCACCTCTACCTCCTTTAACATACATCTCATGCACTTGGATCATCCAAACTCTGAACATTGTGTCTCTCCACATCCATCCCTTACTCCTAGAATCCTCACTTTGGGCAGAAGTCTTTCCAAGGAATCGTTTCAGCTCAAATCAAAAAGAGTTACTTGATTTGAAGGTAATGCCTACTCTTATTTTCTTTTGTTTTATTTTTCTTCTCCAACACCCTAAACTATTATTATTCCTTTATTTTGTAAAATCAACAGTATCTTAAATATATTAGGATGATTTTATGAGGAGTATTTGAGATACACTCATACACACCTCTATCTAATGGTTAAAGAACATACTGTTTCTGTGGGTGGCGAATTACTGCCTCACGAAACGATGATTGTTCAATATTCTTTTAACACCTCTCATGGTGGACATTAAGATTTCACTATATTTATATATGATATATAAATTATATTTATTTATTCCTTTTTCTTCTGTATTTTTCATTTGTTCCATACCTTTTTGCTTTCCGTAATGGTTAAATATGATAATTTCATTTTAGGAAGTGCGGACTACCGCCCCCCCCCCCAAGTGATTTGAATCGTTAATACCATATGTGGGATGTATAAAGGATGGATTTAATTATTTTATATGTTAAATTATACTATAATTATAATATTCCAATGTATAATTATTTTTTTCATTCCATTAAAAGTATGAAACGGAAATTAAAGTAGCGTTCATGCGTACGTACGGCTTACCGTCTCCGTGAACGGTACATTTCATTTTTTATCTCCAAATGTTATGTTATATTAAAAGTAAATATAGATAATGGATATTTATGTCATATATTACATCTAAATTACGTATATTATTCTGGAATTATAATATATATATCTCACATTTAGTTTTAATTCCATTAATATGACAAGGATATTAAAGTAGCAATAATGCATACGTACGGCCTACCGTCTCCATAAACGGTGCATTTCATTTACTATCTCTAAATTTTATGGAATAGTATAAAATGAATATATACTTGATATATATGATATTTAAATCATTCATGCTATACTGGAGATTATGTACCTATAACTACATGGAATATTCTTTTCCAACAAGTTCAATTTTGACTCATGTACTGAACATCGTCAAGAATTTCTGATATGAACTCTCATTATTAACCAATTATTATAACATTATAATATGTTATATGAACTGAATAATAATATTTAAAGGATTTTATTAGTCAATTATAAATTTACCAATGTTTATTATTCAGTAATATAAAGAAACAATCAAGACAAGTCGGACTTGAGGTAATGGATCCTACCTCTCTCTTTATTTTTAATTACTCTCTTTTATGTTATTTCTTTTATGATAATCTTTCTTAGGATTGGGGATGTTATATTATATTACTCATTCTATAATTTTTATGTCCATATTATGAAAGACCCTATTTGATCTCATAAATTCATTTTTGGAAGCATTAAGTGGTGTTGTTAGGGTGCCTAGTTTTCGTAAAGGGTTTTTTCATCTAACTTTTATTCCCGTGAGATTTATGCTACATTTGCAACCATTTCCTTTGAGAGGTGTATGTACTTCCATTATTCTACAATCTGTGTAATATAATTTCATTTATGGGTATTTACAACTTCATTTTATGACCGTTCTTTCATGGGTTGTACGTTTCAAAAGTTACCCAAATCGGTAAGGGGACCATTCACCCTCCTCTTTTTAAAAGACTTATTTTTGTTAGGTCTTTTAATTTACATATTATTATGTAGGGATATGTTCTAATATATCCATATTTCTGTAAATGATATGTCCAAGTGATGAGATACCTTTTTTATCTCTCATCGACAAATTTTGTGAATTATAAAATGACACCGTTAGGATGTCGAATTTCGGTAAGCGAACTTCTTAACCCAATTTAAATTATTTGGGATAAAACTATACATCTTGATTATTTTATACTATGAATATGTGTGTATGACCTCTGATTTTTTTGCACATAATATCATCTTATATTGTGTGTATTTATATTTGTCACAAATAATTATGTAATTGATTTATCCATAATCTAAGGATAACGACTTTGTAAGGGACTTCTTATCAGTCTCCTTTCATTGAGAAATGTTTTGTTTTATACACAACATTCTTTTATAAAATGTATAAAACCCTTTGACTTTTACTTTTATTCAAAAGGAATCTTTTTTTACTACGCATTTTACTATAAGACAAAATGTATGTTTCTTTTTAACGTACATGGTGACAATGACCTTTATGCCGCCGTGAGTATTATTTGATCTTTGGATTCCTCAACAAGATGTAATGTTTTTGAAAGTAAATAAATACCATATACTCCTTTATTTATTTTGGTATTGAAATTGGTTTTGATAATAAAATTGTTATGTCAATATATTTAAGTGATATATTTTTCTTGAAATGGGTAAATGTTTTATTTCCTTTATAATTGTTTTATGTGTTATGATTTTATATTTGTAATTGGACATTTGACGGGTGGTAATGTGATAAACCATATGACGGGTGGTGTCGTGAATACCAGGATGGGTGGTTACGTTATAAACTCCAATGAATTGGGTATAGAAGTTGGCCGTATGGCTATTCCATTTAGTGATATGTGTGGATGTTGAACGTATGGTTATTCCATTTAAGTATGGTTATGTCTCAAGTAACCTTTATATGATATTTGTTATTTATATGGGTTTTATGGTAATTTTTTGGTTACAAAATGGTATGTAATGATCTTTTATTCAGTGAATAGTATTTAATACTATATAAAGGTGAAAAGGTGTTACTTTGATAAATTATTCATGGGATACGTGATGTTTTGAAAAACTAACAGTTTTCCTTCATTGTGTATCCCTTACTGAGATTTTTATGTTCACCCCATGTTTTTTTGAAATGTTTGTCACAGGAAATAATGTGTAATTCTGTCAAGGATGGGATCAAGGAAAATTAATGATGTCGTAAACATGGAACTAGATATGACTCTTTTTTTACGAGTTCATGTTTTGTAAAAAAAGGAACTTTTTAGAAGTGTCTACTGTGTAATATTTTGAGTTGTAATAGTTATGATCTAATTCTTTAAAACTCTAAACCTGAAAAGATACTCAAATTGAATTATTTATTTAATTCAATATTATGTGAGGGTTAAGGCCATAGACTTATAGATAAACCCATTCAAATTATTATTTTTCATTATTTTGTAAATTTTAATTTTATTATCACCCACTATCTGTATTTTGGAATAACAAAATTCCATTTAATATTATATCTATGAATGTATGAACCTATTTTTACAATTAAAATATTTTTTGTATAAGATAAGAAATATTTTGGGAATACTAGGGGAATTATATTTTTTAATGTTTATAATGATAGTAATTTATGGAATAGTTAATGTTAGACATCATTTGAAGATTCATAGATTAATGAATAATATCACAATATGAGGACTTATGAATAATGTATATCATTTTCTATCCTTTTTTCTTTCATAAATATTGATCAAGTGAACTATAATTATATATGTGAATCTCATGATCCACTAATACTCTATGAATGAATAATTCACCTTAATTATTCAGAGTATGATACTAATTTGAGATAGATAATGACACACTCAAAAGGTGAGTTTGTTCTTATGAAAAAAGGAATAAAATAATGTAAGAATAATTTCTATTTTACATAGACTATAAAATAATTCCTCAATAAATAGGATAATGGAATTGATTTATCCTAAAACCATTGTTTATATTGAATATATGGTCTTATAAATCATTAAAGATGTATAGTTCTGATGTCCTTAACATTAAATTAATCATTCACATATTGAGGATTAATGATCGTTATAACTCTCTATAGTTATTTACACATTTTTTCAATGTCCAATATTCACATAAAACATATGTTCTCGTACATGGATATCTAGTTAGGAGTTACATTGGGTAACTATTTTTTATTTCACATTCCGTTTTATTGATATTTTTATTATTTATTTATATGATGTGGGTTTCTTGAAAAAAAAATCAATGTACTAATTGATTGATTACCTAGATGAATTTCAATGGTGAAATTCTATTTCAAGGGGGTTTAATGTAAGACCCTTGGATTTTGTGAATATATTTTTTGAATAAATAATAATTTTTTAAATTATTTCTATTGAAAAACACTTTATATAGATTATTTTTCTGAAATAACTATGTCTGGTTTTCATTATACACAACTATCACTTAATATTTCACTACATGCATCATTAATATTATCTTGAGGTACAAGCTTCACTATTTTTGACTTATATTATTCACAATATTATTTCACATCAATTTCTTGTGTTATATGCATGGTTGAGTTTAACTGAACTACAATATACTATTAACAATACTATTCAAATTTTATTATAGCTACCACCTTGTGTTTGGAATGGATATTATAAATAATAGTAAATCAAATGTAGAAAATATTTTTTAAAAATATATAAATAATGAATCCTTAGGATTTAAATAATTTATAAATGAAATTGTGAACTATTTGAATAAGAAGAAATAATATTTATATGAAAAAAGTGTTAATATTAAAAAACAATTATATAACAATAAATTAAACAGACAAATTTTATTTAATTTTTTAATTAAATTAATATATTATTTATTTATTCAATGATCTTTATACTTATAAAATAAATTTTTTATTTATTAGATATAAATACATCCAATTTTATGAATAAAATGATGTATTTTTATAAAATTTACTTTTATCACATTTTAATAGATAACCCATTTAAAATTATAACCTTAAAATCATTATAATTTTTATTTTAAAAGATAAAATTAATTTTTGAAATCATAATTTTGAAATTATCTTAGGGATTATTTTAATGATTTTTAATTAAAAATTTCATTTTTTATGAATAGTATAAAATAAAATAAAATTAATTTTAACCATCAAATTCATAAAGTTTATTTAAAATGTAAAATAATATTTTAATTTCGTTTTAATGTATTATTAGATTAATTTTATATCAATTAATTAAATTTTAGTCATTAAAACCAACTTCCCAATGAAGTTGGAAAATAACATGCCAATGTGTTAAAAAATATTAAATAAAAAACTCGATGTCGTGACATGTCAGCAGGATAAATTTTAAATTAACTTCAGCCACTTATGTGATTATAATTTTTAAAATGGTATTAAATATTTTAAATTATAATAATTTATTACCGGTGATCATTTTAATGATTTATTTCACAATAATGATTACTTGATTTAATTAATGTTAATCACAATGATTAAGAGAAAAATTAGCTTATCAAAAGACTAAACCTTAATATCATGTCCCAAAATAACATAGAACTCTGTACAAAAGACATTTCATGTTCATTTTTAAACCATATACACCATTATATATTATTTTAATCAATGTTGGTGGAAATTAAAATGGAAAACAGATTGGTGGATTTCCCTTTTAAAATATATACATGAATGCCCCTCCTCATCCACTATAAAAAACACGCTCACAACCCCCTTATAATCACACCTCTAAATACCTTTGAATCATTAAAAATATGTTCAAATATCCCTACAAAATCAATCCCCTCATCTTAAATGAATCTTTTTGTCCGTAAATCGATACCAAGAATCCCTTGCGTAAAACAACAATGTGTTACCCAAATAAGAGGTAACATCCTTCCTTGTGTACATTGGTTTTATTATCATTGCACACCCCATAAACAATTTTTATTACCATATTATATAATATAATAAGTATAATCAATATAATTATATTCTTTAATTATATATTTTTACCTGAAATTACACATGCTTATATATAATGGTTAATTAACTTACTATTGTTGTATAGGGAGAACAACCACCTCACGAAATGATGTTTTGCATTTTTTCATCACCACCATAATGGGATGGTATTTATTAGAGAAAATATGTTTTCATATGAAATATAAGTTATTTATGATGTATTTTTTTAATAAATTATAATAAAACATGTACCTTCAGTCATTACATTTTTTGTAAATGTGATAACATCATTTTGGGATGTATGGACTATCACCTCATCAATGAGATTCATATTATTTACACATTACAATGAATATATTAATTATGAGTTGAGTGAAATTATATAATATGTATGAAAATAAAATTATACTATAATGATGTAATACAAATACATATATTTCAATAAATTTATTTATTTCAATGTGATAATAAAATATAATCATATCTCACGTATACATATGACCTACTGTATCCATTATGACTGTATTCCATATAAAATATCTATATTTTATAGATTAATAAAAATAATTATATAATGAATATATATGATATTTATAAAATGTTTCAAATTCATTAAATAATTTAATCATTAAATACATAATAGGATGATGTATAACAATTTAAAATCGATACATAAAAAAATTAGGATATTACACAAAATTTAATGTTAACAAAGAATTATTAATTAAAGGGTATGTAATGCTAATATAAGATTATATATGGTATTATATATAAGAATATGGTTCTGTGGTATATATATAATACACTTTTATTTATTATATATGAGGTTTCAATGTGTATAAATAATGTTCATACATAAGATACAGGTTTTCTCAACTCAATTATTATATCTATGAGATAGATGCCTTATACACCCATAATTTGTTTTTGGAGGTGTATATAAAGTGCATGAATATATTCTATAATTTGTATAATTATATTTAGGGTATGAACTCGTCTATTTTATGATATTTCCTACATAGTTTGTGGTGAAAATTTTACCAAATTGGTAAAGTAATTTTGTCTCGATTTTCCTTCTATATGATACATTCGGTATTATGGAAAAATATTTTTATATGAGGAGTGTATACTTCCTTTTTCATGTTACATGATGAATTATCATATTTTCTTGATATTATTAGGTTCATTGAATTGTGTTCTGTTATGATGGTCATGATTTAATGTTTCTAAAGTTGTATCATTTTCTTGTTACAATATTATTGTTTATCAACATTGTTTATGATTATACAACCATTGATGAAATATTAAAATCAATAAAATATGAAATCTCATTATTTTTATAATACTATGGTTTTTCAGGTGTTATATCTATATGTGATGGTAACATTTTTAACCCCATTAGTACTTTAGAAAATTATGAATTTTTTTTTTATTAAAATTAGTCTTTTTTTCTCTTTTTGTTTGGAAATATATGTTCATTGAAAATTGTGTTTTTTAAAATTTCTTTAAAAAATTTCTTATTAATATCATATGAATTTTTAATTAAATTTTTGTCCATGTTTTTGTTTTTTAGAAAATCTTCCAAAAAATTAATCTTCATGTCATTTTTTATCGAGTGACTATTCAAAACATTTTATGTTGAAAAGGTATTCTACTACATGTATGGATATACAGACCATCCTGATCATAATTTACGTCAATCATACATTTTTTGTAAACAAAATTACTCGAAATAAAATATTTTCCTAATATTCTGAAAATCTGTTAACATTAAAATGTTTTCAATGAAATGGGTTGTCGGAAAATATTTATTTTCAAATAATTATTTAACTGTTTTTAAAATCTTCCAGTAAAAGTTTTAAAAAGCATATTTTCAAAGAAAATAATTTTGATAATTCAACTCATTCATTATTTTTTAAAATTTAATTTCTAGAAAAGGGTTATCCAAGTTATTTGAACCATTATTTTTATATTTCAATGTATTTTAAACGAAATAGATTTTAATAATTTTTTATGTTTTAAAAATAATTAATCAATGAGGGAAGTTTTTTTTACCACTAAAATTTTTAATGGAAATTATAAATCTTTATTTTTACAAATAGTATTTTTTTAATGGTTTGATGATTTTTATTTTCAAATAATTGATTTTTTTCTTAGGATCGGTACCATGTGATCTTTTAAAAACATTTTCCTCAATTTATTTATACATTATTATAATTTATGATTTATTGTAAATATTATCCAATAATATCATTCATATTCAATCTAAATTAGTTTATATATTGATGGAACGATGTTTATGACACTCATTTCTCTCTAATGGGTTATTTAGTTTAAAACTCTCTTATTTTCATGGTTTATTCATTGATGACATGATTATTAGACCTATAACATTTACATGGTTAATTGAATAATGAAAAGATTGTGATACCAATTTCATTTCATGTCTTGACATATGATGTTTATGAAACTAATCGCATTTGATGTGTCATGATATGATTCCTTTTTTAATATCTTGTGGAAAATGTAAGTATGATTTTATTTTATTATGGGTGGGACATAAATTTCACGATAATTCAGTGTGTAAATATGTATAAATCAAGATATAATGAGGGAAAACAAGTCCGCAAGCATAATAAAAAAATGGGAAACCTGTGTGTCTTGATCCACTATGGGAAATTGGTGTTTCATGATCAACTATTTGAATTAGGTGTGCCTTGATCCAAATATGGGAAAAAAGTGTGTCATTATTTAATATATTAATGGTATTTAAAACTAATCCTGACACATGAAATGGATTTTTATAGTTATAATAGGGAAACACTTATATGGCATGAGCTCAGGTTCCATGATTGATTTAGGATGATTTATCACCCTTATGATTTTGGTCTTACGAATGACTTATCATTATCACATGACCAGTTATTATGATCTTTGATATTAATGGATTGATATTATAATGTCATGATACATTTCTCCAACACATATGATCTTGTTCTACAATGATATCTCCCTGGAATAGACTCACTAACCATATAATCTAACCCATTTCTTATGATTCCTTTACAAAGGTATTGATCAATGGGTTTTTGGTGGAGTTATAAAGAGAATTATTTCTAAGGGGGATTTTAATATTATTTCCCCAAATTAGAATATTGTATTGCATGTTTCCAAATACACTAAATAATTATGCTCCACGTGCATGTATTTTATAATATGCAGAATATTCATATAAAAAGAGGTGATATCCATATATGATTGTCTGTTGTCTCCATAGACTATATCAATAATTCAAGTCCATTGTAGTAATGATATATCCTAAAATATTCTGGAAAGAAAATATTGACAAACAATCTCCAAATATATAATGGTTCCAATAATTATGTGCAATAATAAAAGTGAAATTCTATAAATCTTAAGTGGAAGATATTCTTAATAAGTGTTCATAGATGTTGTGATCTGTAAGATAACACATCAACGTCTTATATTGGTAGAAAACCCAAAAAATCACCAGCATAATAACAAAAAACCACATACCCTTTATATGGATCTTAATAAATCAGAATATGAGTTAATTTCAGAATTAATATCTACTTCTCGAACATACATTAAATTTTTTCATATGATTTAAATTTTACCCTTTTCCTTATAAATGAAGTCAAATTTGAATATGAATTAGGTAAATCATTATAATACAGTAGATATTACCCATGTAGATCATGGGATCTCTGAATTTAAAATACATCAATGAATCTTCACATTCTAAAACAACCATTATCATTATGTGATGTCTAAAAATAGTCACTTATTATGCTTATGATCACGATTGAATCACATATAATCCAAAATATTATCTACGAACACAATAAAAAATGTGTAATCATACTTTTAGGATAACTAATTCATCAATGCCTTCAAATCAGCATGGATCTTATTTAGACCGAAATAAATATTAATTTATTTATAATTCATATTCATACATTAGAAATCAATCCTTAGTAAATCAAATCCATTTCACAGAGATGATAATATACTAAATGATTATTAATATTTTAAAACAACTTTTCCCTTTAACAGACCAACAAAATCAACACATGAAGAAAATTGTACCTTTTCATCGTCCTTACCTAGTTCGTCTTCTGATAATCCATACCAATCCAATGTGAACCCTCAACATTCATGAAAAAATTAACTTCTGAAACACAAATAGAAATACTTAGGGTAAATCCAATTATCACTAGGTCTTCCAAATAAATTCTTATCACTTTTTTATATTCTCATTACATATGATAAGAAGGTATCAATATTGATGAATATAAGAATCCAAGTCAATAATAAATTATACATCCCTATATGGAGGAACCAAGAAGAAATCATCAATGGAAACATCTAGAAAACTACAAAAAAGGTGGGAAGAACTAACATAGATGAAACATCATAGATCTCAACTATAATAGTAGACCTCAAAATCTTGAGCATTAGGAAAGATGATCTAGAACAACATGACCTAAGACCCCACTCTCCTTGATGCACCCATGATCTTCCATCATCCATAAGAAATATGTCAGATTGATGATAACAATCAACACTATCTTAGTGGTAATCAAGACATTACATAACAATGATGATGTCAAAGAGATCCAAATCAATAATAAGAACATAACATAAGAACACTATATCATATATCAATAGTGTACAAGATGAACGTTAGAACCCATACTCTTTCACGATCCCATGAGTTTCCCCCAACTCAATAAAAAATTTAATGTTTCCTATTGGGGCTTTGGAAATATCAATAAAAACTAAATATAAATGTTTTAGAAGAACCAATATTAAAATTTGAAATTACTACTAAAGATGAAATAAATTTGAAGCTTCTCACTGACACTATACATGTATCCACCTCTACATGAAACTCATATACTGCATGATGGTGCGTCACTCTTGAGGCTTATGGATAGAGACTTATAGACATTGAAGAGTCCTACTACACCATAGTATCATTTGATGCTGATAATCCCTACCCATATATTGGAATTTACAAATCATGATATAATCATTATAGATGGCAGAAATGTATATAGATGATAGACATATCTAATGGTGAAGGATAATAATTACATGTATTCATAATCATTCTACATTTTTAGAATGTGATATTCACACCACTAGATGCAACAAGAGGTGCCGAAGTGGGTTGTTGGTGAGAACCACCTCCACCACACCATCGATGATCCTTCAACTACCCCTTTTTCCATAGAGAACCACAAAAGATGACAATATGTTGATGAAAAAATATATATGATCCATCATTTCCTACCATGTTCATTTATTCCATGATAACCCTATATATTTTCTCCACCTAGGTCGGTATAAGTACCATCGATCTAATATCCTGTCGCAGACCTTATAAGTACTTATGAGATTGAAGTTGTCCATTCTTTATAATTTCAAGTAAAACACATATGAACTCAATAATCTAATTAGTGATTGTTGAAATCACATGATATCACTGATAATATTTTAACCCCTTAGTGGATTACTTAGAGTCCAAATGAGTCACCCTCTAGAGGAACTCGCAAACCAAATCTCAAATCAACATTATTTCAAAGGTAAAATAATGAAAAAATAAAAAAATAGAAGCAATAGAATATCAAACTAGAAAACCCTTAAGGGTAAACTGGGATTAACATGAAGAACAAAAAAAATAGAAACACATCCCATCAACCCATGGTATCATTAATCATATCATTAGATGATCTGGCTCGGAACTCATTACAGAAATCCTCTCATGTACCAAAAATTATTTCTTAATTCTACCAAATGTCATATGATAATTACTCTTGGGAAAAAAGGCCATTGATATCATACTGTGATGAACCTACTAGAATAACATATTAAACTAATCCCTAACCCAACCAGTCACATTAATGAGTGGAATTATGATCTACACGGGTACGTGACTAGAACACGGTCATGGAATAACATATAAAGGGCATGATTTCACCTAAAATGAAGAAAGAAAATGTAACACATATTCATTAATGAGACACTAGAGAAGAAATATATATTACATAAATGAAAAAAATTGAAACTAAAATAATTCATAACAGATAAAAAAGTACTATCACATGTCCAACTATAAAGAACTACTTATAAAAGAAAAATAATTACTCCGTCTGATAATGTGGGAAAACCCAACCATCTAACCCCTATCACCCCATTCTCAACATACTAAAAACATCATTCTCTAACTATTATATAGTTCCTTTACATGAATTGATATTAATTTCATGGTATATTACCCACCAAATAAGAGTTCATGGTTTGAGATAATAGGATCACTATGATCCCACCTAGGGGTTCCATATCAAGTCTCTATGACACAATTCATGTAATTTTTTTTAAAATAATAGATGGAACGATAAGAAGTAATGTTGGTTTATTAAAATAATTGGGATACTTCCCTTTTTTTGAAATTCCTATATAATGAGATATATATAAAATTGAATAATATTTTAAATTTTCATTTATCAGAATCCATATCATGAATATCTTCACTTGAACCGAATAAATTCAATAAAAAGTAAATCATGGAAAATAACTCATCAGATCAGGATAAGAGACAACTCGTACAACAAAAAACTGACTATTTCATAATAATAAATTTGAAAACATGACTATGGATAAGTGAATCATACCATGAGTGATCCTCAAATTAATTTTAAATCACGTCCCACGAATTAAAATAATTGGTAGTAGTGTCATAACCACGAGAAAATCTCCAAATGGTATCATGGACAACATACATAATTTTTTCCATCCATATACATATCCTTGGATTCCAATGTGTTTTATTTAAAAATGCTAGTGCATGCATTGAAACGAACACATATTATATTTTAACAAAAAACTGAGGAAAACACGGCTTTTATCACAATTATTTTATTGAAACAAAATATGAAAAATTATATATAAATAAATTTATAAAAAGAAAATGTTATATATAGTCTATCATCATTGGATATAGATGGAACCACCTACCTCAAAACACGAATAATTAGAATTCCCCAAAGGATCTACGAAAAATAAAACATAAAAAGATAAATGGTGGTCCTATAATAAATCTACCCATATTATAAATGATCTAATTTTTAAAAACCTGATAGAGGATATTAATAAATTACACATAAATAAAGAATGAAAACCCACATCACCAAAACCAATTAAGGAAACAACCCCCCCCCCCCCCCAGAATGAGAATAATAATTAGATATAGATGTAGGAAAAAACACCATATATCAATGAATCTTATATCATAACACAATTATATTAAGGCGATGAATTTAATGAATAAAAGACAAGACACTTATTCCGAGACATGATAACCAAAGAATATGGTGAACCAATTCCAATCATAACAATCTGTGTCAAAAGGAGACTAAAAAATCCAAGAATAATGGTCATAGATAAAGATCCAATATGGTTATAGGATATTTAAATAAAATTTCCACCCTATTCCACCCTAACAGACGAAATTCCAATAGTTAGATGTCCTGTAACTTTTATAAACATCATATATTACATGATCATTTAGTTTAGGGAACCACCGGTATCGTTTTAATTAAAAATAATATTTTAACATTACATGTTGTGTACCCATTACTTGTTTTGTAATCCATTCACACTAGGAAGACATATCAAAAATTGTGTCTATAAACCATTTACCCATTGTTTATCCTATTTACATGTAATATAATCAACCATTGTATAGTAGAAACCCAAATATTTTGACCTGATACTCAAAATAGCCCAGTTGTTAATTGATCATTGTAAGAACAAAAAAACCATTCCCTCATTTATACCCATACTTTACTAGTTAAAAAAACTCATTCCCACAATATAATTAATTTTCCCTATCAAAATAAATCAGCACTCAAGAGTTACAATATTCTCCCAATTATGTTATAAGACATGTAAAGGGTAGGTCTTTATATTAATGAGGGTAATATGTGGTTATATAGGGATCATTGATTTTTTTCCCAAAGTGGATATTTGAAAATAAAGGTTCTTCTACAAATATATGAATAATAAATTTATTTTCATTGAATATATATTAGAATAACATTATTTAGGAGTGTTTATTTCAACCCATAAATAGTTTTTCCCCATGTTCCACTCAATTTTCAATGTTATCATGAAAAACAACCATGTTACTATGGAATACTATTCATCCACCTCCTATGTTATTGATGGAAATAATTTTTGAATAATTAAGTACGTTTTCAAAAATTCCCATTAAATATATTGAATATAACATCGTTAAACTTTCACAATAACCATCAATTCCTCTTAAAAAAAGAAAATTTCATTTCTATATATTCATTCATTATATGCTAGATTTCATCAGATTTGATATCATCATTTTTGTACTCAATGAATTAAATTTACATCCACTCTAGAATTTATTTCACTAATTAACAATATAATAAATCAATATTTTATAATATTCTACATTGAATATATTTAGTGTTAGTCTCTAAAACATTCAATTATATTCAATACATTCCCATCAAATTTTATTCTACTGATAGAATATCTATATCTTCCAGTAAGATTATCCTTCTATTATTTAGTTTCATAATTTGGTAATAAGACATGCATCAGTGGTTCCTTTTAATATGATGGTTCTACAATTTGAAGTATAATATATTTCTGTTATCATACATTGAATATCTAGTGAATTTAATTATAGTGAAGCAATTATATGACTCAATTTTGTTATCGCGTAGTACTATGAAAGGTAATTAATATAAATTATTGAAAAAAATAAAATACCTAATCATCACCATAAAATGATTTCCAAAATCTGTATATATGGAATGGTTCTTAGTATTAATTTCTATATATTTTAAAAAAATTATTTTCCATATTTTTGAAAATATTTTAAAATTTTCATTTTATGGGGGAAATCAAACTCACATGTCATCTTATTCAATTAAATTATATTAAATTTAATGGAAATATTTAATATAAATAATGTTTGATGTTACTGACATATTTATAACCACAGAAAATGTTTGGGGGTTGATTTAGTGGATATATTTTCCAATTTAGTCATTATTGAAATTAAACCCCCTAACTTGTTATATATTCTATCCTATTCAAATATATAAAACTAAAACATAGATAGTATTAAATATTAATAATTTAAATAAAATCATACTATAAATACGTTGTTTTACTCAGTGTGTGTGACTATATCATTGATATTGTTTCAGCTATTGGACTAAGAAAATCCACTATAATAAGAAGTGAATACAATTAGAACCAATATCCATAAGAAAAATTATATCCCCAAATATTTAATTATATTACAACTAATTAGTTTAAAATTTATTATACAACATTTACAATTATTTATTTTAATATTTTCATATCAAATCATTAAAATATTTTCTAGGCATTATTCATTTGATATCTACATTTTGAATGACCCCATATTTTACAAATTATATCCTATCATAGTATAACTCTATCTAGTGCACCTCAAATCATTATTCCAACGATCTCTATCCTTAATGATGAAAAAAATAATTATTCCTTATAGAAATTTACCAATAATTTTTTGCAGTAACTCAGAACACTAAACCTCTAGTGGAAAATCATTGAGTAATACCATTGACAACATTATATGTCTAAAAAATATACATCAACCAATGGTTTTGATGGTTAGAAATATCTCTCTAAATTAAATTAACCAATTCATAACATCCCATCTGAAAATAAATAATCAATATATGTAAAATAAATACAACACCTTATACAAGTCTCTATTCAAGAGAAAAAATGGGAATTGAAATGATTTTCCCACCTAACTATGATTTTAATTTCAAATATCCCCTTAAACACAACATCGACAGACTCTTCCTGATCGATTTAAAGTCATGAAAACTATTATATTGAGTTCAATTATAGTTATCTTCATTAAATCATCTATGTCATAACAAGATAATGAAATTGATTGATCAGGGATAAAATCATTTTTATTATGGGATTTGAAATGATTATATAAATATCATAAGAACTCTATATAGGAAATGATTCTAGGATGATTTCAAATACATTAATCATACAATGACTTGTTTATCGGAATCACTTTGTTTTATATGAAATAATCCAATCATTATATAGTTCAATATAAATTTATCCTATTACTGATAAATTCGAAATACTTTATTTTATAAACTATTACACATTCCTTTTTCTTATAAACTCATATATGTTTTGTAAGATTACCATGTATTATTATCGGTATCTTTATATAGAAAAACTATTTTAAAAAATTTATTTCAAATATAATTACCAATACATCCTCATGGAATCATTTATCTAATGAATTCATATTTTTTCTGATGATCCTCCATTCAATGGAACATTAAATGATCCAAATTACTAACTAAACCAATGGGGTAACATGCTTATTCATCCACTATCTCTAATAAATGAATTTATGCATTACGATTGTTAGGAATTTGAAGATAATGTTTATATGGTTCTTTATGTGTTCTACATAACTATTTAAGAACATTACTATGTATAATGAACATTGTATAGGTTCACAGAATGAATCATTAAACCTATATATCCAATAATTATTGTAATGTTTTTTACATTCTCTCATTCAAATTTTGAAACATAATCTTTATCAAAAGAAGGTATCCTAATGGATAATATTCTAACGGAATTGACCTGAGGGTCAATATATTGATCCATCTTCTATGGCTTCATAATATAAAAAAGTATATATCCAATATCCTCGGTCATTGTATAGTTAAAATATAATATTCATAAAATTATCTACATCATCTACATAATATTAACAACTTTTTTAAAGCAGATATAGATCTTTTGAATCCTTAATCTCTATGGAACATGAATAATTGCATATAATTATAATACCTTCAAGGAATTTTTTAAATCGTGATTTATTTTACATATAAGGCCCCAGCCTTAAACCTTACTTAATCTTGAGTTATTACAAGATTACACATTGAGGATCTTTTCGGGTTTAGAGTTTTAGAGGATTAGATCATAAAACTTGCATTACATTCCACATATAAACAAAGTGGTTACATAAAGATAGTATTCTTCATTCCCATCAATGGAAACACATTTAAAATAAAACATGGATTATTTCTTGACACATCCTTGACTCTATCATCTTATCATGTACCTTTCCCTTGACCTGTGAAAAACATTTCAAAAACTTGGGATGAGCATAAAAACTCAGTATGGGTTATAAAAAAAACATGGAAAGGAAACATGAGTTCATATATACATAAGAATGAAATCATACTTTACCCATAAAACATAGGCACTTTAACATACCTCATAAAATCATGAATAAATCATAGAAATCATAAGACATAAAGGTAACTTGAGGCATTCATAACATTCTTACGTAGGCAGTAACCCTCTTGGTTACGTTTGGAATACCCATCACAGTATATTCCCTAAAATCTCTTCAGAGAAACCTTAACATTTCACTCCTTCGCGTTACCCAATGCATTGGATAGCTATAACGGGATCCCCCGCCCATAGTTTATCACGGAACCACCCGTCTTCATAATAATGCCCAAGAACCATAACATAATCATATCACATAAAACATGCATAAAGGAAACATAACATTTCCACATTTCAATCACGAGATATCAATACAAAACATTGATATAATAAAAACATTATGAAAGCCATTTTCAATACCAAAGTAAAACATGGTATTTATTTTTCATTTTTTTTAAAAAAAAGGTATGGCTTGTAGAGGAAGCCGAAACTCAAATAACGGTCACGACGGCGGAGAAGTCGTTGTCGTCGCATACGTAAGACAAAAACATTCCCTTTTGTCATTTAGTAAACGCTTCGTATAAAAAAGATTCCTTTGAAATAAACGTAAAAGTCAAAGGGGTTTATACACCATATAAAAGAAAGTTGTGTATAAAATAAAATATGCCTCAACGAAAGGAGATTGAGACGAAGTCCCATACCTCGTATCTGACTTGACCCGACCGTTCTTTAAACTCCTGAATAATAAACTTGAGTTAATCTCTACTTTCTTATGAATCTTTTTCAAGTTCATTATTCCTTTTATACCATGTTATGAACATCATGTAATCATTTAAGTTAAAAATGTTCATTTTGTCGGTATTTGGTTCTTAAGTCAAAAATAGACTTCTTATACTTACATGTTGTTAATTTGGTCAAAGGTTCATTATATCCAGAATGGTATTCATGATGTAGATATCATATATGTCATATATATCCAGTACATACATTCATTTATAATATTACATCACATTTAGAGGTAAGAAATGAAATGCACCGTTCATGGAGACGGTAAGCCGTTAGTACGCTTGAACGCTACATCCATTTCTATTTCATATTCTTTGGAATGGAATCATAATGATATAAGAGTATATTATAATTCCAGTATAATAACATATATAATATCATTAACTTTATCCTTTACACATCCCACATATGGTATTAACGAATCAAATCACTTTTAGGGGGCGGTAGTCCGCACTTCCTAAAATGAAGATATCGTGTTTTACCCACAATGGAAACCATAAAGGTATTCCCAAAATGAAAAAAACAGAAGCTTAAGGAAAACATAAACATATTTTATATCATATATAAAAATAGTGACATCATAATGGCCACCTTTGAAGGTGTTAAATGAGTGTTGAACAATCATCGTTTCGGGAGGCAGAATTTCACCATCCACGGAAACCGTATGTTCTTTAACCATTTGATGTAGTTTTGTGAGAGGGTAGCTCAAATAAATCTTATAACAACATCCTAGTATATTTAATATACTGGGGTTGTTACAAAAGAAGTAAATAAAAAGAGTTTAGGGGGTTGGAGAAGCATAATAAAACAAATGAACATGAGAGAATGAATTACCTTTAAAAGTGTAACTCCTTTTGATTTGAGTCTAAAGGCTACCATTGAAAGGATTATGCCCAAAGGGAATCCTCTAGGATGAGGATGGGGATGTGGAGAGAGTAAATGGGCAGGGGTTGGCCGAGCCAAAGGCTTGAGAAGTATGTGAAATGAGGTAGAGGTGGGGGCCTTTTATAAGGGGAGAGGAGGGGCACTTTTGGAAAGTATAGAAACATTACTTTATTTGAAAATGTGATTCGGTTTTAAAAGGTCCCACATTTATATAATTCGTGGATAAGGTGATAAGGGTTCGAAATCGACTCATACAATTGGTTTTGGTCATGTTTAGTTCATATATATTACATTATCGTTCTATTTTATTTAAATCGTCAAATAATGATGTCATCGCTGCATCATTATTATGTCATAAATAATTAAATTTATTTAATGTCTAAAAAATTAAAAACAAATACTATGATATATGAAATCTTTTTAGCTTTCCAATGACTATTTATAATCAAATTTTGGACTTGTATAACCCCACTTAAAAATTGTTTTCGTAAAACATATTTTGTTTGTGTCATTTTCACTTTAACATTAAATAAAAAGTAATTTATGTCATTTCCCAACAAAAGTGGATCCATGGGGTCCCCAAGTTGACCCATGGCATGTCATGGTCGGCCATGAAACAACCAATAATGTTGGGACATGTGTCTAGGTCATTTCATATTATTAAAGCATTACTTATACCTTAAACTACACTAATTACCACTAATCGCGATTAAGAACTTAATAAGTTACTATTCACCAAAAAATTATTATAATCTCATTGAACCACATTTTACTTCTTAATGACAACCATGTATGTCGTATTTTCAAAATTCAATACACATTAGTGGTAAAATTTCATTTAACTGAAAAATCAGTTTGCTTGATTACCACTTAGTGGTTTCACTATTCATCAAAAATTGAAGTTTTTCAGAAAATTATCAAAAATTCACCCTAAGCTATATTTGATATTCCGAATTCAAAAATGAAGTCCATTTTAAAAAATTCAAATCATATAATTAACATTAATTAATTCAATAATTAATTCCCGCTGCCAGAGCAAATAGCGTGTTTTTATGAAACAAAAAGTATCAAAAGATTGACACCAGTTTAAGTCTAATTTCAAAGTGAAATTGATTCCAATGACCACCATTGGATTAAATGGTAAAAATATATTCTAATTTCACTTCAAAACCAATTCAAAACATAATATAATCATATAAATAAATTAGATTAAAAAGCAATTTTGATGTAATGTGCAGCATTTTTCACTATTCATTAAAAAAATGAACATTGTCAGAAAAATACCAAAAATTCACACAAGGTAAATTTTGATGTCTCAATCATAAAGAATAAGTTTATTTTGACAAACATAGTTTATCAAATTGTCAAAATATAGATTCAAAAAGGGGTTTCCATCAAAAGGCATTAAAACAATCTTTTAGGAATATTAGTGTATTCCATGCTTAAGATTGGATTTATTTTCATCTTAAGCCTCTAAAACACTATCTCAATCATTAATAGACATAGGTAAAAATATCTATTATTCATTACTTACTTGGGATGTTACATCCTTCCCCCCTTTAGAAAATTGTGTCCCCGCAATTTATTTACATATCGAATAAATGGGGGTACTTATCCCTCATTGCATTTTCAGATTCCCATGTTGCCTCTTCAATCATGTGGTTTTTCCACAAAACCTTTACCTGCTTAATCACCTTATTCCGTAACACTTGCTCCCTGTGGTCAAGAATCTGGACCGGTTGTTCCTCATAAGATAGGTTCTCTTCCAGCTGAACTACCTCTGGACTCAAAACATGAGATGGATCTGGCATATACTTTCTCAACATCGAAACGTGAAAAACATTGTGTACATGAGATAAACTCGGAGGTAAAGCCACTCGGTATTCAACTGATCTAACTCTTTCCATAATTTCGTATGGTCCAATAAACCTTGGTCTCAACTTTCCTTTCTTACCAAATCTCATCGCACTTTTCCAAGGAGAAACCTTGAGAAAAACATGATCACCTACCTCGAAAGATAGATCCTTCCTCTGGTTATCCGCATAACTCTTCTGCCTGCTCTGAGCTGTTCTCATGTGTTTCTGAATCAGCTGAACTTTTTCTGCCATCTCTTCTACCAATTCTGGTCCCATCAACATTCTTTCACCCACTTCATCCCAGAAATCTGGAGTTCGACACCGCTTCCCATATAATGAATGAAATGGTGCCATCTGTATACTGGAATGAAAACTGTTATTATATGAAAACTCAAACAAAGAAAGATGTTGGTCCCAACTTCCCTGATAATCCATAGAACAAGCTCGTAGCATATCCTCCAATGTCTGAATTGTTCGTTCTGACTTCCCATCTGATTGAGGATGAAAAGCTGTACTAAAATTTAATTCAGTACCCAACGACTTCTGAAGGCCTTTCCAAAAGTTAGAAGTAAACCTGGGATCATGATATGATACAATGGAGAGAGGAACTCCATGTAACCTGACTATCTCTTTAAGATACAAACGGGAAAGTTGATCAAGAGAGAAAGTATCTCGTATAGCAAGGAAATGACCAGATTTGGTCAAGCGATCAACAATAACCCAGATTGCATTATTACCTCGAGATGTCTTCGGTAATCCAACAACAAAGTCCATGGATATATTCTCCCATTTCCACTATCGCACTAGTAAAGGCTGAAGCATCCCGTTCGGTAACTGCCGCTCTGCTTTAACCTGCTGAAAAGTCAAACACTTCATAGTAAAATCAGCAATATCTCTTTTCATTCCATCCCACCAGTAATACTCCCGCAGATCTCTATACATCTTAGTACTGCCCGGATGAACTGAAAACGGAGAACTATGAGCTTCACATAACAACTCTCTCTAAAACTGTGAATCACAAGGCACACACAATCTCTTCCCAAATCTCAAAACACAATCACTATCAATGTTAAATTCAGGCAACTTACCTTTCTGAACCAGCTCTACCTTTTTCTGCAACTCACTGTCTTGCTTCTGTGCTTGCTTGATTCTATCTGATAGAGAAGATCTCACTGATACCTGAAACAAAACAGAAGGACTTCCTGCACCAACAACTTCTATGCCAAAGTTCATCAAATCCTTAACCAAAGGATCAAGTTCCAAACGCAACATTGTTAAGGAAGCATTACTTTTTCGACTCAAAGCATCAGCCACTTTATTTTCTTTTCCCGGATGGTAATGAATTGTACAATCATAATTCTTGATTAATTCCAGACATCTCCTTTGTCTCATGTTTAACTCTTTCTGAGTGAATATATACTTTAAACTTTTGTGATCGGTATATATTTCACACTTTACTCCATACAAATGATGCATCCAAATTTTTAAAGCAAAAACAACAGCGGCTAATTCCAAATCATGTGTAGGGTAATTTACCTCATGAGTTTTCAACTGTCGTGAAGCATAAGCAATTACCTGATCATTCTGCATTAGGACGCAACCAAGTCCTTTCAATGAAGCATCACTGTATATAACAAACTCACCATTCCTGGAAGGTAGTGCCAAAACTGGAGCATTCACCAATCTTCTTTTCAATTCCTGAAAACAATCATCACATTTTTTTGTCCAGATAAACTTAACACCCTTCCGAGTTAGCTTAGTCATTGGACTAGATAACCGTGAAAAATTTCTAACAAACCTTCGGTAATAGCCCGCCAAACCAAGGAAGCTACGAATCTCGGTTACATTTGTGGGTCTTGGCCATTCTTCCACAACTTTTGTTTTTGCAGGATCAACAGTTATTCCATCTTTAGAAAAAATGTGAGCAAGGAAAGAAATTTGTTGCAACCAAAACTCACACTTGCTGAATTTCCCATACAATTTCTTTTCTTTTAAGGTTTGCAAGATAACCCTTAAATTTTTTTCATGCTCCTCTTTACATTTAGAAAACACCAAAATATCATCAATGAAAACCACCACAAACTTATCCAAGAACTCATGGAAAATTCTATTCATTAAGTCCCTGAATACAGCAGGTGCATTGGTTAGCCCAAAAGGCATTACTACAAATTCATAATGGCCATATCTCGTACGGAACGCGGTCTTCGGAATATCTGCCTCATTTACCTTCAGCTGATGGTACCCCGATCTCAAGTCAATCTTGGAAAAAAACTGAGCTCCCTGGAGCTGATCAAACAAATCATCGATATGAGGCAAAGAATATTTGTTCTTAACAGTGATATTATTCAAGGCTCTATAATCAATGCAAAGTCTCATAGAACCATCTTTCTTTTTAACAAATAAAACAAGAGCACCCCATGGTGATGTGCTAGGTCTAATGAAACCTTTCTCTAATAAATCTTTCAATTGCTCCTTCAACTCTAAAAGTTCAATTTGTGCCATTCGATAAGGGGGTTTTGAAATTGGCTTAGCATCAGGAACTAAGTCAACAGTAAACTCAACTTCCCGATCTGGTATTATTCCAGGCAACTCATCAGGAAAAACATCAGGATACTCATTTACCACTGGCACATCATTAATCTGAATAGTTCCTTTATTTTCAACGACCTGTGCAAGGTAACATTCATTTCCATCTTTTACAAGTTTCTCGGCCTCTTGATATGTTATCAAAAGTAAGGGTTCATTCTTGTAAACAAACTGAAAGTCTTTCTGAAAAGAAACTTCTTTATCTCTACAGTCAATCTTAGCATGGTAAATAGAGAGCCAATCGATACCCAGGATAACATCAAACTCTACTAGAGGTAGAACAATAAGGTTTGCAAGTTGGTTCTTTCCACAGATAAGGATAGGAAGATTCTTATAAATTCTATTTTCCTCGACACTTCCCCCAGGTGTTTTTACCAAAAGATCAGGATTCATTTCTTGAGATGGTATTCCCATTTTACTAGAAAAGGTTTCAGAGATGAATGAATGTGTAGACCCCGAATCAAACAACACACTGGCATAATCTGAAAAAACAAACAATGTACCTGATACCACTTCATTTGATGGCCCGACATCTGCTGAAGTAGTTGCAAAGGATTTCACCACCCCTTTCTGCTTGTAGTCTAACTACTTCCCATCACGCAAGATCTTTGTCGGACACTCATTTTCATAGTGACCCATCTCATTAAACTTATAACATTTCACTAACTGTAAATCAAATTTGTCCTTACCTTCACCTTGATCCTTTTCAGTGCACTCACGAGCCTTATGTCCCATCTTACCACATCGGTAGCATTTACCAGAATTTAGAAGACATTCCCCAGCATGCCTTTTGCCACATTTATCACAAACTGGAAACTTAGTTCTCTTACCATCAGACTTTTTTTAAGAATTCTTACCTTTCTCCTGCCACCTCGGCCTCTTCTTCTGCTGGTTGTTATAGAACACTTGGTCATCGGCAAACTCCATTTCCACCTTCTCAGCACATCAAACAAGATTTTCATAACTTTTAAACTCACGAGAAGCTAATGCCCTTCGATATTTTGGCTTTAATCCTGATTAAAAACGAATGATTTTACTATCATGGTCTCAGATAAAATTTGGAGCATACCTTGCCAATCGAGTGAACCTTTCTTCATAGGCAGCCACTGAGTCTTCCTCTTGCCTCAATTCCAAGAATTGCTTTTCCATCCTAAGTCGAACAGCCTTAGGAAAATACTTCTCAAGAAACATACCTTTGAATTCATCCCATTCAAGAGCATCAATCTCATCGGCGTCCCTGATATTTTTAACCATAGACCACCACTGATCTGCTTCACCCTCCAAACGGTAAATAGCAAGACTATCCTTTTGATTGTCTGAACACCCCATGACATCAAAAATCTTCTCCAGTGCTTTAATCCACCCTTCAGCTAGCACAGGGTCAGATGATCCTCTGAATGATGGGGGATGTTGCCTCATGAAATGTTCCACCACTGACATGTTCCTCTGCGGTTGATCTGGCTGATCTCGTGCATGGATACCACCTCCATTTATCGCTTGAGTCAACTGCGCCATTACTGCAACAAACTGTTCAGTTCCAATTCCGACCATTTCTGGATGCTGATTCGGAAGGTTATTTCCTTCTGTATGCCTTCCTAGCACTGCTTCCCTGTTTCCTCTGCAGAAAACCATTCTGAACAAACATGTCTTAGATGAAGCAACATGGTAATCTTTAAATGCTATATCATTTCGAAAAAAATATTTTTGGATAATCATTTAATAGAATTCTAACTCCTAAAGTTATCTAAACCGACCTTTGATACCAACTATAAGGCCCCAGCCTTAAACCTTACTTAATCTTGAGTTATTACAAGATTACACATTGAGGAACTTTTCGGGTTTAGAGTTTTAGAGGATTAGATCATAAAACTTTCATTACATTCCACATATAAACAAAGTGGTTACATAAAGATAGTATCTTCATTCCCATCAATGGAAACACATTTAAAATAAAACATGGATTATTTCTTGACACATCCTTGACTCTATCATCTTATCATGTACCTTTCCCTTGACCTGTGAAAAACATTTCAAAAACATGGGATGAGCATAAAAACTCAGTATGGGTTAGAAAAAAAAAACATGGAAAGGAAACATGAGTTCATATATACATAAGAATGAAATCATACTTTACCCATAAAACATAGGCACTTTAACATACCTCATAAAATCATGAATAAATCATAGAAATCATAAGACATAAAGGTAACTTGAGGCATTCATAACATTCTTACGTAGGGAGTAACCCTCTTGGTTACGTTTGGAATACCCATCACAGTATATTCCCTAAAATCTCTTCTTCGAAACCTTAAGGTTTCACTCCTTCGCATTACCCAATGCATTGGAGAGCTATAACGGGCTCACCCGCCCTTAGTTTATCACGAAACCACCCGTCTTTATAATAATTCCCAAGAACCATAACATAATCATATCACATAAAACATGCATAAAGGAAACATAACATTTCCACATTTCAATCACGAGATATCAATACAACACATTGATATAATAAAAAAATTATGAAAGCCATTTTCAATACCAAAGTAAAACATGGTATTTATTTTTCATTTTTTTTAAAAAAAGGTATGGCTTGTAGAGGAAGCCGAAACTCAAATAACGGTCACGACGACGGAGAATTAGTTGTCGCCACATACGTACGACAAAAACATTCCCTTTTGTCTTTTAGTAAATGCTTCGTATAAAAAAGATTCATTTGAAATAAACGTAAAAGTCAAAGGGGTTTATACACCATATAAAAGAAAGTTGTGTATAAAATAAAATATGCCTCAACGAAAGGAGATTGAGACGAAGTCCCATACCTCGTATCCGACTTGACCCGACCGTTCTTTAAACTCCTGAATAATAAACTTGAGTTAATCTCTACTTGCTTATGAATCTTTTTCAAGATCATTATTCCTTTTATACCATGTTATGAACATCATGTAATCATTTATGTTAATAATGTTCATTTTGTCGGTATTTGGTTCTTAAGTCAAAAATAGACTTCTTATACTTACATGTTGTTAATTTGGTCAAAGGTTCATTATATCCAGAATGGTATTCATGATGTAGATATCATATATGTCATATAAATCCAGTAAATACATTCATTTATAATATTAAATCACATTTAGAGGTAAGAAATGAACTGCACCGTTCATGGAGACGGTAAGCCGTACGTACGCATGAACGCTACTTCCATTTCTATTTCATATTTTTTGGAATGGAATCATAATGATATAAGAGTATATTATAATTCCAGTATAATAACATATATAATATCATTAACTTTATCCTTTACACATCCCACATATGGTATTAACGAATCAAATCACTTTTCGGGGGCGGTAGTCCGCACTTCCTAAAATGAAGATATCGTGTTTTACCAATAATGGAAACCATAAAGGTATGCCCAAAATAAAAAAAAAGAAGCTTAAGGAAAACATAAACATACTATATATCATATATAAAAATAGTGACATCATAATGGCCACCTTTGAAGGTGTTAAATGAGTGTTGAACAATAATCGTTTCGGGAGGCAGAATTTCGCCATCCACGGAAACTGTATGTTCTTTAACCATTTGATGTAGTTGTGTGAGAGTGTAGCTCAAATAAATCTTATAAAAACATCCTAATATATTTAATATACTGTTTTTGTTACAAAAGAAGTAAATAAAAAGAGTTTAGGGGGTTGGAGAAGCAAAATAAAACAAATGAACATGACAGAATGAATTACCTTTAAAAGTGTAACTCCTTTTGATTTGAGTCTAAAGGCTTCCTTTGAAAGGATTATGCCAAAAGGGAATCCTCTAGGATGAGGAGGGGGATGTGGAGAGAGTAAATGGGCAGGGGTTGGCCGAGCAAAAGGCTTGATAAGTGTGTGAAATGAGGTAGAGGTGGGGGCCTTTTATAAGGGGAGAGGAGGGGCACTTTTGGAAAGTAAAGAAACATTACTTTATTTGAAAATTTGTTTCGGTTTTAAAAGGTCCCACATTGATATATTTCGTGGATAAGGTGATAAGGGTTCGAAATACAGTCATCCAATTGGTTTTGGCCATGTGTAGTTCATAGATATTACATTATCTTTCTATGTTATTTAAATCGTCAAATATTGATGTCATCGCTGCATCATTATTATGTCATAAATAATTAAATTTATTTAATTTCTAAAAAATTACAAAAAACTACTATGATATAGGAAATCTTTTTAGCTTTCCAATGACTATTTATAATCAAATTGTGGACTTGTATAACCCCACTTAAAAATTGTTTTTGTAAAACATATTTTGTTTGGGTCATTTTCACTTTAACATTAAATAAAAAGTAATTTATGTCATTTCACAACAAAAGTGGATCCATGGGGTCCCCAAGTTGACCCATGGCATGTCATGGTCGGCCATGACACAACCAATAAGGTTGGGACATGTGTCTAGGTCATTTCATATTATTAAAGCATTACTTATACCTTAAACTACATTAATTACCACTAATCGCAATTAAGAACTTAATAAGTTACTATTCACCAAAAAATTATTATAATCTCATTGAACCACATTTTACTTCATAATGAAAACCATGTATGTCGGATTTTCAAAATTCAATACACATTAGTGTTAAAATTTCATTTAACTGAAAAATCAGTTTGCTTGATTACCACTTAGTGGTTTCACTATTCATCAAAAATTGAAGTTTTTCAGAAAATTACCAAAAATTCACCCTAAGATATATTTGATATTCGGAATTCAAAAATGAAGTCCATTTTACAAAATTCAAATCATATAAGTCACATTAATTAATTCAATAATTAATTCCCGCTGCCAGAGCAAATAGCGTGTTTTTATGAAACAAAAAGTATCAAAAGATTGACACCAGTTTAAGTCTAATTTCAATGTGAAATTGATTCCAATGACCACCATTGGATTAAATGGTAAAAATATATTCTAATTTCACTTCAAAACCAATTCAAAACATAATCTAATCATATAAATAAATTAGATTAAAAAGCAGTTTTGATGTAAAATGCAGTATTTTTCACTATTCATTAAAAAAATGAACATTGTCAGAAAAATACCAAAAATTCACACAAGGTAAATTTTGATGTCTCAATCATAAACAATAAGTTTATTTTGACAAACATAGTTTATAAAATTGTCAAAATATAGATTCAAAAATGGGTTTCCATCAAAAGTCACTAAAACAATCTTTTAAGAATATTAGTGTATTCCATGTTTAAGATTGGATTTATTTTCATATTAAGCCTCTAAAACACTATCTCAATCATTAATAGACATAGGTAAAAATATATATTATTCATTACTTACTTGGGATGTTACATTACATTATTTTAATCTATCAGCATTTCATATAAATAGTTCATTAAAACTCTATCAACTACCTTATCACATAAAGAGAAAAAATATTTTAATCAATAAATTTTTATAACAAAAACAAATATCATTAAAAAAACAATCCAACAGATTTCTATTACCGCCCCATTAAATTAATTTTATGGAAATTATTATTTTATAAATAATTTTTTTAAGTAATTCTATCCATTGGTGATAAGAAATTTTGGATCCATGATATGATATACTCCACCATAATAATTTTTTCACCCTCTTAAAATAATAAAACATTCTTTTTATTCAAAACACATTTCCATTTAGAGTTTTACATTATCATTCAATCAACCATTGAAAACAAAATAAAAAGCATCATGGTTATTATTTTGTTAAGAACCTTAATAATATAGTTGGTAGAGGATGAATATATTATTTCAAATTTTCATTAAATATATTTGGAAAACATATAATAAATTTGATAATATTTTGAAAAATAATCATGCATAAAATATCCATAAGAAACATTATCATTAAATATATAACATATTATAGTAAATTTCAATGATGATAAATGATGTATATGATTATTAAAAATGTATGTGGTACTATGATTGTCACAATAAATAATTAATTGTATTATGATAATTCATCTCAATTATACCAGATAAACATGCATAAACCACATTTTTTTACAATATTGAGAAGCGGTAACATAGTATTCTTTATATAAACTCAAAATAATAGAACACTATTTCATATTAATATAACTAAAAAAATTCTCCAAATATTTGTTTCCTTCCTATTTTTTATCTTCTATGTTTAAAATCACTTTATTAATCAATATTAGTGTATCAATGAATGTTTATATAACAACTTTTTTTATAGAACAATACACAAAATAGAATTCCATTAATTAATCTGAGTATTTATTAACAACCCTCATATGTGATTCCATTAAATTCCTGTGATATATTTAACATATTGTCAATCATATTTAATTTCTAGAAACCTATTATTAAGAAATATTATGTTTCATTTAAACTATATGATTCCTTTATTATTCACACGTTCCCGTTACACATATGTATCATATTCATAAAATCCATGATAATTGTAGAAAATTAATTTTAAAATTTCTTCAAATTTTTTTTAGCTAAAAGGAATAATCTATTTTGGAAATAATAGGTATCATCTCATTAGTTGAAAGTGTATTCCTTTATAGAATGTTAATTATCCCAACGTTATAGTCTTAACGTTTTTCTACATTTTCATAGAATAAAATTCAATAGATTTTCCTCTTTAACCCAAATACTTATATATTACCCAAATAAACCATGATAATTAGGGTACTTATGCGCACTACCTACACATAAAAATTTTTAAGAATAATTTTATTTATAAAATATCAGCTATTGAAGAAAATTGTTAGGTTTATAGTACCAGAATCATGGGGCATCTTTCAACACATACATAGATTCTAATATAATACACGCAAATGTACCTTATTTATCATGCATTAAGCAGTTGAGTTAATAATTATAAATTTCATCATCAATATCCCTTTTAGTGAATGTTGAATTAAATTTTTTTAAATATACATTTCAATTTCGATGTATAGAATCTACCGGGAATATTATAATGGAATCATGTCATTTTATTGGGGAAAGCGTTTCTTTAAAATATATACCTTCCACCTATGGGTAAAAAAGGAAAACAAGTCATCCATTGTTTCATAATTTTTTTTAAATTCATTGATATAATTTATGAACTGCCAAGCTGTTCCTATAACATTATTTTCTATTGGCCAAGAAAAAAGAAACCAGATGTTATTTCTATCAAATTGATATAAATCATCCTTCATCAAATCTATATACTCTTTATATTGAATGTCCATAGAAACATATATTGAATCCACATTTGTGATAATTGATCTTTATTAATATAATTAAATTTTCAATCATATTGAAAAAATATATTAATTATTTTTAATTCTATTTTTATATTTAATAAATTTTTTAATATAATAAACTAATGAGATATTATTGTTCTCTCCTATACATCATCAAAATAATTAGATTTATAATATTGTACATGATTATGCCAATATTCACCTTCATTTTTAATATATTCTTTATTAGTAACTAATTAATCATATGCAATATCTTTAATATCATATTAAAAAACTATTTTCACGGAATATAAATTTTCCATAAAATTCATATAAAACTAATAAATCACATTTTATATAATTTTTTTACCAATTTTATCATTTTACATTGTACGAATATCACGTAATTATTCCTCATTCTAATTTTCACAAAACATTCCATGACATGTTTAGTTGATAATTAGTAAAAATGTCTTCAAAAAATTGATTCATCTAACCATTCTATTTTTATTATAACATATATAATAGGATTAATTTTACAAACTAAAGATACTGAAAAATTATTTTTTACATTAACCCTTGTAGTTATATCTTCGTTGTAGATTAATTTGTAATATTTTCATTTAGCAGGCATACCTCTTCCTATTTGTACATGAATTTCATTTTTCATTTATTCTACACCATTATCATGAGTGTTTATGTGATTATTTATTTTGTAGATAATTCCATGTCTTATTGTAAATGAATCAAATGAATTTCATAGTTACACCTTTCAATGGTAATTCTGTTGATTCAATATACAAACACATATAAAATTCTCAAAATAACATCTTAAACGTATCACCAAATTAGAATCTCTAGACTTTTATATCATAAACAATATAATGGTCATATTAGTTGTAATTTCCCGGCCCAGATGCAAAAATATAGTGCCCCGAGATAGTGGGTCACGTAGACTTAATCTCATCTCCTCAAAAGATTGAGGTTTTAGAATTGTAGTGAGGGCCTACGATGTGTCTATGAGGATACTACACCATCATGTTAGAGATTCAAATTTTGTAATCCTAATAATAGTCAATAATTCAATTAATTAAATAACTCTTAATAGAAAATTATCATAGAGACTGAAATAAATAAATATGTAGTGACCAGTAACACACTAGAGATGAAGCAAGATAATATATGGAATATAAAAATGCATAAACTGAATCATATAAAATATAACGAACATGAAGTTTCTATAAAAATTATCAATAATATGTATTCGAGTAATTCTTACAATACATAAATAAATATTATAAAAATTAGAATATCTATTTTACATCACAAGCCTCATCTCAGTCTTTTTCTCCCCTATATCTAATAAGAAAAATTTCAATCATCGATCTATGGGCACGTTACTCAATAATGGCTAGCATCCATATACTCCTTTCAGGTACCAAATTACATCCTCAATATTATTGATAAGAATTCCAAATAGGTCACCAACAATTATGTTTATAAAAAACAATGGATGTGAAATACATGATAGATATTAGTTAAAATATATGATAGGTACCCCAATATTGAAAGTAAAATTTTAATGTAAAATGTAACAAAAATGTGATTTTGTACATCGATAATAGACACAATGAATAATAGGTGTTAAAATCCTATTACCATGATGTAGTAAAAAAATATAAAGGATCATGACACCCAAGCTATATATACTACATATAATATTATCCTTGTTGACGTTGTAAAATCAATCATGTCACAATTACCACATCGGATCCATATAAATAGAAGATTCACATTTAATACAACCATGTTTTATAAAAAAAAATTATACCCTATATGAGTTGTTATAATGCAGAGTGAAGAAAGGAACCCTCATTGAGTCCAAATAGCTTCTCTATGTAAACATCATTATACTAAAATTTGGTTCTGTGGATCTTTTTAGTAGAACATTTCCACTGGGATTCAAAGAAAGTATTATTAAAGGGGAATAATAGAAAATTTAATCCCCCATAATAAAAATTCATCATGAAATGCTTATACAAGGCATCCACTATAGTTTACATGACCCATTGGGTATCACACTCTAGGAATAAAATGTAAATATTTGTCATTTAATTTAATATTAATTTCATTAAATCCAATTTATGAGATTGAAAAATAATATCACAAATCATATTCAATTTTATTCAATGAGTTTACCCACTAAAATAAATTATTATATTAAATAATTATGATCAATTAACTACTAAACATGATGTAACCCATGGAAAAGGTGGCATACCATATCATAAACATCTTAATTCCACACATTTTGATATCCTTCATTGATAAATGTAATTTTATCCACTAAGAATGGTACATTACACACACCTTCTGGGTTGCAATATTGTGAAAAGGAAGGGAACACCCAATGTGTGTCCTTGGTTGAAAAATAACCCCCATAAAATCAAAAATGAATATAAAGGGAATCCCTAATAGTTTCTTCATCATTTAATAAAATAATTAAATTTATTGTTATGGGAGATAAAACAATTTTAGTACTTCCACATTTTGATAACTATCACTACAAATAATTGTGGCAGTATAGAAAATAATTGAGAACCTACATTAGGATCACTATAGAGTAATGATCATGTATCATCTTCATATATGACCCAAATCAGAGAAAAAATGAGAAATAAATAATGAATCTAAAGAGAAATAATATTAGATTTTTCCTATATAGCACAGATGATGCCATGTAAAACTAGTAATGACATAAGAGGATTTAGTACATACCGTTTTATATACAATGAGGTGATCAATGCATGAATATGAATTTGTATTGATAAACATGATTAAATTCTATTTAATTAGCTCAAAGGGATAGATATAAATTCCAAGGTGTTGTCTAATTGAGAAGCATTGAATTATTTTTATCTATAATGTTAATTTAGTGGGAAAATGTTCATTCATACTTGAAAAAATGGGTCACCTGGTTCGTGATAATAATTTTCCAAACCATGTAAAAACTATTAAAAGAACACTACTAAACTCTATTTTTTCATTTCAATTCCCCTCCCTTCACTGGGTTTCTAAATTATATGTGGATCATGTATTCCACCATCCATCCCAGTTTGGTTTAATCAAACATGGCTAATTGGGTCATCTGGTTTATCCTAACTATGTGGCATAATGTTTTTAACAATAATTTTGGTTCTGAACTCTGAACAATCCTCAGACACAATTAATAACCCCATTTCATCATAGATTACTTGCATTACACTTTAAAAAATTATTCAAATATAAATTAAAGTTATATGTACATTAAAAAAATAGGATCTTAAAATCGTCGCCACATTAAGAAATTCATCCATGAATTTCCATATTAAGGGTTTTCTAGAATTGTTACTGAAAAACATCAACCAATGATGATGTTGACTGGAATCCCACACCCATGTATCATCATTAAACAATTATTCATCTATAGAACCCATACTAGTATAACTAACTATCCTCATAGAATGATAATTATCATATTAACAACACAATGTAGATGCTCCTCAGATAAAAAATTTATCTACAACTCAACCTCCTCAAGATAAGAATTATCAGATGGGTCTGAATTATAATAGTGTAGCTGAGATATGTGTGTGATTTAATGAATGGACTAGTAAATCTATGTTTAATTCTACAGAAAGGAAACAAGATAGACTCTCTCCAAAATCTTGAATAAGCCCGCATATCAAATTGAAATCTTAACTAATATCATAGTCTATCTCTATCCCAGCCTTGATGAGATAGATTAAGAAACTAGATCCCCAGCCTCAAACTATATTGGTGTATTGTATCAATTGGAGTAATATTAATGTCTATAAAATGCGTTATCCATCCATATTTTAACCAACTTGACCTTCACTGATGAATCCTACATGAGACATGGTTTTTATAAATCAAAATCGCCTACCTCTAGCTAGAATACGTTAGATTTGAATCTCATAATGTAAAAATAATCATAATATTTCATTTATATTAAATCATGATATATGTTATTATATATAAAACTCACAAGGAGAATTCTATGTTCGTAAAGTCCCCCAAAATCCATGGCCCCTGATTTTTGAATGTCCTCAATCACCTATATCGTATGCTCTGACTAGCCATCAGTATGATGGCCGAATGATGTTATTGGAATCATCTTTTTACCCATCACTATCTGAAAATTATACAATGTTTGAGATTTAAAAAAGGCATCCCATTCAGAAATAATATTCTAGGGACCCCATGAATTTGTACTATCTCAAGGCTTTAAAACATCAGAATCCCATATTCATTAAACATCTCATCTGTATGTTAAAAATTATACACATTAAGGAGCTTATGCACAATAACCAAAAAAACATCACTATAGTCAGGAGAACATGGAAAACTTGTGAAAAAATCCATCGTGACATCAACCAATTTCAAATTTTTAATTGATATCTTCTATAAAATTCAGAATGGACAATGATGTTACATCATCATCAACTTCTTGATGAACATCTCTCAACCAATACAACTACAAACCATTTTACACCTATCCAGCATTAGTGACATTGAAAATCATGACACATCTTGGTAATTTTGGGGTCCACTACCCACACCATAGAATGAAACTCCTACATCATGTCCTTACATATTTTAAATATAACTAATACATGTTCATGTATATGAAGGATCTCATCCAAACCCATAGTACAACTAGTAGGAGGGTCCTCAAAATATACACTCTCCCTTTATACTAGTAACTATGAGTTTAATATCTTCCTCATCCTCGAGGTATCATGAAGCATAGAGGTCATAACTATGGTTGAATGAAAATTATGTCATTTTTAATACAGAATCTCTAAGTGAATTTATGATAAAAAAATCCTTAATAATCCACACACTACTGTCCTCATAAATTACATGTATCTGAGTCCTCATTCCTAGTGCATTTTCCACTACATTGCCTCTTCCTGGAATATAGGAAAGCATGACATCAAAATTCTATAGGAACTCAAACAACCTTCCATACATAAAATTTATATTATGTTGTGAAAATATATTATTGATTATTTTTCCCTCCATTTACACGACAAAACACTATCCTTGTGGGCAATGTATTCAATAGTGAAAATTTGGACTAACCAAAAATAATACAATATCATTTTTTGGTATTTCCAATCATGTGGTATAAAAATTAGAGAATCATTGAAGGTAAATTAATCCCCCTACATAATAACAACCAAAATATTGATAATTGATGCCTAAAATAAGACAATTTGTGTTTTTTAATACTATATAAGAATCACAACTGCTGTTGATGTCAATCACCATTTCAAATCCTGAATGTATTTCTTGTTTTTCTATTCTTATACAAGAAAAACTCCATTATTATTCATTCCCTATTTTGATACCGCTGTGAATTATATAACCTTTATAAATTTCCTCTAATAACCATACATCCCAAAGAAACTCTTTATTTTAAAATTATTATTGGGATGCTCCAAGTGAACTATGGCTCCAACAATCTTTGGTCCAACACATACTTCTATATTGAAAATAATATGACACATGTTGTCTATATAATCAATCCATAAGTGGAACATCATGAGATCAGAATATAAATAATTATCACTAATTGTATCTAACATGATATCATGATTATTGGAATGATTTTATCAATTAATATATTACACCACGATATCATCCAATAAAACTGCCAATGATGATTACAACAAAAGATAGAATATTCAATTCATATTCTCTTAAAAAATTTCATGAATAAGTGAGACTAATCCGAATAAAAAGATACTCATATAAATTATACCTTCAACAGAATTTTATTTGAGGCATGTCACTATGACTAACAGAAACCCGATGATATCCAGAATAAAATTCAATTTTGAAGAACACTTTAGCTACAATATGATTATCAAGACAGTAATCTATATTTGGGATGTGATATAAATTTTCAACCCTGTACTTTTCAATTTTTTGATAATCCATAGATAGTCTAAGGGTACCATCATCCATTTCATGAAAAAAGAAATTGAGAACTCATAATGATGTCATGGGTCTAACAAAACACTTTTCCACCATATCCCATAGCCATAACACGAGCTCCTATAACTCTGTAGTAGAAGTTTGGTAAGAAGGAATTCATATTGTTGCAGCTCAAGGAACTAGATCAATTGTGAACTCCCCCTATCTTAATGTAGGTAAACATGAATCATCATTCGGGAAGTCGAACCTGAAATGATCATCCAATAGAGGTGAGTTAACATAAAGCACTCATAAATCATGCTGATACAAAACTAGGAATATGGAATGTCATTACACCTAAACCACAATGATCTGGTCCTGCTCAGCTCACAAAGATTTCCCATTCACCCTTGAAAATAAACTCTCGGCCCTCTGGTGATGTTAGGGTCACCCTCCAGTAATATAATTCAATGATGTCTTGATAAGAAATAATACATTATATGCTTAGTACGACAACAATCCGTTTCATCTCATGGTTAAAAAGAATGAATGAAAAGTGACACCTAGAATACATAAGGGGGAACTGCCTACACAGGTTTATAATATGTGTTATATTAAAAAATAACATATATTTTTTCATGATTCCATCAGAAAACTAATTCTTTATCCCCTGGATCTCCACCATAGTTAAAATTAAGAAAATCTTAAATGAAGCTATATACAAAATTGATACTTGAGTAGATTACACAAAGATAATACCTCTCACCATAGAGGGTCTGATAGTGTGAACCTCCATGTATGGATATTGATAATATACCTAATCTAAACTATGAACCTATTACACAACCTCAAAACTTATAGTCGGCCATATTTTCTATCAAGAAGCCAATGGTGTATGGCTATATCATCCATTACTACAACTACCAAATCATGAATAATCATTACATATATATCTCCATATTAGATAAGGATCTATGAAACCTACTCATCAACATTGAGTCGTAGTTCACCACCGTCCACTAAATACTATAGGGATAGTCTCATAGAAAATTTTTACACAGAATATCTGGCCTTATGCTCATCACTTCATTTGATTGTGATAATTCTGATTCGACACATTTCCCCATATTCAAAAAATAAGATAGAAAATAGTTCTACGAGTACTCTTATCCTGGATGGTACACATATAATGGGAAGACTCAAAACATCACGTCCCACAATTGGAATTAAAACATCTTGGTCGAGAGACTATATATATCTTCTCTATTCCCTATGTGTATGATAGGTTCCGCTATATAATTATTTCATTCTTTAGTAAATAATTAATAATCATAAACATTAACTTTTTGAATTGAGATCAAAAATAATTCAGAGACCTTCCTCAAAGAATCCAGCTCTTGATATCTCATCAAAATGGTATGTTGGTGAAAAACATTATAACACTCTAAATAATTATAAATACTCCATACAGTTATTTCACACATATCTAGACACATAAAATCACTATCCAAAACATCTCTCAAAATCATTGTGTAATAAAATTTTTAAAACATTATTTGAAATTCAACTGATTCTGGTTAATACAATGCGTCATCTAGGATAAAAAAACCCACAAGCTCTTTCCTAGTACAAAAAAAATGTATGTCATGATCACTAGTATTACTAATTATGTGTCACCCAATTAATGAATTTTTAAAATATGGTAAAAATCCATTTTATAGCGACTCATGGAATACCATCCCCGATTAATTTCAGAGGATTCTACTACTTGAGTTCATGTTTTTTTTCCATCTATAGACATTTAAGGATGTATTGATCCCTGAAATATATATATATATATATATATATGTAGAAATCCCCTCTTGGAACTGTGCCATAGCTCTAATGTCTTGTTAAAAATCTAGTGAAACAACTAACACTATATGAATATCCAATAGTAATCCATGCATTACCACCACAAAATCATCGTTTTCACCACCATCCTAGGACAACACTAGTGGTCATCATGATGGGATATATCAATAATTCCAATCACATTCCTCGGAAAATATAAAATCAATGTTCATAGTTTATAAAACATGACAGAAAAAACAGTCATATAAGCATTCCACTACCCTCTTCATGTTCCTAAATATAGTATTGGGTAAAAATAAACAGTCATAACATCACATGATACACTACCAAAATACCACTCAAATGATGAGTGAAGGTCACAACCTCTTTTTAACAAGATCAAATTTCATTTTTCTCATATTCGTTAATCGATATATGATTTTCACAAAATTCATATCTTAATCCTCGATAACAACTAATTACAAAATTTTAATTTCTTCATATGACTTTCTATTTCTTACTAATAATATAACAAAAAATAAAACCTATGATACTTCTATTTTAACATTTTTTCCAAGATTCTACTATTTGTTTCCATGAATGGGTGGGTAACATGGTCTCCAGCACATCTCCCTAAATTCAAGAGGCTAATATCCAGTTATGGGGGACTATGGTGTGTTTTTGCGGAGACTATCTCCTCGTGTTAGAGTTTCACACAACAAAATTATAATTACATTTTTCATAGGAAGTAGATAAATAACATAATATGAATAAAAATATTTTAAAATTAAAGATATAAATATACAGTAATCAGTAACCCTCCATGTTGATGCCTGATAAATGCATGAATAGGAGTTATAGTTGAAGTTAATTCATATACTATATTATAGATATTTCATGAATCAAATAATGATAAAAAATAAGTATACATGTAAATTGAATAATACAAATATAAAATGTAAAATAGATAAACATTATTATATCTAGATAGCATTTCAGGCCTTAGCATGTTAACATTAACCCATTTTCCAAAATAGATACAATTCAAGAATAAAACTATGGTTCCTCTACCTGATCACTACTTGCATTCATATAGTCTATTTGGATACCCAAAATTTTTTGAACAGGGTTTGAGAACAAAATCCAGATAGGTCACCACCTACTGTGTCTAATAAATACATGTTGTGAAATTCATGTTAAATATAGTGAAAATATATCATGTATGATAGTATAGAATGTAATGATCCCATGGAAAAAGAAACCAATACATAGATATTATAAATCCAAACAAGGCTCCCCAAAATATATGTATATAGGTCATATAACAATAACAAATTAATATAAAAGAAATCAAAATCTCATCCATGACATATACCTCGTATATCATATCATCCAAAACCACATCATATAATCAATCAAGTCACAATTACATCGATGAAGTTGTATATATAGAAGTCTACAATTTTTCACTTCCACACAACATATTCAGATAATTCCAACCCCACGGTGTTGGATCCATGGTATTGTGAACCATGACAACCTTTCCGAGTGCCATGAGCATGTTGATGGAAACTTATATAGACAGGAATTAGTGTCTAAGGAGCATATCAAAACACAAAATCCACTATGTGACTAATAAATACCTATCCCATGGGTTATAAGGCCCAATGAATCCCATGGAATCAATATCGAAGGAGTATTGTAGGTCAAAGACATCCA
This sequence comes from Viscum album, assembly GCA_963277665.1. NCBI lineage: Eukaryota > Viridiplantae > Streptophyta > Magnoliopsida > Santalales > Viscaceae > Viscum > Viscum album. The sequence continues at coordinate 393,957,348 of OY728161.1, forward strand.
TTGCTATTTATAAGTCCTATAGTTTAGCACAATCATAGAGGCATACAGAAACATTCATTATTCAATTCAAAATTCTTTTCAGCAATTCAATTTAAATGTTTCTACCCACAAATAACACATTTTACATTAAATTTAATTCCATATGTTTATCCAACCATGTAATAATTTAAATACTATTCAATTAATAAATTATACATTTCACATCACGAAACACATTGAAATGGAGGCATACCATATAAAAAAACTCAATTTTAATCCTTTTTAGTCATTCATTTAAAAAAGTTATTCCTATAAATATGAAGTCCCACAAATAGACAACATTGGTGTTATAACATAATGAAAATTAAAGGCCACACCCGTTGGGTGGCCATTGATGAGAAAAAAGTATCAAATTAAAATTACAGAAACATAAAGGGCATACCCAATGAGTTCTGTTAGATTTTATTCTATAATAAAATTCAATTTTGGAGTGATGCTGGAAATTCCAAAATTTGAAACTATATAAAATAGATCTATAAATCATCAAACCTCTCAGGAAAATTATATACCACATACTATAGGCACATATTTTATTTATCTTATAGTATCATCTTCTTGATTGATCCAGACTAGTAGAAAAACGAATAATAGATGAAGAACTAAATATAGGGATGATTAACTTGTAACAAAATACTGAACTCAATACCAATAAAAATAATACTAAAATAAAAGGATTATAGTACTTACCAATGTTGATACAATGCAATTATTGGTTGTCAAATCAATTTTAGGATGTTGTAATGGGATCAAAAGAGTATTAATTTCCACAAATGTTAATATCTCAATTAAAATAATATATATAATAGAAGAGATTAGAATTCAGATAATTTTTAAAGTTATTTTAATTATAAAATTTACATTTTGTTAAGAAAAATTTGGTCACATGGTTATTGTTTAATGTTTTCCCATCATTGTGAAAATAATGCTAAAGGCCACTTTCAATCGTTGGAGTTTTTTACCTAGACATGATCCACCCTTATCATGGTTTGATCCATGTGATCGGCTCTTGGACACATTTTTCGAGAAACATAATATTAAATTAAGAAAAGTGACTTGGGGCCCACGGTTTCTCATAATAGTTAATCCAACAAATTTCTCTCCAAGAGATGGGTTCTGGGCTCTGAACAAGTCTCAACACCCCTGATACAAACATAACCTCAAAGAGTATTCACATTTGACTGTAAACTGGATTTTAATCATTAATTGATGAGATCAATACATTAGGAAGAACATGGGATTTTATATAATTGAAGATATAATGGATTAAATAAAGTGAAAAAATTATTGATTGAAGTCCCATAAATAGTTATGTATCGGATTTTAAGAGATCAATAGTTATGGTGTTTTAAATTTAATCATTACAGTGTCTATAATTAACACTAATTTACTATATATTTAATATATAGAAAATTAGATATTTCTTTTTTCTATAGCTCTTATTTTCTTATTGAAAAAATATTACAATCGAATATCATATTTTTCCTCCAATGATTTTCCAATTCATCTCTACCACATTGTATTTTCATCCTCATCACTTGTGTAACACATCTTACAATGATATCCAATTTGGAATAGATTATTGATAGGAACCCTAAAAATAATTCCTTAGGGGGGTGGGGTTAATAATTGTATGACAGAACAAAACTAGTACCCCTTTGGATACTATTTCATCATTAATGAAAAAAATTCTATCATTTTATCATAGGAATATATTAATATAATTAAAATCATCTATTTGATGCCAAAAAATTACATGGTTCACCCACCATGGTCTACATCAAAGAAGCATTCAATGATGATGTGATTATGTACCAAATCCACTAAATTTCACTTATAATTACAAGGTTTAGAAAATATCATATCTAAGTCTGGTATCACTACGTTTACAAGGTTTTTGGTATTCTCACTTCATTCCTAGGGGTCGATCCTTATGTCTCTTAATCTGGGTCACAGCCAATGGAAATGATGATCGTTTTCCTTGTCCTTTGCTCTATTATATTATAAGTTATCCACATTTATTTTATTGAGTTATAGGTCCCATAATTATCTCTAATGAATTTTTCATCTACTATTTTTATATTCTCTATGGATGTCCTACATTTATCTACTGAGTAATACCACTTTAGCACATAAGTATTGTCCTACATAACACTATTTGAGCAACCATAGGGTGACTTGTGTGCAAATATATAAAATTCCTGCCACTTTTATAGTCATGGAAACCCAAAATTCATTCCATAATAACATTCATGATACTTAGTTCTTATTTAAAACTCAGTAATTGCACTCAACTGACTTCTTGCGCACAACTCCTTACTTGTGCACAACTCATTACATGTGAAAAAACTTCCTTCATAGTCCGAACCCACTTGTTAAATGCTCTACAGAACATATTTTGTAAATTTTTTGAGCATCCTCAAATAAGGGAGGTAACCAAGTATTTATTGAAAATTCATCAACCCTACATTATATTCACACAACTTTTGATCTAGCTTGACAGTTTCATTTGTGCATATCTCCTTCACCCAATCTCACAAAAACTCACCTTTCAAACAAATCCATTACTTGCATGTACATTTTTCATTTTACATATATTAAAATAATTACCTTGAAAAATTTCTATTTAAAAACCATAAATACCCCCTAAAAGTTTCATGCAACATCCATTTACAAAAAAAAATCACCATTCTGCAATTTTTGGACCAATAATTTAGATGTCATAAGGAAATGATTCCACATTGTATACGATCATTCCATACATCCTCCAGATCATCCATTCCTTTGTCTGGGATCCTTGTCAACATATCTTGTCACCAATATCTCTTGAAATCCGCAAAGTTATATGTAAAACTACTTTTTCAACCAACATAATACACCTAAAAATGTTTAATGGAAACTTGAGGGATTTTGGACACAAAATATACCCCATTGGTTCAGTTGAAAAATATTCACACATTGATTCTCCATTAATGATTCTTATATCTTCTATGAGCCTTCACTTATTTATATTTACATATATATAAGTGACAAAATAAACACATGATCTAAGACAACAAGTTTCATTCTCATTGTGAGAAAAAAATGGTATTATGCGATGTTTATCAGTAAACGACATCATTCCAGAACCTCTCAAAAACATTCATCATGAACACCATAAATCATGATATATATACATTGCCATGCCCTGACCTAGCTAACCATTAAACTTGTGGCCAAACCAGTCGCCACATGAACTCAACATGTCTCCCCGTATGCCAGATGTTTTTGACTTGCAGCAAGGGTGTAATGATATTCAGTGGGGAGACTATACCCTCTTTAAATATTTTCATAATTTTACATTAGAGTAGATAAAAATAAATAGAGGAATTAGTAATACATAATTGAAAAAACAATAGAAAGCAAATAGTATTCATTTTATAAATGTGGCATATTCCATTTATACAGAAAATGCAAGCATGACATGTTAATGATACAAAAAGGGGAAAAAGTGAACAATGGAAGAAGAATTAAATTCCAATATAGTAATAAATAAACACGGACTCAAATCCCCGAGGGAGGTCTCATTGAGAATCCTGAGCATCCTCTCAGTACTCTGCTCCAATCACCCATGTAAATGAAAACAACACAATTCTGCAAGCAAATCGAAACTACTCGGGTACACCAGTGCAATGGCAGGCCAACTAGTGTGTGAGGTATAAATAGCAGTTGTTCGGGACCACTAATGACTACCCCATATCCATAAATTAAATAAATAATTTAAATAGTGTGAATGAAGCAGAAATAAATTAAGTAGTACAATGAAACTATATACCCAAGAACCTAATTCAGCTCTCTGTAGGTGTCAGAACCTGCATTATACATTTTTCATGTATACCCTATAGTCATAAAACATTCAATTTCATTTATAATTTATTCTAACCTCATTAAATTATTATTGTCTCAAGACTCATCCTTTGCTCAACATTCCCCATATAAGTAACTCACAAAAAATGTCTATAAATAACATCTAAGTAATTAAAGTAAAGACGAAATCCATGTTTTCTCTTTGGATAGGGTAACGTGTCATATGATATTCTATTTAGTATTCCATATACTAGGTCTGATCCCATCCACTAAAATAGTGATTCACTCTTGGTTCTGTCCACTAACAGTGATTCACCCAATTCATTAACATGTCTCGACCCTTTCTCATATTCAATTCACAAATCAGTTTGTCACAATATTTTTCATTAACCATTAATTAATTTCATGTATGACCATTTCGACTCACAAACCAATTTAAATTAAAGGGTGCATAAGATCATGTATATCACTCTCGTGTGTTTTGGAGTGTTTGACGTTGTCTCACAACGCATGGGTATTTGGACAATCAGTCCATGAACCATAAAAGATTACTTGTATGAATGCTGGGAATAGAACGCCATGTCTATCCCCCCATGAATATTTGGATCATCAGTCCCTGCCTCACAACACTATTATCAATTATACATACATATTTATCATTGGTGTAGAACACCATTTCTTACACCCCAAACCCATCTATTAATTAATTCATAAATTAATAAATACAATCCATTATTTAATTTAACAACTAATGATAAACATATATCTCCGGTTAAATAATTCTACAATCAATTTTCCATTCAACATCTCTATATTTCTTAAAAATTAATCAATTATCTATTCCCAATTAATTATACAAAATCATTAAGAAGACTGAACCCATCCACTAAAATAGTGTTTCATCCAGGAAAATAAAAATTAACCTGCACGATGTAAACATCAAAAGTCAAACATGCTAAACAAGGCCCTCATATATAGAAACCATCTCACATAGAATATAATTTTTTTTAAACACTATCCTAAAAAACAAATGAAATTTAATATAAACACACATTAAAAAAATATTATTGTCCAATAGTCATAATAGTTAATCAATTCACAATCCTATCATAATTCATGAAAATTAATTAATTTAACATTTAATTATTTAAATAATATCTCTTTAATAGGTTCATCAATTAATTAACTATTTTCCATTTATCATGTAATAATTATTATATCCATTAATTATTACCATTTTCCAATTTATATTCTGAACTTGTCAAAATATTCAATATTCTAAATATTCAGTAAATTCCACAATTTTTCCCATCTCATGACTAGAAAATTAATTCTTCAATTAATTACAATATTACCCATAATTCCTCATTTAAATCATATAACAATTTAATAATTTAACTTTATCAAAATTAGTAATACATTTTTAAAACCAACACACGATCAAGTGCTCATTAATCTGACAGGTGCGACATCATTTAATAACATAAAAAGTGTTATGCATTGACATATCATATATCAACACCAGCAAGATAAAATATTAAAATCTATACCTTAATAAAATGATATGAAATTACCACTAACCAGTAGTTTATATTTAATCATCATTTCAAGAAAAAATATAAGTTCTATAATCAAATAAATTTACATACTCAATTTATATAAATATAATACAATTCATAAATAATGTGATAGAGATTTGGAACCCAACCATAGGGTGGAACCATAACATGCCACACTTCATCACACATCAGTAACCAATGGCCATTGGTCCACTGTCGAACTCCCAACACTTTTACATATATGTACATATATATATATATATATATAATTACCGATTTGTGATCCTGGTAACAAAAATAAAAAAATCACCAAAAAAACATCCGAAGATCAAAAACAATGCATCATGGTCAAAAAACATACCACTAGATACGAGGGACTATGATTAACTATTATACTCCCATATATGTGGTTCACAACCAAATAACAGAGTAGAATCCATAGCCAAACAAATGGAGGTGATGAAAAATGATTTCATCTGGTTCGACCTTTGCAGCAGATGTATTATTATGGATAAAAGGTCCCCAAAACCCCATATTCACACCTTAATAAAAGATTAACATAAAAACCAGATATTATCCCAAGACCAAAAGTTTGTCCTAAAAAATATGTCACCAAAAACATAATAAAATTCAAAATTGATTAAGGAGAGTATGAGATAAATTCATACCTCTTTTAATCATACCAATCTGATAACAGAATTTGGAAAAAACTTCTGTGGACGAAGAACCTATAAGGGGATGTCGCACATCACAATTCCGCCCGGAGGTGGGGGGTCACACCTACAGTAGGGAATCCTCCATGGGGGATGCACACTGCTGGAGTTCGTACCGTAGGGGGGAGGTGGTTTGGATAAGGTTGATCTGACAATGGGAAAGGAGTCGTGTGGAGGAGGCCATGTGTGCGCCACTACATGTAGTGTGAGGGGTCACATGCTATAGTGGAAGCCGCCCGGGGATGTCGCACTAATGTTAGTGGTTTGGTCGAGGAAGAATATTACATTGTGTGGAGTAGGTGTGGTCACAGTGGAGGGGAGCGACCTGTTGGTTCATTCGGTGAAGAGGAAGAGAAGGGGGGGATCACACCTCCTTTTGCGTGGGAATGAATGTGGATTGTCCTCTCCCCTATTTTAATATAAATTTTTTATACTATAAATTAAATAATTTCCCCATAATTAAATTGAATTTAATTTAATAAAAAAACCCTTATGATATTAATAAAAGTTATTATTATTACCACCAATTTCAACATTTACACCTTTCCAACAAAACAACTAAAATATATTATTTTAATTTTTATTAATAATAAAAAAACAATAATAAGTTAATAATAATAATAAATATAACCATAATAAAATTCAAATTACTAATAATAATAAATAGTTTCTAATAATTCCATCATCCATTATTAATTAGGACCATAACTCCCAATAAACTCTTATTAAGGGAAAACGTTTTTTTGGAAAAGATGAAAAGTCTCATTAATTTTTTTAACCTTTTTTAAATAAAAAGAGTAATATTAATAATAACATCATCATTATTATTATTCAAATATTCATTTTATTAAAAACCAAAAACCCCCACGTTATTACAAAATCAATAATATGAAATTAAAGATAAAAACTCCAAACCATTACCTTCATTTAATAATAAATGGTACATTAATAATTCTGAAACTCTTTATTTAATTGAAATGGTTATTTGATAAACCCAAAAGCCACATTAATTTCATAAAACATCATGAAATTAATTATTATAGTTCATTTAATTAATCAAATAATATATTAATAAAAAAACATCATTATTATTAATATAAAAAATAATTATTCACTGTCCCTCATACAATATTATTTAAATAAATTATAAAATTTTTTAATTAGGGTAAACTACACGGGTTGGACTGCAACTGTGTTCTACCCATGTAGATCCATTAATGTTGAATTTACTGGATCTGGTGCTCCAGAAAATCACCAGGAAATACAGTAAAATTATCAGGTAATTACTCATGTACAACATCATCACCATTATCTATTCCAACACTTGGAGAAAAATTCCAGATATCTTTTTTAAAACTAACCCATCGAAAACCTAAATATATTAAAAAACAATTGTATTTTAGCCGTATCCAAATTTATGAGAATTTAGAATCTACCCACCATAAAATATTATCGTCCCTGAGAATCCATCATGAACCACTACTAAAACAATATACCTAACAAGGACATTTAATTTCATTAGAACTGATGTGTTTCGTTCCCAAATCCATATGAACCATTAACGCTTCAAATTCCTAGCAGCTATGACTTTAAAACCAAATGCAAGGATCACTTTATAGCATATTCATCGAAATAATTCATATATCTAAGGAAACTACAGGGGCCATGTCGACGAAAATGGTTGAATATCGATCAACCAACAGAACATGTTGCACATGATTCCATCAAAAGACTTCATGGAACCAAAAACCACATTAGTTTATTATCAAAATACGTTACTTTAAAACTACTCTAAAACTATCAGAATGTATAATTAATTCCTTACCTGACCTCTAGAAAAAGTTCCACGTCAATCCATCACACGGATAATTTAAAAACAACCATTCCCCAACACAGATAATGGAGTATCCCACAGAATCCTTCCATCCCATGAACTACCCAAAAAAACCACTCATCAAGCCCAACAACATTTAAGTAGTTGCATAGAGTAGGACCAATGATATCTTAGTGTCTCCATGAAGAGGTCAAGATAGGGGAATGCTCATCGTATTTAGAAGAGCGCACTAAGAGATAACCATGGTCATTAATAAGATCAAGCGAACTCCTATGGAAAAGCTTTTTTCTAAATGATTGGAATCACCTAGAGACACATTTATCGAGAACAATGTAACACTATCCAACATTTAATTATCTATTACATCACATAAAAAGATTTTCCGCTCAATGGAGTGCTATTTCAGAACAAATTAATTCATGCATGTGGCATTCCTCGAACGACAATCACTACATCAATCATTTATCATAAAAGATGTAACTAAAACCAATCGGTGTGTGAAAACACCCATGTCCAAAAATGTCCTCCCAAGAAGTGTGACGATATTAAATTAATGGAATAAATGTTTATAAGGGTACTACCAAACACAGGATAGAATCGTACTCAAGATAAACTTCGACCCTCTCTCTTTGTCTTGCAAAACCGAAATCAAGAGGTTCAAACCCAATTGTTTTCATTTTATACATTTAAGTAATTGTTTTCAAAGATTTATCATTTTAATGGATTGAAAATATCCCACAAGTACTTTTTCATTACACATCATATTTTTATAAAACAATTCACTACGAAAACACAAGCATGCTATCAAAATTGTCATCTTTAAAAATTTAACATTAAATATTTTCCAAATATAAACACGCATGTTATCATCTAAATTCAATTTACCTCTAAGAATGAGTCCTTAGAAGGTCCCATTGATTCAAATTGGGTTATTAAAAAAGAATCCCAACAATAGTTCATGTCAATTAAAACCTAGAAGTTTCACATTTATAACCATTTTCAAACATAATTTGGTTATATAAGGTTTAAACACATTGGTGTCCATCTATCAATCAATACGGTTCCCATAAAAATTATCACTAGAATTTGACTATATTTTATCAAAATCAACATTAATCTAACATTTGAACATTAAAATCCCATTCAAAAATCAAAACATCCAGAAAATTTTACCATTATAAGTAATTAAACTACAAGCTATTACACAAAATCATGGATAAAAACAAAACATGCTAATAAGTGAGGCAATATGGCATTTAAACACCGATAACAGTTAATGTTTTCACAGAAACATGCTATTTACAAAGGCATGCTAAGGAATATCAAAACATGGCTTTGTAACCATGGAATACAATCAAAATTAACATCTATACTATTAATGAAACTACATGAAATATTACATGAATTGAATGTGAATATCTATATTCTTAAGATGTTTCTTGTATGATTATTCCTTGCCCTATCAAACCAAGACATTTGTTTCCAAAATTCACAAGATCAATAACTGCATAAAATATACTAGTTACTCAAGGTGAAATCATACCACTCGTAACATGAAATACTATAAACATCACTTCATATCCCTAGACACATGGTCATTTCTCGTAGATGGTGTGGTCAGTCCCATGAATGACTATTAATCGAAATGTCGACACATCCCCAGTCTCCAGTATACCAACCCCTAAATATTTATACAAAGTAAATAAAATCCTCTGATACAAATTTGTAATGTCTCGGCCCAGCTAACCACTAAAATGGTTGGTGAACTGGACTCCACTTGACCTCAAGTGCGTCTTCTTGTACGCCAAAGGCTTACGACTAGCAGTGGGGGTATAAAGATAGTCAGTGGGGAGACTATAACATCTTTTCAATGTTTCAAAATAGTACTTCGAAGTAAATAAAAATCAATTGAAGAAGTAGTAATAAATTATTGAAAAAATAGGGAATGAAAAATAATAATCATTTAATAAAATTGGTTATTTCCAATTATACATCAGATGCAGGAAATAAAGGAAAATGATAAAAAATGAAAAGATGTAAACAATATGACATTATTTACATTCGAATACAGAAATAATTAAATAATGACTCAAATCCCATTGGTCTGTCTCCATGAGAATCTTGATCTTCCACTCAGTCATATGCTTCTATCTACCAAGTAAATTCAAATAGAACAATCCTCCAACCCAATAGAATCTTCTCGGGTGGCCCAGGGAAATGGTACCCTGATAAAGGTTTGAGATATAAATCATAGAAGGCCGCAACCACAATTGTCAACCAAAAATCCAGACATTCAATAAATAATTTAAACAGTGTGAAAGCATGCATAAATAAATTAAGTAGTACTATGTAACTATATACCAAAGTACCTAATTAATATCTCATATGGTGTGTAAAACTATATTCTAAATTTCTCATGTACACCCTACATTCATCCTAAATTCATTTTCGTTTATAATTTATTCAAACCAAATTTCGTTATTAATTTCTAGAGATCCAGCCTAAGCCCGACATTCCCTATATAAGTCACTCACCAAATATATCACTAATGACCATCTAAGTAATCAATTTAAACACAGAATCAACGATTGTGCTTTGGATCGGGTAACTCATCATAAGTTAATAAATTTAGTCATTATTATATTATATCTGAACACATCCACTAAAATTGTGATTCAATATGGGGTCCATCCACTAACAGTGATTCACCCAATTCATTAATAAGTATTGGACATTTCTCATTTTCAATTCAAAAATTATTATGTCACAATAGTTTTCATCAACAATTAACTTATTTAATGTACGACCATTTGGATACATAGTCCAATGTCAATTATTGGGTGTCGAACATCATGTCTAGAACCCTCGAGAGTATTTAGAGCATCAGTTCTTGTCTCATAACCCAAGGGTATTTCGAACATCAGTCCATATCCCATAAATGATTATTTTTCTGTAAGATGGTTATAGAACACTATGTCTAGCCAACTATCAGTATTTTTAGCATCAGTCCCTATCTCATAACTCATTTATCAATCATACATACATATTTATCATTGGTGTATAACACCATGCATAACACACAAAAACCATCAATTCATTAATTCCTAAATTTATTAATACAATATGTTAATTAATTCAACAACTAATTAACATCATAAATATCCCATTAAATAATTCTACAATAAATTAACCATTCCAAATAAAAATAGTTAATAATTAATTATCAATAAATTATTCTCAATTAATTATCCAAAATTGTTAATAAGACTGAACCTGTCCACTGAAACAATGCTTCATCCAAGACATTTACAGTTATTATTTATATTGTAAACATCACAAATCAATCATACTGAACATTGAGCATATATTTAGTATCCATCTCAAATAGAATATCATATTTTTAATCTAATCCATCCTAAAAAGCATAAGGGATGGAAAATAAACATGCATCCAAAAATATTATTGGCCAATAGTCATAACAATCAATCAATTCACAATCGTAACTTAATGCATAAAAATAAATTAATTCAACAATTAATTATTTAAGTATTTTCTCTTTAACGAGTTTATCAAATAATAAAAAAAATTTCATTTATCATGTAATATTTTTTTCATCAATTAAGTATAACTAGTTTTCAATTTATAATCCAAACATGTGAAAATATTCAATATTCTCGATATTCAATAAATGCCACAATTTTTCAAACTCATGACTGGATAATTAATTTTTTAATTAATTACACTATTACCCATCCATCCACATTCAAATCATTTGACTATTTAATCATATCACTTTAACAAAATTAGTAATACATTTTTAAAACCAACACACGATCAAGTATTCCTTTATCTCATGTGGGCGACATCATTTTATAACATCAAAAGTGTCACACATCGATATGTCATATATTTGCACCAGTAAGATGTCATATGAAAAGACAAACCATAGCAATCATGTTATGAAATTACCACAAACCAACATTTTATCTTTAATCCGAATTTCATGAAAAAGTATCTGTTACATAATCAATGAAACTCATATTGTAAATTTATTTAAATAAGCTATAATCCTAAGATAACATGATTGTGATTTGGGACCCTACCTCAGGAAGGAACCAAAGTATGCCTCACTTGCTCAATAATCAGAACATATTACCATCATTATACTGACAAATACCCACCACTTTTACATATATGTATATATATATCTACACACCATGATATGTATATATATGTATATAAACATTCACAACCTGCAACAACAAAAAAAACATCATCAAAAAAAACTTCGAAAGTCGCAAACTAATGAAGCATGGTCTTTGAACCTAAAAATTGATTCCAAGGTCTCAAATAAAATATTTTAAACCCTTTTAGGTGGTGAAAATCCCAATAAAGAAGTAGAAACCTTACTCGAATAGAAGACATTGAATCGATATGGGTTCATCTGTACGCCCTTGGCATCAAATGATGTATTATAGACCAAAGGACCCCAAAACAACATTACACTCCTTAATGAAGGATGAACATAAAAACCAAGTATTATCCCCAAACCCTAAATATGTCAAAAAACAAATCAGGAACTGAAAATAGAACAAACCTCTAAAGAGATAAAGGAGAGTATGAGGGAAATTCATACCATGTTGAATCAGACCAAACCAATAATGATATTGGGTAGAAACATCTGTGGATGAAGAACCAGGAAGTGGGCATCACACATTGCAGTTTCTCCCGAAGGGGGTCGTACCTACTGGAGGGAATCCAGTAGGGGGTTGCAAGCTACTAGAGGTCGCACACATAAGGAGGAGGTGGTTCAGTTGAGGCATATTCAGGAATGGGAATAAATCCACATGGAGATGGTCACGGGCACGCCATTGTAGTTTGTCGGAGGGGTCGCACGCTGTAGTTGAAGATGCCCAAGGATATTGTGTTGCTTCTGGTGGTTTGGCCAAGGAAGAAGATCGCGTCGTAGGTAAAAGATCTGATAATGGAGAATGGGAGAGGATTTTGAGTTCATCCAAATATGAGGACGAATAGGGGGTTCTGCCTCATGGTGTGGTAGATTCAAAGAGGAGGGTCCTCTCTACTATTTTGTTATTATTTTAAACCAAAAAAATATATAAAATCCTATTAAATAAATTGCACTTAATCTATTCAAAAGAATTTATGCTAATAATATATGATATTATTATTAACAACCCTATCAACATTTATTCCTTTCCAACCAAACCCCAAATATATATTATTATTATTAATTATAATACAACCATAATAATTTAATAATAATAATAAATATAATCGTAATACAATGCATAATAATAATAATAATAAATTGTAATTACTAAATCCATAAACCTTCATTTATTAAGAACATAACTACCAATTATCCCTTATAAAAGGAAGACAATTATTTTGAAATCTCAAAATCCATATTAAATTGTTTTAAATTTTATTTAATAAACAAAATATTAACAATAATAACATTATTATTATTATTACTCTAAAATTATTATATTTAAAAACCATAAAAACAATTTATTACAACCTCATTAGTATGATATTAATGATCAAAATTTTACCCCATAACCTCAGATTAATAAAAAATAATCATTAAATAATTCTGAAACTCCTAATTTAATTAAAAGAGTTCTTCGATTAACCCAAATGGCACATTAATTTCATCGACCATCATTTAATAAACACTTATCATCCATTTAATTAAACGACCAGAGTAATAATAATAATAACTTAATTGTTTTTAATATTAAAAGAATAATTAAATAATCAAAATCTCTCACATATTTTAGCTAATTAAATTAAACAATTTATTAAATAGGGTAAACTACATGGGTTGGACCGCAACTATGTGTGGCAAGTGCAGATCCATTAATGTAGAATTTTCTGGATCTGGTTCCCCCGAGAATCATTATGAAACCACCTAAAATTATCCATAATTTGAGTATGTCGAAAAATGAAACCTTTAGGTGTTTCAACACTCATAATAATTTTCTAGATATTATTTTAAAAACAGACACATCGATAAACCGATTTTTTTGAAACCTACTTATTTTAACACGGTTCAAAAACATTCGACATTTCATACATTGGAAAGTCACCTTTAGAATCATTATATATTGAAATCCACATATCTTTATACTCCCCATTTCTCATTTCATTACCTATCAACCTCTCCCAATGTCTTTAATATGACATTTTCCCTTCTATATCGAAAATTTGTCCCCCCTTGTCAATGAACCCGAAGGTCACTTCATCAGAGAAAACGAAGGTCACTTCATTGAGGTCTACCACATGGTAAATAAAACACCACATTAAATTTGGTGTAATCTCACTATACCATTGGGAGAAGGGGATCCCACATCAAGTGAAAATTGTTGACTGATCTCCCAGATCTAGTCGATGCCATTAAAACACATCATGGGTAAGGTCTTCGACAGAATTTCTACAGCTTATTGTTCTGTATGTACATAATCCAACATTAAAATCCCTATCTCCACAATATTATTGATAAAATTATAAACGATTTATGTGTTATATTTTATTTTAGTGATGGAATGATTTTTTTAAAAATAATTATAGCACATTATTTATCGCAATGGATTATGATTGAACGCGTAAAATCTACTCCCATATCATCTGATTTCTACTGCATCCACAATACCTACGAGAATGATTTTTTGGTGAATTTATATTCAAATTTTGTAGTGATAAAAGAAAGTAAATCATATTTCAATATTATACAAGAAATACATAGGCCAAAATGTTTGAATACACCACCCGAGGTTGATTTTCCATCATCTGTTGAACCAGAAAAATCTATATATGTATATCCCTATAAATCCCGCAGATATATTTCATTAAACATATAGCTATTACATACCGTTCCCTTGATATAATAATGTATTATTTTTAATAAAATATTTTTTCTTTCCATTCAATTTCATTGATACTATGATTATTTGAATATGGAAAAAACGTCATGTCTTCAGGTCATTGACATGTACAATATGATTCTAATGATCAGTCTATATTCAGTTACATTAACCACACTTCCTTCATTATCTCATTACTATTTCAACCAGGTAGCCACTTAATTCTTCATTTCCATAGAATAGTGCATGAAAAATATTCTCAAAATCTCATTGTCAGATTTTTATTGAGTAATTAATGTGACGTTCCATCAATGTGTCTCCGGTAAACTATGGGAAAACAGCAGCTCATTAATCATTGACATTTCGATATCACATTTAATGATTTTTGTTAACTATGTTCATTGAGAATCATTTTATCAATGAAATATTATGTCATCAATTTAAACCATCACCATCATCCTATGGTTACATTTATTTTCGATATAGATATTGTACCCAACTTCACCACACTAAAAACCAATATTTTTCAAAATTTGATCTCTTATTGAATACCATGAGCATTGTTCTTGATTCAACCCATATTGTGCCTTCTCTAGTCGACACACTCTGTTCCTATCTTCCTGATTGAGAAAACCATATATTTTCTCAATAAACACTTCTTATTCTAGAAATCCATTTATAAATTCTAATTTTACACCCATTTCGAAAACAATGAACCTTCATTTCACTATTATGTCCAATAATAGTTAGATAATATTTAGACTCATAATTGATGAAAATGCATCATAAACATCAACTAACAATATCTCAGAGTACTTATTCAGAGAATTTGTGTTTTTTTTTGAATCATGGTGTTTTATTTATTCATCTTATTGATAAATATCTATTTAACCCAGATGAAATTCAAATTTTTTTTTCCTAAAAACAATCACCCATGTGTAATTATTCTCAATATCATCATGATATTCATTCATATCATGAACTCGAATCTCATATGATGCTACTTCATCAAAATAATTAGGCTTTACTTATGATACGAATGACTATTGTTGTACATTCAACATCAACATTGTCATCATTCACACTGTATGATAAAAAATAATGTTGTTTTCTATCAATTTCATCTCTTATTATTAGTCTTTGTGTAGACACAAATCTATTTTTATAATCTGAGTCTTCTTCTAAATAATCATCTGGAACTAGAATGTACCCAAATATTCTTATCTCATCATCACTATCCTATGTTGTGTTATCTTTTAATTTATGAAAATTCTACAAATTCTCTTAAATTTATACATTATTTCATTAAAATACATTACCTAGAATCTTATTGATTCTTTTATATGATTTTATCTTCATTGAGTATCCATTAAATATCCCTTCATATCCACAGGATTCAAATGGCATGTGTTTATCCTTATAGATAATGATACTCATACTTTTGAAGACTCGAGAGTACATGATCGTTTGAATTATTCCACAGTAAAGCTAATATGGAGTCTTTTTATCTTTTAGACATTGTAACACTGTATTTGAGATGTAGACCAACTCCAAGACTAATTCATTCCCAAACCATTCAAGAATTAATTTCTCAATGAGAATTATTTAAGACGTATTGTTGAAAATCTGATTTCTTCTCTCAACTACTCCATTCTATTATGGAGAAAATATTGGTAAAACATGATTTATTATCCCATGGTTCATGAGATAATACTCCTGTTTTAATTTTGTTAACTATGTTCCACTATATGTTTATTTCATCTGTATTGTTTGAAACAATATCATCTCACCTTTTCCTTGATTATTTTTTATGCATCTAAACACCTCATATTTATAGCAAGGAATGAACCCCATGTCATTTTCCAAAAATAATCAATGAAGATAACATAATATCTCCTCCCTAAAATATGTCTATGTGAAATAGGTCCACACGAGTCCATAAGCATCAACTCAATAACTCATGTTGACCTTTTCTATATTTTTGTATATGTGTTTTAAATGATCTATCATTGTGGACAACCATAGAATTTATGAGTACAATGATTTGATAACATTGGGAGGTCATTAATAGTATCATATTTCACAATATCATCTAAGTATTTTTGGGACATTTGTTAAAGAAGTTTATTCCATTAAATATTTTATTCTTACTTGGATATGAATCACATACTTTCTTCTCCATTCCAAATGGATTGATTTAACATTGAATGGTTTCCTGAAAAAACAACTGCACAATCATTGACAGTATTTATACATGAATTCATCAAAAAACATATGGAATGTCGGGAGTCAGATATTTGAATAGAACATAGTAATATATGACTAAGACCTTAAACCACCAATACATTTTCACAACTGATGTTTTTTCCTCAAACAAGGATTTCTCTAAGGGAACAATCATCAGGCCTTCATCTTTTCCAAATATTATGATACCACCATAATTTTACTTTATTATTATCAATAGATACTTATTTTCTATTTTTTGAGAAGTACATCCACTATTAATAATACATATTACAGTGATATATGATGCTTTAGAAGAATGATCTATAATCAATGCTTTATTATCCCTTTTTTTATTGATCAATGTTTTTTATTTCATACAAGTTATGTATTTTTTGTATTAATCATCCTTTATTTATGAAGGATGAAATTCATCATGAAATAACTAAAATTGGTTATTATTATATAGTTTATCGATGGTTCACTAAATTCTTGTGCTTGTACAATTTGGTTCTTTATCGCAACATTCCTTTGAATGGTTGATTTCCAATATCAGTCTATGTGTCAAAATAATCCACACCAGAAAACCGTCCCTCGAGTGATATTATAGACTATTGATCTTTTTTGGATTCAATTTTTCTTCTTGTTCCATTTGTATCTCATGGTAGTGGAACACACATTTTGCGAGTGTCCCCTAATTACATAGTAATTAAACCTTATGCGATGACCATTTCAATGTGTGACTTCTGCACCACTAATTATCTCTTTAGTATTCTGAGTCTTATGATTCTCTTTTATACCAAAATCAAACATCAATCATGGAGCTATTTATTATAGTATAACCTCAACCATGGCTACATTCTATTTTGGATCAATCTACATACTTTCATAATCATTTATATTTGACTATTTCTTTTGTTATAGAGGACCTTTATGCTCAAGAGTCATCTTTATGGTTTCCTAATAGGTTTGATTTCCCAATGTCAAGATGCTTGTAAATATATTTCCTGAAACTTATCAATTTTTCACAAATAGAATACCCCCTCTTCATGTTCATCAATATTTATTATTATTTTTCTATTTTTGTAATAACTATCGAGTCATATTTTCTGTTCATAAATTTTCATTATGTACACAAAAACCTTATCTGAGCTCTATTGCATTGAATACATTATTTTTTCAATTCCTCCATTTAGCTCATAAATCTATTCTTCATGCTACTTCATATATTTTTTATGATTTTGGTCAATTGTGATGGGTTTTTTGATTTTTTATCTCCAGACACTAATTTCCTCAAGAGAAACTTCTAATTAGACTTGTAGGTCAACTTTTCAATTTAATTATCCAAATTAATTGTATCTTTCTTCAAATGATTTAAAATTTCCCACAATATCCACCATAAAATAAACTTCAAAATCTTTATAGACATCCAATCTACCTTAGAATATTCTAAAATTTCATATTTTTTCTATATATGACACTTATTTTTTATGAACATTTTGTTAAAAGTTTTGTTTCCATTAACATAGGATGAAGTATTTTTGCAGGATTTTAGACTCCATCTTCTACATATTTAAAAAAAATAATAGGGTAGTGTTCTGCAAAATATAAAAACTTTCTACATCTAAGGAATGAAATACCAAATTTCATTTGATCATTCCTTTTCTTATTCGGGTATTTTATTAGTGGAATGCAATCATAGAATTATTCTCTTTATATTTCAAACCATCTTCAATGGTTAGCTACATCGTTGCATTAAACTCAAATTCTTTCTACAAACCAATTTCTATATACACATTATAATCAGTTATCATTTTGAAGGAAACAACAGTATTATGTGAGCTATCCAGTGTCAGATCCATCAAATCATTATCCTTCAAAACTAGAAATTTTGAATTAATCAATGGTGGTAGTTTTTTCTCTATTCTCCTAAAAACATTTATGTCTTCTATAATTTCTCTCGTATGTTTCATTTCTTCCACAAAATAATTACTCAGTAAATGAATTTATCAATAGACTTATTTGGGTGCATTCTATTATCCTCATAGTTATTCTATAGTACCTTCATCTTTGTTTTTATATATTTTGTGTCGCCTATAAAATATTCTACAACTTTTCCCACAAAAAAAATTTATTTTTTGCATGACATCAACATCGTAAATATTGTATTTGACTGGGATCCCCAAAAGCTACATTTATTATTACCTCAACATCAAATTCTATTAATTTATCCTTGGAAAATGAACTATTTTCAATACTGGCAGAAATTTCAATAATATCTTCTATAAATTCAACCATTACAAAAGACCATAAGTACTTCTTAAAATGATTCCTCCATAACATAAAATTATTACAATCAATGATTGAAATACTTTTGTGATTGACAACCTACATTGAAACCCTTGAGAGAGAAAAACTGAGATTAACATTTATATATCAAACAATAGTTTGTCCCACTAACTCAAATAACATGAGAGGGGAGAATCAGGGTTTGACAGCTTAATACTATTTTCATTTTGGTTAGTATTTTTGTGTAAAAAACACTCTTTAATTTCTCCCATATCAATGTATGAATATAAATAATATCATGGAATAGAAACAAAAAATTATAATTTTCACCTTTATTGGGCTATATCCAAGGAGCTTACAAGGATGATGGGTTGATGTACCAAATCCAATAATTATTACTACTGACTACAAGGTTTCGGATAGATCACATATATTCCTAGTATAAATAACATTACATGGTTTATTGTCAACTCTCTGCATTCCCCAGGGCAACTCCATATTATTCATTCTCTGACTCACTAAGATTAGAATGGATAATTATCTTCCACTTCCATTGAACACTTCTCTTGGAAGGGATCAACCCACTATCTATGCACGTTTATGTCCAATAATTATCTCTAATGAATGCGTCATCCACTATATGTCTATACTCCATTAGTGTACATCATTCACCCACTGATGAATACTGCTTTACAACTAATGATCTGGGAATCCTCTTACATTTTACACAATCTTATAGTGACTTGTTTGAAACTATATTCCTTGCACTAAAATTTATCAATATTCCATGGAAAACCCAATTACACGCCATTTATAACTTTCACACAAATTCTGTCTCTCACAAAAATCAATACATACGCTCAACCACCTACCTACACAATACTCTTTTCTAGCATTGTAACTCCATACTTGTGAGACACTCACTACTTATGTAGTCCAGTGCTCAGATATACTCTACGTATTGTTAATAATCAAATGAGGGGGTAGATAACTATTTATAGGAACATTTACAACTGTACTATCAACATGTGTAACATTTCCTATAGAGCACAAGTTTCATTTTTGCATGCCTCTTTCGTGAAATCCCACACAAACTAACCTTTCAGGCAACACCACAACTAGAGATCACCAATTTCTTCTGCCATATTTTGATGTAATGACCCAAAAAAATGACTTTCAGATAAATTTAGAAACCCCTTAAACACTTGAATTCAACATACACTTCCAAAAACACTTTTTAACATTCTCTACTTTTTAGTCCCAAAATTTTGGAAAACACATGGAAACAACACAACCGTGAATAAGTTATTTTTTACCCACTATAGATCATCCATTACTATTTATGGGATAATTTTCAACATATATTTTCAACAATATCTCTAGAGACCCACAAATTATCATGAAAACCAGCATTTTCACCAAACATAATCATCCCAAATAATATTTAATGTTATGTTGATGTTTTTTTTCCAAAAAGTTATCATGGGTTATTAATGTCATACTAAAAATTATTCCATCATTAAATATTATAATTAAATATAAATATTTAACAATGAAAATTTCCTCACCATTAACTAAATGAATGAATATTAATAGATTTTTCTACTTAAGAACATCAATAAATTGATCATACATAGACTTTTTTTCTTTCATTGGTGCATTGTAATCCATTCCAATTCCTTTAATTATCATAGAAAATTTATTTATAATGGTAACTAAACCTCTATAATGGTCATCAATATTTTAAGTAGTTTCATTAAACATATAATATTTGAGTAAAAACCAGTACCAAGATTCCATGACTTATTATTCATGATATATTTTACATTATTCTAATAGGAAACGAAATATCATAAATTTTTTATCTTCCCAAATGAATATACATTAATAGAAAAATAACATTTCATTGATTCATTTAAATACATTATTCATCTCATTGACCTAGTTCATCACACAATCCCAAAAATTCCTCCAGGTTATGAAATTATTTTTTCAATAGAAGAATTCTAGCATACAATGTCATTTCCTTTAATTATTCTTATAATATATGAGTGTTACACTATTTTAATTAACTATATATACCCCACAAAAAATGTCGTTCTCTTGTAGGAAATATGGGGTAGTTGAAATTATATGATTTGGGACCTTATATTCAAGAACATGATAAATAGGAATGAATCCATCTTCACCTATATAAATAATATCATTCCCTATAATGAGATTGTTTAGTTTCAACACATCATTTTATAACTAAAACCCCAAATAATTGTATTTTCTCTTATGGAGGTCATTTTTTTCTATATTTAATGATATGTATTTATGAAATAATTAATAAACATAATATTTTCCAATGTTTCTTCCAATACCTGGATGATGATTACAATCATATGATCTTTTTTGTTTAGTGGGTTAAGATTTAATCTGATTCAAAGTATGAGTTCTTTTAGTATCATTAGATGTGTCATCATTTACCAATAATGAATTGCAGAAATTTTAATTCATATTTTTTACGGTACTTTATCCATAAATAAATCTTGATAGATTATTATGAATCTCATCCCCCTAAATATTTAATTTCATTACAAAATCATCGAGCATCATTCCATATTCAATAACATTCAGCATGAGGTTCTTAATCACATAAATGTACACAGCTTCATTTTTATGGAGTGAATTCATTATACATTATTTTATTTGCATTACTTTATCAACATTATCATTTATTTATTTAATTTTTTACATAATACAAACAAAATATTTAGAAACTGGTTGATATTCTCTAATGGTTTCATGGAAATATTCTTCTTCACTATTTGACGATTCATCCATTTTTTAACAATACTAACGAACGTTAAAAAATTAACCATATTTTTATCTTCAAATGAACTGTCTCTAGTTGTGATATTTTTTAAATTCTAATAAAATTAGTTAAATTTAGTATTTGAAGAGAATTTTTTTTATATTGTTTATATATTATATTTCATGGATGTTTTACAATAATTTATTCATTAGTTATTTATTCTAGAATCATCATTATATTCAACATCTTTTAGTTTTTTTCAAATCAAATAAATATCATCAATTACCTCATAGTTCAAAAATTTATGTCTGATTTTTCAAAATGTACTTTACTCTATCCTTCCATTAATTTATATAGATAAAAAAGATGTCTATATCATTATCATAAACATCATATTAATTTTCATCAATGTTTTTATATCCCAATACCTAATGTTTGAGAACATAGATTTTTAGATTATTCATTGCTTAAAATCAATGTAATAATTAATTATTTTTTTTAATAATTATATATTTCATCATATAATTAATAATATGACATTTTTTAATTTATTAATATATAAGTCTTCATTATATTCTAATGAATAAATTTTGGGATCAAGCCTACGTCAATGGATTCTCATGAGTTTCTTAACAATGGTAGAAACATACAATACATATCTAAATCAAATTATGTTTTTGAAAAATTCCATAGATCTAGTATGTTACTCATCAATATATCCAATATCATATATTATTATATATTTTGACATGATTCTCTGTACATTTATATAGTATTTATTCATTATGATATTTTCTCAATGAAACATTTAAATTTGTTTGTTATCTCTGTAGATAAATTATGGCCCATAACCATAATATAAATATTTTCCCTCTAACTAAAAAATTATTTTCAATTTATTACATTTATAATAAAATTAATTTCGTTCATTACTTTTATGCACGCAATAACAGGTTTAAATGAAAAACAAAAATATTTCATAATATTATCTAAACGTTATCATTATATGAATTTAATTAATCTATATAGTATTAATATAAAAAAATAAATTAAGAAAAATATATTTTAGTAACATGTAAACATTATGTATTTATTATAAATAATAATATGTATCATTTAAAATTAAAATAAACATTCTATAAAAAATATTACTTTTTCTAAAATGAAATTTAATTACACTTTGTAAATATAATTTAAGTATTATATAAAAAATATTGAGAAAAAATATCTGATAAAATAAATATCAATTTTGAAATCAACATATCCATATTATCCTATGAATAAATTAGTGGATATTTCTGAAAATTTTCATTTTTTAATAAATAGTTAAAATACAAATTTCAAATTGAAATCCAACTTTTCATATTTATTAAATAAATATATAAAATATATTTCTATTGGTTTAAAAGTAAATGTTTTTTCAACTATATATATATTTATCTAATTAATGTATTTTTAATCAGTTTCATATAGAATTTGGATATAAAAATATTATAATCTTTTGAACATTATTCCCATTAATAACCCATTTTTCATAAAATCTACTATATTAATATTAAAAATTATATTTATTCTTAAGATAATTGAATATGAAGAAATAGATTAAATATTTTTAATCATAAATATGTATATTATATAATAAATTAAACCCAATTATTAATCAAAATTAATTTTAAATGCAGTAAAAATTATTTATCATGGATAAGGTATAAATTGATTTACTGGGGTGTTGAACTGAAAATAAAATGATTATATTGACCAAAAAAATTTACATATTAGATTTTATTGGAATATTTTCACCATATAAATTACAAGTCTTGTAATAATCCTTTTATGAATCTTGTGTAATTTGAATAATGTGTGTACATATTTTTATTTCCAAAAAATTCATGTGTGCCAACCACCAAAATTAAAAAATAATGACCATCCCCTTTATTTATTATAACATTACACCCTTATGGTTCATCCAATAACTAAAAATATTACATTAAAATTGCATAAAATAGTCATATAGGAATATTTTTTTTATAATTTCATCTTAAATATGATTTTGGTTTAATCATAATTTGGTAACAGGATGAAGTTGTAATATTTTTAAATGACTGTTTTATTATTTATTCCTCACAACCTTAAATGATTATTAAAATAGAAAAGATATAAAAAAAATTTCTTACTAATACTTATCTATTTATTTATTTTTTTAATGACTTACAACCACCACCACATCCATCTACTATGTTACATTATCATCATTTGTCTATATAAAGAACTAAAACATCATGAACTGATAACATTCCTTTTTCTATTACCACCTCTCACTATTTGGATTGATGACGGATACAATGTATATTTGGGGTATTTAAAATAGAATTACACATCTGTATTCACTATATACTATATAAACATTTTTTTTGTAATTCTGTAGGGTATATGATATTATCCCTCTGCATGTGAAAGACTATTTCCTGGTGAAGATGTGTGATTCATCGTTAATAATCATATTACATGGAAGGTGATAAAAATAGTGTTAATAAATATATTTTATATACATTAAATAATTATAAAATATATATAATTTCTAATATATTTTATGTAATTCTATTTTTTAACTTTTATCTGATTGAATTATTTTAACTTCATTCATTTATGTGTGGACTACCACATTAAAATAGAATGGTGACTATCTTTTAATCACCACACAAAATTGATGATATATATAAGTTTATTTAAATAATTAATATGTATATTGTGATATTATTAAAATAAATTTATGAAAAAATATTACTTACCTCCATTATGAAATGATCAATTTAAAATTGATTCGTTACTCATTTGATTATATGAACTATATATGCATAATTGTAACATACGACATGTGTCCAAAAATTTATTCAATATTTGACATAATAGTTTAATTTATGTATAAATATGATAATTATTCCAAGAATAGTATTCTGGACATTATGTAACAATATTACATGAAAAATAATTATATTCATCAAGATAAATGATTAATGAGAAAATAATTCAATTTACACAAAGAAAATTATTTTAATGAAATTTTTTAATGAAATGTTGATATGATGTTATAACAGGATCTTATATGATATTATAAATATTAATATGGTTATATAATGAGTATATAACATATTTAAGTTGAATATGAATTATTTTAAATAACATTTATCTAAAAAGAAGCATGAGGTATTAGATTCTATCTCAATATCCTTTCATAGTATTTTATGTTACACATTGAATCTTCTCATCCAGGGGGATTGGACATGAGATTTACAGAGTTGTAAAATTAATTTTACAATTTCCCTTTCTATTATTATTGTTAATATTCTCTTGAAAAAATCACTCTCTTATGAAAACTTTTTAGTGTAAACTAAATTTATCTTATATCTCCATATTCCATAAATATGGGCATCTAAATTTCCAAAACCGTTACGAACATTTTCATTCATTTTTTATATATAAATTTTTTTGATTTTCTGGGGGGATATTGGAAAATCATTATTCTTTACAAAATATATATATTTGATAATTGAACATTGATTCATGATGTAAATTGGTTATTTGATATTATAGGTATATATTTGAGAGGAGGATATTGTTGGGGCCTATATATAGATATCTCCTCGATGCATCTTAATGTATCTTCAATAAAAATAGTTTTCAAAATTGAAGGTGATTATTCGTGTAGTTTTAAAACATATTTTAAAATGTCTGGACGATTGTGGTATCATGGTCCTTAGTCATTAGTAACAAAAATTAATCATGTACTTTATTTCTTATTTAGTTATAATTATCATTAAAATTTTCAAATTATAATATCATTTGATGAATTTTATTCTTGGTTTATTGATAAAATTTCACAGTTTCAATGTCATTTACAATTAACTGTTTATTATTCCTTATCAAATAAAAGTTATCATTTTATTTGAATTACATATGTGTTCAATTATATATCATTACATATTGATAATTATTTTATTGTTGACATGTTTCACTATACATTAACCTTTAAAAGAAATTATTCTTACCATTATTTTATTTCCATTCCCCATTTAATGATGAAAAAATCATTGAATGATTCTCCAAATATGAAGTTCATTTTATTTTATTGCATATTATGTTTTATTTTATATTACCAATATAAAATTGGTATAATTTATGTATCTATTTATATAAAATAGATAAAATTATTCTTCTTTTACTATTTCAACAATTATATTTATTCAAATTTAATAAAATATACACAATCTCCAAGATTATATGGATTGGGAAAATAAATATGGTATCAGGGGATTTTGAGAAGTAACCTCGGGAACAAGTTAAAGTAAAATATTGAATAGGGGATTACACATATGATAAAAATTAATGACATTTATATATAAACTTCTTAATGTATTATAAAGGAAGATATTTTGTGATCCTTTCTAGAAATAAACCAATGTTTGTATTGTACAAGTGGACTATTATTTGGAATTGAGGTTCACAGGGGTATTAAATCTAAAAAGGTTTCACTAAGCCAGACCATATCATCAAATAGTGCACAAAAATGGACCTTACTGCAAACATGGTTTGAAATTTTTGAATGATTTTATTATAATAATTTAAATTTTCATTGAAAAACATTAATAAGAATTTTAATATAACCATATTACCAAGGAATCTATTTTATTAATAATTAGAATTAGAAAAATTTAATTTATTATATGTTTTAGATAATATATTGATACATACATTATGATTTAAAATTCATAATTTAATGAGATGATCCAATATTTTTAATTAATTAGATATTTTGTTTGGAATTAAGATGTGTATCAACACTCCTTTGTAATTTAGATATATACCTTCTGATGAAGAAATTATAATTGGAATTTGAAACTAAAAAATTAATGATATATTTGTGTATCTTAATAAATATATGAGTATTAACATTCTTGGAAAGAGAAGCCTATAAAATAGTGAGATTATCCTATGTTATATCCCATTATACCATATATTTCCCCATCATTAGGTGGGACAAATAATCCAATGGATGTCAGACAATGGATTGTGTATCTGTGGAAGATATTTATTTCCACGGGAAGTTGTGTAATAGAAATGGTTACTATTGTAGTGAATTATATCAATGGAAATGATTATCAGTGTTCGTCATTAAACCATAATACTAGAGTCATGGAGGATTTAAATCTCATGTAATAAAATTATTTTAATGAAAAATTATTCAATAAATACTTTCCTCTTTATAAAAAACAAAATTGAATGGATGTATTATTACCTTAAAGAAAATTGAAGAAGAATGTTTTGTTGAGATTGAGGAATATTATTAAAGGATATCAAATTAAGCTATTGATTTGATATGAAATAGGTATTATATGATTGATAATTTATGTAAATGGCATAATACATTTTTTCTGTGGTTTTTATTTATCGTAAATAATGCGAAGAAGAGGTCAACTAAACCCCATGAAAAATGGAATGTATAGAAGAATAAAAAAAGGACAATGAGGTTTCCACCTTGTGAGAACTGTGGAATTATTAGTCAAAGGAAATTCCTATTGGGAGTGGTATTATTTTATGAGTGTCGAGATTAAGTTCAACATGACCATTATTTCATGGGGATGAAACAATTAAATAATGTTTTATTAGTAAATATTAATAGGATGGGTAAGTATTGAAAATAATCCACAATGCATCGAGGTAATCCATAATATTAGTGGAAAAGATGATAAGTAGAATAAATTTGGATCCCTATAGATGAGGTGGATGTTCCCAATGTTTTAGTGGATGTTAAATTATTCACATAAACATATTTAGTTTTTAATATATTTGAATATAGAATTTAACAATATATTTTAACTACCTAGTTTTCGATGATATTTAACAATTACCTTATAATTTATGTCGGTATTTATCAACAAAATCACTAATGGGAATCTTCACTATAATATGTATGTGTCATGATCTACCCATTACGACAAATAATCACGTTTTTTATGAACATATTATCATACCTATGATTCAATTCAAAATAATACATTTTGTAATATGGATTTCAAAATATGATTCAAAAATCCATTTTGTGATATTGTAAATTATGTTTTTTGAATATGATGTAGAATTACATATCATTAGATCAAAAAATTAATACACAAAATCATATCCAAACCAATAGTAGGTGGCTATTCTAAATGATATTCTTGGTTAAGAAGAGAATAAAATACTTTGAAGGAGTCGGTAATCATAAAATTGAGGATTTACCTATTTTAAAATAACTCATTTATATATTTCTGGAAGGTTCATCTAGAAATACCATACAGTGTGATGATGGGTTTTCAATTTTGTAAGACCCTAATAAATGAAAAGTGTCCAGGAACCCCTATATAATGTCTATTATGGACATATTAGAGTTAACCAAACAACTAAAGGTGTTAGGTGACATGGTATTTATTTTCCCAAGTCTTCTTCCATCAAGAGCCCATATTCATTTTGATAAGATGAAATATGTATCCATGAAGTTGTGAATAGGTTACATGGAAATAAATGATTTTAATTTAAATAATATGTAATATATTCCCAAAATTGATTACCCATATCATCTACTTCATGGGAATTAATTTTTTTTAAAATAAGGAACCTTGTTTGGGGTATCATTAATAATTCAAAAATATGGAATCAATTCATATGATATATTATAAAACAAGTTATTTACTTTATGAATTCACTGTAATAACATTGGGATTGACAAAATTTACCATATATTTTTTCTGATCTATTGAATCATGATCTTATGGAATATATTGATGATTTTTAGTTATCTTTGATTCAAGTTGGGTGTATTCTAAATAAATTGAGAAACATAAAGATAAATTAATTATTATTAATGAAACTCTTATAAGGAATTATTTTTATGGGAAATTTAGTAAGTGTATTTTTCTGATGTATTATGTTTCTTTTATTACACACATTGTTTTAATATATGAAATCTTCATTGATCCTGTAAAGACAATGGTAATCCAATAATGGCTTAATCCAAAAAACACCAAATGTATGTAGTATCACTTGTTTTGTAGGGTAATATAATATATTTTTTCTAAATTATCAATATTTGGGTCACCCATTAATATAAATACATGTAAATGGGTTATGATTGTTTAGAAAAAAATATTTCAATGGGTGTTTTTTTGATGTAATGAAGATATTGATTAATGATATAATTTTGAATATATCATCTAAAAATGATGGGTTTTTTATATATATTGGTTCATAAAAAATGGTAAATTGTTCTTTTCCTACTCTAAAATGAAAATGTTATAGAATATGCATAAGTGAATTTGATGAAATGTGAACGAAACAATAAATGCAAGAACTTGATATGGAAATAGAAATAAATTTTTCAAATATATGGATACATTATCCCTATAATTAATGATTTGATATATAAATTGATCATAAAATACTAAAATAAATGTTTTCAAAAAAGGAATTCAACATTACTAAATTGAGAATGCCTGATTTCATCAAGGATTATGATTCCTCCAAACAATACTAACCTAGGAATGAAAATATGGAAGCTGATGATTTTATTAGAAATTATCATTGAAATATGACCCAAATGAGGATTGAGAGTGATTCTTGGTTCATATAACTAATAATGATGTATTTGGAATTTTTTAAGGTTTGTATGACATCACTTATTTTTCCCATGATTTTGAAACAATCATAATTAGAAATGAAAAAAAATAATCTATATAATGATGAGAACATTTAAAATAAGAATACTTATGTAAATGATGGATAATTATATGGATTCATTTTTCATGATGATATTATGAAATCTAGAAATATATTAATTGTTCCGTCTATAAATAATCCACTAAAGGAATTATTTTTTGATGATCGTAGATCAAATTTTATTATACTCCTTGGTAACACAATGTCAAATATGTGTTTGATGGAAATTATTTGGTAGGATTTACGATGTGATAATATTCTCATTATGTGTACAGATATTCGCAATGAAAATAAGTGACTGATGCAAGGAAGAAACCCAGGGGATATGTGAAATATTTTTCTATTACTATATGAATATGGGATGAAGATACTATGTAATTTATTTCTAGAATACAAATGTATCCTAGAAATAATGATTCAATATTTGTTATCATGGATACCATAACCAAATCATATCATTTTCTCACTATAATATAAATTTTACCACTTTAATTCCTTATAAGCCTCTTTATTATTTGTGATGTTTGCATTTATATTGCACCTCTATCCATTTTGATTTATCTGGATCGCCATTTTCCATCCAAATTATATAGAATTATTCATAGTGATATTTATACTAAGAATCATTTGAGAACATCCTACCGTCATCATGGTGGTGGAATGTTTGAAAGGAATTTTCAAACAATTAAAGACATATTGAGGTCATTAGAACTTGACATTAATTGTAGGTGTGATTTGTATTTACCTTTGGTAGAGTTTTCCTTTAATAATTGTTTTTATTCATGTATTAAAATGGTTATCTATGAATAATTATATAGCAAGAGTATCCCAACTCCAACTTGTTATGAAGAAGATAATGAATGGGAGTATATAGGTCTATAAGTTATTGAATTTAAAACAACCATAATAAAGATTATTAGGGCTCATATCAACAAATCTCAATCTGGGAAAAAGAGTTATGATGATAGTCAATGAAGGATTTAGAATTTGAAATGGGAGATCATGTTGGATTATATATATCTCAATTAAATGGTGTTATAATTTTTGGTCATAAAGGGAAATGAATCCAGAGGTACATTAGGCCCTCTTAAATCCATTAAATAAATTTAGTGGATATTTATCACTTGGTAACACCACCACATCTCCCAAAAGTACATAACATGTTTCATATAAAATTATTATGAAATAAAATGGTGAAACCAGCACATTTTCTCCCTGCCAATGAATGATAGATTTACATTTCTATATCATACAATGATGAAACTATCCAAATTTCACATACTATAAAGAAGAATTAGCATCGCATGTGTAGAATGTATTAAACATGAAATTAAAGGGAATAAATTTTAGTCTAATGGAAGAAGTTTACACACTAATTATTTACAATATTTTTATTTATGAGTAAATTTAATTTATTAGATATCATATAATGCATGACACAATGCGTTTAAATGAAATGTTATAAACAATAACAATATGATTTAAACTGTACAGTTATAACATAGCGATTAAATTAGAGGTTATATGTATAACTATATAAATCATGAAAAATATATATTTGAAACATGTAAATTTATTAAAAATTAATTATAAATAAATTTAATAATCATTTAAATTAATAATGTATTTATTATGAAGGAAATGTGTTTTTTTAAAATGGTTTAGTCTCTCATTGAAAAACTAATTTAAAATTAATTTTTACCACTTTTATAATTTCATTGTAAAATATATTGAAATTTTTAAATCATCGAATAAAAATTATCTTAGGGTGAATTTGTTGACTTTTTATAAATTTCATTATTTTTTAATGAATATTGAAAAATACTAAAAATTAATTAAAACATAGATTTTTAATATTTAATAATAAAAATATAATTTATATATTTAATTTTGTAAATGTAAAATTATATCAATAATATATTTATTCATCTATTTTATTCCATTGGAATCATTACGATTTTGATTTTTGACATAAAATATTTATATACTTTTGAACATCATCCAGTTGAAAATATGATTTCTCTTACTTATGCAGGATTAGTTTTCTACAAAAATTCACTTATGAGAATGGAATGGATAAAAAGTGATTCCATATTTCTACTCTACATAACTTATATTATATTATACTGAAATATTAATTTTCAACCATAGTGAATAATAAAAATAAATAATATTTTGCTAGTTTAAGGTAAAAATGGGGGTTTTCAAGGGGTTATACGAAAAAAAATTATTAAACTGAAATAATTTTATTAGGTAAAATATTTTATGGGAATATTTTTAAAAATAATTTTTTAAGTTTCTATAATACTCCATTTGGTACCATTTTGGAATATGAAAAACATGGGTAAACCTTTTTCTTTAAAAAAATTACAATTGTTTGAATAACCTCATACAGAAAATGGGACACCCAATCCTATATTAATAAAAACATAAATCAGTTTTGGATTACCCAATCCATAAAAATCAATGCGGTTATTTTATGATAGTTAAATGTGTTAATCCTATCTAACATCAATCAAATGAGTTACGAAATCAGTATACGTGTGTACGATAAACTACCTCCTAACGAACTAATGCTATTGATTTTGAAACTATAACTTTTCACAGTTGTGTATGATGATGAAATTAAGGTATTATTTTTATATAGAAAATATAATTAATGTTCATGACTCACTATATAATATATAACATTTTACATTACATTATGTATGGTTTGACTACAAAATCACGATACAATGTGATTCCTCTTTATCTAATGCTTATCATGGATGGTGATAAGTATGGAGTTAATGAATAAATGTGATATAAATTATATTATAATGAATTATTTATCCTTCTAGAAATGAAATACATCACATTATATTTTATCATGTTAGTTATTAAAAGACGATAACATCATTCAAGCAAATTTGGATTGTCATACTCACGAAGCGATGCGACTCTATATTCAACTTGAAACCATAGAGATGATACAAATAATCATATTTAATAAAATAATATTTTATTTATTGTATTTATATAATGATATCATAATACATACCTTATTTAAATAATGATCATTTAAAAATGGAAATGCTACTCAAGAATTAGAAAGACCTACCATCTCTATGATCCTAAAATACTATAATCCAGAATAACATCATTCAAGATTGGTATTCAATTTCTAATATATGTATAAATATTATAATTATTGAATTGTAATACTTATTTGGATAATTGACCAATATTATATTAATATGAACTAGAACATTCGTATAAAATCATGAATGATAAAAAAATTCAATTATCACACAAACAAAATAAAAAATTATTAATGATTAGTAACAAACGTGTGATATGATATTATAATATGATTATACATGATATTAGAAAATTTAAAATAGTTATGTTATAATTAAATAGAATATTTAAAACCACAGTAATGTATTTAAAATAGTTCTGTTCACATTGATTCACATCATCTAAAGTCATATGAAATGAAAATAACATTGTGGGAGAAATTATTGAACAATTTCATACTCTTTTGTGACTGAAAATATCTCTAAAAAATCACATTCATGGGATTATTTTTTCCTATAAATAAATTTTATCATAAATATCCATATTATTTCATGATGAATTATATTATTTCATAAACCATATACCATTGTATATGTATATTTTACATGTATTTTTTTAATAGTTCCTAATGTATTGATAAATTTATATTAATTAAAGAATAAAAATATTTTATGTCAAATAAAACAGATACATGAATTAAATTGACTTTTTTATTATTGATTAATTATTTGGACTGTAATATATGACAGGTTTCTACTCTCAAATATCCCCTTGATGAATTAGTATGTCTTTATTGACAAAATAGTTAGCCAAAATAAATAGGTTGTTAATTATATTTTTAAATTGTCTTATGAACGAGTTAAAAAGATGAGTTGTCTTGTTCATAAGACATGATGTCGAATAAATAAGAAACAAATTCATTGAAAATATATTTATTATTAACTATGATTTTTTATAATTGATATAATCTAGGGATTAATTTCATTCTACATATGTTGACTAAATTGAATTTGTATAGATTTGTTTTACATTCTATATCGATTAGGAACAATCATATCCTGATATTTAAGTGTATTAAATAAAATTATTATTCACTTATTTAAAATTACATTTTAATTATGTATATTTTTTCATGATAAATTCATCTTTAATTAACCCATAAAATGAATTTCATATGACCATAATTTTTTACATTCCCAATGGTATTAATAATAAATCCTTGAATGATTCTTCGAGGATGTAGTAAATTTGATTATATTATTTATAATGATTTACATTGTATATACAAGGTATAATAGGAATAATATATGTATACAGTTCTCTAACACTACAAAACTACTGGATCCTTTGAAATGAATCCCATTATATCTACATTAATGAAAAAATATAAGCACTCGAATGAGTCTATATGGATTTGAGTTATTAAATAAAAAAATACATTATCATATAATCTAAATAATTCCCATTAAACTCAAAAACTATTTTCTCAATAAATTTCATATTGGAATAATTCTATTTGGGTTGAATCCCAATTATAGCTTCTGTGACTACTTCATGGCCATACATAAAAATATAGGGTATCATTAATTTTTTTCATTAAATGATAATTTTCCCCTATAATGTTTGAATACCTCCAAAAATCACTTAGTTGATATTATAGATGTATCAATAAATAAACATATAATTTAGATCTATGTGATATAACATCCTATAGAATTAATTGAGTAATAATCAATGATAAATTTTTCTGGTGATAAATAAACTTGAATGAAAAATTACATCCAATTTGTGATCATGCATGTTCATAAATTATTACAAGACAATAAAAATACCAGATGGTTATAAAATTGTTTGTAATATATATCAATTCTAGATTGTAGAAATGAAAAAAAGATTCATATTAGAGGGGAAACATGCACTAAGTCTACCCATTTCTATTTCCCGATGCACCCAAAGTTCCCAATCTTTATTTCTCAAAATAAAATTTCGATACCATTCCCAAAATATCATAAAATGTTTTATATTCCAATTAAATCCACTATGGTGTTCGAAACCCCCTTTCCAAATCAATAAAATACATTTTAAAGGGAAAAACCCTATTTTAAAAAATTTTATTTTCTGAGAAATCATTTGAGACAACATATCAGTACATAGAAATGAACTAAAAAAAATAATTTATCATCAATAGGGAATAATTAATAAAATTAAGACATTTTATATAAAACCATCCTCAACAAGGTAGAAACAAAGATTCATTCAACAATAGAAATTTGAAACCCTATTAATGACCTTCAAAAGAAAAGGAATTCCATGAAAATGAAATGTGTAACAAGAAAAAACATTCTTATTGAAAATCCATCTGTAATAGTAGAAAAACCATATCCATAATGAAAACAATTGAGTTTTCAGATGGATTACGTACCCATATAATATAAATCTAATTCCATTGGTGATGAATCATTGAATGAAGGGATCCAAAAGGAATGAATTCATCCAAAATCTCTGAGGATTCTCTTAAGGTCAAGATATGTATATCTACATGTGTATTGAAATTAAACAATCCAAGAACCACACTATAAACTACAACATTAATCATCTTCAAGTAGTTTAATCCCATTACACATCCTTTAATCCACGAAGTCTTGAATTTCCGAAAAACAGGGAGCATTTTTTTAATTCTAAATTTTTAATAGTACACGGTGTGAAAAAAATTAGCTTGTTATTAAATATGACATTCCTTATATACATTTCTTGAATTGTTCTTGGAATCCATTATATGGTGTGTAAAACAATTAAATGTTGTGTAATCACCAATTAAATAGTAAAAATAATAGGTGTATGTTTAAAATTTCAACGAATCGAGGAAATTACCATTATAGGTATCCTAAAAATTTATTTTTGAGAATACTAAACAAAAATAAATGAAATAAAAAAACAAGGGTTATAAAATACATAAAAGAAATTAAATATAGATTTACAGTCTCCCCTCAATAAAAAAATTCTTCCCCTAATAACCCATCAAAATAGTATATATGAAAAATAAGAGAATGAAACTGATGTGCATCAAGGACTCCTACTCCTATTTCTTGTGGATATCTATCCACAAAACCACATTACATATCATAAGGTAATTTTCTTACCATATTTTACATTATCCTAGGGATCCATAATGTGAAATGTCTTCTCAACCAATGAGAAATCAAGATCGATGACAACATCCTCTTATCTAGTCATATGGTTGTAATCTAGTATATAATTACTAAAATTGGAATCATAGAATACATCATAGATAGATATCAGACCATGTTCCAAGTGAAACTGATTTTCCACTATCATATTTTCCAATAAACTAAAATGTGCACCAAACCCTGGAGATTACTTATATTTCATACCCAATTAAAAATATACCAAGAGATTTTAGTCACTAATAAATACATAATCACCAACCTCAAACTCCAAAGTATGAAATTGATGGTCTAAATAATATTTCTACCGAGAATGTTCCATGACAAAATACTATTAGATCATTTCTACAATATTTTTTGTCTCTTTAATATCACCCGGACCAACTATAGACATATATCACAATGATAACCAGAAAAAAATGATCTATATGACCTCCAATACAATTCTGTTATCGGGAACTATAATTATGCAATCCTGATAAATATTTTTAATTTAAAACTCAACAAAAATAATGTTCCT
Source organism: Viscum album (assembly GCA_963277665.1). NCBI lineage: Eukaryota > Viridiplantae > Streptophyta > Magnoliopsida > Santalales > Viscaceae > Viscum > Viscum album. The sequence goes on from OY728161.1 coordinate 393,994,049, forward strand.
TTACCAAGATCCAATGATATCAAGCACATGAGCTTGTAGAATATCTTCTAGAACCTAGAAAACCCTCAATATATTTCCATCAGTCGGTAAATGATAATATGTGCTTAATTTATACTGGGAAATAATATCCTCATAAAAATAACTACCGATTGTATATGTGAACTTCATATACCTCTCAAAAATAACAATAGTGGGTACCACATAATGTATTGAAATATCTCTAACTTGAATGTCCCCAATCAATTCCACTTTCGATGTGTCTGACATAGGTCGGAAATGTACTGATTTTTTGAGTGGATTGTTAAAACCGTAAATCACATCTATATCGCTATGTTTCAGTGGAGAATCATCAATGAAATATATATAAATATCAATCCACTTAAATACCAGAGTGGTTAATGGCTATATCAAAGAAGTAATTATCTAATGCTCGGCATTAATACGGTGATGATTAAGGCACAATGAAACAATATCTTCTATTGACCATCTCATAATATATAAACAATAATGATGTGTCAATCCATGATACATCATTTATTATATATGGTGTGGGGACAAAAAGAAATAGTGTCCACTATCCAAAAACACCCTTCTCAAATACAAAAGAACAACCATACTATTATGAAGTCAAAAACCATAACAAGGATACTGAGACCACTCACCCAAGGTCTCCAACTCTAATATATTTCCCTGAAGTCTTGACCCGATGTTCCTTCATCCAGACCTTTATGAACTCATAATTTAAAATTCATTTCATGTTTCATTGTAACCAATAACACCTATCCAATATCGTCTTTAACATCCATGATGATCACAAAAAAAAATAAAACTCATCAGAGACCACTCTTGAACTGGTTCCTCTAAAGACTTTTTCATTAATTATTATATCGATCAATAGACAACCATGTTCCATTTAACATGGGTTTATGGAATATAAAAGTAGGAATTAGAAATATTATCTGCCTAATGTATCTATCAGTAATTCATATACCTTTGAGTAGAAATATATTTCTTCATATAATGGTCATAATATACCAGATACTAGTCACCAAACAGATAGTGATGCCACATTTTTTCATTCATAATAGATTCCAATAAAATATAATTTACAGGGTTGTTCTTCTCTAGAGTCTGTAACATGCATGATCCATATTCCACAACTAATTTCAAGAGCTTTTATAAGAATCCCAGACTCATACTAGATGCATCTTATAGAACATCATAAAGAATCCCCATTTATGTAATAATAAAAATTACTATTGATGTCATCCAAAAATTCACCACCTCCAAATAACTCTATCACTTTTCATTACATTAAAATTGTATAACCTTTTGTGTTAATGTTATCATTGATGTTCATATATTGGGGATGTCCGAAAAAAACTATATATAGTAAAAAAAATCCATCCCCATGAATCTATGGATCTCATAAAACATTTCTTGGATGCTCCAATTACAAAAATTCATATACCATTTTAGGTTCTACTTAGAGGACCCTCTCAAATATCACATGGCCCATAAATGTTAATTTAATGATAAAAACGCACTGTTGGAAATTATAGAATACATATGATGTTATTTAAGGGTTTTAAGAATGTTATACAAATATCCCATGTGATCTTCATTTAAAATATAGTAAATAAAAATATATTCCACAAACCCAATAAAAAATTGTGAAATAATCATCTATTTATCTAGTTCAAAAATGTGATAAAGACCATAGAAAAATTATTGAGATGGAATGGAATAAAAAGAAACTCGAAATTACTGAATCAACTCATAAATGTTGTCTTATGTATAGCTTATTCTTGGAATCCCATATGGTGAAACCCTAACTGCATTTAAAAAATAAATAACCAATAATACCCCCTTAAACTAACAAATTGATACCCAATGCATGTAAAATGAAATTTTATCTTAACAGCCACTCGATTCAACTTCAAATACACTATAAAATTTTTGATGCTCTGGACTTCCTTCTTAGGAAAGAGGACATGTGAATCCCATAGTTAAACTCAAAGATTAATAAATCTTATATAGTCTTTGTACTTGTTCTATATTTCATATTTCACTAACTCATAAGTTTCCATACGTTATTACATCATTGAAATTAGAATCATTACATGGTGTAGGTATTCAGTAATCTCAACCTATTTCAATTTTTTAAAACCAAATAAATTCATTCTGAAATTCCATAGGGTACTCACTGAAATATAAATGAATTTGTTTTACCCTTATAGGCTCAACTACATCAAGAAACATCCTTAACATCCTGAATGGTATTACCCAATCATAAAGAACTATAAGTAAAACATTTCCCAAAATAGATTCCCACTAACCCTGAAAAATAAGACTAACCCCACAAGTATATAATAAATGAAATCGATGGTGAAAACATTTTATCTGGTCCTTAACATAGATCATGGAATCCATGTTTATAATCATATCAAATATTTGAATATGAAAGGCAAGAAAGTATAACTCCACCTCAACATTGGCTATCATCACCTGATACATGGGGAATTTAAAACCTTATTTGGAGATATTTCCAAAAGGTTTCGAAAGATCCAACAATAAGGGAATAATTTTGTAATGAAAACCCCAAAATTAACAAACATGTATGTCATTTAACAATTAGTACCATTAAATTAAGAAAATAACACGCCATAAAAGATGATATAAACACTATACCTCTAAAAGTATCTAGCACTATTACTAATTCCTCTGATGCCTATTCTAATATTGAAATCTATGTAGTATTAGTGACATGAAAATATCCCATAACATGAGGGTTGAACCCACAAAACATGGAATCATGTTCAGAAGCCTTTAATCTCTTTTTGAATTTCGAACCTAACCTACTTTCTAGAAATATAAATCCCAAAAATGTTGTATAATTATAGATAGTGAAAAAAATGGATTGTATTAGGATAGTCTATAAATTTTGTCATGGTATGGCCATCCCATCCACACTAGAGGTATACTACAACTAAAACCCTAAAGAATTCCCTAAAACATTCCCTGAATAGAACCGATCACTATTACACATTCTTTTCTAGCTATAAGATAATCCTATGCAAGCCACTGAACCAAATCATTATCTACCCAAACCATTATTCCATTAAATACCTACCCAAGTTACGAATTCAATTTGTAACAACCACTAAAATTTTCATAACGAATATGAGTATCAACTTTTATGGAATATCACAACATAGACCAAAATCAATCTGCCTATATGTCTTTTACTCTTTAGTGATATGATCTAGTTCCAGATAGATAATCTCATAAAAATTGGAAGAATGCTACAGAATGGTATAATCCCCCAACTCTAATGTTAAAAACTCCACGGTCTTCTCCACAAAATTTTTTTTTTGGAAAATCTATTGTTTAATTATTTTTATATTAGTAGAATATGTAAGATCCTCATGAAACATATATTGAAAAATGTGTACCAGCATCTCCTTCATGGTCACACAAACATATATGTGGAAGTCCCACTATAGTGTCATCATGAGTCTTCATGAAGTTTAATATAATCTCTATCTAATCAATCCACTCCTTAGATTCTAGTGGTTTGTTCCCCATGAAATATAGGTGAATTATGTATTGAAAATTCTAAGCCATAATAAACTACAAATAATTTGTTACGAAAAAACACTTGAAGAAAAAATTTCACAATTACATATTAGATTCGGCCAATGTATGGTCAACATCATTATTCTTCTACTGAACCTATCATATATCTTTCGATCATGGAATTGGAAAATATATTATCAGAGGTACTGCCTAATAAAAGACAATAACCAATCAGTCCTTTGAAAATATAAAAATCATATGACTAATATTAGGTATTGATATCAAGAATTTATAACATTGTGAATTTATTGAATCCATGAACAACCTCACTTAAAAAATAATATCAAAATTTAAATTTACATACCATTAAATTCATTCTAATGAACTCAAACTCTGTGTCACGATCATATTAAACTTCTAAGATCACCCATTCATACTCAGTTTCAATCATGCCAGTTAGTTGTCCAGGTATATTTTACACAACCACCAAGGAAAATCCAACTGTCCTAAATATGATCTACTAATGACATAGAACAAAACCCCAAAATTTCTAAAAAACTTCAGTTTGAGAATACCATTGATACCAAATAGTATCAATATAACACTGTTTGAGTACAAAGTTAAAAAACATTATACCACAAAGATATTTTATTGAAACCCAAATAATCCAAACTAGGATGTAAGTCCACACCACCCAAGTCAAATAGTCACCTCTAAACCAACCCCAACTGAAAGTAGTAGTAAAAATATATGCCAACATACTATGTGTTTCTCTACAATTCGACTGAATCCTATAATAAATTTATAATAATTACCATTGGAACAAGTAGGATGTGATACGAATCCCTATAAGATAGAACCAATGTTTTCATAAAAGGTATAATATAAAGAATTAAAAATTTATTGATTTTAATGTTAAACAATATTATAACTAATCTTTCAGAAAGAATATATAGTGTTAAATTATTTTACATTTGTATCCATTGTTTATCAAAATAGAAATATATATTATAATACTGGAAATATTTCTTGTATATGTGATAAAATTTTAAATCATATACATGCATGAAGTGGTAAAAAGGTAAACACATATCCATGAAACAATCTATCTTGTGATGCTATTTTATATGTCCTCATTAAAAAAAATTATCCACCATCCATGATATATATAATATTTTTATAAAAAAAGATATTCATCTCAAATTTGGGGTCTAGGAGATGGGGCACTATTTTTTGAAAATATAATAACTTATGTTGAAATAACATTTATTCCAGCATGAATTCCGTGTTTTCTGTCAATAAGACCAAAAGATACATTATAGATGTAAAAAAATCACTACGGAGACCCACATCTCATTCCTAACATAACCAAGATACCCAATTTGAATTTCCATATAATTTTTCAAACCAATATCTTTAATTTATAAGACCATTTTAAATCCTATAGAATCATCTTGGGCGTTTTGGAACCCATTTCCCAATCATGAAAACCCATTTTGAAATAAAAAATCCCTTTTAAAAACATTATTTCGTCAAAGAAGTCATTTGAAACTAATTACGACTTAAAATAAATCAATACCCTAAAATTATATATCATGAATGTGAATCATTTAATTAAATTAACCAATTTTATAGAAACTCATAGATAAAAATGTAATAATCCATGATTCTTTTGACAACATATTTTGAATACCAAGGGAACAACGTTTTTAAGAGAAGGCTTTCCATAAAGCTTGAAAGGATTGATATAAAAAACTATCTGATAAGAAATACATATGAAAATATAGAAAAAAACATTGATTTAACAAAAAAATAAAGAGAAACTATAAGTATTACATTCCTTAAACTAATAAATCCATCCTGAACGATTCTCAACCGCAGTATGAAGTGATCTAAATATAATGGAATCACCCAAAATTAATCATTGAATGATTTGGGAAAATATACGTATGAATTCATGATAATTGAAATAAAAAACATTCAGGTTCCACCTTAAAAACAAAAAAAATGAAAATTAAATAATGTGTAATCCCATTACATTTTTTTATCCGTGAATATTAGAATTTATGGAAAATCATTTCCCTCTTAATTTAAAACGAAAATTTTCTCATTACATGAAGTGAACCTGTAAAATTTTATATAAATCATTCATGATTGGTAACCATTTCATAAATTCTACATGGAAGAAATTATATGTTTTTATTCAAGATACATTGTCTATAATCACCAAGAAAACAACGAAAACATTAGGTCTTTGATGAAAATGTCATAAAATCCATGAAATCACTATTACATATATCCTTCAAATTTCATTTTATATACAATTTATCCAATTGAAAATGAAACCATGAAAAAATATTAAATCATACATGTCTGAGAGTTAACATTGAATAATAAACTATATAATGAATTTATATGGTCTAAACATTAATAAATATAATTCTTTAGTTTTCAATTGATTATAAATTAAAATAAAAATATTTTTAATCTAAAATATTTTTTATGAAAAATGATATGAGGTGCATTAAGTGATTTTAAATAAATATACTAAATTAATAACTATTTATTATTTATTTAAATTAAAATTATACATTGTTTATTCAATAAATATTTTTATCATTCAGTTAATAATTTTAATAAAATTTATAATCAAAACTTTATATTGGATGTTAAATTTTCTTATTTTTTCTATAAAAACGTTTTATCCCATTTTTTAAATTATTTGGAAAACATTTTTTCCCCAATTTAGAAAATTAATTTTAGAAAATGATTTTTTTTCTAAATTACTTATTAAAAATTATCATAAAATGATGTTTTCAATATTTTACGAGAATAATTACTTTCCATATATAGGGAAAATATACTGATATTCATAAAAAATCATATTTTATTAATTAATATATAAAGATAAAATTTATTTTAAAAGGGTTTACGATTGAAATTATTTAAAATATAAAATTAATATTCCAAATTATATCTTTGTAATAAATATTTGTTTGAATATTTGTATGAAAACATTCTATACATTTGGATATTTTCACTTCAGAAAACTATATCTCCGTTTTTCCCTTATATTTATTTGAAATTAAAATATCTTATTTATTTGAATGGAATTTGGAAAAATTGTACTCCATATTTTAAATAATAATAAATAATATTATATAGTAGGTTAAAATTATTTTTTTCTCATAATTATTATTTGAGAAAAGGAAAAATAATTACAACATATAATATTAAAACATGGTTTTTTCATTTTAAGACCCTCTGTTATAATTACTTTTCCTCACACAAAGGATTAATATTTGATAAATTTGTAATCATATTTTAAATATGTTAGTCAATATTATCAATAAATTATCATTTTATTTTTAATTTTAATAATTAAATAACATTGGTAAATCAATAAAAAATTGTTTTCATAATGAAATCTAAACAAGTAAAAATATGTAAACTAATGGAAAAAATATCTCCATACTCAAAACTAGGGTTTTTGAGGTGGTGGTGTGGATTGGACATAAAATCCATCAATTTGTTTATTTATAAATTAATTGTGGATATTGGGGTGAGTGTATCTTCCAATTATTGAAATGTATTTGGTATTTAAAAAAATGTCACTCTGCCACAATTATAAATGGAAGCTTGTGTCCCTGACATCTCAACACCAATACATCAAAATGGTTCAAATACACCCAAAAAAATAAAACCAAAATTAAATAAAAATATTATATATCTTATTTTCATATTTAAATAATATAACACTAATATTAGTGTCCTTAATAAGATAACCACAAGAGTTGTTTTAAGATAAGGTAATTGTCTTCAGTAATCTCTATCATTTTTTCATATTTCATTACAAACATTATTAATGTCATAAAAATTAAAATATAATTACAAATGTATCAAAAATATAATAATATTTTATTATATTTGTGTAATAACCTTTTCTTCTCTCCTCTTCCATAAAATAGGAAATGAATATTTTGATCATGTGGACATGAGACTTCCACCTCATAAGCTGATCTAATTAATTTTCCATCAAAATCTCTCAAAGGTAAATATAATGTTGGATTTAACATATTTATATGATATTTTTCACATAAATATTATATTATAATTATAATATAACATTTAAATTGTTAAATATAATTCTATGGGAGTACAGTAATGTCGCTAATGTGTACGGTTGACTATTAGTTCACCGAGAGATGTAATTTATTTTTAACCTGCTCTTCACAAGGATAGTAATAACAATAAATTTAAGGAATATAGGTGATATATAAAATATCATAATTTCATTGTATTGGTGATATATTATTTTCCTTCATTTCAATCCACCCATTGAGAAAAGGGAAATAACATTCATGTATACATTTGACCTACAATCTCAATGAATGGTGTAATTAATTTTCAATTACATAAGTATTATAGAAGACTATATATATATATATTATATAAATTATATTTATATGATTTAATATTTTAAATTAATAATTAATTCTTGATATACATAAAAATTAAGGATACTACCATATCCAAACATACATGAAAAAGGAAGTTGTAATTACCTCAAGTGTGATTTCAACAAGGAATTGTTAATAAATGGGTAAAAAATGTAATAATTAAAACAAATATGTTATGATATATATTATTATGGCTCTATAGTATATGTACAATATCTCTATATATATTATATAATATATTAAATTTAGCATTTATTAATTTAAGACATAACAAAATATATTTCTTTCTCAAATTGATTTATTTTGTGAAATTGTTATGTTATGAACATTTCATCATTTATGAGGTATATTTACATCCAATTTAAAATATATACCCCAAATTTATATATTCATGTGATATAAAATTTTATATAAGAGGTTATTAACTTATAGGGATAATTATTTAAAATTTACCAATTCATGTAAGGGATTTTCATATCGCCATCATTTTTTTGAAACACATGCCATATTCACCACATGTTTCTTAGGTGTGGTGTATATACTAACCATGAATGTATTAAATAACTATTATTATGAATATTATATATATTTTAATAAATATATATATTTTTATGTTTCATGGGGTTTATTTGTCATGAAATTGGAAGGGTTGTAAAATATTTTATGTTATAATCCAATTATTTAGCATGGCTATATATGATAATGTTTAAGGTGAGGATATATTATGATATGTATCACATGATAAAAATAAATTTTAATCTTCTATAATAATTTTTAATATATTTGTCCTTAATTAAATATCATCTATTCATGTACTCAATATTACAATATAATGTTATTAAATTGAAATGAATTTATATCACTCTTGGATAGAAAATCATTTTTCCTTCAAAATAACATTCTTTTAATATGTGTTAAAGATTTCCCAACTGTGAATTTTTTGATCCATTTTTACCCATGGTTGTGTTTTTCTTAGTTATTTTAATTTATTAATCCTCTCATTTCCAGAATCAATTAATTTTTGTTTTTCAATGAAAAATATGAATGGAATTCTAATATTAACAAGTACATCATGATATAAAATGTTCACCAAAATAACCACAAAATTATTTTAATATTTCAAAAAATATATAAATGTATCCATTAATTGAAATTATTTTCCTAAATATTTTATAAATTATCATTTTTAATATAAGTAATTTCAACTGAATTAGATATTTCATCCAAGAATGTTGTATTGTTTTTATGGAATTTCAAACCCTCAAATATATCAACTTTTAGATATTATTATATTTTATTGGGTGTATGACAAAATAATACCATCCTAATTCATTATTTAATTTTTTATATTTATTATTATTATGAAAATATGTTTAATATCCCCTTTTTCTATATGTTATGATATGTGGAATTGATTAAATGTTTATGAATCCACTTTTATCTACATATTTTATGCTATGATGAAATGTTTAGGAATACAATTTAATTTTTTTGGGTTATGATATGATGAATGTTTTCTCATAAAATCGCACCAAAATATAACGATTATATGATTTTCTGGGCCTATATTCCCCACTATGTAATTGGGTAATGATTTTTATCTCATGAGATAACGATGGGAAACAAGATGATGGGCTTGATCGACTATGGGAAACATACCGAAGTTATTGATACACAAAATGATATCGGTGATGACTCCATATATATTATTAACAATGAAGAAATGGATTATGAATGATCTATTATGAAATTAGAATAATGTGGTTATTCATGATGTTTGATAAATTTATATCCTTGTATGTTAACCCTGACATATCAAAAAGTTTCTAAACAAATTATGTTTCCAAATTTATAAATAATTAATTTATGGGTCATGATTTATTTATTATGATTGGTCACTGTTATGGTTTATCTCTTTAGAAATGATAATTTTTTATTCAAAGGATCATGTTTTAGAACCATTTAATATTGGATATAAATTTTTTAAGTCATATTCTTAATCACATACCCTTATGATTATGTTTATTTCATAGGATCATTAGTTAATATCTTCCATCATTACCCATAAAATGAAAATGTCATCACCCATTATTGCGTTTCATTTACCATGGTTAAGAGGAAATGTAAATTTATGTTATTAGATGAAATTATTTAAACTAGGAGATCATTTTTGGATACATTATATATTATTCAGTTAATAATATGATATTATATCAAGTCTCTAAACACACAAAGCATATATCGTGCTTTAACATGTATTTGTGAAATTTATTCATTAATCATTTAAACTGTTATGATATCTATGTTAAATAGGAATGGGTTTGTATATATTTTATCATATGAATTTCATTTTTAACCATTGGAATATATGAAGAATAATATTATTGATATTCCAAAGTATATATCGAAATATAAGTCTATGTTTATGTAAAATTATTGGAAAATGTCTTATAATTTTGGATAAGGATAAAGTGAGTGAATTTTACGAAATTAAATAACTCATTAGATATTATAAGTGTTTGAATATCTATTATATTTGTAACTAGGGGTATTCAATATGAAATTAGTGAATTGAGCTATATTAGATATTATCCTTGTGCATGAAAATGTGGCTTCCAATAAAATATATTATGAATAATAGTGTGATATGTTTTTGAAATTAACATTTTATTTACAGAAAATCAAGAATGTTTTTAATATATTATGAACAATTATATCATATGATAAACCTAACATGTCTTATATTGAAATTACTGTTTCATGATTTATAGATATTATAAATTAATATTCAAGATTATGTGGTTTTCAATCATGAGTATTGTTTTCTAAACTATACATGTATATTTTATCCTGTGGTGGTAACAGGAAATAACTAGATTAAAATTTAATCTGATAGACACTGTGATAATTGGAAACAAAATTGGATAATGATTATAGTAAATGAAACTTTGATTATCCATTTCTAGTTATCAATATACATGATTAACACCATGTACCTTAACTTATTCTCATACTAAACGAAAATGATAATGATAGAGTTTGCTGAGATATCTCACGGTGAAGATCATACGGGAAATAATATTCTATTTATCCTATTTATGTAATGTGGGAAGATGAACTCCATGTAATGTCTCAAGGGAATAATAATTTATTTAATGTATGGAGAATAGGGTCATAGTAAAATTGAAAACTATGAAAAAATGAAAATTTTATAAAATGTAATAGATGAGAATAAGGGTTTACCTAATGAAACATTATAGATATATTTTCTTGAAGAATTAATGTACCATAATTATAAATATTGATGACATAGGGGATGTAAAAGATCATGATCCACAATATTTCATGAGTAATGGTTTTTATATTGATGTCTAATACACTATAAATGATATATGAAATGAAAAATATATTATGTGATATGTTGATGAAGAATAGTTGATGTATGAAGAATTAATAGGAATTATTGAAGTGTTTATCAATTGTAATTCAATAATGATGTTCTCTATATCATAAAATTTGTATTTTTAATTTTCATTATTTTATTTTAATTATGTATTTTGATAAATATGTTATAAAATATTAATGATTGAGATACATGATTTATTAATAATGTGATATTTTATAGAAATCTAATGATTAAGAGAATGATAACTCTTAATACATTATTGATGTTCAGATACATGATCTTAGATTATATAAAGAGATTAATGATATTGTTAAAGATAATTGGATATTTTTTAAGACATTATATCTGATTAAGATTTTTAAAAACACTTAGACTATAATTGATTTATTTTACTTTATTTTTGGATTTGTATAATAATTTAAAATAATCAATGAATTTTTTTAAGGAATAAGGTTTAATTTTTATATTCATTTTGATTTTATTATAATACTAGTTATCATCAGACATCTATAAATTATATGGTCATGGAATTCACATATCTAGTATTTCATAGTTAACAAAAATATTATGAAATATGGGGGATTAATGTTATGTTGTTTTTTGAAATTTAGTGACCTTATATAACATTTTTTATCTTTGGAAGGGATATAGAGTATTCAAATTATGGAAATATTTAATTTCAACATGTGATGAGGCTATAGAGAATACTATATTATTTTATACTATGTTGACATATCAATAATAGATAACATGTGACATCCATTTTAGTATTGATGATATATATTGATAGAAGGAATGAATTATAATTCTTTTAAGGAAATAGTCTATTAGTTATCAGTTTTAGTTCACTATGGATTAAAAAACTAATATTCATTTCATGGATTAAGAGATAAAATGGATATTTATCACTTAAAAACCAGTGCATGAGTTTATTCTATTGAATTTAAAAAATGATACTATCATTACAGATAAAATTCTCGATATAGAAACAGATATCTGTCAAATATTTTTATCATATTATATTCATCTATGACAAAATTATAGTTTTTATGAACTCATTTTTTAAAGAATTTAGTGTCATTAACATGTCATGAACAATAACTTAAGGTGATCATTTTTATGGGAATTTATTTTATTCATTTTCCATATCATCACATGAAAATTATATTTTAATATTTATAAGGCTAGTTATGTGTTATTCACTATGAAATTTTCACTTCCCATTCCCGTCATCCAGGAGGATGTTTTATGAACCTTTTTATGTTGTGGGTTTTCCACAATGTGATTATATTTTCTAAAACCATTTATCACTAAGCACATGTTAAATGTTTTAGGATGAAATTTTTTTATGTATGTATAATATAAAAAAAATACATGAAATATTTATTGGAAAGGATGTTAATTTCATTAAAATATTTTTTTATATGTAACACTTTGTTTTAACATAAAAAATGGTACTATTAAGATTATTATTTTAAACCAGCCATTATAATTGTCACGACCCGTCCTCGGGGCCTGTGCCGTGACTACCCCAAGCCCTCCTCCCATAGGCCAGGGGCTGGCAACTAGCACCAAAGGCGTAAATACCGATAACTGGGAAGCCATTGCCTTTATAAAAGTAAACTAAACACCACAGAGTACAAGAGGATGTAAAACACTAAGTACAAAAGAATGTGCTGAAAAGTAAATGGGCCAGAATACAAATCCAACAAAAAGTACAACTACAACTGAACGAAAGTACAACAGAAAAGACAATAGCTGGAAGAAAGGATGTAGCTCTTAGGTCGTCCTCCTCGGATCCTACATGAAGGGTACGTACAGATAGCATAGCTCCTGGATCGTCCACTACGGATCCTACCTGAAGGGTAGGTACAAATAGCCTCCAAAACACTCTTTCCCGTCAACCTCCTCTGAGTATCGTCTCACCGTGAAGTCCACCTCTTGATACTGACTCGTCGTGAGGTCCACCTCCGGGTATCGTCCACTCTTCGAACACATGGCATCTGTCAGCACTGCCCATCGTCTGCAACCAACACAACGAGGTGCGGGCATAGCCCGTGCAGGGGGCGAGTATAACGATACTCAGTAGGGACCCCGAGACCCTCAAGGTCTCACTAAATCCAACAAGGATAACCACAATGAAGATCTCAACTGATAAACCCTACTTAGGTATATGCCCATACATATACCTATGTTATCTAGTAACCCATCTCAATCCTGAGGAAACAAAAAGATCATAGACTCAGCTCAAACCAGGATTTTCAATATCAAAACTGTAACTGCTGATTAGCCCGTCTCTGGAGTGTACAGTGATCCTGTCACAACTATAAGGTACTTCTCACTAACCTAAGACTGCTGAGGTACTCCTTCTGTCGAGTACCGCAGGTCTGCCACCTCACACAGTAGTGCTCCCCCTCATATCCTACAGAGGTACTCCTTCTGTAAAGTACTGCGGGTCTGCCACCTCATAATGTAGTGCTTCTCCGCCATGGTTTTTCCACCTTACAATGTAGTGTTCCCCACTGGGCTATGCCAGTCACTCCAAATCGAATCAGACAAGCAGTAATCGGTCACAGCCAGCAACACGGTCTCCATACTCTATATGCCTGTCTCCGAGAGGGTCCGCTCCACGAGCTACAGGTAGATACTCCAAGTATCACAAGTCCCACGAAGAATTGTCTCAAGGGACCGCCTCGTCCTAGGGGTCTCAAAGCAATAGACGGCGTGTCAATCAGACGCTCTGTCTGTGAGTTATTAGCCTTTTCGTCCCAGGGGCCCGGTTGGATTTCTAGAGCAATCCAACTCGGCCATACTCCAAATGCATCCAAACCATGGGTGAAGTATGCCAAAACTTCCATCTCCTCAAGTGGAATCCAGCAAAGTCGAAGGCACATCAATTGGACGTCAGGAGCTCAAGATATAAGTGTTTCCGCTCCGAGGGCCCGGTTGGTTTCGTATCTGAACCAACCCGGCCAAACCCGAAGTTCTCCGAAACCTTAAGTGTAATATACCAAAACGACCGTCTCAATCCGAGGATCGCATCTCAGCTGACGGTGCATCGATCGGAGGTCCGTTGACCATGTTATGGGCATTCAAACGGAAACAATCCGAAATGGGGGGTCTGGGCACGACCCGGCTCGGCCCAACCGCCCTGGGTCGGCCCGAACCGGGTCCGGGTCCGGCTCATCATGGCATGGACCGACTCGGAAGGGGCAGCCCGGACGCATGGCCAGCCGCGGCTCGGCCAGCTTGGCCAAGCAGAAGCCGCTGAGCAGGGGGGTTGCGCGGCCCCCTCGCCGCTGATTGAAGCTGGTGACAGTTTGCACCGCCGCCGTTCCTTCGGGATCCTGCGCGGCAATGGGATCCCCCGTGCCGCACCACTGTGGCAAGACACAGTGATTATTTCCTTAGGTGGCACGCTAGGGCACCGCCCCCCCCCCCCCCCCCGGTTGCAGGCAGCGCCGCACCGGTGACCCGCACCTCCAGGGTTTCGGCGGGCCACCGTAGTTTCTTTGGTGGTCCGTTCTCAAAACTATCTGTGCCGGCGTTCATCTCGGGTCCCAAACATTACTGCAGGAGCTTCAAAATTACCTTGCGGTCCCATTTTTCATCGACCGTAAATCCGTGCTCAACGATCAATAATCAAACCGCGTCCTCTTTGTGGTTTTCTGGCGCGGCGCGACGGCGTTGCCGCTTGTTTTACTTCAACGGTGCAGCGCGACAGCGCCGTGCTTCTTCACCCTTTCTCATAGTTTCTGCGCGGTGCAACCGCACCTCGCCGCCTTTCACGTGCCGTAAAAAATTCAAACAAATAAGGGGGGCAGAGGGCCGGCCGTGTTCATGCAGTCCAAACTCCTCCCGTTATTACGATAATATGCGGCCCAATTGAAACCAAGAAAGTCGACAGATGAGATTGCGATCAAAAAATTAATTAACCCCTACCTCGTGTTGTGATCCCTCGATGGATCTGCGGAGAGGTAGCGTCGTTAGTTGACGTCGGAAGGTGACGGTGTCGTTTGTGATTTCCCACGGTGGTGTCTCCTCCTTGGATGGAGACCGGGAAGCGTTCTTCGTTGAAGGTATTGGAAGGCCTGACGTCACCCAAGTGTACTTAAAGATGTGACGTACCCCCTCTCGTCGTAGAGAAGGAAGAAAAGGGTATGTCGCTTCTCTTTGTTGTCAGCTTTCTTCGCCATAGTATTGTGTTCTTTGCGTTCTTCAAGAAGGAAGATGTTCTTCAAAGCTTAGAGCTTCCTCTTCAAATCATCCTCACACAACAATCAACTCTCTCAAATAAAATAAGACTTTTCTTATTTTATTACATCAAGCCAAGAAATTTTAATTTTTAAAAATCAAACTCTAAACTCACTTAATTAATTAAGTGAGTTGGCATGATTTAAAGAAGAGAGAGGGGAGGTGAGTGGTCTCACATTAAAGGGGTGTTAAACATGTTAAGAAGAGTTACAAATTAATGAAGGGATAGGTTTAAGGGAGTTTAGGGGAGATGAAAGCGGTGGGGTTCGTGTGGGACCCACCTCACCTTTAATCATCTCATGGGAAGTTGGGTGGTTACCCCAACATCCGCTCAATGGATAAACCACTTAAAAGAAATTAAAATTGTAACTCAATTTTTATTTTATCTTCCACAAATTTTTAACAACTCCTCCCGTGAAAACGCAACTCCGAAAAAGATCTTCTTAAGAAATTATCGGCACTGTGAATCCATCGGTGCCCTTAGAATTTGATTCCGAGCACCGGTTCAAAAGTTAGAAAAACCCGCTCATTCGTTCACTGAATGTACCCGAGATAAACTTCGAAAATTGATTCCAGGCACACCGGGCCTCATAATCAGGCGCCGTTAGAAACTGCGTTCTTGTAAAATTACAAAGAAATTAAGAAAAAATTTCCCTTTAATTTTACGGTTCTTTACAATAATGTTAATTTTAAATTAGTTGAAAAGAATATGACTAACTAAATAATGAATAGATTTAAACATTAATGAAAAATATTCATTTATTTTAATATTATTAAAATGAATATAAAAATCCCTTAAAATTAAAAAGAAATGTTTTTCTCAAAAACAATTTTAAACGCTTGATGTGATTTTATCTACATAAATTAATTTATTTTCTATTGATGAATGTTTATTATAAAATCTATATATTATATATATATATAAAAGCTTATCATTCAAATAATTACTTTTCTATGAATGGGAAAATTACAAATTAAGCTTGAAATTTTTAAAAAAAGTGTTTGTTTAAAATATATATATTGTTGCATTCTCTAAACTTATATTAAATTTTTTTTTTGAATTTTTAGACAATATATTAAAAAAAAATTAATTTTATTTTTTAATTCAAAATGTTGAAATTATCATGGAGAAATTGATTGATATTTTCTCCAAATATTTCTTTTTTTAGGAATAGTGAAAATGTACTGATTTTTAATTAATGCTTCCATTTATTTTATATGATTTACATATTAAAATTATATATTAATTTTTAAAATATAATTTTTTAATAAATATTATTAAAAAATTAAAATAGTTCAATTTAATATACCATATAATGTTTTTATATTAATAAATTAAATTCTTATGATGTTATCTCTTTGAAAAAATACATTTCAGTCAAGTCTGCATTTTTTATTTGAACTTAAATTATATCATTTCTGTTAATTGAATTTGGAAAAAATTTCCCAATTTTTTTTGTAGATTAATATTCATTAATAGAGTAAAACTAAATTTTATTAATAACAAATAATAAAGATAAACAAAATTAATTATTGTGATTATGATTCAAATAAGATTTTTTTGTAGTACATGCTGCTACGCTAAAATTAATTTTTCACACGCATAGAATTAATATTTTAAAAATTGGATATATTATTTTAAATTATTGGACCAATATTTCATAACAATTTTCATTTTAATTATAGTATTAAGTGATAAATTAAATCTCTTAATAAGAAAATCTAGTTACTGTGATGAAACTAAAATTGTTAATGTATGTAACTGTAAAGGGTATGAGATAACATGATTAATATATTGATTTACATGATCAATTTATATAAAATGCATTAATTTGATAAAATTTTCTTTAAATATGTTAGGAACTTAGGGTAATATTTAAAACCCATTAGTGAATTGTTATTGGTATTTTAAAAAATTCCATTCCACCTCAATTTTCATACAGAACTTCCTCCCTTAACTTATTCACACATTCTTAGCCTATTCGTTTGACCAAAAGATACAATAATAATTCAAAATATACATTATACATATTATATATATTTTTTAATCCCAGAATTAAAATTATATTTTCATTAAAAAGTAAATAAAATGACAATATTTATGTAATGGTAATTGTCTTCACTATGGTCCTTCATTATTATTTATTCCCTTTCAAAATTCAATCAATTTATAATAATTAAATTTAATCATTCCAGTAAGTAAAGTATAGTTAGATGGTATTATGTTTATAATAAAACCTTTATCAATTTTTTCTTCTATTAAATGGTAATCTATACAATTTATTATGTATATAGTGGACTACAACCTTGTGAATCGGTGTAATTCGTTTTCCATCCCAACCATTTATGGAACGATATAGGGATATATTTAATACAAATATATATGTATATATTATATTTAAGAAATTATTATACTCCTAGAATTATAATATCATATATATCATCTTACATTCTATTCAAGGGAAATATGATAACGTCGCTCGTGTGTACGACATACTAGTACGTTGTGATGTGATATTTTTCTTGTTTCACTAACATTGTACATGGAATGAAATGACTATTCATTTACGGGATCTATGTTATATATATGAAATAATAACTTCTCAATAATTTTTCTATATTTTTTATCTTCATTCATTTGAAAACATCGGTAAAATAGAATCATTATTTTTGTGTTCACACAACTTAATATCCTCAAAAATGGTTTAATTTATTTATCCTATATTTAACATTTCACGATGAATATAAATAAATATATGATGTATATACCAATGTATGATATTATTATAGTGAGTTAAATTATGTATTTTATGGAACCATGATAAATGTTTAAGGACCAAATATACTAAAACAAAACCTATACGAAAAATGAGGCAGTTGTTACCCTAAGCATGGTTATAACAAGGAATTGTAAATAAATGGGTAGTAAATGGTTCTAATTAGATCATAAATAATATGAAATATATCATTATTATTATTTAATATTTTAATAATGATCATATATATATTATATATGGAGTTAATTTGAGAATGATGCAATAAAATACTCAACGTAATAGATTTTTCCCTCGAGTTGTATTCTTCGGGACGTATGTAATGTTTTTCACCTATCTTATTTTATGAGTTGTTTATAAATCATGATTGAAATGTTATATCATGAATCTATTTATTATTTTAGTATTTAATTTTTTATTAACTGTTATTACTTTATTCAGTTTATGATTAAAAAGATACCAATGTATGTGTGGTATTTTCGACCTACATTCCCTACTATGAGAGACATGTCAAATTTAACACTTGGTTATTATATGACATGTATATAATAAAACATATCAAATATCACAATATCATATATAGATATTATGAATTAAATATTAAATTTTCATCTTTGATACCGAAAAATGTGACAAAATCATCACCATAAAAGTCATAAAGCATCAAAAACGAAATATTGGATCTCTTACATTGCAAATAACTATTTAGGTTTATAATTTTCGATATGTAAGAAAATATATTATGTAATAAATAACCATGTATATAAATGATAATTTATCCCACATAATGAACCATATCATATTTAACATTAGGCCCCAATCATTATCTATATGAATCTATTGTGGACTTAAATAATTCAAATCAATATATATAACCTTAGGAAAATCAAACATAAAAAGTGAGAGATGAAATGCACAATATGGTAAAAATAAATACTATAGTAGAATGGGATCAATGAGAATTACATGTTCATAAGGTTGTGATGAAATAATTATATTGTGTGATTAAATAATAAAATGAATCATAATGATTAATACATGGATCATCAATCAAGATATATTGAAGAAGTCATAAAAAAGGAATGATTTATAATTCCCAAAGATCATTAAAATTTAATATAAATAATGGTGAATTTATCATTTATAACTTGCAAATGAGCCTCTTCCCAATTAGTGTGGACTTGAAATGTTCATCCATGAGACATGATATCATATCTGGGCATATGATTCTTTTTATTTCATTGTAGAAGTACTATAGAAAACAGTTTAGAAGGTATTGTAGCATTAATTATAGAAGGAACTATTCAGTACTATCTTAGCCCAAACTATTCATCTAATTGGGCCTCTGTGTCATCATTTTGGAACTTGATTACTTCTTGGCCTTAGGGCTAATCAAGGATTTTAGGCCACCTCAAGGATTTTGGGGCACCAAAATGTCTTTGGGCCAACCCAAGGACATTGGTCTACCTGATAATTTAGATGTACTAGTTAGATAACAAGTAACAAATCCCTATATAAGGATTCTGAGAAGGCACAAACACTATGGATGATCTCACCAAACATGGAATAATGAAAGGGAATGACATATTCATCAGTATCTTCCTATTTCATCTCTGTATCTGATAGCTAGAGACCATCCATTACAATGTGGAGAGTTGACATCACTGTATTTTTTGGGAGGTTCATTTCAATGTTTTCTTGATTGAGTTGATTTCCTAAGACATACGAGTAATGTATTGTCCCTTAATACTTCAATCCTTTAAGGATTCTTCCTCATCTCTTGATAAGAGGATTAGAAAAAATAAATAAAAATTGAAGGCCTTTGAGCTACCATGGACAGAGTCATTTATAACTCATATAATAGATAATAAAAAATTGTTTGCATCTTTGGAACATTATATTCATAAACCATTTTTAACTCATGTCATAAATAACCGGTGACCAATTAAATCTGTAAGAGAAATCCTTCATCAACTCCTTCTATAATTCCTTTAATGAAATGGATAATCATAAAATGTATTAGAACTCTATTTAGGTACACCAATTATATATGATTTATCAGGTTCACCTTGTACTTTTGTATGTATCCTTCATATAAACAATATCTGACTAGGTTGGTGCTATCATTATGAGCCAGTCACATAGAATGTCCAATTTCCCAAAAATAATGTATGTAAGGAATTAAATTGATATTTAAAATAATATAAATATTCATTATTAGATTTATTACTATATTAAATAATTGAAGATCAATGGGTTTCTTAAAAATATTTTTTAATCATGGTAAAAAAATGGAAAAGAAATGGGATCAATAAAAATATCATTGAAACATGATTAACCCAATGATAATAAATAGTTTCAAAAACAATATCTTTGAAAAATGATTGACATTTTAAATAAAATAAAGTTCCATTTTAATCTCTTTGAAACCTGAATGATCCTTGGATTGAAAAATTATTCCACAAAAATATATTTGAAATAATCATAGTCCATAAAGAGAAATAATGGGTATAGTGTCATTATAAAATACCCCCAATGGAGTATATGTAAAAATAAAAGTTATTGACTCTAATAAATGGAAATACCATTAATGGGTAAATAAAACATTTATATGGAGTAAAACAATTTATTTTGGAAAATAACATTTAAAAAAACTAACATCACTAAATATTATGAAAACACATTTCTTTTAAATGTACTTTAAAAACATATAATCGAAGGTTTATTTAAAATAATTATCATGAAGGAGGTAAAATTAGTTCAGGTTGGAAATGATATATATATTCATTCATTTAAAAATGGTAAAAAAAAACTCAAATGGTAGTCAATTGTAAAACAAAATGAAATAACCGTTGAAAACTATTTAAAATTGGCCACTAGTAATGTAAAAAAAATCAAAAAATAAATTACTTTGAGAATGAACATTTTTGTAAACATTTTTTGAAAACATAGATACGGTATTAAAAATACCCAATCTAAAATGAAAATACATTATATTTACACCATACAAAGGACTTTGTTGATGTTTTATTAATAAATTGGGGATGAAATTAAAGTTGAATATGATAACTAAATTAATAAAAAGTGTACAATAAATATATACAAGTCAACAAAATAATATCATTTTATTTTTTCCAATGGAACATTGAACATAAGAAATAAAAAATGTACTAATATTTTGACATAAAAAAGTTTTCACTTTTGTAAGACCTTTAATCATATTCCATATGTTAGAATAACATAAATTTAAACATTATATAACATTAAAATAACTATTTTCATGATTTAAAACTTTAATAGGGGTAGTAGATACAACTCATAAAATAATATATTTGTGTAACATGATAATATTCTTTAATGAGGGGAAATTTAGAAGTGGACACTTGAGAAATTCATAATCTTCGAAACAAAACACCCCAAAAAGAGTGAAAATCGTATGGATTATTAATTCATAATATTTTTCCTAAAAATATTATTAAACTTAATTAATGAGAAATTTATATATTATAAATACAAAATAACAATTGAATATTTAATTTCAATAGTAATATTATAAGTGGGATGAAAAAAACCTTATCTTGAGTCCAAATATTCCATCTATGTCATTTAAATGAGGTATAATATTTAAAATGAAAAATATTATTCCATGTGAACCTTTTATAGAATATCTCCTTATATATAATTCATTTTTATTAATTCATTATATGAACTATGTGTATATATAATTATTTAAGTCCACGTTCTCTATTTTGAGGATGTTTGGGTCATTATTTCAAAATGGATTTAATGTATTGACCATGTGCAAAGAGGACATAATTTAAGAATGAAAACAGTGAGTAATTTTTCATAGTTATTCATCAATTATAGATTTCAAGCAATAATGAAATATGATTAGGAAAACTATTGGAATTATTATCATAGAGATGGTATGACAAAGAAATGCATGATTAACATTTCATTTTTTCAATTATCAGTTTAGAAACAATGAATATAATATTCTATCTATAAAAATTATAATTATATAATATGTAAATAATTATTTATATAAATATAAATATATATATATATATATTCTAATGTGGTGACAATATAAAATACATCACTTTGGGGAGGTGGTAGTTCGCATATACATGAACGATTTTATTAATTTTTAGTGTAAAAATAAAATGATATATTATTGTTAAATAATGATACATATTTCATGAAATTATGTATTATATATTGAATATGAAATATATTTACTAAGAATATCCTTATTAAAACTAATGTAAATCATTATTGAAAATTGAATCATATCGCTTAGTGGGGATGTAGTTCGACGTAAACACATGTGGCTCTATTGTATTCCCCACAAACAAGAATGTAAGAGTGTATATGTGGAATAATAACTACATAAGAATAAATATTTTAAAAATATTATTTATGATAATTAAATAAATCATCAAAAAAATATGTGATAGGTGTTTATGGAAATTGATTAATATTTGTCCATGAGGTGGTAGTCGGTCGTACACCCAAATAGGGACTTCACAAAAAATTTGGTAGAATTGGAGATTGAATTATATTATAAAATTAATATTATAACCTATAATTATATAGTATGTACATGTTATATAATATTATCATATTTTTAGAAGATAATAAGGAGGTGTAAGATATAATAGAAGAAAATTTTTTTGTTATGAATGTTACATGTTATCAGACAATTTTTTTAGGATTATACCTAATGTATTCCCAATATGAATTTATGAAAAAATAATAGGATATTGGATGATGTGTTAAAAGTATAATGTGATTTGGGTAGGTAATAGGTGTTCCATAAATGGGTTTAAAGTGTGAAGAGAAGAGGAGTGGTGGTGTACATTTTGTGTGTTGTGGGTGGCACACATGTAATTTTTGTGGATAAAATGGTGCGTACACATTTTTTTACATTATATAAGGTCAAAAATAGATTATTATAGAGTCTTAGATATGATATGGTAAATATATATTAACAAAATTTCATTTATACACGTTTTTGTATCATTTTAACACAAATATTTTTAGTTTAGCTCCTTGAAAAATCTCTTTAAAATTAAATGGGATAATATATTTTTACTATTTTTACTATTTGATAATGTAAAAACATTTTTTGAACATATTATACAATATAATATATTCTAAATAAATATATTGAATTAATTTTACATAATTAAATTAACAAAAAAATATTTATTTTAAAAATTATATCTCTCAGACATAACGAAAAAGTTAGTTTCCATGATTTTCACTTATAAATCATAAAATCATTTTACATTAAATCTATGAATATTCATAATAAATTTTGGAATATAAATTAATATTTATTAATATTTAATATATATATATATTTATTTAATTTTAAACATTCATCAGAATAAATTGTTTTAAATAATTAAAAATGAGATTTATTATTGAATTTAATATTTTTTTAAAAAGAATACAGTTAGAAACCCATATGTAAATTTAATCTAAAATACAATAAAATGATTATTAAAATGTAATTAACATGAATAAAAATAACTAGATGCTACATATGTTACATAAAATCATATTCAAAAAATAATGGAACATTTTAATTTGATAATTTATTGAAAGAAAATGACAGTTTGACCAAAATATGTATAGTTTCACTATTCATATAATATTATTTTAGACCTAAAATATAAAA
Source organism: Viscum album (assembly GCA_963277665.1). Taxonomy (NCBI): domain Eukaryota; kingdom Viridiplantae; phylum Streptophyta; class Magnoliopsida; order Santalales; family Viscaceae; genus Viscum; species Viscum album. The sequence continues at coordinate 394,018,211 of OY728161.1, forward strand.
ATAATATCCAAATAATATCTAGTTATTATTTATTTTAAAAAATATTTTACTTTTATTTAAAAAAATATTTTCCATGAAACAAATTATAAATTTTTTTTCATTAAATATAAAAAATATATTTCTTCATGAAACATATTTTTAATGGATGAATTTACAATTATAAAAATAGAATGATTTTCTACAAGGAATTTATCAAATAAAATCTATTTATTAGTTTATTTATATATTCGTACAATTTATAATATTTTTAAAACCATTTATTCCATATATTTCAATTGATATGTTATAGTATTTATATATTTCATGGTTTACTTATGATTGGAGTTTCATGTTGAATATTTTATAAAAAAATGATACTAAAAATGAATGTATTTCATCATGTTTTTTTTTAATTTTATATTCATATAAACAAATTAATATTTTATGCATTTTGGCAGAAAATAATTTTGATATGTGTTGGGTTCTACATTTATATATCTCTAATTAAATTAGATATATTTTATATATCATGAGAAAATGATAGGAGATGAGGTAATGATATAGACCAACTATGAGATAAAAGCAGATATGATTGATCTACTATGGGAAAGTTGTGTTGATGCCTAATCTATTATTAAATGGGAAATATGTGATTACTCCAAATCAATAATGAAATAGGAATACATGTTTATTCTTGATACTTTGTGATTTTATGGTATCAGAATTTATCATTGTTATATGAGATGGTTTTATATTTATGAAGCTACAATACATACAGGGTATGAACACATGGTTCATTATTTATTTATTAAGATCCCAAATTAATATTTTTCATGTTTTTAGAATGTATAATGATCTATTCCATTAATCATAAATATAACAAAATATATATTGAGTTTGTTCATTTTATTTTTTTTCAAAATATCAAAAAATTATTCTTATCATTTCCTATCTTGTGATCATAGGATAATATAGTCTATACTTACCCAGATTGGGCACCTGATCTTGCAATTTCTTATGTTTCATTTACCAAGGAAATAATTAATGTCCCTTGATAGGTGTGACTACAATGTGTAATAAACGGTGAGATAATTGTGGGACACATTTATTATAGTTAATGAAATAAGATGATGATTTATCTAGTATCTAATTCCACTAAACATTTATTTCTCTCATGTATGTATTTTGGAATTTTTATGAATATTTATCTACAATAATATATATAAATTTATAGAGGAGATGATAATATATATTTAACACCTATATAATAAAAATAAATTAACAATTTACATGTTTGAGATCATTATATATGGATAATAAATTATCATAAAAGAGTTTATTTCGATGAAAAATTTATTACATTATCAGAAAATTAAACATCCTTTATTTTGTGTACATCATGTTCTTAATTTCATGAATACATTGGCAGAACAACCACAATCCAAGTTATAATTAATTAATATTCAAAATATTAATAATAATGAAAATTTTATCATTTTTATATTTTAATTATTCTATTATATGTAAATTTTATAATTTTATTAGAAAAAAAATTATTTTATAATCAAATAGATAGTTTTTCACAAATATACTTGAATAAATATAATTTTTTCAAATTACTTGATGGAAGGAATGTATATATTCATTAATCATTCCAGGATTCCTTTTATTTCAAAAATATCATATTCATTGTTTTAATACACTTTTATATACCATCCATTTGAGGCTGTGATAAAAATAGATCGAATCACTTTGTGGATGTGGTAATCCATAAGAATGCATGGATTATGTTTTCATTTATAAATGGATGGATGTGTAATAAAATATATGATTCATTTTCATTAAATAATAATAATTAAGCCAATAATATCATATATATATATATATATACTTTCAATCTACCATTATAACCATTTGGGATATTCAATGAATGAAAATGTAGTACAAATTCTTGCGAGGTGGTAATCCACAGTAGAAATGAATGATGGTCTCAATTCCAAATATAATTAGAAGGATATAAAATAATGTAATGAAATTAAAATTATAGAATATTAGTATATGGTATATACTAATTGCATTACATCACAGTGGATTGATTTATTATTATGTATTTATAATAAGAATATATTTTAAATGTTATTTTATCTCTATAATAGAGAATAGATATATTTCTTATAGAAAAGGAGATTACCCTAAAAATTTCAGAAATTATCATCAATCATTTTATATAACATCTTAAAGATGGATTATTTTCATCTGTAATTCGAACACACTTTTCGAGAAATGGAAAATGTGTCCCCTAATTGTCAAAAGAAATTGGGTGATATCTTAAATATTACTGGATCTCTTCTGTTAGTGAATTTAAAATATGATTCCATTATAGAGGTTCATTGGGGAATGAGAATATTTACAGATGATACTCCTAGGCCCCCAGTTATTGATTAGTCAGTTGATAGTGTCTTCTTGAACATAACATATCTGGATTTTGATCAAAAGAGAATATATTTAATAATTTTCTCCAATAATAGATGGATTAAATATTCAAAGGGTGATTAAACATGTTATATAATGGATCAAAAATCTCATATCACTCTTTTCTATGGATGTTGTCAATCGTAATTAATTAGGAAAGGAATAGGCTTCTTCTTTTTCCTTTTGGGGAATAATGAAGATGTAAATGTTGTGCCAATGATGTAGAATATACAATGGAATAATTGAATTTTTTTTATATGTGAATGTGATAATATCCTCAAACATTGTAATAAAAACCCTCAAGTACCAATGTTTTGGTTAGATTTCATGGCCTGAATTTGGTGTACTAGAATCCCAAAATCATTTCATATATTACTTCTTGAATTGTAATCCCTATGAAGATAGATAATCATAACTTGAATGGCATTGTTGGTATAAATTTGATTGTATTGGAAGATTCCATCATTCAATCCAATGATTCTAATATAATTAATTTATGATAAATGTTAAAAAAATATGAGATAAAATTGGAGTATGAAAATAAGAAAACATTTTTTCATTTATGTGTAATTGTTGGACATTATGTTTCTAGATGTATGTTCATTCATAAACATGAGAACCCACATCCTAATGTGATTTAATAGAAGGTGTTTAGGAAAAGAATGAAGGGTAAGGATAGTTCTTTGGATGATAGTAATATTCCTTGAATAAATTATCCTCGATAATGGATCAAAAATCCATATAATAAAATTGAATTAAGAAAAATCAGGAGAAATTAAGTTGCTCTTATTTATGAATAAGAAATGTGAATGAGATCCCTGGATCATCTAATAAAAATTACGAAGCTGTATTTTATGGAAGTAAATGAGGAATTTGGCACATTTTAATGTGGATGAAAATATCTTTCAAGAACATCCACCTAGAATTTAAATTCTGGTTTAATATATGTATTTTGAATACTATAGTGGTGTCTCTATTATTTAGGAAGGTGATATATTCTATAAATATTGATCAAATCAATGTCCCCCTTCCATTCATGATGGTAACCATGCTATTAACTACTATATCAATATTCTTATTCCCTATAATAATGGATTATGAAATGTATTGAAAGACTCTCAAGATTACTATCAAACTGGTCATATTGATTTTTTCCTGACATAAAAACAAAATGATGTGATTAAAATGTGATCTACTCAATCTTTTAGATATAATTTATTTGTATATGTGGGATCAAATTCAGGTGAATCTATTTAGACATCAAATTTAATGAAATGTGACTACAACAAAAAATTATACCAACCCCTATTTAATATATTCTTTTATATTCATGTAAGTCTCCATGGTACAATCTAAGGGAAAAAATACGCTGAAAAAAAGTGATGGAGGATTTTATTTTACAATGTACTGTATTCAAGATATACTATATTTCATTTTATATTTATAATAATACATAGGATATAAAAATTTTAATATTGGATGGTGCAAATACTTCATAGAAATATTTATCACGATTTTTATTGTCATCTTTAGAATACAATACATTTATTACCTCTACATATCTTCATTTACTATCTATTGAATACATCTAATAAAAGGGTGATCTATTTGTTCCTACATCATTTTATCTAATGAATTTTCAACTTTTTATAATTATAAAGATCATAGACCATTGATGTGAGATGTTTTCCAAGATTATATCACTATGAATGATCTTTGTCATGTAACGATCTATTCAAGACATATTCTGGAAGTCAGGTGCTCGATTTCAAAAATGAAATATTATTAAAAATCATAAATTCATGTAAATTTTGAGTTAAAAATGTATTTATCAAGAAAAAATGTAAGAATAAGAAGTCTAGTGATTAGAAATGGATATCATTCTCCAGAAATCAGTTTAAATTATGATCTTGTTTTCAAACTATTAGGGCATTAACTACCCTCGAACGATCATTTTTCTCTAGCTTTATATAAATTGTCATTAACCTCATCATGTTAAAATTTATGAACCCAGTATTATTTTTTTCTAATCGGAATGATTCCATTTAAATTATGTGTTTCATAATCATTAGAAAAAAAACATTCTAGAAATAACATAAAAGACAATTGGTTTTTGTACACTCCAGACATTTCATTATTTCTATTATCAATAAAATAGAGATGATGGTGTGATTTAGTTTTAATTTCATGGGTATTCCACATTTTTTATCTTTCATCCCTAATTATGAGATTTTTCATCAAATAATATATTTATGGAGAATCACTCAGTCTCATAGTTTTTCAATTAATATTCAAGAGATTATTCAATGGAATTTCAATGATATTTTTAATCAAGATGAGAGACCTGGCATGGTTAATTCACCGACATTGATTAGAGACATTAAGGATTGTATTGTGAATAAAAATATTCATCTGTTTATCTTTTAGGGGGGAAATGAAATTTGTTTAATAAAAATATTATTAAAATAGTTTCCATCAAATTGGATAGAGTATTTGTTAATATTGATTTTTGTGATACTTTGACATTTATTTCACTCAAATATTGCGTAAAATTAACTCAGATCATCACCCTATATTAGAATCACATATCACTAAAGCGGTCAAAATACCCTTTATTTTTATATTAATTTATATTAGTTCTGTTCTTCCGAATTGAATGAAAATAGGCCAAGATACAAGGAATTATATCAATTATTAATTTGATACCTTAACTTGTGTTTTCATGGTTAAACTAATTAGTGAAAAACTAATGATATGATGTCAAAATTTCATTATTCATATTGTTAATAATATTATACAGTTGGAATCTATTTTCACTTTATTCAATAAAATAATTAGGGCATTATTTTTCTAGAGACTATGAGTGGTAATGGGTGATCACACAAGAAATTAATAACCATATTTTTCTGAAAGACGGTTTTTAAATGGAGTATTTGAATTTGAAAAAGAATAATGATGGTGATTGGAACTCTATTTTTTTAATACTCATCTATAGTCTAGGAGGGTCAATAAAATATTGGATATTTTGAATGATAATGCTTAGTATTTTTAGAATATAGAGTATTTATCGTCTCATGTTTTCTCTCTAAATATGGGTCTCTTTAATTTTTATTCCACTAAAATGGATTTAATTGAAGATGAAATTTATAAGCTTGTTAATTCTCAGGATAACTAATATCTTTCTATATCGACTCTTGATTTTTAAAATAAATATGTTGTTTTTATGGTTAATAGAGGTATCCATCCTAGGCATAATTATTCCACAAATTATTTTATTAAATATTATTTGGAGATCATTAATTTTGATTATTTTATAACAATTAGTAATATTATTAAGGGAGTTAAACTAATTCTTGGAATCAATTCTGAATTTCATTCTCTCGTTCCAAAAGTAGATAATGATAATGTGATTTATCTTTTATAGATTATGGAACCTATCAAAACTATATATATGATCATAAAAAAATACTTCTCATATGTTGGATCAAATTGCTAGTAAAATTGTCTCTTAAATGATGTTTGGTTTCATTAAAGGAAAACAAATTCCAGATTTTTTATTACTACCTCTTAATGTCTTAATATTCTAATGAAATAAACTAGGGGAGGTATCATTGATCTCCAATATGATGTTAAAAAATATTTTGATACTTTACATTGTTATTTTAATTTTAATGATTTATTCCAAATTGTTTTTATGAGGGATTTATTAGATGGGTCTGTATTAATCTATTCTCTACACATGATTCATTTCTCATAAATGGATATGTGGTGGGATAATTTACATATTTCAGATGTTTCAATCAAGTTTATCCCTTATCAACTAACATTTTCACCATTTCTATATATTATTTGAGAATGTATTTTCTCAGGATGCATTATATTTGATGAATTAAATCCATCAATATGGCTAGTGGTCTGAATTCTCTGACTCATTTATTGTTTTTTAATGATATTATACTATTTACACAAGGATGTAAATGAATTTCAAGAACATAAAAAATTATATTTAACATTATGAAAAGGTATCTCGATAAAAGGTGAGTTGGAATGGCCTATACCTTGGTAGGGTTGTCAGTTGTTTTCATGTTAAGAGGTTTGTCCTATGTGGTTTTTGGTGAGACCTTCAAGGGTATCAGGGTCCCTAATGAGTATCGTTATACTCACCCATGCACAACATATGCCCAAACCTATTTTATTTTGTGCAGGTGACGGACAACATTGACTGAGGACGAGTGTACTGGGAATGAAGGTAGCTCAGAGGTGGAGAATAGATGAGGTGTACCGTAGATACCACCAATCGAGAGTTGTACCTACCCATAGTGTAGGAGTCCTTGGTGGGTGTTTACAGAATCTGTACTCTGTTTTACTTGTACTTTCCATTTTTTTGTTTACATTACTATTGGGGATGAATTCAGGCCCCTTTTACTTTTTATACACAACCGATTTACTACATAGTTTTACACTGTTCTTGTTTCCTACTTTCTTCTTTGTTGTGTGAGTTACAGGTAATAATGGAAATGCCTTCCTATTTTTAGGGAATACTACTTTCGGTGCTAGTCTCTAGCCCTTGGTATATGGAATGCAGGCATGGGGTAGTCATGGCTTGGGCTGTGAGGGACGAGTCCTGAAAATGATTTGTGAAATATATAAGGGGTGATCCACTTCTATTATATTGGTGTCCATATGTTTTGGATAAAACCATATGTTTATCATTTTTATACCCCAGATAATAGAAATTACTATGTTATCTCCCATATTTCTCTCTCTACAATTCTTATATTTTCAAGGGTTTTGATAGAAGAGGTGCATCCATCTCATCGTTTCCCTTTTCTTGTCTACCCATCATTCATTTTAACTTATTAAAACCCCATATGGTGTTGTGTTCCTGTTGATGTTTTTATTTTCATTGTAGGGTTTTAAAATCGTGTTCCTCCCGTTGATAGCCTTTTGGTTTTTCATATTGTTGTATTTCACATCCATCAAGTAGAATTTCTCATCTATGTTCATCCAATGATTCATCTCTAGTGGTTCCCATACGAACTGTTGGTTGTGATCCCATCCAAAAAGATCATTTTACAACATTAATGGATTTAATAGGGAACCAGTTAATTGGATAAGAACTATTTTTAAATAAAATATGGCCTTGACAGGGGTGGAAACATCCATACTGTTATTTCGATGAATATGGAATATGTTTTTAGGAGGAATCCTTCCAGGTTGTTCTCTTTCACATGATACAATTTTGATGGTCCTCCCTTCAGTTTATATTTTTCCAATTTTTATTCATGTCATGGTTTATTTATAACTTTTCATCAATGAAGAATGTTATTACTCTCATAGATGTGGTTTCTAGGAATATTTCATGATTCTTTAATATACACCTGTTTTTCTTTTCTGCTGATGTTTTTTGTCTCACCATCACTTCTCAGCGTGAAGGTAATTGATTGTTTTTTTGTTACATTGTGGTGTTTGTACATTCTTCATCTTGGAACACTGTAGAAAAGGACATGACACTATGTGGAGGATTTAAGCTTCTTAAAATCGACCCTATCCTCTTGGTCTATATATCTACTATAGTTTGGTCTGGGGTGGTGGATATCAATTTAACTTGGTGTTGTTTTGATCGAGTTTCTATCATTGTACAAGAAGCTGCTAAATTCAATTGGTGGAGTGTAGTTGTGGTAGAATATGTGTTCGTTGAAAATTTTATGTTGAAAAATGTGCACATAGATGAAATGAATTATTTTCAGATTTGTTTTGGATTTTCCGTAATGTTTTTGTCATGTATAGTGGTGATATCATATTGTTTTTTCTCGTAGAGATGTTGATGGTGTTATGAGGACAGTGAGGATGAATCTCCCTTTCTATATGATGGGTTGATGATTTTTCATTTTTATAATTCATTGAAATATATATCTTGTTATCATCTCTTGTGGTGCTAGTGTAACGGTGGTGACAACAGTGGTAATAATATAATGATATGGCTAGATATGGTAATTCTCCTGACATGCATGATCATGGATCAATATCCCCTTGGTTTGTGTGTATGCTATTTTTTTTGGTTTTTAAAAATTTGAATTTTGTAATATTGAATCTTTTTTTTCTTTGGATGATGCTAGATTTTTGGTTACTACTAATCCATAAAGTGTATTTCTTGACAAAAACATGTTTTCAGTCATTTAGTCATTTATATCATATTTTATATCAGATAATAAATCAATGGGCCTCATAGAAAGGAATGAAAATTTATATAGAAGGAATGATTATCATGGTGGAGGTAGTTATTATTTAAATTTTTAATATTTTTTTATGGCTTAAAAATGGACTCATCTTTTTTTAAGAGAATTAAAATCTATATTAAGAAACATCTTACAGTGAAGGATTCCTTTAGTGAAAAATTTCTTCTATCGCATGGATGAAATATTGTGAAGTTAGAAATTATTGGATTATTCTGATAAAAAATCTCTACAAATTCAATAATTCTTTAATGAAAAACATTATATGGAGTCTCATTAATGTTAGATGAGATGGTCATTCCATTTTAAGATGTTGATTTTAAAACATACTCAATTTTGGGAAACTCAATTATGTGAATACTTTCATATTTCTAGCCCTAAGGAATTTTATTCTATCATATTATAGAAATATCCTAAATTGAAAAATCAACACATCTATGAATTTTTGGTATGAAAATTGGATATATATTCATCTTTAGAATATCTTACATTCAGTTGATGTTTTAATTGACATGAATGTGACAATCAAAGAGATAATGGAATACTCCTCAAGCATGATTCCTACATAAGTCATATAAATTTTGATTTGTTATTACATTATATATTTTGAGGATTTTATAGGATGGAATCCCAAATCCACTGGGTTAAATTCATCTATATAATTTTATAATGACATAATTCAATAGAATAAGAGGTGTTGGGATATTTATTTAGTAGAAATTGGATTTCTCCATCCCTATTTTTTTCTTACATGGTAGATGATGTATTGTAACATTACCATTGACAGTTTTATTAATTCTATGAACCTAAAATTTTGTTTGAATTGTGTCCTAAGTAATGTAAATATATGAAATTTATTATTTATTACATATTTATGCTCTTACTGAAACTGTATAGAGTGGTTTTTCTAATATATCAGAAGTGGGTATTCTTCATGCAGCTCATATTGTTGATCATGTAGATGCATGAATCAAAATTCCTCGTACGAAGAAGCTTTCGAACAAATATTTTCTTTGATGTTCAAAAATCATACATGTGGTATTGAATAGTCAGAAAAATATTATTCATAAATGTACTACGTTATTCATTAAATCAGCACTCACAAAAATTATAAATGATGTGAACAACAATAAATCTAACCACGATGGTTATTGGGAAAATTAGTATCGTTATTTTTTAGTTCTTATATTCCTTGGAATTATAGTTAATTAGCATCATCCCTATGGTACATTTAATGTTTTCTGTATCTCACCACAATTAAGATGGGTAATATTTAATACAAATGAAGACTCATTAGTGAATTAATGATGTTCTAGCTATAGTGAAATTTTTAGAAGTCATAGTGGAGGTGATGTGTGTTTTTATAGGTTTATGCAGTTTTTGTACATATTTTAATACAAAAATTATTTCTATAACCATTTTTTTAAAATAGGGAAGCAATGAGGATGGAATAACTTTTTGATTTTATGTGATTCTGCCACTATTGGGATTGCAATCGGATATGGAATTTTTGATCATTCATGGAAGATGAATTTTAAATTGATGGAATTCATGGATTCTATTTTCTCCCTTATATATATATTCACTCATTATTACATGGGTGAAAATTACTTGGATTATATAATTTCAAACAAACGGATTACTACTTTAGATATTATTTCTCTCAATGATGTTCCTTCTGAAATTCACTATTTCATCAAAGAGATTTTTGTAATCATTCATTATTTTGACTTTTTAGACAGTTTAATCAATAATGTATGATTTTACATCAATCAAAATCCCACACTATAATAAAAATATAATGTCACGACCCATCCCCCAGGACTCGTGTCGTGACTACCTCAAGCCCACCTTCTATATGCAAGTGGAAGGCGAGTAACACCCAAAGTTGTTTTCCCCAAAAGCGGAATGGAATAGAATTTATATCCTGTAAACACACACAACCATGCACACAAAAAGATAAGAACACAGTAAAATGTATAAAAAAATGGTGCTGAAAGTAAGAGGGGTCAGAATACATGTCCATAGAAATGGTACAAGTACAACTTAAAATACAATACTACTAATGAAAGAGAAATATAGGTTCTAGATCGTCCTTTGAGGATACTACCTAAAAGGGTAGGTATAGATTTCTTTCATAGTACTCCATGTTCGTTCGCCTCCTCTGCATACCAACATTCCATATGTTCCACCTCCAGGCACCATCCTGTCCTGGTACCCTCAGCCTCGATCAGCAATGTCTGTCTTCTGCACCGAACACAACAAGGTCCAGGCATATCCCATGCAAGGGTGAGTATAATGAAACACTGTAGAGATCCCGAGACCCTTTAGGTATCACGAAATCCAAAAAGGATAAACCACAATGCATGAAATCTTGTAACAACCATACTTAGGTATATGTCCACACATATACATATGTTATCAAGTATACCCATCTCAATCATGAGGAACCCGAGGTTCCAATCCAACAACACAAATCTCAACTGTCTTAAAAATGAAGGATTAAAAAGAAATTTAAGTACAACACAGGTACGCCACACAGAAGAATATGAAAAAGGTATTACCATGAAGGAATGTACCACACATGTAGGAACTCAGCTCACACCAGGTATAACATAGGTACACTAGTAGAGATGTTTAGATGTAACTACTGAATCATCTTACTCTAATAAGAGGAAAACCAACGAAGGATACATGATCATCATTAGTCCCACAGAGGATTGTTGTACATTGTTATTAAAACACATGATCCTAGTACCTTGTCTGTACGTCATCAGACCCACATAGGATCTCTAGATGCTGACCCACACAGGATCACTTGGTGTTGACCTACACCGGATCACTCTGTGCTGACCGACACACGATCTGTGAGGGCTAACCCAAAAAGGATCTCTTGGTGCAGACCCACACAGGATCACTAGGTGATGACCCCAAATTATCTCTTGGTGTTGACCCACACTAGATCGCTAGTTGCTGACCCACAAAGGATCACTCATAGGAGATCCACAGAGGAATTCTCGGTGTTGACACACACAGGATCACTCTGTGATGACCCTCACAAGATAGCTATTCATTCATCACGTCACGGAAAGTTATATGGTTCCTGCACTAAGCATGAGCATCTCTGGGAGGGTCAAATCCTGAATGCACTGGTCGATACTCCAACTACCACGAAGTCTTGTGAAGAATATTTCCAATAGACCACCATGTAGTAGGGGTCTCAACCCAATAGACGGTGCGTCAACTAGATGCCCAGTCTATAAGTTGTAGGCATTTTAGTAGTGAGAGCCTTGATAGATTTTAGTCTGATACCACCCTACCAAACTCCAACATTCTCTAAAAGTCACATGGTATATCTCTAAAGAACCAACTTGCCACAATGAATTCAGTGTCGTAGATAGTTTAACATTTCGACACCGTACGTGGGAGATATGTCGAATACAAGATCCCGTAATAATTTGTAAATAATATAATTGGGTGTTTCATGGACCCGATCCACGATCCAGAATTTAATATTAAACATTAGACATAAATCGACCGTCTTAATGACATGATCACATTGCCATTGACGGTAATTCAATCGTACATCGCATGTAGGCGTTATAATGTGTCGAAGATTTTATAAAAAAATATTATTATTATTATTTGATCGTTTTGGGTACCCAATATAAAAAAACAAAAAATAAATCCAATATTGGTCTCATAATATCTGTCTCAAAGTCAAGGTCGCACTTTTTCTGATGGTTTGTGAAATCGAGGTCGCAGAAAGAAGATATAGTCAAAATACAATTTTTCCAATAAAAATAATAATAACATTATTATATTATTTTTATTTTTTTATTTAACGGTTTTATTTTTTATTCAAATCAAAAGATCATTCCGTGCAAAAAACCTTCTATCTCCCACGTGCTACACACAACCCCCCAAATCAATCATCCTTTCTCATTTATTTCACCATAAAATATATTCCGATTGTATTTATTTCTCTCTCCAATATAATCTTTATTTCATGTTTTTTTCTCCCAATTAGAGCCTCCTCAAACCCAAATTTCTAGCCACTACACATCTGACGTCCTAATGGCATCCATGAAAAAAGTATGTTGCCTTGCACTACCAGGACATTACCACCTCCTTTCGCCAGCCGCACCTACTTCCTCATGCGGCTGCATCGCACGACCCACACTCACTGTCTGCCTGGACACTGCACCGCTAGGGAGTTTCTCCCCATCAGCCCGCCACCATCCTGACCTCCCGCTTGCACCACTGCAAGTCACCTCGATTTTAGCTTATCTAAATTGCCTTGCCAGATGCATGTCATAATCGCGCCAAACCGCCACCGTGTCTCCACATCCACAGGACATTGCAGCTTCATTCTATGCCCAAAAATTGTAACGATCGTAGATCTATGATCCTCATGTCGAGATCTCTATGTCTATATGTTGTGCTTAATGAAACATTATGATTTTAGCATACTTAATTATTTGGAAACTAATAATGCGTGATGAACAAAATATAAATGATCATTGCCTATGAGAGGATCGATGGCCATGTTTGTTTGTCCATCGTCATTGATAATCAAAAACTAGAGGAATTAACAAATAGATATTTATCATACTTCAAATTAAAACTCCCTTCCTCGATTTTCTATTGGAGGTTTTGTGAGGAAGGAGAGGAATGTGATAACATCACTACAACAACACACTCTAATGTTGGATCATCACTCTTTATTTTTTAGGATGTTCTTTGTTGAAGATACTCTTCGTTTGGAGGTGGTTCTTCCACCATGAAAAATCCCTACAAAAACCCTCATAAAAACCTCCACTTTGAAAAAGATCCCCCAACCTAGAGGTGAGGAGAAACTTAATTAATGGTCAAGTATTAATTACATGATCAATTAAGAGTTGGAACAACAATAAGGGAAACCCAATACTTTCCTCACATTAAAGGGGAGTTCGGGTGGTCCCCATTAATAAGTATTCAAAATGGAGGTTTCAATAAAATAAAATAAAAGTTGTTGTTTTATTTTAATTTTATTCTTTTAGCACTCCCAAAAAATGACTAAAAATAACTTTCACCCTTGACCTATTGCGGTCTATGTGACGGTCACATTAAGAGAATATCGGCATTGTGAGTTCAATAGTGTTCTCAGATTTCAATTCCTTGCACCGGTTTAAATGTTATAAAATACCACTCGTGCATTTACTGAATATACCAGAATTTTATTTTGAAATTTTTAATCAGTCTACCTCGACCCACGACGGTCGAGTTTAGGCTCTTCATAGTCTAAAAACACTCCAATGAACCCTTTGGTTCTCTCTGATTTCCAATCAAGGTTACCGTTTAAAACTTATGGATCATACAATAAAATAATTTTCACTTAATTATTTTATTTAATTCCAGAAACTAACTTTCACTGGTGGCCCGCGTTGGCCAATGTTAGTATCATCTTAGATGAAGCAGTCCATCACTAGTTCAGCAGTGGTCTCATATTTTCAATCCGAGATACCGTTTGTGAGTTATATGCATATAGAAAATAAAAAAAAAAAAATTTTATTTTTTTTTTCTATTTTTGGGTTTTCGCACAGGAGGCCCACACCGACTAAACATAATTCACTTTTATGCTAAACCCACCCTTCTGAGCGCAAGTTTACCCTATGATTTCTGATCGGTGAAACCGTTTCAGATTTATTCAACTTTTTTAGGAAAACTGCTAATGCACACTAATTAAAGTGTAACAAAACTTCAACAGATCATTTTGGGAACTCCGAGAATTGTAAAAATGTGCCGTTAGATTTCTTGGTCTCAAAATAATTCCATATATTTAGAGAATTTACATGTAATTTCTGGGAAATTACATTCTTTCCAAATTAGGGCTTTATGTCCCCAAAATCCCCAACAAATGAAAAATAACCAAAATTGGTTACTGAGAATGAATTTGAGCCTCCCACTCCCATGTGATCTACTAGATGTTCATGTGCTACTAACGTACACACACTTATGGTGTCCATTTCCCATTAATGAATCACTCTTTTCAATCCTCAATCTTCACTGGAACCTCCTTAAATGATACCCCATTATCTATGTCCAACTCGACATGGTCGATGATGTGAGATAAATTGTGCACGTATCAACATAGATGGGATACATGGAAGACGTCACACACCCTCTCTAACTATGGTAGATGATCCAAGCGGTATGCCACCTCGCCTACCCTCCGAAATAGCAAAAAAGGAATGATATACATCAGCGATAACTTGCCCCATCGGCCAAATCTCCACAAAAATCGTCAAGGTGATACCCATAGGAATACATGATTTCCCTCCTTCTGTTAGCATAAGAATTCCTCCGGCTATGAGCAGTTCACACATGCTAACAAGTGAAGCTTCATGAAACAAAATCATCTACTGCTTTCTTCATCCATGGTCACTAGTACATACAATGATGGTCCTGGTACATCTTCACTATACTAGGATGTGCTGCCACAGGTTACGTATAGAACTCCATCAAGACCTACTTCTGTAGCACTTCTGGTACTATGGTACGTCCTCGGATGAGTACGATGTTCTCCCCACCTTTAGAAAATCCATCAGGTGCCTTCCCTGAGTATTTATGAGCATGTCAAGCCTTGAAGTCTACATCTCCATGATGTGCCTCCCTAACTCACTGAAGAAGTGGGGGAGTGGATATAAGAGACTGATGAAAAGTTTCTCCATCTCGGTCCAAAAATTATATCTACAAAGCGGCTAGCTGCTCCGTCGCCTCACATAGTATTTGCAGGCCATACCTCCTACCGAGTGCATCTGTTACCATGTTCCCCTACCCAAGATTATGAACTAGCTCCACGTTATAGTCCTAAGAAACTCTAGAAACTCATGTTGTGAACTAAAAACTCCAAAAATATGATTCCATGATGGTGAGGATGGCTGAATCATGATTGATCAGCCGCACCCACATATGCAGGAGGTTATACTCTTCTCTTGGGATTTTATTTTTCCTTGAATAAGGAAAATCACATACCAACGTTGTAGATAAAACACAAAATTTTTTCCTAATACAGTCAATCTGAGTATGAATTGTGGATGTCTACTCATACCCAAACTGACATCATAAGGCATCGACGGAGCCTCCATGAGGTTCCAATCGAAACTCTCACCTCAAGGGTCAGATCAAACCATCAACAGAAGTGTGATTATTGAGTCTCCATCCGATAGTATCTCCAGACATGAGGGTCTATTCAATTGTTTACCCTGATACTATAGGTCTTTGAACAGATTTTTGGAAGGAAAAATTGAATGGTATATATTTTTATTGATATGAAATTAAGTAGTAGACACAAAATGTACATCAAATCATCCTAGAACCCTTGGTATGCACTCCCTGAATGCATGCAGCTACTCGCTTCCCATTTCGTCTAGCTTCCTGAGCCTGGCGAGGACCACATTGGGGGGTGGTTGTAACATGTCAAAATGTAAACCACCTCATGCGGCTCCCCTTGATGTGATTCCACATATACAACCCTGCATATTAATCTATCCCGAACACTTCTTCTTCCTAAATTTTTTTTTCACACCCAAGTCACTAATCCTAGTGCCAGTTTAATGTTTTCCCAGTACTAGCATTCACTAGCTATAGCCTCTCAGACAAAGAACATTTTTCTTAAAAGGTACTCTCTAACACCCAATCATATGTAGGAATGCATAGTGGAATAGTGATAGCTCAAATGTCCATAAAGACACTGAGTTCAGTGGTCCGAGATCTGAAGCGCTGATCATATCATATTAATCGAGTACCAGGAATGATCGATACGCCGAGATAAATACTCAGCTATCAACATGTCATAATGCCAAAGCTATAAAAGCTCTAGAGAACTCTCATCCACCTCCTCAATCCATTACTCTGACGCCGATGAGTCGAGATCACCTCTGAACCAGAGGGGTATCTGATTTTGAATCACGCATAAGGAACTAAGCCTATATTTGTCATCTACCCGTACTGTTGGATGTAAATGTTGACCAATGAGCAGTGATATAGCCGACACACTACCTAAAGGTACTATCTCAGGTAATGGTCCACATATCGAAGCCTCATCACTATGCAGACCATCCTCATGGTCACTCACTAGAAAATACTAGTAGCTATTATAAACATTATCTCAACTAGTGTCTCAACTCTGCGAAAAACTCTAGCAACCGCCTCCCGCCATCCCTCAGATGTGTGGGAATCTATATCGCCTCGAATCCTCGAAGGCCCATCCCACTGTAAGTCATGAAATGTGATTAGTAGCCTACACCATCTACCAGTGTGGCTGGTGGTTACTACGACCAACAGGTGGTGGTGCTATCGGTACACCACTCAAAGGTGCCAACATAGTAAGAGGTCCCTTTACCAGAGCATCATCTCTCGGTGGGCTGCAATCGTGTACTCTCTCGGGAATCACATATGGCTTTCTACGTAGAAGCATCCTGATAAGAAATAGGTGCACCGCGGTCATTAGGTTATACCTGCTTTAATGACTCAATGAAAACACAAGAAAACTATTCAAAACAGACACGTAATTAGTGTTTTTGTGCATTGAGTTAGAAATCAGAAGTCACGGTCCTGGTGTATTGATACGTCCTGTACCGCACCAACACCAGACTCCCCAAAATAAAACCACACTCATAATACTTAACACTTTTTCATCAAAGAAAATATCAGAGTCCTAGTTCTTCAGTAGAACTGAAATCTTATGATTCCAATTTTTCACGACCAATCCCCCGGGACCCTTGTCGTGACTACACCAAGACCAACTTCTATAGGAAAGGGGCTGGCGACTAGCACCGAAAAGCATTTTCCCCAAAACCATGAATGCATTTCCTTTATATCCTTTAAAAATAGACAACCAAGAACACAAAAAGATACGAACACATGAAACTGTATAGAAAAATAGTGATGAAAGTTAGAGGGGCTGAAATACAAGACCAACAGTAAATGGACAAGTACAACTGAAAAAAAACAATACCACTGATGAAACAGAAAGGCTTCTACTAGATCATCCTCTGAGGTTCCTACCTGAATTTTAGGTATAGATCGCCTCCTCAGCACTCCACATCTTCCCGTCTCCTCTGCATACCGATATGTCTTATTGTCCACCTTTGGGCACCGTCCAGTCAGGTACCCTAAGCCTCGATCAGTACTATCCGTCGTCTGCACCAAGTAAAAAAATGTGCGGGCATGACCCATGTAGGGGTGAGTATAACGATACTTAGTAGGGACCCTGAGACCCTTAAGGTCTCATGAAATCCGAATAGAATAAAACACAAAGAATGAAATAATTTTACAACCCTACTTAGGTATATTCCCATTCATATACATATGTTATCAAATATACCCATCTCAATCATGAGGAAACACGTGGTCAAACCCAAAAGCCCAAAGCTCAACTATTCCACGATGAATGAAATTCCACAATGGTAAGTACCACATTGGTGTTCCACATAGAAGATTACCACCAAGGTATTACCATGAAGGAAAGTACCACAAAGGTACGAACTCAACTCACACCAGGTATAACATTGGTAAAAGTAGTGGATATGATTAGATGTAACTAATGAATCATCATACTCTGTTAAGAGGCAGATCTCCGAAGGATCCCTAATCATCATCAGACCCAAAAAAGATCTTAGTACATCATTTGACCCACACAGGATCCTAGTACCTCCTCAGTTTGTCGTCAGAACCACGTACGATCTCTAGAAGCTGACCAACAGAGGATCGCTCGGTGCGGACCCACACAGGATTGCTCGGTGCTGACCCATGCAAGATCGCTCGGTGCTGTACCACGTAGGATCGCTCGGTGCTAACCCACTCAGGATCACTAGGTGCTGAATTACACAAGAATTCTTAGTGTTGAACTATATATGATCTCTAGGTGTTGTCCCACAAAGGATCACTCGGTGGTAACCCACACAGGATTGCTTGGTGCTGACCCACACATGATCACTCGATTCTGACCCACACTTGATTGTAATTCATTCATCACAACAAAACCTTCTACTGGGTTCCCAAAATAAGAATTCACATTTCTGAGAGGGTTCTCTCTTCATGACACTAGTCGATACACCAACATCCATGAAGTCCCATAAAGAAGCATTCCAAAAGACATCCATGTAATAGGGGTCCAAACGCAACAGATGGTGTGTCAACCTGACGCCCGGTCTGTAAGGTATAAGAATTATAATGTTTAGGCCCAGTTGGATTGCATTATGATCGAACTCATCCAAACTCCAACATTCATAGAAAGCCATGTAATGTATCTTTAATGCACTGCCTCGCCTCAAATATTTCAACGTCGTAGACGGTTCGTCATTTCGAAATCGGACGAGGGAGATATGTCGAATACATGATCCCATAATAATAATATTAATAATATTATAGGGTGTTTCATGGACCCAGACCATGAACCAGAATTTAAAATTCAACATTAGACATAAGTCGACCATCTGAATGAAATGATTACATCGCTGCTAACTATAACTCAATCGGACGTCGCACGCAAGAGTTATAGAGTGTCAAAGAATTAATAATAATATATTTTTATTTATATTTTTGCTTTTTGGGTACCCAATCCGAAAACCCTAATATGAAATCCAATATTGGACTCATAATTTCAGTCTCGATTTTTTGGTTGTACATCTATTGACGGTTCGTGAAACCGAGGTCACATAAAAAAGATACAGTCAAAATACGGTTATCCAAAAAAATAATAACATTATTATATTATTATTATTTATAATTTAACTATTTTATATTTCCTTCAACTCCAAATCTCATTACACACACAAAACCTTAAATCTTCAATGCGTTGTACACAACCCCCCAAATCAATCATCATTTATTTTTTATTTCTCCATAAATTTTATTCCATTCCTATTTATTTATCTCTCCAATATAATCTTTATTTCATGTTTTCTTCTCCCAATTAGCGCCTCCTCAAACTCAAATTTATAGCTTCCACACATCTGAATTTCTAACTGAATCATGAAAAAAGCACGCTGCCCTGCACAATCTGGACATCGCCGCCGCCTTCTGCCGGCAGCACTTACTGCCTCATGAGGCTGCTTCACACTTCCCACTCCCGCTGTCTACCTGGCCACTGCTCCGCAAGGTAGCCGCTAACCTTCAGCCTACCGCCGTCCTGACCACCTCGGCTATCACTTATCCGAACCACCATGTCGAATTCCTGCCGTAACCACAATGAACCATCGTCATGTCGCTGCTTCCACAGGATATCACAGCTTCGTTATATGCCCAAAAATTGTAATGATCGTAGATCTGTGATCCTTGGGTCGAGATCTCCACCTTCGTATGTCGCGCTAAACGAAACATAATGTTTTTGCGGGATAAATTATTTGGTGATAATGAACACGTGATGAACGAAATAGAAATGATCATGGTCTATGTGCGGATTTATGAACATGTTTGTTTGGCCATCATTGTTGAGAATCATGAACAATAAGAATTAAAAAATTTATATTTTTCATAGTTCAAATTAAAAATCCCTACCTCGATCATGGGTCAGAGATTTTGTGGGGAAGGAGACTTAGTTGGTAAAGTCTCTCCCATAACACGCCCCAAATTTAGTTCCTCATTCCTGATTCATAGGATGTTCCTAGTTGAAGTGATTATTCATTTGGAGGATGTTCTTCCACCAAGAAAAAGCTCTCCAAAATCTCTCCCAAAAACATTCCCTTTTTTAACAATATACTAACCAGGAGGTGAGGAGATAGTTATTTGATTTTAATGTATTATTTACATGATCAATTAAGATTTATCCCTACAATAGGTCGAACCCCAAGAGCTTCCTCACATTATATGGGAGTTAGGATGGTCCCCATTACCAAGAATGCAAAAATGGAGGCTTCCATAAAATAAAATAGAAGTTATTTTTTTATTTTATTTTTATTATTTTAACTCTCCCAATAAAAGTCCAATGACTAACTTTCACCCTCAACCTACAGTGGTCGAGATGAAGGTCTCTTTAAGAGAATATCGACACTGAAAGTGCTATGGTGTCCTAGTATTTCAATTCCAAGCACCTGTTCAAAAGTTACAAAATGCCGCTCGCACGTTTTCTGAAAGTACTAGAAAAAATGTTCGGAAAATTATTATCAGTCATCTTCGAATTGCGCTGGTTGAGGGTAGGATATGCCTAGGTAAAAACCTCCCCAACGAACCCAACAGTAATCTCATATTTTCAATCCGAGTTACCGTTTAAATGTTATAGATTTTACTAAAAAATAATTGTCACTTAATTATTTTATTTACAGCCAAAAACTAACTTTCACTAGTGTCCCATGCCGACTAATGTTAGTATTTGATTAAATAAAGCATGCCCCCATAACTTCAGCGGTGGTCTTAGATATTCAATCTGATCTACCTTTGGTGAGTAATATGCATTTGAAAAATGAAATAATTTATTTAATTATTTTATTAATAGTTATGCCATTTTTGGGTTTTCGCACAGGAGGCCACCAGCGACTAAACTTAAGTTGTGCCTAGGGTATACCAGCCATCCTGAACACCACTGTGCCCTCATATTTCTAGTCTGGGAAACCGTTTAAGTGTTATTCCACATATTGAGCTAAACTACTTATGCACGCTAATTTAATCCTAACAAAACATTGACGGATCATTACGGGCACACTGGGCCTTAAAATCACACACCGTAATATTTTGAGGTCTCGAAATAATTCCATATAAATCAGAAAATATATATGGAATTTCCATGACATTACATATAACAAAAACATTCTTCAGAAATGAAGTCATCTTCTTTAGATAACTACCTTTTATCAGTCCTTATTCCCTATATTATTGATATTCATCCCAAGATAAGATATCTGAAACATGGGGAGAGATTTTATGAGGTTACATGGTTAGTTATTTATAGAAAAATGTATTTTTACACTTGGAGGATAATATATCGGGGGTGTCCTTTTATAGGTGTGGGTAAGGGCACTATTTTAGTGTTTAAAATAATAAAATTTTATAAATTAAAATCCATGTATATGATCATCCAATCAGATTAGTTTCAATTAAAATATTTTCTAGGCTCAAAATATAATTATTATAGGAGAATATGATATTATTATGTCATTATATCCCATATCTAATTAGATAAATTCTTCATTAAATTGTTTTATCCTTAACCGTCGTAAAAAAATTCATTCATTAATTTCTATTAGTTTACATATAAGATTAAAATTGTTACACAATTGTTCTTTCGATTAAATATATGAAACTTTTCTTTGCGTTATGTCCTTTTTAATTTGTTTAATGAATTTTAGATTTTTTAATTTAATATTATATTTCATTAAATACCCATGATGTCATTTTTCAAACTAAAAATATAGGTTATTATTAAAAATGTCATTATATGTATGTAATTGAAATACAATTCAATTAACCACAAATTATGATATTTTTTTCTATAATATTTTTTCTATACGATGATCAATCCAAAAATTATTACTTCTAAAAGTTTAAAGTATTTATATATATTTTTTAATTCTATTAACCATGATTGCAATTGTTGTGTGAAAGAGTTCATGATAAATATAACAATAAAAAGATAAAATAAATTAATATATATTTTTGAAAAAAATATATTCAATGATACACTAAATATTCATTTAAAACATGTTAATATACAAATTCAATTTTATAAAATAAATTTTAAAATAAAAGAGTGAAATTTTATATTTTTCATTATGTAAAATAATATGCTAGTAATTTTTCAAAAAATGGCACATAATTTTCATAACATTAAATTATTGAGGTAGAAGGATGATTCATACTCTTCCAAAAGATTGAAAAAAAGTGTTAGTAATTTTTGGGCCTGATAATATGATATTTTAAATTGATTTCAAGATTTTACATACATAGGTGATGATAGTATCCATTATTTTTATTTGTAAAAATAGAAAATAAAAAGAAACTATTAACAAAATTTGATCATCTTAGATCAAAAAATATTTTTTTATAAGATAAACATTCTAAATGATTTATAATTTTTTTATAATATTTACTCACATATGGAAATGAAAAGTATTTATGATAAAAATATATTGTTGAGGAATAAAATGATTTTTATAAAAAAAAATTTTATTTCCTATTAAATAATAAATGAATATATACTGACTATAAAAAAAATTTATAATTTATAAATTTAGTTAATCATATTCATATCGTCCTACGTAGAAATTTTTTAAATTTGGTTCATTTTAATTATAATATTTTTATAATATATCATAATTGGATTAATCATAATTGTTGCATGTCATGATATTTATCATTAATAGAATTAATTTAAAATAATTTTTATAGGTGTTAATTTCTACCATCATGAACTGTAATATATCCTAATTTTTTGGACTCATCCCATATAAAAAGTGATTAAAATATTATTTTATAATGATCATTTCAATGTACTGTAATATATTTCATTCAATAATGAAATTGAAAATGTATTTTTTATTTAAAATTCTGATTATTTTACATCCAAATAATATAAATGTAAAATAAAATATCCTTTTAAGAAGAGATAAATTAAAATAATATGTCTGACTGGTATAAATGATAATCAGGTTCCCCAAAAAGAACATAAGATGGATCTTAAAACATTTTCCTTGAAAAAATTTCATCAATAGAATAATTGAGTGAAAAAACATGTTCACGATGATGCTAATAACAATGAAAAAGATAAATTATTATATGATAATGATGTATATTTATTCATTAAATAAATGATGGTAAAAATATAACATTCCTGATTCAGGTTCCTTTTCTTATAGTTGTGTGATTTTTACCAATCTATAGTTAAGAAATAATGAAATTTAATTAGAATATTTTCATCAAATACATAAATAAAATTACATAATTTGGATGAATATTTCAATAAGTTGACACCTATATCAAATAATTTAATCAATATCATGTGCATGAATTCATAATACTAGAATAAAAAATCAACTTATTTTTTACCATGAGGTGTATAAAATGATGATTTCTATTTGTTAATCTTTACTAAAACCAAACTAGTTGGCATAAAGTAAGATAATCCTGAAAATTTTAAAACATATGTATGATGAAATAATACATTAATCATCAATATTATAAAATAACACTAATATTTCATCATATATCATTCCATAATTAAATAACCATATTTCCAAATTACAATCAATAACCTCAACAATAAATAGTTATTTTGAAACATCCTATGTATTTACGGAATAATAAATTTTCAGATTGATTAATATTTTTTATTTTAATTATAATTTAAATATATAGGTTACACTATGTATGATAGTGTAACTGACATTTAACATTAAATTTCACTTAAATCATACGTTGCTCAAAACACTGAGTTACACCAAAAAATAATATAATTTTTAGTTTTACTTAACACTGAGAAATTTTATGGGTGGAAATGAATATAACTAACTATATTATTATTACACATGATTGTTAAATGTTTTTTATATTTATAAATCCAATTTTTATTCATAAAATAATCTAATATTTTTAAAATGACGTATAACTTCCTTTAGAAGGAAACAAGTTTTGAATTTATATTATTTCTCAATAATATGTTATATTGGGAAATATAAACTTAATATATAGAATAGATGTATCCAAATATACTCTGGATAATTTTTTTTGGTAATTTTCTAATAATGTTCATTTGTAATGAATAGTGAAAAATAACATAAATATGTATATTTTTACTAAAAAAATCAGGGTGGGGTTATATAAGTTATATCATTGACTATAAATAGTACAAAAAAATATAAAAACATTTATTATAACATGTTATTTTATTTATAATTATGAGATATTTAATAAAAATATTTGATAACAACTCAATGATGATGATTTGATTACTCAATTAATAGTTTATTCAAATAAATGGTATTATTAATATTAAAATAAATATTATATGCCATAACTAATTTAATCCACGAATTTTATTGATGATTACGACATAATATTAGACTATAACTTTTTTTGGGTTTATTTTATCTATCTGTTTCATTTTCATTTACATTCAATAAAATGAATATTGTAATAATTGACATAATTAAAGATTAAGGAAAATAATAAAAAATTAAATTATCCAAAAATACTAAAAAATATTTTTTAAAAAAGTGATTATTATAGTGTATAAAATTTTATTTAGTGTTCAATTATGGTAAATTTAACCCATAAAAGTTAAATTAGTAGCTTCATAACAATTAAATTATTGTAAATAATTCTAAAATTAAAATAGAATAATTAATTGTAAACTAAAAAGGTAATGTTTGAAATATACTCAATACATGTCTAAGAACTATTAGGTGATATTAAATCGATATAGAATAATATTATCTTCATGGTAACACAGGTTGGAAACACATGGATTATAATAATAATTTATATTAATTTATTATTTTAAGACTTTCAAAGGGTTCCCCTAACCTCTCATATAAAATGGTAACCAACCCTATATCATTATCACACATACAAATTCTTTTAGTCTATCCAATATGAATCCATGAATCTTCTTATAATCCTCCTCAACATTCTTTTGGCATTATTTTAGGCAAGACACCCTTCATTTATGTGTTGACATGTTCTTCGAAGGTGATCAACCAAAGTAGAGATATTGTTTTCTTCAAGTATTTATATTCTGTTTCTTCTTCCACTTCCTCAAATACAATCAAACGATGATGAAATAATAAATATATTTTCCTAAATATAATTTTATGTAATTTTGTTAATATAATTCCCTAAATCCATCTCTACATTTATCAAATGATAATGGAATTAATCCTTCAGGTGTACGTGTGAATTATCACCTCCACGAACCGATTTAGTTCCTTTTTGATTACAGTCTATTATGTCTGGATATAAAAATATAATTAATCTCTATATGTTATAATAATTAAATATTAATCATTATACAATAATAATATTTCATTTACAATATTACATCCAGATGCATAAAAATGATAGCGTTGTTCTTGCGTATAGGTGAACTATCATCTCCCCAAAGTGTTGCGGAAAATTTTTATTCAATATAGCATTTTATGATGTATATAATTATATTAAATATATAAGTATGATTCTAATAATATCTTGATAATTATGGAATATTAAAATTATATTTACTTTCTTTCTATAATGATCTATGAAAATGGAAGCATTAGTTATGCGTACGTACGACTTACCATCTCCATGCTTATAAAATTGATCATTTTTCAATACCATATTTAATAATTTAAATTAAATACTATGAGTAATGTGTAAATATTGTGAATATGTAATTAATACTAGTCTGTAGATGATGGGATTATGATGACGTGGACTAGTGACATCATACCATGGTCATTTTCAACTCATGAACCGAATATTGAAAAAATTCCCGACATGAACTCAAATAGATAAAGAATTATTATAACATGGTAATAAGTCCTATATTGAGAATAATGAAACATCAACTGGGTTATAAATCTAGTATAAATTATCCTAATTTTTTATTATTCAGGAAGATAATGGATTGATAAGACAAGTCTGATGGAAGGAAAGGGATTTCCCCTAAATCTCCTTTCACTGAGTCATAATATGGATTATACCTGAACTTCTACTATATGGTGTAAGATAAACCCATTTGAAGTTTAATTTCATACAATGGGTTTTAAATGAGAATCACTATTTAATTATTTATTTTACTAAATGATAAATTGTTAGTTTGTTTTAAACGTACAAGGGGACGATGACCATTCTATATCTATGATCATTTTTTGATTTTTAGTTTCCTCTACAAGACAAAATGTTTTCTCAAAAGAATTTAAATACAATATTCCATTTTAGGTATTTTGGAATTGAAAATGGTTTTTGAGAATGTATTGTTTATATTAATATCATGAAAGGGTGACTTATGATTGCAATTTGGGAATATTATTTTTTATTTACATTGGTGAATGGGTATGATTATGTTATTGTTATTGGGAATTTCATATATATAATGGTGTTTATGTGATAAAAAATGGGTGAGGGGAACCATGATACCTCTTCAATGCAGTTGGAAACATGATGGAGGAAAACACTATTTTATTTTCCTATGTGATTTAGGGAATATATTGTGATCAGTATTCTAAACGTAACCATGAAGGTTACACCCTATGTACCTGTGAAAGCTATACTGTATGTATGGTATGGATTTTACAAGTTACCATTATGATTTATTAATTTTATAAGTTATTCATATATTTTATGATTTCATGAGGAATGCTAAAGAGCTTATGTTTTATGAGTAAAAAGTTTGAATTCATTTATTTTTATCTTTTCATGGAATAATGTTTTATTTATTAATTTTATATCCCATACTAAGATTTTTAGGCTTATCAAAATGTTTGAAATTGTTTTAAAAGGATATAATGAATAATAGAATCCATTATGGGTTCAAGGAATATACATTCGACTTATTCATGGGAAGGACGATGATTATTTTTAAAAATATTTGTTTTATGATATAATTGGATAGAGTATATGTGGATAATATGTAATATTTAATATATAATATAATATGTATTGAATAAATATCTAAAATTATAAACCTAAAAAGATACACAATGTGAAATAATGTTAATTCGTGATCAAAAACCAAGATTATTTAATGTTTTATGTTTGGGGATATACATTTGTTATCAGAGGATAGTTTATATAACTTTAGTGGTTAGAGTTTAATCAATTAATTGGTGAAATGTTTTATATAACCACAATGGTAAGAATATTTTAAATAGTCATAGTTATTTTAGAAAAATATACTGTGTTTAAGATAACAAGATTAATAATATCTTAGTATTTTCAATCCTCATAATGTAGTATATGATGATTGTAAATATATATTAACACTGACGTTTTTGGTTATTGTAAATTGATGGATCCAGCAGGATCCAATGTATCAATGGTTGTGATGTAAAAAAGGGATGTTTTCTGATTAAGACAGTAAATAAAATGGGATCTATAATTAAAAATCCTTTGGATATTCTAATCCAATATCCTAGAGTCATTATTGACCACTTGAACCTTTAAATTATTTTATGGAATCATATAAGTGAGAAACGAATTCATACGGAAGTTCAAGTAATAATAATAAAGGTAAGTATATTCAAAAACATATGTGTCAATGATGTGAAATGAATCACCATGTAAAATGTTTCAGGGGATGGTAATAAGTTTTAGGTATGGTAATTATGGTAATAAACCAATAACCTACCATAGAAAAGGAAGCGTTCAGTTAACTCTCGGAAAGGGAATAATGTACTTTCAAAAGAATCAATTATATCATTTTAATGTTGTGTGCATGGTCATTATGAAGATATATGTCATGGAAATAAGGTTCCAAAGTAGGTTAAGAAGTACCCTAAAAATATTTTTTTTCAATACCTAATTTTATGAAAAATTGAAGATATGGGAGATGAAAATGACAAATAAAAGGTAAGGATTATTTCAGGTCCAATGTTTTAATAATATTTAATCATAGGAAATGATACATTTTTTCTCATTGTAGGAAACAGGTCTTCTAGAATATGATGAAAAATCCTATATTGGGTATCAGGAAGATTGTGGAATGATTAAAAAGTTTACATATAAGGGGTTCAAGAGTGATGGATTATTGTTTGATGATGAAATCCTTAAAAGTATTAATGTTTTTTTATTATTGAATTAAATTTGAATACTTTTTTATTATATGAGTAACCCTTTAGTTTGTTATATGATAATGTTATTCGATGAAGAAATATATTTATTTTGAAAACACAATTATAATGTAATGTATATCCTTTATATGATTTATGATTTTCCGGTAATTATAAGATGTTACTTTTTTGTATGAAAAATGAATAAATTGAGTTTATAATTGAGATTAAAATTGGTTATGGTTATTTTTGAGGATTTTATCTCATTTTTTGGAATGATATATGAATTACATAGTTTTATAAAAAGTATAACCAATAGGAAGGGTTACAACCAATCATATCAGACAAGGCCATGGGAATCGAACCCAAAATCGATGTGCGCCAAGGCATTCTTGCATACCCTTGGCCTACACTAAGTCCAAATATTTTATGATATATTATTTTAGTTAAATGATTTTATGGATTAAGAATAAGTTGTGTTTGGGAGCTTATAAATTATCAAATATATATCTTTATTTTAGGAATGTTATTCAGTTATTATTTGATAAATGTTATTTTGAAATACATTAACTCTTTTGGTAACACTAAATACCTAAGGAAAATATAATACTATTGGATTTAATTTGAGGAGTAATGGTTGAATTTTTTGATTTTATTGAAGACATATTGTAATTTGGTTTATTTAGGGAATGGTTAACATATTATAGGGAATATTTTATTAGTTTAATTACTTTTAAGTATGAGACATTAAGAGTAGTTGATATTATTTGAGATAAATTATAAAATATATTTTGGAAGACTATGCGGTCTATTACTTATAATTTTATGATTTCATTCTTAGTTTTTAATCATTATAAGATGATTAAGGGAAATTGAATATTGAATGGTATTTTTTGATTTTTGGGTATTGTTTTTGGAATTTTGTAGATTATGATTCATATTGGTTTTTGTAACGGATTATTCTTTTTTGGGATTAACTGATAGTGTACTAACCATCTTGGTTTTGGATTTTTTGTAAACATAGACCGGAAACCCACTTTTATTGAAATATAAAGAACTCATTTTGAATGCTGGGAAAAAAGATAAAAACGTTACAAAGACATATGAATAAAAATCATAAACAATAGGGAACAAGACTATACTTTGATCAAAATTTATGAAAATAAACAATCAATATAACACGAATAAACCAAAAGTGTCGTCACCCCCTCGGTATGAAAATGAAACAGAGAAATCTTACAAAGATGATTTGTCACCCCCTCTATGAAGAATTGTGACTTTCATATAACATAATCCAGGAAAGGATCTCCTCTATCTCACACTAAAAAATGAGTGAAGAACTAGACAATAGGTACTAGCACAACAATCTCTATTTTGAGCCGCCCACCCGACGGTGCAAACGAGATGCTCACTGAAAAATTAACCTTATGTGTCATAACATCCCCTAGAAAACACCGTGAAACAATCAAACAAGGTACCCATACATCCTAAAATAGAGGACATATAGCCTAACTATGGTTGTCAACACACACATCTGTCTTTCGAGGTCTCCAACACGACGCAATCTGCAGGAAAAAGAAACACGACATCCAAATGAGGAGAGAAAGAAACTAATTCCCACTATTACATCTCAATCTCATTGAATGTAAGATCCAAAAATTAAAAGAATAGGAATACATGACATACTGATCATCTAGAACACTATCATATGATTTTGCATGGTCACAGCCAAAACCATAGCCGAACCAAAGATAGACATCAGAAAGAACAAGAATATTGTTTCCAAAGTTATCCCACTGCAATCCTCAATGCGCTAAACAAATATCAACATCCATGGGACACATGAGATGCAATGAATCCACAACGCACATAACATAAAAAACCAGAGTAGCCAAAAGAACATCATAGAGAACCGAGGTAGCCAAACCATACATCATTGTATTAGAGAGAGGCCTTACGACTTCCTTGAAGCTGAAAATCCAGCACCAAATCACAGCATTCACATGTCACAGGAGAACCAACAAAGAAAAGAATCACATCATGGATAAAACCAGAGTACCCATAGGTGCATCATGGAGCACTGAAATAGCCAAGCGGTGCATCACTATAGAAAATGGCCTAGAAAATCAGTTTGACTGCCATGCCTCCCCCTCCACAGATGAAGCAACAACGAGTGAAATCCTAGTTATGGTTAATGTCAACAGAAAGGGAAAATATATTGATCATATTTTTTGGATTATATGAATACCTAGATATTAATTCTAGAATATGTTGTGCAACCATGTAATCTATAATACCCATCATTTGGAGAAAATATGACATTGTGCTATATTTTAATTAAAGGATGATACTATACTAGTTATGTAAATATGATTCCTTATGTTAATACTCAAGCTCAAAAAAACTAAAATTTATGAACAATTATCAAAATGAAATTTTTATCAAATTACATTTCCTATTGGGAAAACAAATAATGTTTATCCCAACACATGTTTATGGTTTTATGGTTGTTAACATTCTCGTCATCATTTATCTATCACTCCCCATCAAAACATAATGGTTATTTTTCTAGTCCCTATTAATTTTTTCCAACATGGAAAGAAAAATAATTGGGTTTATGGGATATGTAATGAGATACAAGCTCACTGGGCCTTAAGGCTATGTAATGGGTCTCCCAATACCTAGTTAAAAGTGGTATTTGATTTCCTTTATTAAAAAAAATGAGGCTTCAGCCCCAACCTTTAAAAAATGTGATTTTTTCTTGAATATTTTTAAGATGTTGGATTTTCAACTATGTTTCTATGCTCAATTTGAAAATTGAAAGGAAAATTTTCTAAAAGGTGAGAATGATGTAACATCCATGATAATTATGGAATAATAAATTATCATATAAATTAATATTTTTGAATTTAATAATAATTTTATTTCAAATGGGACACTATGTATGATAGCGTACTCGACACACAACAATGAGTTTCTCCAAAATCCTACGTTGCACACAACACTGAGTTATACCGAAAAATAATACAAAATTAATAATATTATTTTTAATGGATGATAACTCATATCCATTATGATGGTGGGAATTAATAAAACAAACTATATAATTATAACACAAGTTTGTTAAATGGTTATATATTTATAAATACAATTTTTTAGAATAAAATACACGAATCATTTTAAGACATTATTTTCCCGCCTTCTGATGGAAAACCCATTGTAAATATTGGTTTCTCTATTTTATAATTTCTATTTGAAAAAAATAATATTCTTATATAGAATGGAGATATCTAAATCTAAATCGGATAAATTTTTGGTAATTATCTGATAAATTACATTTTTTAATTAATAGTGAAATATATTGCATTTTATGTCAAATGTGGTACAATTTATTCCCAAAAACATTGAATCATGTACAATTTCTTCCCAAAACTATATAAAAAACTCTACAACATGTTACGGTATTTATATTATCACAATAATATCATTTTAATGTTCCCTATGGAGGTTCTCACGGAGGGGAATCCAAGACGTAAAATCATAAATATTTATTTTAATTTTCATCCAATTTCATTTCATTTCTTATATTTTACTTAACTCATATTACAAAAAAGACCTTATAACTCTCATATAATATATATAATAAAATATTATAATTATATATAGTGCCTAATCTTTTTTATGCCCTTTTTGATCTAAAAATCAAAACATCTTCTGTGAGGTGTCGATTCGCCACCTTCATTGACTATATAATTAATTCATTTTATAATACCTCATTTTGGTATGGTTATAAAAATAATAAGGGTAAATAAGATTATAATATTTAAATTAATATTTTATAGTGTCCTGGAACAAGTATATAGGTATAATATTCATTAATAAAACTAAACTATTCCATGATGTTTGAAAACATTCCAGGATAATCCAATAGTTATCAGTAAAATTTTATATTATATTTGATTATCCAATATTAAAAATAATTATTGTACAAGAATGTTAAATCTTATGGAATTTTATAAATATAGTATAATATCAATTTTCATTACTCTTCCCGTTTTTCATAATTTTCCGTACCTATTTATATGTGGCCCAATCATGAAAACCAATGAAAATAACTTTTCAGAATAAAGAAATTAAGTATTATAACTTATCAAAAATACAATAAATGAAAATAATAAAATTATAGTAATTGAAATTCATTTTTAATAGGCGATGAATTAAATTAATAATGAACCTAATATCACTATCTAGGACATAATATGCATGTTAAGAGTGCATTTAGACATAGGTTATGGTTTTTTCTCATATCACATTTATTTGAGTGATATATTACTTATTCACAAGTATTTCTAGTGAGTTGTGTATTTATACATCCCGTTGATTCATAATATCATGAATCTATTTATTTTCATGGTATTAAATTTTTTATTTTCTTATAATTATTTTTTTGGGACATGCAATTTGATAGTTTTCAATGTGGCAGGGGTATCTCCATGAACCTCCATTTTTTATTCAGGATACACATTCTCTCCCTTTACCTATATAACTTTTTATTATATATATTATTATCATAAATTCTTTTTATGTTTTCCAAACACATGAACAAAGAAGTGTTATTCTTTATTTTATGTGGAATAAAATGTTCTATATGGTTCCTTTTTCAATTCCTCCCAATAAACTAGGCCAGTTAAAGGGAGCATCCCAATTTCATACCCAATTTCATGCACACACCATAAGAATTGGGTGAGAAAAATATTTTTTCTCAAATAAATATTTCTATCATTAAATATTATCTTATTTAATTTCTAGTTTAATTAAAAAAATTTATTAATTATTCCATTTTAATGAACCATTGAAATTTTCTATTCAACTAGAATGAAGTGGTCCATTTATATAGTTTCATTAAAAAAACATAAATGATTTCACTTTAGTTGAACATCATTTATTCTCCAAATATAATATTATTTTCCTTAAATTTTATTTTTTTGTATATAAATTGTTATAATCTAAATCTATTATAAGTACAGAATTTTATTGCAGAAGAAATCATTTTTCAAAAGTAAAAGGTGTTTTTATCAAAATAATTTATAAATTCTTTTATTAATGTATTTTCATATTTTTAAATATGTTCGATTCAATTTTATTCTTATTTTATTCTAAACACATGTTTTACCATGTACCATATCTTATTTAATATTTAACGATTATTTTTGGGGATGTATTATCTTGAAACGATTCTCTATATTACATTTTATGGTTTTTGAATATTTTTATTTAAAGGTGATATTATTTAAATTTCACATACTAGTATAAATATGAATTTATATATTTATTATGTATCTCCTAATTCATATAATAAATACATTGGACTTATTATGTGAAATGAGTGGCCTTTTATAGCCCCCTGATGCATCGGTATGTATCATGAGAAAAAAATGTCTAGGTTTTAATAATTTATGTATGGTGTAATTATTTAATCCTTAAATGTGTGTTTATGATAAATGAAATTATTAATTTCCAAATTATGATATTATTAGTTTATTATCCATGTGATAATATGAATATTAGAATATATGTGGTTATTTTTAATTATCATGTTATTATTTATATGTAATTATTTTGATCAAATTATATTCATGTCATTGTGTTTTTATGTTTATGATTTAAATGAATGTATTTTCACTTATTCACATTTACTTATTGTTTATGATTATAAATTATATCATTAATTATATTATATACCATTACTGAGAATATAAGTTCATTCATTTATTATGCATCACATACCACATGATGCAATGTTGAATATTATGAATGACTTAAATGTGAAATATTGGAGTTTATTTCTAATTCCAATAATGTTTTTATGTTTTTTTAATTTCATGTTCAAATGTAAAAATTAATTTTTTATATGGTTTTCCATAGCTATTAAAATACTTATTCATTTTTGACGTGACTTCTATTTTTTTATAATTCTAATGTAATAAGGTAAGGAACCTACTCCAGGATACTTGGATTAATGTATTTATATGTATGAATTAACAAAATATTATTAGTGTTAATTACCTTAGTTTCAATCTCTTATGTGAGACATATTTTTCCATGATTAATATTAATGGTGAAAAAATAAAGTATTCCCGTTTTCTAAATTTTAACCTCTTAATTTCAAATATGGAATTAATTATGAGTAAAAAAATTATATAATTTAAGAAATTAATAATAATATTCTATCATTTGATGAATTAAATTTTATTTTTGATGAATTTTTTTATTATAAAATGAAATTACTAAAAAATGAGACATATTTAGGAAAAATTAATATATACATATATATTCTTTATTTCCATTATATACATATGTATACTATAATTTATTTAATCATATTCATGACTACAAATTTAAAATTAAATCAATAATGATTAAATTTAAATAATTTAATTTCTATGGTATTTTAAAATATGCATAGATAATGATGTTTCATGTTCTGTTATCTAAATAGAAAATAACACTTTTTAATAAATTTTTAAATGAGTAAAATTATTCACTGTTATAAAAAAAATTCCATGAAATTATAACTCATTTGTGATAAAATGATTTCAAATCATTTATATTAAAAAATCTATTTATATGGTGATAAAACAAAAAATGAAGACATGAGAAAACAATTTTGTATTTATAAACACAATTATTTTAAATCGTAATTTATAAACATGTAAAAATATTTATTTTGAAAAGATAAACATCTAAATTTGAGTTTCATATTTAATAACACATTTTTTGGTTTATAGATAGAGTGGTCTCATTTGGGATAGTGAAATATTTATTGAGAGGAAAAAACTATCACCCAAGGATTAATTTGGTCACAAATAACATAGCCATGAGAAAACAATGGATTAAAAATACATTAATTAGGGCTCAATAATAACACTGATTTATTAAAAATTAAGTAAATAATATTAAATTACAAATAAATATATTTTCGTAGTGTTGAGGGATTTGTTACTACGAAACCAAAGAATATACTGGAAGATAAAAAAAATTTGTTCACTCAACAAACTCAATTTAATCTATTTGTAACATGTTTCAATCAGTTTCCACAATTATCTCATCTTTTCTTATAAGTAATGTTTACAAATATTTAATTCCTAGAGAAATATTATATCCAAATCTAAACGGAAATTAGTTATGTAAAATCATGAGAATCTATTGATCTTGTAATTATAAATAAAAATAATTATCCAAAGATATTGTAATAAAAATATTAATTAAACACAAAATGACGAAATTTTGAATTAATCTTCAAAAATAAACAATAATCATAACATTTCAACATGGATCATTCTATATTTATATAAACCAGCATCAAAATTAAAATTAATATTTACAACATGAATTTGTGGTTAATACATAAAGCATGTCTCTAACAATTCAACTTCTATTCCCAAAATATACTAATATTTTCCCTATGTAATCCTTCAATTAAACCATAATGACTAAACATACCTTGATATAATAAAACATCCCTCAAAATTTCATTGTTCAACTAAAAATTCAATTAGGTTAAGACCACAGAAATAATGTCTCTAACTATTAACATGTTATGAATCATTTAATTGTAAAATTGTGATGTAATCTTTAATTTTTTTGGTAACTCAAATGAAAACAACATAATAAAAAAAAATCTAATCTACCCTACGATTGAAAATATAAAATCCCTAAAACCAAAATATTTTACCTACTGATATAAAAACAATCATTATAGATAAAAATTAATGTTCATTCATGTTGCCCAATTTCATCCATTTGAAATATATAACTTCGAAATGAAATATTTCATTACATTTATATCAAAATACCTTTTTGGATATGGATTTTTAAAAACTATGAAAAACACATATTTAACACTACTATTGTCTTTATGTGATCATTTATCTCACTATATAGAGAATTTAATATTCAAATTTAGGTATTCAATATCCGCAATAATAATTAATCATTTCAAGGAAAAAAATTCAACACTATCCTTCAAAATATAGGGATATGGAAAATATAGTGATGGGGAGATCTAATCCTTAATTGGGATAAAAATAACTATAAAAATTTTAATGTAATAAATGAGTATAAGATGATGAAATTTTATGATGTTATATTAAATTTTCATGAGAATAAAATAAGGGAATTCATACACTTCGATACATGGATCATAAATTATGAGTGATTGTATAATGATTCAATGTAAGACAAGAGTCATATATGTGAATAATAAAAATCCATGTTAACACAATCTTGCTCAAAGAAACCCTAAAAACTCATATCATTCATAAAGAAAATATGTTTATATCTAGGAATATCATTATCTTATAGAATATATAATATATTTTCCCAATTTAGTAACATAAAATAATAATTCCAATAATCTCTTTGGACAATCATATATCCAATTTACACCATCTCTTTAAACAAATTAGTGGAGGGATATAATAGAACTACCATTCCTTTGTTTTTTTGCACCCAAAAACTAATCATCCTAACATGTTTCTATGTACTATTGAAGGAGAAAAATAAATGTAATCCAACACATTTCATCATAATAAATACCATTCTCCTTATATAGTTTGATTACCCCATGGAAAAAATGTGTTTCAATAATATATATTTAAAAACAATAATAAATACAATAAAAGATTTTTGGTTGTATCATTACTGTATATATCAAAATAATAATTTGTAAAAAAATTATTACCTTTTATAATGAATATAAATACCATTAAAATATTATTAAAACATTCATCATGAAAATACCATATCCTCATTTAAAATATCATTTAAAAACTGAATATTTCCAAAATTTATGGAATATATATTTTGAATTAAAATATCATTGGAATAATTAAAAAAAATGATTTAATCAAAAAATATTCATGATGGTGAAATATAGTTATGCACTAAATTTAAAAATAAATCATCGTATTAATAATTTCGAAATGAAAGTAATAAAATGTCATTTACAAAAAAGATAAAATAAATCATTCTAAAAAATATGTAAATAAATTAAATTATAATTGAATGTGGACTTCATTTAATCATTTTTTAATAAATAAAAATATACATGAAAACATATTTAAAAACATGAATATGGAATAAAATGATAACGTAATAAAATTATTTACAACATCGGTATAACATACATGCAATATTCTTGTCGTTTCATAATTCAATTGTATAGAAATATAAAATTATTATTCTAATGATTAATCATAAATAGACATGATAATGATTAATTCTTTTTATGAAATTATAAACATATGGTCCCTCTCAACATAACATGGAACATATATATTCATGATCTATATTGTAATTTTTTATAATAACCATTACCATTATAAAAACCATTGATTCATAGGGATATGAAAGAAATTATATTATATGTAAACAATTACCAAAATATATAACATGTTTTGGGAATGATTATATAGGAATTAAATAATATAGGTGTATAAAAACATGTCTCAACGAACGAAAATTTGATGTAAAAACCCTAAAAATTATTAGACAATTGAATCAAGATTTAATAAATATTGAGATTATATATCAATTATTTAAAAATAATGATGTTTAAATATGAAATAAATTAGATAAGTTCTATTCCCCAATATAATATGGAAACTATATAATCAATTAATACCTTATATAACCTTAGGAAATAAAAATAGATATGAACCCCCTACATATTTTTTAACATCATAATAAAAATCCCTACTATATAATAACATGAAACGAAAATTAAATACCATGAATTATGATTTATACAATATATAATATGTAAATACTTAGTATATACTATAAACATAA
This sequence comes from Viscum album, assembly GCA_963277665.1. NCBI lineage: Eukaryota > Viridiplantae > Streptophyta > Magnoliopsida > Santalales > Viscaceae > Viscum > Viscum album. The sequence continues at coordinate 394,056,474 of OY728161.1, forward strand.
TAAATTAACTGTTTAAAAATGAAAAATTCCTCATTAAATGGAAATTGAGATGAAATACCTTTTTATGTACAGACATGAAATGTGATTCCTTTAACACCACTCTAAAAGAAATATATTAATTATTTTCCTGTTTTATAAACACTCCAAGTAATATTAAATTTTAATGTTAATATTTATTAATTTTTATTCACTGGAATATTTAATTAAATAATCAATTAAATCAATGTCATGTATTTTGAGGTTATGTTTATAATAAGTTCTATATGAAATTGATAATATATCATTACCTATCATACATGTATTCCATTAACCAAGTCATGGTTCATCCATTTCATTAACTATGTCTGGTTGATAATTAACTAGGAAGATACATATAATAATTTTATAAGAGATTGTTTTTGAATCTCACCATTAAATAACAATTTTAACATGATTAAGGAGGGTTAAATGCAGTGTAACTTGGTTACACGACGTGTACCGATTTTAATTGGAATGTTGTAAAGTGCTTCAGGTAGTGAATGTTATACTTCTTGACTACCTTTTATGCCATGTGAGTTATCTAATGGAATTTTATTAGTGCAATTTGTCTTGATTTTCGTGGTTTCGAATATTTACTATTTCATTAGGTGAAATTGTATTAAACCACATGAAACTCCTTGATTATGTTTTTTTAAATAGGCCGCGTGGATGAGATATTTTATATCCTCCACTCCAGTTATAACACCCTCAATCCTAATCCCTCACCAGGTAAACGTGAATCTCTCTAACCATTTTAGAACCATTCAATACGTGTTCGATTATCATTGTGCTTGTTGTGTTATTCCCAAGTAAGTCTGTTTCTATTTTTTTCCCCATTATATTTTTCTACTCCATTAGGAATCCAAAATATAATCCATAAATAGATATATCTACCCTCCATGATGTAGGATCTCATTTATAGAATATGATTTGAGTTCTTATACACCATTTTTCTCATTGATGAGTGTCGTTGCATAGGATACAATTTGGGGAAATGTATGAGATTCCATCCCAATTAGATATATTGGTTAATCATGAATTGCTTGATTTATATAAAGTATTGATTTAAAATAAATTTCTCAAAAAATTATTTCAATTGATTTATTAAAAACCTATTTTTAGTGGTATTATATTTTCCAAATTATTTTGACACTGGCAATGGAAAAAGACCCCAATTCCATTGGATTAAGATTTTTTTGGGTAATTAGTAGATCTAAATTCAGGGATATATTTTCTATTAAATTTTTTAATTTAAATTTTGATTTGTTTTGATAAAATTGATGGAATTGGTTTTCAAAGGATTTCAATATTTTGAAAACGTGTTCAAATGTTTTGATAGATATGAAGTGGTTTTATATTTTTAAAGTGGATTATAATTGATTAAATCATGTTTTGGATTAAAATAGAAAATTATAATTTTGAAAAGGAAAAATGGGAATAAAATGGTATTTTATAAATAATTAGAACAAATTATCCATCATTTATTGTGTAATATCACATAAAAGACTTATGTATTAGGTAAGTTATTTGACACAATCAAAACTATTACAACATTCTAAAACATACAAGCAGTGTTACACATCCCCGATGGGTTGGTGGTGTGTTGACATTGGTCAGTGTCAAGGGGGTGTGTGTATACACATATTGCTGAGATCACAAAGAGAGCGCAGATTCCTACGGGGGGAAATGCTATTATACCATTTTGGAAGATTCCCATTTTTCTTTATTGTTTTTATTTTTGATACATAATATTGTCCTTGTGTTTTTGAACTACATTACATACCTTATGAATTTATATAAATTTTCTTATATAATTGTTTTATTTAATCCATTTTTTTATAAATAATATATCACTTATATCACCATTGATTAATGTATATTTCCCTCATTTTAATTGTTTATCATAATTTGAATATAAATGCATTGAAAATTACAAATATATTTCTTTTAAAAATAAAATTTATTCCATTGGATAATCATATATTGGAATCTTCCATGGAATACTTCGTGATAGCCTTCTAGGATATTTAGCGCAAAACCAACCTTTTCCTTCATGTGTTTGCGGAATTTATTCTTACAGGATTAAGAATGGGAAAAAGGATCTCTTGGTGGTGGATCTGGCTATTGAATATGGGACATACTGAGTTGCATCATTCGGGACACATGTTGCTTTCATGTTTTGGTACTTGAGTTATAGTAAATTTATATTTTAATCATTACATTATTCAGGTATGTTACTCCTAGTGGAGGTTACATTATAATTCATACTATCAGAATTACCTTTCATCTACCATTTTTTATCGAAAATTTGACACCACATGTTTGTTGTATGATGCCAAGTACTAGTCAATGACCCATGGCGATTAAGGATGCCATTCAGGAAATATATGGGTTGGATATGATACAAGGATACCAGGTTAATCCGACTGGTTCATCATAAATTACTATCAGAGGAGGATGATGACATTTTTCTTGGAATTTAGTATTCATTTTTGAAATCATGTCAAGACATGAGAGGTAGTAGCGATTGATTTCATAGTCATATCTCACCATAATAAAAACAATGTTATCATGGAAGGTTAGAGATGGATATTTAGTGGATTGGTTCTAGACTATTCTTATTCTGATAGTGGAATCCATATCTAGTTGTTCCATCTGTTGGGAATAGATTCCCTTGTTGCTCTATATGAGTTTCAATCTAATATCCTCCTTGTTGTCTGTGTAATGACTGAAATTTAAATATACATTTTCTAAATTATTTGAGATTTCCATGAGTATGAAAAAACTGGCAGCACGTGATTCTGAGGTTCAGAGAGCAAGGAATGTAATTTTTACATTTTTTTAATGTACGTTCAATAAAAATGTGTGTAGAGTTTTATATCTTTTAAACCGGGGATCATATTAATAATTATACGGCACCGTTGAATTCGCAGTACCATGATTCACATAAAAGAAGATTTAGTTCGACCATCATGGTTTAGACAAAAAGTTCATTTTTGGACTTTACAAAAAAAAATCCACATGAGCAATTTTATTTATTTTTGTAACTGTTGTGTGTCTGTGACAGGATAACAGATTTGGTTGGTTATTTTAATGAAGATCATTTAATGACTGGTTACACTAGGTTGTGTAACCTCAACTTCAATATATTAATGGATTCATTAATTATTCATTATTGAGCCAAATAATTGTGCAGAGATGAGAACTCTTGTTTTTTTTAATCTAGTCATTGGCGTGTGTTTTGGGAACCCACGAGAGTACTAATGATGATGTTCACGTAACATATTCCTCCAACAAAGGACGTAGAATTTGGAAACACCATTGAAGATTTGATCCGGAGATCAACGAACACCAATGAACACCATTTGAATGTGGGTTCTCCTTCTCTCATATGGAGCACATTTTATGAGTACCTAGTAGGGGTTTTGATTAAGAGTTTTTAAGATTAATTTACCCATTATGAAGTTGAACATCTAACTTTATGTAATGCTAATGCAGAGGGCATGGGCCGAACTAAACAAGTCTGGGACCCTCCACCGATATTGGGATTGTTTTCATTCTTAGTGGATGACTGACCAATTAGGTTGAATGATGAAATAGGGGGCCACACTAAGATGGAATTGTCTTGGGATCCCTATAATAAAATTTAGAAAAGAAAAATGTCCTCCATAGCTTCACCGAAGGCCCACAGAATCTCCGTCGGTGTGGCGTACCATGGAGGAGGGTCATGGTTTCCTGCCTCAGCGAAGGGAAGAACCGCACCCGTGAGTCCAAATTTTGACCAGTCCATGTGGAAAAATAAGGTTGAGAAGGTCTATCTAGCACAACTGATGGTGGAACCATAATAGGCTTTGTCTGTTCAATAGGGAAACAGACCCTCGCACCCAAACGATGGGATAGGTGAGTCCAGAGGCCCAGTGGGCCGCACCCAACCTGATCGGCCAGGCCAGTCCCATGGTCCAGCGCACCGAGCCTGTGGCCGGTGGGCAGAGCCCATAGCCTAGTGTGTAGAGCCCGTAGTCCAACTAACATTGGCCCAGTTATTCTTGATGGTCCGAGATAGTCCGTGCAAGGCATAGTGGACTGAGTTGGACTTCAAATGGATGTTATTCCTCTTTGATTTTTATAGAAAATCAATGTTATTTACATTGGAACATGTGAAATTTATCTAATGTACCAAATTTAATTGATGTTTTATTTCCAATGTACTAACTACTGAAAACATGAAAAACATGACAGTAAGTAAAAATTTTAATAAAGAGAAATATTCAACATCCTAAGATGAAGAATCCTTCTCTCCCAGTGAAGATAATTAATTACCTTCTTATTATGATCTTTAACATTTTTTTAAATAGCATTTGAATGAAAATTATAAATGTTATAAAAACATTATAATGATAAAGATGAACTTGATAAGTTTGATCAAGGATAAATTCTTTGAAAAATAAAATATTAGATATATCTAAATATCTCGAGAATACTAATTATGAAACAGAAACAATTTCTAAATTTTATGAAGGAATATAATTATTTAAAATAAATTTTTTAATAAGTAAATATAGTTATAAACTAATTGTAATAAGGATAAGAATAATTTTGTAAAACTAAATTTTGAAATATATTGTTTCAGATATATTTTAACAACCATTACCACTGGCATGGATTTATTTAATAAAATGTATAAAAAATTCATATGAATAGTAATAGTTCAATTTTTGTTTATATATAAAAATAACATATTTTAGTAAAAATTTCATTATTACTAAAAATTCACCCTTTCCCATATGTTTCAAAGTGGTTGATAATATGACAATAATTTTTTATTAAACATTTCTCAATACCAAATTTTTCCTAATTTTTATTTTTCAAAATAATGGTCAAATCTTAATTTATTTATTTCTATTATTACCATAACAATGATGGGTTGGTAACTCAAAATATATATTTTTTTCTTTCTGAAGAAAAATAATAATGTTCCATAACAAAATATATAGTACATGTATACTGGTTTTCCTAGAAACATTAATATAAACTATAAATTGTTCAATAATATAATCAAATTGAATGGTAGAAAGTGAATTTCATAGATAGTTCCCAATGATAGATTATTAGAATATGTATCATTGATCTTCAAGGTAATACACTTATTTAAAATGATTTAATTGTTAATGGACATAAGAAGGACCTTATAAGAATAATTCAATTGTGTTGTGAATTATACATTTTGATATTTAGGAGAGATAAATAGGATGAGTTTAATTTTTCGATAACAGACTTCAAAATTTTAAAACACTTAACATTTAATACTTTAATATTCCATACATACCATGCCTATGTGTAATGGAAGATCATTTTTTCTTATATAATTGTTGTTTATAACAAGATAAGATAAGAGATCTATATATTTTGACTATTAATATATTTTAAATCATTCACATGATCATTAAATTTATTCATCAAATGTCTATGACCCTTTTGAACACGGTAAGAAACATAAAATATGTTTTAAATATATAAGTTATGTATAAACAATTAATAGATTACATATATTGAGCATCTAATTATTTTTTCCATAAAATTAATATTTGTGGAAAATATTATTTATACATCTTTATCTGTGATTACAATTGATAAACAGAAAAAAAATTGACAATTACATCCAAATATTTTTGTTAATTTAAGATTTTTTATGAATGTTAATATTGAGAAAACCCAATACTTGATAATTATTAAATGTGATCATGGTTTATAATTTTATATTTTAATGTTCAATCATTTTATAGAATTAAATATATTGAGAATAAATTTTCAGCACCATTAACCCCTCAAAGATTTAATTCCCTTTAATAAAGAAATAAAGGTATTCAATAAATACATAGAACCATGTTGACTGAATACTCATTATATTTTTTTGGATCAAGTTGTTTGTACGACCAGATATTCTATAAGTCTATTATTAACATGATATTTTCATAATAAAAATCCATATCATGTGTGGAAAATAAGAAAAAATTACTTGTTACTTTATTATTTTTTGTTTCAGTGTATTCATCTAGAATATGAAAGATAATTTACATATATTTTCAGAGAAATTTTATGATGGTTTATTTTGAGGTTATTCCACTACATTTCAGTCCTTCATAGATTATAATAAATATTTATATAATATTATTCAAATATTGTATGTTATTTTTGATGAAACTTATTTCATTGTTTTCAAAAAACCACAACTAACATCATTAGATTTGATTTGAAAAAAATATTTTCAATATTTATTAAAATATAATTATAATAAGAATATAAATAATGATATTATTTATAATTTTACTAATAAATTAGATTGAAATGTGCATAAAAACACATGAAAATTTACAATATTTATTATCCTAAAAACTATTGTAGATACGGAGAATAGTTTCATACTTCTAAGAGAATCTGAGTAGACAGTAGGAATATTCACTTAGAAAAATGTTTATGCAGATGATTTCATAATGGGATTAAAAAATATGATGTTATAAAAACCTAATTACTTTTTAAAAATTATTTTTTAATCTATCTAAAACAATCTAAGTGTAGTAAATTAATCTATGGAATAAACTGGAAGAGATGGAAGTGTCAGAGTCGTGATGTCCTTTCTGGTGGATGTAGTGCTAATTATTTAATTTTCATATAGGAATATTAGCATATTTAATTATAACTGATTCTAAATTTAATTAAAATAATATTAGGTATCGTTCTCTAATGATAAATATTATTTAAATATTCGCAAATATTTTGCATTATTTCATTCTCTGTCATCACAAATAATATTTGCATAATTATATCAATGAATCAGTTGATGAAATATAGCAAATTGTTTGTCATAATTTTGAAGTATCTTCCTATATTGGGTTCACTGAAATAAGTTTAAAAATTAAGTGTCAGTCATGCATATTTGATGGAGAGAACACAAAAAATATAATTTTTTTAATTATTATATTAATTAAATTATAATTCTCTTTCATTCTTGATCTAATTCCAAATAGAAAAATTCTATGATGAACTATATCCCATAATTGATTGTTAGGTGTCACATGATGAGAACAAAAGCATGCGTGAAGATCCCAATGACAATTAATTTTAACACAAATATAATTAATTAAATATACATCGAATGGAAATTAATTCAAAAGGCAATAAAACAAGAATCAAAAATAATGACATGCAATTACCTTTATTTTTGTCACAACTCCAAAAATAAATAATTATCTGACCATGATGGATATACTTAAAATAAAATCATCAAAATATGTCACCATGATTACGTTGATGTAGTTTTCAAAACATGCCACCATCGACAATCATAGAATAAAAACCACTACTCCACTAATCGATACAAAATCGACCCAATCCATCTTCCCACCACAAAAAAAAAGATTTCATTGTAATTCACTCTTGAAGAGAAACAAAAATCGCAAAAAGTGAAGCAATCATCCACACAGATCGATGAGACACTCGAACCTCCACTGCAGTCTTAGATTGGAGGTGGTTGGTCACCAACTGTTGTGCTGGATAGAAAATGAGAGATATGACATTGTAGTGTCCACCCGGGAGATAATGAATATGGGAATTTTCTTTTTGGTATGGGAGGGATAATGAGTGGGGTGATGGACAAGGGGGAGTTGAGGGTAGTAGGAAGGAAGGTGCATGGTGATAGTATTGTTGGGCTGGGTGAGTGAGGAGAGTCAGGGGCTCGCTGGTGAAAAGGGTTGAGTGGGGGTAAGTCTAGTGGAATGGGGTCGTGTGTGGGATGTGTGTTGTGAGTGTGGAGCCACACTAGAAAATGGGGGAAGGGTGTGGGGTGTGGGATTGCTGATAGAAAGTGAGGGGGTGTGGCGGGTGACGTGGGAGGGGGAAAGGGTTCAAAGGGAAAGGGTTTGGGTTTTGGTTGGGTGAGGTTGTGTGAATAGTGGAAGTGGTGGGGATTCAAAAAATTAACGTAAAAAAGAAGTATAATTTGATAGAAAATAAAATAAAAAAAATATTATTATATAAAAGTTATATAATATTAATAATAAAATGAAAAAATAACAACATCATTAATAATAATTAATTATAATAAGATGTAAATATTAATTCACATGTAATTATATATAATGAAACTATTAGTTATAATAAGAAACTAATAAAATATAAATATTTATTAATACATCAAAATAATGAAAAAATATAGAGACTTAAAATATACACACACTAATAAGAGTTAATAAAATTTCCTAATCTAAAATTAATGAAACTAAAAATATTAATGTAGTATTAGATATAGTTTATAAAATTATTATAACTAATATATATTCTAAATTACTTATATATGTTTATAAATTAACAAAAAATTATCAAAAAATTTAAATTACTAAAAAACTAAAAAATAAACTATAAATTGAAAAAATGGATAAACTAAGTAATGAAAATATGCTAGAATGTTATAAAAATACTAGTGAAATCCATGTACATAAAATCCCATTCACTTAAACCTTTTCACTCATAGCTGAAACAATCATATTGAAAACAGAAGTGGACCCATAGACAAATAAGTAACTCATTATTAAATGTTCCAAACATTTGAATACCTTTTACACATAAAATAACAATATGCATATAAAAAAATTGAAAACCATTTTTCTACCACTTTCATTATTTAAAAAACATTTATGTTCCCTCATGTATCATGTAACCTACCTCATAATCATTATCATGTCTCAAAATATTTGATCAAATATAGGCTTGATTCTCATATAGAGAAATTATTATCATATTCCTTCTATGAATTTCACTTCAACACTACTGGAAATAAATAAAACACTTCAATCTTGAGGAATTCATTTTAGGTTCAAGTCTCTGAGGCTATAAGAAAGTGGGTGAAAAATTGATATTATTTTCCTGAAAAGGTGGGATGAATGTTGAAATAAATGTACGATAAATGTCAATCCAAATGTCTCCATCAAAATTATTTCTACCCCACACATATTAAATTCCTTGTCCCCAGGAATATGATAATCCAATGTTTCACAAGTTTTTTATTTCCTTTTTTCAACTTTTTTAAACACAACTAAGTCAAATAAGATGCTCTGGGAAAACTAGAGAGTATCAAATATAAAACCCCCAGAAAAAATTTCAGAAATAATCCCATAGTTGGTACACAAGTGGTTTGTATTCGCTAACATCTCAATGGAAATAGGTCCAATAAAAAACAATCTATCTCCTTACGTAACAAATCAACACTTGTATCGGTACCCCAATAGATGTGGGTTACATTGTGAAGACAATAGATGTACACATTGTTAGAATAAAAAAGAATATAATGGCCATAGAGAAATACATGTAATGAATGTGGCTATTATGAAATATAACTCATATATCAATGATGGGATAATATCGTTCCATACACCTAAAATGACCCACATCGCATCAATAAACCCTCTCCAAGATTAAATCTCTCCCCCATACATAGAATGAAAAATCGTCATGAAAATATTAATGAGATTAATGGAAAGGATATCAACTAAGGAATCATCCAAAAAGGAATTTTCATGGATTTGAAGAGATATAAGATATAGAAAATGCATGGGTAGCTTAGTACATCAAAAAGGTTGATGATAAAACAAATTACTAACTAATTTTATGGAGACGTTCAAAATTACCAATGAATTGATGAAATATATGTTATATTCTAGACGAAAAACCATTATCATTATTCACTAAAGAATAATAGAAACAAGAGATGTTAAAACAATGGGTCAAAGTCATCATGGATATGGAAATAAAATTTTGGACAACAGAAATTAGAATGGGTGAAAATAAGTGCATAAAAATAGATTTTATTGAAAAACATTTTCAATGCAAGAAATATTATCAGAAATCATTTATGCTAAGATATAAAGAATAAAATAATTCCAAAAATTAATCATTATCCCAAATTGACTAGGGACACAAGTGGTATTCCCCATAATCTGTTACGAAAAAAATTAAGTTGCTTTCATGTGGGTTAATAAATGATAGGAATGATAGTTGTTTTTTTAAATTTAAATGTTTTTAGGGATGTAAATAATATGAAAGAAAATTAAAAACTTCTTAATGTAAGTGAATGTATTCTAAGGAAGATTGCATGCATCTGATGATGCTTCATAAATGTTATTCCTTTAAAATCTACACATTAATAACACATAAAACTATCACATAAGATAAGTCATAACGTAATACAATATAGGTGTATGGTAAAAATATGTATGATTAAATCAAATCCACTATAGTACAACGATAAATTTGATTATGGAAAAAAGATGCCTTTTATTTTAAAAAATTAAATGAATTTCAATTAAATGTATTGAAATGAAAACAAAACAATGATGGGTTTCCTCCCATTGAGTTCTATGATTATGTCATCAGCCGGACTTTTTAAAAATGTAACCTTCAATGAACATTAATATAAACCATACATCAACTTCTTCAATATTTGGAGTGTTGAATCCATTCCTTGAAAATGGTTTTATCTAGTAAGTATCACAATATCTCAATGAAAACATGTTATTAAAAATAATGGGTGGAAGGAAAGGGAAATAGACCACCTAAAAAGTGAATGAATTTACCACACCTGATGAAAATCTCACTAAACCGTTGATGTTATTGTAGAGAGATTCATCATGAATATCATAAACATTTAAACATTTTTTATTTTCATAAGAGAATAAATACCCATACTAAAATTTTTTATTGGTTGACATATATCGATCATATCCATCAATTAAGAATATAGGTTGACAATGTATCATAGTAAATTTTCTCAACTAACATCTAATATAGGGATATGCACTGGTTTCCAACTCATATAATGATTGATACATGGAATAAGAAATGAAGGCCCAATTGTAGAAGATAACACCATTTTTTCATCAATGAAAACTTTTTCAAATGATTCTTTTCTACGTCCCTAATCATAAATCACTATTATTACAAGTATCACCAAGAACTCAGGATCCTGCATGAAATACCATTCATCAATTTCTTCTAAATAAATAACATAGTTTTTTACTAAAAATGATTTTTGATTATCTAAATAGAATCATAGTTCATATTCCTCAATTTTAGAAATAATTTCAATGCCATAAATATTTTCATAAAAATGAAATCAAATTTCATTAGATGTGATGTCCTCATGAATGATGTAATTAATGTTGTCCTATCTCTATTCTGTTTCGATAAAAGAATAAATGTGTTCCAGATAAATTTCATCTTTTTCATTGGTAGATATAATTATATAAACACTGAATTCATCCTTTTTTAAATTTTGATGATTGGGTTGTGATCTCAGAGAAGAAATAAATAAAATCCCATTGTGTTGATAGACTATTATATTCAATAGGGTTAAAGATAAAACTCTCATATTCATGAAATGTTATTATATTGAAAAAATTAAATTTTCATCGAGAAGTGATAGTACATGGATGAAAGGAATTAAGAACAAAATAATTATCATAATTTGGTTATGGATGTCGTTCAAATGGAAATGTTACTACACTTTCATCAAAACGATTTTTTTAAATTGGATCATCAAGTGGTTATGAGGATAAATGATGTCCGTGGGGATTCATTTGATAGTATAAATTTTTCATTTCATTTTTTAAATCACTAGTTGAGATTTTTTATATTTTTATATATTTTTCCATAATTTTTTTCTTTTTATATATCATTCATTGATGAATGTAACTTCTCATTACATTTATCATGTATTTCAAACATCTTATTTGTCACAGTGGTAGTAGAATTTAACATGTATGAATTTATTGATTCATTTGAGTGACAAGAATTATAATGTATACATTTTATGGAATTATTCTACATTTACAATGATTACATATGTATACGAATTGTTTTATTGCATGGAGAAACATTCTCATATGGATTAAAACATGGACATGAATAATGATCAGTGATATAAATGATATTACATAGACATATCATGTGTCGTGAATCATTATTCATCATACCATGAGTTAGGGATATATAGGGTGGGAACTGGTTGTAACTGGGATGTTCGAACCATGATTTTTTTAAAATATTATTGCCATGAAAATATAAACAATGAGAAATTCCAAGAGTATTAAATAGTTTTGTTTGGTTTTTATTTTTTCATAAATTTATTAATTACTTTTTTAGAAATGAAAGCTTTGAAAAACCACTTAATGATACTACTTTCCCCGAATAAGGTTCCACAAATTTTTCATGTGCATCAAAACTCAAGAAAATTTTCAATATTTATTAAACTACAATCTAATGTAGAAGCGGAGATCATGGTTGAACCACATAGAGAATATTAGTAGACACTTTGAATATACACTTGGAAAATGTTCATATAGATGAGTTCTTAATGATATTGACAACTAATAAGTTTTAAAAAATAAATGACTAATTTAAATTGATAGTTTCAATTATTTAAAACTATCTAATCGAAAAAAATTATCTATATGAGAGACTTGAATTGATCGAAATGTCCGAGTCTTGATGTCCATTTAGGTGAATGAAATTTCAATTATTTAATTATCATATCTCAATAAATATTTATTTAATTATCTATTATTTCAAATTTATTCCAAATTATTCTAGGTCTCTTTATCGGATGATAGATATTATTCTAATGATTACACAAAGTACCGATCATTTCATTCTTTGTCCTCTTAAATAATTTGTTTATCAATGTAGCACATGAAAACGGATGAAATACAATAACCCATTTCTCTCAAAGTAAATTGTTATACCTCTCTTGGGTTATCTCATGTAAGATGAAATATTATGTATAAATAATACAAGTATGAAGTATATCGCACAAAATCATTTTATATTTTTGATTATTATATTTATTAATTTTGAATTAGCTCACTCGCTTGATCGAATTCCGAATAAATAAACTCTCTAAAAAATCAATTTCATCTAATTAAATATTAGGTATCACAAAAACCGGTACCAAATCATGTAAACATATCCCAATAAGAATTAATTTAAACCTAGATATAACTATGTTAATAAATATCCAATTAAAATTATTTCCAATGGAAATCGACCATGTTTCAAAAATAATAACACTAAATTATCGTCATTTTTAGGAAAACTACGACATAAAATAAACAATCCTCTTAGATGATAACAAAATATATAAAATCATAAATAGATATCCCAATTCTCATGTTGTTGTAATTGTCACTGCAGGTATCCATCAATGATTGAAAAAATTAAAAAACACCACTCAACCTATAGCCCCAATGTCAAACCACACCATCAGGACCCAAAAAAATGTTGGATCTGTATTTTATCGTTGCATGAACTGATGATATCCAGACATGAAGAAAAAATCTATGTGTGTGGATGATGTGCCTAAACTATCACTACACATTCGGAATTGGAGGAGGCTGGTCACCAACTTATGTTTTAGTCAGTAGAGGAGAGACCGTTTATCATGGTGTGCACAAGGATAATTGTGAAGATGGGATGCTACATAGTTTTAGGTGGGAGGGGTGGGGTGGGGATCTATCTATGTGGGAATGGAGGGGTGTGGGTAAGAAGGGGTGTTATAATATAGAGGTGGGTTCAGGTGATTAAGGAGAGAGAGTGGGGCACACATGGGGAAAAGGTAATGTGGGGGTAAAGAATCAGGGATTGGGTGGTGTGTAGGGATGATTGGGGTGAGGGGGAGGTGCTGGAGAAAATGTGGGGAGGGTGGGGCTTGTGATATGAGAGATAAAAGTAGGGGGTGGGGAGGGGTGATGTGAGAGAGGGGATGTTGTCAGGAGGATGGGTTTAGGGTTGGATGAGGTTGCAGTAATGTGGGAGGGTGATGGGGAATAAAACAATGTCAACAAAAGAATTAAAATTAAATTTGAAATTAAAAAATATTAAATTTTAGTGTCTAAAAGATAAATAATGTAATTATAATTAATAAATTATAATAATAATTATATATTATTGCATGTGTAATTAAATAAAATACTACTATTAAATAATAATATACTAATTAAAAAATAAAATTTTTAAATACTAAAGTATAATGAAATTAAAAAATGTGAAATAGAGAATTATAATATATATATACTAATAATAAAAACACTAATTTTAAAGAAAATAATGATAATAATATAGTTTGAGATATATTATAAAAAATTAATATGACTAATAAAAATACTATTTTAATAATATATATATATAAATTTACTAAAAATTATCAGAATATATCAAATACTATTAATATAAAAATTGAACTAGTAATATTAAAAATGGTTAAAGTAATTAATTAAAACTATTTTAGGAAATAATTAAAATAGTGGAGAAATCTATGTAGATCAATGAATGTGTATATATTATTGATAAAAAATTTCAAAATCCATGAAGTCAGTTGTTGTTATTTGGAATCACCCTATAAAATGTATCTTTGATGTTATTAATTAACCAGTGTGGACTTGATGTTCCTTATGGAATGAAAGTCAACATCGTGTGTTCTTATACCATTTTTCACATATGAGTCCAAATAAGGCATTAGTTAATGAAAATTGGATTAATGTATTAAAAGATAATCACAATAAATTTGAGAGGAACAAAGTCTAGAGATTAGTTGAACGACCTAAAGAAGTATATTTAATTGGAGTAGAATTGGTTTTCCAAAATTTGTATTGTGAGAATTGAATAATTATTAGAAAAAAATGATTGGATTGTTTTTAATATTTATAATCATCCAGAATGTATAGATTATGATGTATCCTACACACTGGTAGTATGAAGTTTTGTTATTCAAATACTTCTAGCCTTTGCATCATTTTTTAATTTCAAACTTCTACAAATGGATGTGTTGCATTGACCCAAACACCAATTAATGTAAATTCTTCTCAATCTAGTTAATGGTATCATTATGTTCAATGGTTATAAAATATGAATTCCATGGTTTTATGTTTTTTTATTTCATAATACATTTATGAATTGTTATCGTTGCTAATATAGCCATTTAACAGTGATCACATGATTAGAATAAATATAGGGCTTTAACAAATCCAATTTAGTCAGAAAAAGGAAGAATTGGCATCATCAAGTAGACTTCCTAATATGAAGGACATTTTTTAGAGCATGGAAAGGAGGTGGCATCAATAGGTTTAGATCTTGACAAAGCCCAATCTGAGCTGCAACACCTTATGCTCAATAGGAACCGCCTATGTGAGAAGTGGATGTTGATAGAGATTACCACCCAAACAATGTTATCCAAGCCACGCCAAGAGTCTCTCACCATCGCACACCTTACCCTTCAGTCTTATATAGCTTATATAAGGGATTATGTAACAAGGAATTAGTTATATGATTATGTGGATTATTTTTTCCCATAGTAATGATTATAACTACTTTTTATTATTTTTACGTTGTAAAAAGTTTTCAAAGAAAAAATATTATTTTTAGTTAATATTCAATTAAGAAATATACTTTTACGAACTAATGGATTTTGGAATTTAATAATATTTTAAATAAATATCATTACTGAATTACTTTTTCTGTAATATAAATGACTGTATTACTATTATGAATATGATTGTGATTTTTTATTAAGGTATGAAAGAAATTGTTGTCACAACCCATGAATTTTTTATAAATTTCGTTTTCATATTAAAAGTATAAATTCATGTATTTAGAAAAAAAATTAGAAAAAAGGAATATTATTTTTTGAATCAGGACGTCGAAATTATCCAATGTTAAATTTTACATAATTTTCGGGGAGAGTCAAATTGTTGGGAAAAAATTAAATACCATTTAAATGTATAATTATTTTTATGATATCATAATGTCCCAATAGTGATGTAAAAAAATACTATAAACAATATATTGGGCCTAAATACTTTTTACAATTAATTTATTGTGATTTGAGTTTTGTATGATTAATTTTACAATGCATTAGTGGTCCATTAAAGACTTGTAAAACATTTTACCATTTTAAAATGATTTCCTTGAGAGTGTGACTCACCTCCACATACGAAACCATATTATTTTAAGAATTTCGACCATTGTCATTATAAAAAATTATTTTACACTACCCTTTTAATAAAACCATGGGAAAAAACCATTGGTGGGTGTCTGGTTTAGATTGCTTTAATGGGTGGTGGCACAAACCTAATTTATAAACAATTCCATATACATTCCTATATAGACCCACCAATGATCCCACTTACTCTTCACTCAAAACATTTGGATCTTGACCAACCCTAGGTCTCCTCTATCTGGAATCCTCCCAAGGTGCCCCATGCTCTCATGAAGCCTCTCCCTATCCCCTCCCAATCCTTTGAGATCACACTTCCAAGTAAGGGATTCCTTCCATTCTCATTTTAGAAAGGATTATTAATATTATTATATCCTTTTATTTTCAATTATAAATGTTTTTTATGATTATAAAACACCCCCAGACATACCTATTTATGTTTTAATGATTATGTAGCCCTTTTATGTCTCATTAATGCCTCCCATTTACACCTGTTACTATGTCGAAATTCCTTAAAGAGTTTCACTCTTTTCATTTACAAAAAGAAATTATTTTGTATTATAAATAAAAATTCCATGTCATATGTTGGGAAATGTATATATAAGACCCACTTAATATATATTTTATGTACATATAATGAGACACCACTTTCTCTCTCATCAACCATTTTTATGAATAATTTATGTCATAGCATTATGCTGCCGAAATTGCACCGCGATTTTCTAGTCCATTGTCATTATGTCATGAATACCATGATCATTTCCTTATCAAGGGAATTCACCATTATGTACATATACTTATTGATTATATAGATTTAAGTACTAATTCAACATTCCATTATTGTGAAATAAATGATTATCTTTAATGATTCCATGATTTATGATCAATGTGGCACACTTATGCATGAAAAGAAATGTTTTAAGACGGGTTCACCCTGATACTGATCTAATGCATTAGGTAGGGAAAAGTGACATGATAAGTCAATTTAAATGTTGTTTTAATTATTATAGTTCAATTTCTCTGAGGGTTCACTCATGCTCGATGTGAAATGATCCTTGATCATGCTAATACCATGTTAAGTGTTTTCGCCACATTTCCATGTTATGATAATCATGCTATATCATGCCTTTATGTTCATGTTTCTTTTATGATCCAATAATATGGATATTGCCTAACATTTAATGTTTTCTTCATGTTATGCATTTTTTAATCTCTTAATAGGATTTATATCTCAATCTTTTTTAAGCATGGCCTCTGGTTATCCCATGAAAAGGTATGTTAGAGGGAATGTGGTGGTAATGTAAAGGGTGTTTTTAAATAAATATGGTCTGTTTCAAGTTATAAGTCGTTATGTAATGTTCCAAATATCCAATGACACAATAAATCTTGATATTCAATCTTGTATCAAGTGAATATTTAATGTGATAAATCTCATTTATGTTTATAATAAAAATAACTGTTGTTATTTTTGAAGAGTTATTTTCATAAAAGATATATTTAGAATATGTTTAGGTTAGTCAACCTATTATTATTATAAATAAATAACAACATGATTACGTTTATATACATTCCAAATAATTATATGGACTTACAAAAAATCGTAGAGCATGATATGATAGATTAATATGATTTTGGTTATGTTTTTTTACGGGATCATCAGATCTAAAAGTATTCATAATGGGAAAAAATAAAAATATATTGATCACTAAAATATGTGTTGATGACATTAAATTCATATCGACTCGTAATAATTTAATAAATTCCATTATATATCTTATGAAATATGAGTTTGAAATGACTATTATGTGTAGGGTAACATATTTTCTTGGGTTTCAAATTTCACATAATCTAGAAGTAACATTTCTATGTCAACATAAATATATAAAAAATTTTCCTACAAATAAATATTCGACAGAAATAAATGTAATGCATCCCCCATTGTTACCTCAATCACATTAGATCTGGATGAATCCTTGAGACCCGTTGATCAAAATATTTTTAGAAATATGATAGAATGTATATATTAAATAAATTCTTGTCATCATGATTTAATTATTTTCATATGATTATTTACATGACATAAATATAATTCAATGGAATCCCATTTAAAATATTTTAAAAATAATTAACCTTATGTGACCTAGGGATTTAGGAATATTTTATCCATCTAGAATAAATTTGAACTAAATAATTTATCGAATGAAAACCTTGGTGGTTAATGAATAGATTAGAAAAAAACATATTGAAAGGGAAATTTATTAGAAGACTAATTAGTTTCATGGTAATATATGAAACATCACTCTGATGAAAATTTAAATATATAAGGAACATACGTGGATTCTTTAAGCTATTATGATCTAGTGTTGTGGATGAAACACACACTCACTAACTATGGCATTAGTTTTACAAAATCTAAAATACATTGAGATATCTCAAGGGAAATATCATTACGTAAAACCGTTGAACATAACTCATGTGAAAATAACAAACATATAAGATAACATTTATATAAGGATCACTCACTGAAACGAAATATAATATAACAATTCATCATAATTCATGATCAATTAGCTGGCATTCTTTAAAAAACTTCTTATATCTAATAAATGTGAATACATTAATCATGATCTTGGAATGTTCAATTTTTAATAATCATTTATGTGTAAATCCTTTTTAAAAATATATATTCATTAAGATAACTATTTTTATATTGGCTGTCTATATATATTATGTTTTAAAAACAATTTATTAAATTAAATTTTTCTAAAAATTAAAATTTTACAAAAACATTTATCACAATATCATTCTCAGACACATGAATTGAGAAATTAATTGATTCATAATCCTTAAAATTTTCATTGGAGTTTGAAAACATTATAAAAGAATCCATACTCAAAATTTCACAAAAAAACTATTTAATATTAAATATTTTTGTATTTAGTTTTTATTTTCCAAATTATTTTAATCAGTTGTGTTTATAAAAATAAATATGATCAGGTTATTTGTATTGATGAAAATCATCATTTCAAATGGTACTTGTATATTATTTTTTTAATTTTCAAAATCTCATAACATAATTTATTAAAATTATATTGTTATATTTTTTTTATAAAAATTGGCTTTTTACATTGAATTATTGAAACTATTTTCTGATTGTATTCATCCACACTTGATAAATGTATTAGTAATCCTTCATAATAAAAAAATCAGAAATAAGATATCAAATGTAATCTTGACCATCATATAAAATTGGGTTTCATCATAACCATTATTTTTCTTGTGGTAGATTTTTTTTCACCCTGATCGCTATATAAAGAAGTGTTTTCCCCCTGTGTACCACAATGGTTATTCTAGTATTTTTTATCTTGACTTACTAGACCCTTTATGTTTATCAGCCTGTATGATCCTCGTTTTTATTTCCATTTCTATCTCAGCATCAATATGATGGAGAATAATAAGGATTTAATTAATTTGTCTGTGTTCGTAGAAAGGACTATCGAATGATTTGTCTATGAAAAATAGTATTCAAATTAGATTTGAATAAATCAATTTAATGGTTTTAAATTTGTTTTTTTAAGAGGGAATGACTTTTTTTATCATGATATAGACCAATAATTTTATTAATAATTTTTTTCAAGTAGTCTGATAATGAAAACATAAATTTCATGACATATATGTAAAATTATATAAGGTTAAATATAAAAATATTGTTAAAAAAGATGGAATACCATTATATGGATATGAATACATTTATTCACAAAAATTTCCAGATGATCATAAAAAATTAAATAAGAAATATGCATATGAATCATTATTCTCACATTATGATAAATTAAGTAATGTTTCACACAATACTCCATATCTTTATGTAGTTTCATTATGGATTAAAGGATTCCACATTTTATGGAATGTGGATTGAGATACTTTAAAATTTATATATGTTTTTTATTGGACTCCCTTATTAATTTTTGAATGGTAAATCCTATGAAATTTATCCTTATTATTGTTAAAACATGAAAACATGGACAATAAAGTCACATATTAAATTTCCCATGTAAAATGGTGGATAAATATATATATATTATCATTTTAAAAAACAAATCATATGTGATGTGGGAGAAAATTTATTTTTTATGTGATGATGCAATGAATAGGATGAGTATAAGGTTTTATAAATAATAAATTAAGTTTTTTAAAAATCATAATAAAGCTAAATTATGGGTGGGAAAATTAGGAACATAAGAAATGGATAATAATATGCATAATTAGATGTTTGGGCCCTCCAATCCTAATATAAAAATAAACATAAGAATTTTTTTGATTATTTTTTTGATTTGATGAAATAAAAAAATAAATATAATCATGGGGATCCATAGTTCTGAACTGATCCCATAGAATAAGAATATAATATAACATGTGTTACTAAAACTCTTGAATAATAATACATATTGATGATGAGAAATAAAAATTTTACATAAGTTGTGGGTTGTGAAAATTTATTGATTGGAGTAGAAATAGACTATGAGAAAACAATTTACCTTCTACCTAGCCCAATAATGTGATTATGAGAGATGTATTATACTTTCGATTATCATTTTTAGTTAAATATTATGGTCAAACTATGGTTGATATATGGAACTAAATTTTTAGTCAGAATGAATCGAAGCTCAAAATTCAAAAAAATAAATTCTAACAAAAAAATGAGTGAATGTGAAATCATATAAATATGATGAAGTTATAAAACTAACATGAAAAGGGTAATGGAGTGGAATTTCATAAATATAATTTTATTTAAAAATAAAAAAAATATATTTATATGAATTAGAAGAATATGATGAATACAAATATTGTGTAGAAGAATTTGTTGAATCGGTGGATAATTAAGAAGTGTAAGATCATGATATGAATAAAGTAGAAGATGTTAATTAATAAAATAAATCACATAAGAATCCATCATATTCATCGTCATCGTCATCATCATCATCATCATCAACATCAGATCTTCCTTCAAAAAATGATAATGAATAGAATATTTTAATTACTCAGTAAGAAAAAATCATTATTTATTGTAGGTGTGTACTAGTATTGGAATGAATATTTGTATGAAAACTCAATGACCATAATTTCTCACAATGGTGATAACGATGAAGTAATATCATGGAATATTCTAATGATAATGAAAATGATGAAAAATTTCCTTACAAGATAATAATACAGTTTTGAAAAAAGATAACGTGAATGTAAAATAAATTGATGTCAAACCAATCCTAATAAAACACTGTGAGATTCAGCAAGATCAATCTATTTATACCAAAAAAATTCATTAGAATAATTTGATTATATTTTTATTATATTGATAATTATTAATCAAAAAATTACATATTTTATAAGGATTTATGAATGAGAAATGATAATGGATGGAAATATTGATAAAAAACTAAATTTCAAATGATTTTAAAAGAGAGTGGGAATCATCAAGAGGTAGAATTAATTTTATCCCATAAAATTTATTTACTTCATAAAAATTAGACAAATAAAATGATAAATAGTCTATTCATGTTGGTGGAGATGTTCCATCACATGATGATCAATGTGATGAAATCAATTAATGTTATGTAGAATCAGAAAATTCTTTCTATCAGTTTTGGTAACACGTTGTTGAAAGTGTATTGTATGTTGAAGACTTTTGAGATGATACTAATAAATAAACCAAGGATGTATAATATCTAAAAATAAATATTTGGGAAATGGGGATAGATATGAACCGATCATATCATGGGAGGGTAAATTTATCATATTGAGATACCATAACAAGGTGTTATGTAATAATGTTTGGATTCAACCTGAAATATAAATGAATATGAAAAAATACTATCAAAATATCAACAAGGAAAAAAACATTTTAAGACCCTAATGATGAATTAATGATTACTTTTCTTTAGAGATATCATTTTATTTTATTTAAAACATTTTAATTTTTTTGAATCAGTTATATTTTCATCAAACTATGAATTTTTAAATATTTCCAAATTTTTAATTTATGAATGCTATATTTTATGTTGTTGTGGATGATTAGTTAAATAATTGTGTTGTTTAATTTAATTTTTTCCTTCTCTAACATTTCCAGAAACACCTGAATATTCCGATTATTTTTGGAAATCACAATGGGGAGAATTTTATAGAAATAGATTGAAATTTGTAATTCAATAAAAAATATTATCAAAGATAGATTTCATAATATTATGGTTGAATATTTGATTACAAATGAGGGTAAGATAAAATGGATATGATATTATTCTTATGGGGAGTTTTTCATATTTATCATTTCACTATCTAATGTATTCACATGATTTATGAACTCATGAAGAGTTACGGTTTTAGCATTATGCCTGAATATTAAGAACATAAATGAACAAGGAATTTATGTTTTTCATTGTTATTTTTAATTTAATTTTTATGTATGGTACCTTATAAAAGGGGATATTATTGACATGGAAGTTATAATTCTTACATTTTCATTCCAATTTCTGAAAATAAAATAAAACATTATTTAAAACGTATTTACTAACATATTGTATACAAAAAATTTTAGAATTATTTATATGATAACACAATATTTTATCATACTGAGAATAACTTATAAATCATTAAAAATATAAACATTACATTATTTATTATGACTATTTTAATGAATATGAGTTTGATTAATCAAACTCAGATTTATCATAACTAGTAGTTGTAATTTCAGTAAGGTTTTTCCTAGTAACAAATATATAATATTCGTAAGGATATCAGTACAGATAAGAATCAGACTAATACTCATAATCTTTTTCACAGTCTCAATCATAAGGAAGTCTATCGGACAGATCTATTCATATAATTGGAATGTGGACGACATGATTCAAATGTACATATTATTTTTAACATTGTAATGGGGTTAACCATTATAACATTAGAAATTCAGTTATGAAGGGCATTCCAGTTCCATGTTTCTAAGGCCATTGAAAAAATCATGGAAAATATTACCATTGGGATGATATTTATTTATAATAGGTCATATAATGCGTTTATAGCAGGAAAATTACATTATCTATCGAGTTTATCTAAATATTACATTGCGTGAACATGTCAATCTTATAAATTTGTACTTTTTTAGAGACAATAAATCTAAGGAATCATTTTCTCGTTATCTTC
This sequence comes from Viscum album, assembly GCA_963277665.1. Lineage (NCBI taxonomy): Eukaryota > Viridiplantae > Streptophyta > Magnoliopsida > Santalales > Viscaceae > Viscum > Viscum album. The sequence continues at coordinate 394,079,722 of OY728161.1, forward strand.
TTATAAACAATTTAAATTGAAATAGTGTCCAATCACCTAACAAATTGAGGGAATATGATGATAGAGTGATGGATAATAGAATCCTTCTAGTTGATGTATAATGAGACTAGGTACATAGATACAATCAGATCATCATATTATGGAATTATGATGATTGAATGAAAGATCTATTCAGATAATCATATCAAGGTATTTACATGTATGGAAAGCCATATATTGTTGTGAGTATAATAAATTTGATACCTGTAGTTGGGGTTATCAAATACCATATAATAAATGTTAAAATATATTTATCAATTAATAACATTAAATATATTATTTATTTTGTTCTATATTTTACTAGTTTTTATAAGTATTTTTAATTCTTATACTTGTAATAAAATGTTGATCATCATATTAAACATTTTAATTTTTTTATATAGTTTATACTGTGATTTTAAAAATAAAAATATTAAGATAAATTGGATTCATAGTGACAAAAATATTCTCATTGATATTATTATATGGTATTTCGATTATTATTCTAGGACATTATTAATCAACCATAGGGCCATGTCTGATACCCATAATTTATGTGGCTTGTGTAATTTTTCCATTTAATTTTATTACGCTATGTTTTGTAAAATAAGAATTCACCCCCATATGGTATGTTTATTCATTTAAGAAAATTATTCTGATCCTAATCATTTTTTAATATAAACTAATTCTATTATACATAGTACACCATCATGATTCATGTGCTCATTAATTCCTCAGAGTAAACAACAATGAATCATTCAATGAAATCTCCCCAAAAAAAGCCATGTTTGGAACCTATAACATATCATATAATTCCATTCATAAATCATATGATTCACAATAATAAAATTTAACTCCATATATGGGATCAATCTCCCATATAAATTATAAATTCCTAACTAAACTCACACACGTGAATCATTATCACATGAAATTTAGAAAACACTTAAAACATAAAATTTCATTATATGTGTAATCGAGCATAGTCTCATCCTCAAACATAATTTTAATTTGAAATTTATGGCATGACATTAAAATAATTCAATATTTTTACCATATCGTAGGATTTTAATATAGTTATAGAGATATAGGGCATTCTTAACTATATTACCTTAATGCCACTTTTTAATGGGTAACCCTAACATGTCCACATAGCTACAAAAATGTGGCACGTGATCACATTGTGTTATCATTTCATACCCTCAATCTCAATATTATCTCATTTCCATGTTCAGCATCCACCTTCCCAGACAAGAAATCAGCATCCAAAAATCCCCTAATTGGATTATCACCAATATGTATATCTCATCCTCATGAATCCTGGGCAAAACACTAAATATAAGAAAATAAATTCAACATGAACATGAATGAACAAGTTTTACTAGAGGGAAACCATATTCATTAATCAACTTCATTTTATTCATTGACTATTTGAACTAGTGTACTGTTTTTCCAAAAAATATTTATTCTCAATTAGGTATAAATAATTTGAATGAGTCTCTGATTATATCTATTTGTCATCTTCAATAATTGACATTTTAATCCAAAGTCAAATATAAATACCAATTATTGGAAGCTTAATTTTATACATTATATTTTGAAATCATTTCTAAATTTTATTAATAAGGATGAGTCAATCCTTTCAAATAATCATAGATATATAATTTATTAGAAACAGGAACATAATATATTCGTAAACCCAAAAGTTACATTTGGACATATTTTTTGAAAAATGTTATTTTTATTATATATATGACATATTTATCAATCAATATCATTATATTGTCCTTAGTCCATGAATAGTCCTTTTCCACAATTAATTAGTTATAATAGGTTTGGGTCACTGTCATCAACCTGTTTAAGAACAACCGTATAAATTTTAATATGATATAAACTATCCTTTGAATCATTAATGAGTCATGATTCATTGATTCCACTAGTTTTCAGTAATATGGAGATATTCTCAAGATATTTTATAAACGAACATCAATAATTGAGCCTAGATGTTCTTCAGTGTTGATCCTAGAAGAATCAATATGTTTTTTGTTTAAGTCCATTGGAATCATATTCTAAATAGGATTTGTTATCATAATTAAACCACCATTATATTTAATATTATGATTTATTTACAATATTTATCTATATTTTATTTCACTTTAGTTTAAGTTTTCATATTTTACAAACTAGTCACCTACCGTTGTGAGAATCAATTTCATTAGGCCATTAATTAATATTCAATCATTAAATCATAATTCATAGTTAAATATATCATTGTACATCTATGGTAGGTTTTGATACATTATTTTGGAAACATTTAATGTTAAATAATATGTCAGGTAATCACTAGCTCATCGAAAGATAGGGTTTTCTTAGTTCATCTTGTTTTTACTCATTTAGTTGAATTTTTATGTGTTCATTGCACCCCACGGTTGATACAAAGGTCTAATGGGAGGTTGGGGATTCAACATTATATGACTGACTATTAATTACATTATAGCACTCAACTTTTCACATTGTCAGGTGAATTGTGAATATGGAAAAATTTACTTACATTTGTTCATCCATAACATATAAAACATAAATAATACAATTTATATTAAAAAATATTATATAATCATAAAATTTAAGCATTACATACTTAATTGAACTGTAATATTTTAGTGTATAAAATAAATTAAATACAAAATATTCGATTGAAAAATATTCATTTTAAAAAAATGCCATCAGAATAAACGTTTTCAATGATCAAAATCCAACAATTAACATGAAAAATAATTTTTTAATAATAGACACCCCATCACGTCCATAAAATTTTCCTAAAAAATTATCTTCAATTAATTATTTTTTAATAAATTAGTCTAGAAAAAAATATGTATATAAATATTCGATGAATAGAAATGTTAATGATAGATCATCCCATTATAAGAAATTCTGCCATATTATCAAAATTTCAGAAAAATGGAAAAAAAATAATTAAAAATGATATTGCTCAATTTATTAAATTGGTTTATTCCGAATTTAAACACACACTACTTCTTTAACTGTTAGGATATAACATGACTTCGAATTCTTTTAAAGGAATATAGTATAATTATTAACAATCAAATGTTTCATGAAAAACATACGAGAATCAAAGAAACTAAATTATCCATCCAATTATGAAAATTATCAATATTCCTTCTTTAACCATTCCGAATAACCCACATTGTTTTATGATATATATATATATAAATGAATTATATGAGAATATAAATAACATGAATAAAAAATTTTAATATTGGATTAATCATTTCTAATACTTTTTAAAATTCATTAAATGTAATGTCATAGAAATTTTGTATAACTTATTTTATTATATGAAATTATTACTAGACTGTAAAATACGACCACGTGCAATTCCGTGGCCCCGAGTGCCCGAAATTTTCAGTTGAGGTTTTGTTACTCTTTAATTAGGGTGCTTAAGATGTTTTACTAGAAATGTGGAATAACTCTTATACGGTTTTCCAGATCATAAATCTGAGGGAACCATTACATTCAGAATGGATGTTTTACCCTAAGCGTTACTTTAGATTGGTCAGCATGGGCCTCCTAGGAGAAAACCCAAAAATGTCCTAATCATAAATAAAATAATTAAATAATTTTTTTTAAAATGCTTATAACTCATGAACAGTAACTGGAATTGAAAATATGAGACCACCGCTGAACCCGTGTGGGTATACTCTTATTAGGAAGATAATAAGATAGGTTGATGTGAGCCACCAGTGAAAGTTAGAATTTGGTTCTAAATTAAACTACTAAATAACAAATATTTTATTGTAAAATTAATAACATCTAAACGGTAATTCAGATTAAATATCTGAGAGTACCATTGGGTCCATTCAGGTGTGTTTCACATAGAAATTTCCTAACCTCAACCATCGCGGGTCAAGGGTGACTGTTATAATTTTTCCGAACATTTTTCCGTGTACATTCAGTAAATGCGCAAGCGAAGTTATATAACTTTTGAACCACTGATCAAAAATGAAATCTGAGGACCTCGTGGAACTCGTTGTGCAAGTATAAGATTAAAGAGGCATTCACATCGATCGAAGTAGGTCTGGAGAAAACGTCAGTTTTTTGAAATTTTTAATAGAAATAATAAAATAAAATTATTATTTTATTTTTATTCTATTCCTCCAACGAACGAGGGGTAAGGTGGGACCAGTGATTTGCTAAGAAAATAAATGGATTTACCTTACATTTCCATGTAACTGAACCATTGGGGAATTAAGAAGTTTCCTAATTAATGGGCATCCATTAACTCCATGAACGTTGCACATCGTTCACCTCTTCTATTTATATGGAATTTCGGGAGAGTTGTTTGAACTTCTTGGCCAAGAAAGGAAGTTCTAAAAAAGTGTAGTGACACCAACACCATAGAGAATGAATCCAATACTAGTGGGAGTTCATGAGCGACACTAAGACCCTGAATCAGATATCGACGAGTTAGTGACGTCGTTAGAGGCATGTTGCAGGGGGGGTGATGAAAAATGAAAATTCCTCAAATGCAGACACTCTATGAAGATCTTGAGGTAGGGGTTATCTATGTTTGTGTGTTTTTTATTTCCTCTTTCCCATTATTACATTTATGCGAAGAACATGTGTTAACCGACTAACAGGTTGACCCATGATTCCTTCGTCTTGCAAGGAGGATGTTGCGGGGTATCTTGTAGGGTTATTTGTTGTTTTATACCCCGTACTTGTTTATGACCTTCTTTGTGATTCATGAAAAAATAATATGATTACTATCTTTCTAACACAGAGAGAGCGGGCCAAAAAAACATGGCCCGACCTCTCCATAACCTTTATGAATTTTTACAGGCATAAAATGATGGCGATGTCCCGAGACAGGGGAAGAAAACATCGGAATGAAGAACGGGTTACTAGGGCACGCCTGTGACTAGAGGAACATCACCAGTGGGACTTGAGAGTGGTGATCGAGTCTCTGGTCGACTGTGAAGAAGGAGACGGCGTGGCCACACCGTCGGAGAAGGGTCACAGCATGTCCGTCGCGGTGATTCTAGGGCGGTGACCGAAACTACGGACTGCCGCGCGAATGGGACGGCGGGGCACATCTGCACCATCTGACATGTTGGATCTGTTGCCTTGTGCCTCAGTGGAAAGGGGAGGTGGATGTCTGAGTCAGTCGCTGATGATGGCGCAACCCATAACCGCAAAGCGTGGAGGAGAATGGCTAGCAGGCCAGCTGCCGAGCCCATTGGGCCGCCGCACCGTGGGCCGCCCAGCGGGCTGGGCTGGACATGGGTCAGGCTGGATCTACCCGATCAGGGTCCAGTCGGCACAGGCCAGGTCAGGTCGGTGTAGGCCAGGTTGGGCAGGGGCGGTCCAACCGGGTCGGACCAGACCCGGACTAGTTTTTCCCATATACACTCGTTCGGTCATATCAGGAGCTACATGAGTCTGTTTGTTGAACTGTCTGCGGTTCGAGAATCATTGGATAGAGACCGTCCATTTTGTATATCTCACATGTTCTTTGGTTAATTATGGGGCATGGGAGGGTTAGAATTAACAAAAATTCAATCGGGTCCTTGGGATTAAGAGGCCAATAACTTACAGATCGAGCGTCTGATTGATGCACATCTTGCTTCTTTGAGACCCCTTTTACGTTGAGGTACATTGGGTTTCTTTTTCATGAGACTTTAAGGAATTTGGTGTGTTGACCCGTGGCTATAGGAGTGAACCCTCCCAGAATCAAGAGAGGATAGTGCGGGAACCCCTATAGATGGTCGTATCATGAGAAAGGCATCCTATATGGGTCTGTGCTTTGGGATCCTATGTAGGTAATTACTTTGGGAACATTCATGGGTCTGTGATTGAGAGTCTCACTTGGATCCTCTCTATGAAATACATGTGGGACTACTCTAGGACCCTATGTGGGTCTTCTCTACTAGGATCCTTTGTGGGTTTTCTATACGAGGATCATTCGTGGGACTGATGATTTAGAAACCTATGTGGGTCTGCCTTTTAACATAGTACGATGATTCAGTAGTATTATCTAATCATATTTACTAACATACCGAAGTTATACCTAGTGTGATATGAGTTAGTACCTCTGGGTTTCCTCATGATTGAGATAGATTACTTCATAACATAGGTATATGTATGTGTATATACCTATGTATGGTTATCTGTTTTTTTCAAACATTTTTCATTATCGTTTGGTGCATTTGTGAGACCCTAAGGGTCTCGGGGTCCCTAATGAGTATCATTATATTCATCCATGCACAGGCTATGCCCACACATTGTTGTGTTGGATGCAGAGGACAGACAACACTGACTGTGGCTGTGATTACCTGGACCGGACGGTTCATGGAGGCGGACCATACGACCTGTCTATACGAAGAGGTGACTGGTGGACGTAGAGTTTTTTGTAGGTTATCTGTACCTACCCGTTAGGCAGTAACTCGGAGGATGATCGAGTATCTATCATTCAATTTCTTTAGTTGTACTTGTACATTTAATGTTTGGATTTTATTCACGCCCCTTTTAGATTCGACACTCTTTGGGTTATATAGTTTTCTTGTGTTCGTATCATGATGTGTGATTGGTTCCATGAGTTTACAGGTTATGAAGGAAATTCCTTCCAAGATTTAGGGAATAATCCTTTTTGTGATAGTTGCCTGCCCCTGGCCTATGGAAGGAGGGCCTGGGGTAGTCACGGCATGGGCCCCGGGGGACGGGTCATGGAAAATTTTTATCAGATGATTTTGATTCTATTGAAGAACTAGGACTCTAATCTTCTTTTGTTTGGCGATAGTGTTATGTGTTATGAGTGTGGTTTTCTGTTTGGGGAATCTGGTGCTAGTGTGGTGGATGACGTATCCATACACTAGGACCCTCCATTCTAATTTCAGAATCGGCAAACAAGAACACCGATTGCGTGTGTTTTGTAATGTTTTATTTTTAATTTCTTTCAGTCACCTCACCAGGTATAACATAATGACTGTGGAAGAACATTTACTTACCAAGATGTTGTTGCACAGAGAGCAAGCTAGGATTCCAGAGAGAGTACACAATGAAGACCCACCGAGTGACGAGGCACCAGTTTAGGGTCCTCTTACTATGTTGGCACCTTGAGGTGGTGTACGAGCAGCACGACCACCCATTGGGTATTAGTTACCACCAGCCGCACTAGCTGACTGTGTACGCAGACTGAGGGCGTTGCAAGAGTTCCAGTAGTATAGGCCTACAAGGTTTCAATGTGAGAATGTTTCCCACGCAGCATGGGGATGCTGACTGTCAGGCTAGACATGCTCAGATATCCTAGGGGAAGGCACCTGATAGATTTTTTCAAGGTGAGGGGCACATCATCTTCTTCAGGGGACGTACCATGGGTCATGTGGAACGTCGGGAGGAGGTGTTTAGGAAGATACATATGTCCCATTTGGTGGTACATCCTTCTGTGGTGAAGATGTACCGGATTCACCGGCATCAGTACTGGTGGCTAGAGATGAAGAAAGCAGTGGCAAAGTTTGTATCACGATTTATCACTTTTCCGCAAGTGAATATTTCACAATGTTGGTAGAATTATTATGCCATCAAGATACATAATCCCTTGTTGTTCCAGGATGGGAACCACGAATTCTTGTGAGCCTCTCATCGACAACGACTATGAATATTTGGATGAGGTGACAAGTTGTCACTGAGGTTTATCAGTTATTTTCTTATACATCATAGGATAGGCTTGGTTTCGTACCTCTTGGCCCATCCACTGTAGTTGGAGAGAGTGCACGACATCTTCCACGTATCCCAACAGAGGAGATACGTGCATGACCCACCCCACATCATCAACCACGACATGCTGGACTTTGATGATGGGGTGACGTTTACGGAGGTTCCAGTAGATTTTGAGGATTGATAGTAGATGATCCTTCGTGGGTGGTCGATACCTCTGGTGCAACATCATTGGCACTATGGAATCCTGCAGAAGGGCACATAGGAACAGGAGTCTTAGATTCATGCTTTGTACCTTCTTTTGGTTGTTTTGTCTTTGTTTTGGATTTCGATGACATAAATCCCAATGGTTGGAAGAATGTAATGTCCTGAAAATTCTGTATAATTTTTTTATATATATGGAATTATTAAAAGACCTTGAAATCTGACGGCACATGATTTTGAGGCCCGGAGTGCCCGAAATGATCCGTCGAAGTTTTTTAAATCTTTAATTAGCTCGGGTAAATAGTTATTTTTTGAAAAAGTGGAATAACTATTTAAGGGATTCCAAGAACAGAAATCTGAGGGCGCCGTTGAGTTCAGAATGGTGAGTTTACCCTAGGCATGACTTTATTTTGGTCTTTGAGGGCCTCCTGTGAGAAAACAAAAAAAGGATTAATCATAAATAAAATAATTAGATAAATTACTTAATTTTTTAAATTCTTATAACTCATAAATGTTAACTCAGATTGAAAATCTGAAACCACTGCTAGACATGAGATGGTATACCCTCTTTAGGCATATACTAACATTGGTTGGTGTGAGCCACCAGTGAATGTTAGTTTTTCACCATAAATAAAATAATTAGTTAACAATTGTTTTATTTTATAATTCATAACATCTAAAATGTAACTCAGATTAAAAATCTGAGAGTACCGATGGGTTATTTGGGGTGTGTTTCACTTACGAAGAGTCTATCCATGACTAGCGCTGGTTGAGGGTGACATTTATAATTATTCCAAACGTTTTTTTGTGTATGTTTAGTAACCGCATGAGCGGCGTTATATAACTTTTGAACTGGTGCTCAGAATTGAAATCTCAGGACACTGTTGAACCTGTAATGCTAGAATTTTCATAAGGATACCTTCACTTCGACCGCAGTAGGTGTGGATAAAAAGTTTTTTTTGGAACTTTTTAATAGAATAAATAAAATAACTTTATTATTTTATTTTTATTTTATTGCTCCAATGGCCGAGAAATAAGGTGGGACATGCGAAGTGTCAATCCAATAAATGGAATGACCTTTCAATTTAATGTAACCGCACCATTGGGGAATTATGAAGGTTCCTAATTAATGTGAGTGCATTAATTCCATGAAATTTGTGCAACCTTACCATCTCTTATTTATATAGACTAAGGGAATAGGTGTTGGCACTGCTTTACCGAGCAACGTCGTGCTGAAAAAGTGCAGTGATGCCAAACCCTTGGAGGACGGAGCTATTACCAACTGAAGTTGACTAGAGACACTGAAATCATGAACTAGAGATTGATGAACGACAGACATCCTTAGAGGCCAGTTGTGGGGGGGGGGGGGACGATGAACGTTGTAACTTCCTCACACGCGGATTCTCTTTGACGAACATGAGGTAGGGGTTATCTTCGTTTGTGTGTTTTTGATTTCCACTTCCCCGTACCAAAATTTATTTAAATATCATGGCTCAACCAACTAAAGGGTTGACCCATGATTCCTTCGTATTTGCGAGAGGATGTTGTGGGGTATCATATAGGGTTTTTGGTTGTTTTATAACCCTTGTCTATTCTTGAGGTTAATCATAATTCATGAACAAATAAGAATATTGATATCATTCTAACATGGAGAGAGAGGGCCAAACAAACACGACTCAAACTCTCCAAAAACGTTATGAATTTTTATGGGCTTGATATAAATTCAATGTCCCATGATATGTTCAGAAATATTCTGAAAGAAGAATGGGCCACCGGGGCGTGCTCGGTTACCTAAGAAACGTCACCGGTGGTACTCGGGAGCGGCGATCGGCACTTCGACTGGCCGTGACGATGGCGTCGGCGCGACTACGCTGCTGGAGAAGGGTCATGGCCCGTCATCCACAGCAGATAAAGGGTGAAGGCCGACACTCTGGCTAGTCATGTGAAGGGGATGGAGGTGCACGCCCACACTGCCTGGCGTGCAGGACTGCTGCCTTGTGGCTCGGTGGCAAAGGGAGGGTGGTCGGCTGAGCCGATAGCCAGTGATGGCGCGGCGTGTGACAACGTCGTGCAGAGGAGGCTGGCCATCTGGCTAGCTGATTCACCCATCAGGTCACCGCACCATGGGATTCCTAATAGGCTGGTCCAGACTTGGGTCTGTTAGGGGCGTCTCGACACGGGTCGGGTCGGGTCGGCCCAGGTCGTACGAGGACAAGTTTGGACCCTATCCACTCTTTCGGTTATATCAGGAGATATGGGAGTCTGTTTGACGAACTGTCTAAGGAGTCCAGAACCTTGGATAGAGATGGTACATTTGGTATACCCCACTCGAGATTTATATAAATATGGGGTATGGATAGGTTGTAATGAACATGAATCCATCAGGGTCCTCAGGACTAAAATTCCAATAACTTACAGACAGGGAGTCCGAATGAAGCACCACCTATTGTGTTGATACCCCTTTAATGTGGTTGTCTATTGGGATACTTCATCATGAGACTTCATGGTAATTGGAGTATGGACCTATGGCCTGAGTAGAGGACCCTTATAAAATCCAGAATGCTTAGAATGGGAACCTTTTAGTTGGTTGTATCATCGGAAATGGATCCTCTATGGGTATGTGATTTAGAATCATATGTGGGTCTATGCTTTGGGATACTTCATTGGTATGTGATCAAGAGACTTACATGGATCCACTCTAGGAAATCCAATCGGGACAACTCTAGGATCCTATGTGGGTCTCCTATACAAGGATCCTTGGTGGGTCTGCTATATTAGGATTTTTCGTGGGTCTGGTGATTTAGGATTCTTTGTGGGACTACCTCTTAAGAGTTTAATATGATTTAGTAGTTACATCTATTAATATTTACTACCATACCAATGTTATACTTTTTGTGAGCTGAGTCATTAACTCTGTGTTTCCTCATGATTGAGATGGATTACTAGATAACATAGTTATATGTATGGGAATATACCAAAGTAGGGTTATATTTTTTATCATACATTATGGTTATCCTTGGAGTATTTGTGAGACATTGAGTGTATCAGGGTCCCTACTAAGTTTCTTTATACTCACCCCTGTAAGGGATGTGCATGTACCTTGTTGTGTGGAATTCAGACGACGGACTGCGCTGATTGAGGCTGAGAGTACCAGGACTGGATGGGGCTCAGAGGCAGACCATATGGCGTTTCTCTATGCAATGTAGACGCGTGGACATGGAGTGTTGGGGAGGAGATCTGTACCTACCCTTTAGGTAGGAACTCGGAGGATGATCCAATAACTGTCTTTCTCTTTCTTAAGTTTTATTGTATTTCAGCTGTACTTCAACCTTTACTATTGGGCTTGTATTCTGGCCCCTTCTACTTTCAACACTCCTTGGGTAATACAATTTCCTTGTGTTCGTATATTTTTTTGTGCTTGGTTACTTGAGTTTACAGGTTATAAAGGCAATGCCTTCCCGGATTAAGGGAATACGCGTTTCGATGCTAGTCGCCAACACATGGCTTATGGAAGACGGGCTTGGGGTAGTCACGACATGGGCCCCGGGGGAGTGTTCGTGTCATTAAATCAAACATAATATTTTATATTCAATAATACTACATAATTATAATTCTATACCAATCGTAATTTTTATCATATGTTTTCAACATTTAACTAATGATGATGAATTCATTTTTTATAAATTTTAACATAATTTCCATTTTTTACAATATGTGATTGAAAATAATAAATATTGTATTCAGAAGTTGATTTTTATTACTCCTAAAACTAGTTGTGACGAGGACAATAATAGATTGTTAATACTAAAATCATAAATCTCATGATTGATTAAACATTAATAAAAAATTACCATCGATGTGGAATATAATTCTAAAATGTATAAACAATTTCATCATCAAGGTAACAGTTCTGTAATGGGATATACATATATATATATATATTTATTTATTTATTTATTTATTTATATAATGAACTTATTTTAGTAAAAAATTATTTTTGATCAATTTCCCCTATGACACTAAGATTCAATGTGTTTTACACTGGAAAAATAATTTTTAACTATAAAAAGATCTATCCCTAGTGTTTCAAAAATTTTATTTTTTAAAAGAAATGTATATTATTAATTTTTTTATTTCTATTTTAATGATACCAATGAAGATTGTTTTTCCAAAAAATATTATTTCTAATATTTGAAAAATAATTAATAAACTACATAACATATGAACATGGAAATTATGTGTTCTAGACACATGACTATTAAAGTTTAATTCTTCAAGAATATAATAAAATTTAATGTGGACATGTCACATTCAATGATAATTCTCAACGAGATATTATCTGAATAGGGGTAATTTTTCTACTTTGAAAAACTCCTATTTAAATTTTTTATTCGCTAATGGTCATAAGATTGATCTTCATAGATTAATTAAATTATGTGATAATGGTCAACATATGATATATAAGAATGATAAATTTTTAGTACATAGTTCCATATATGAATTTATTCTTTATACCTATCCACGTGATAATGTTTATAAATATAACTTAAATGACCCTATAAGCTAATATATACCCTACCTAAATGTAATGGAAGATAAATCTTTGATATATCATAGATGGTTAGGAATATATAATGTAATAAAAATATAAATTTTAACTTTAAAAAGTATTTTTATCATCTACTAAGATGTTGGATTGATTCATAAAACATCAATAACCATTTTCAATATGGTTAGAAACACATGTCTTGTTTTAAATATTTTAATAAGGTCTAAAAATAAAATGATTTACATTTAGTGAATTTAGAATTATTTTATCCTACAGAAATTGGCAATTTTTTTGTGATAAATTATTTGTTTATAATATTTTTTGAGTACACTACATACACATGGGATTATTTTCATACAATGGAAAAAAAGACATTTTTTATTTTAAATTTTTATAAAATTTTTAAAATATGGAAATGATTCCCTTAATAATTATTCATAGAGATAATTGTGAGAATATTTAAAATCTCTTTATTAAATAAAATATAGGGAAAATTAATGAATAAAACTTTTCAAAACCTTGGACCTCTCTTCAAATTTTTTTAGTTTAATGAATAAATAAAATTCATCAATAAATAACTGAAACCAACTTGAGACAATTATTATATTGGATAACATTTTTGTGCACAGGTGGTTTATACTCCTAGGTATACTATAAATCTAGTTTGAATTTTACATTTAATTAATAATACTCTTTCTAAGATGTGTATTGGATGAAAACCAAAACATTATTTTGTAGAAGATTTTTGTTGAAAAGTATTCATTCTAAATATGAAAGGTAATTTATGTAAATTTTAAAAATATATATATAATGAAGTTATGTTTTTTGGTTGTTCAATTAATTATAAGAGAATTTTTTTAAAAATATTATTTTAATTTTGATGAAATAGTGAATTTTATGTTTTAAGAAACTGATTGATTTATTTCCAAAAAACTCCAACCAAAATCCTTATATGCGATTTCTTAATCTATTTTTCATTCTTTTCTTAAAACTTGGTCTAATAATTATATAACACAATATGTGTTTTTTATTTTATTGATTAGTATGATCTTATACCTATTTTTTATTAAAATTATTTTAAAAATTAATGATGTTAGAGGTTTCTATGTAATCAACATATTAAACGTATAATTGATGATATTGATTGGATAGTTAGTACTAGATGTTCCTTATAAAATGTCATTTAACATATAGATTTCTTATCTAAATATTAAAATAAGAATCTAGATGAGTCGTTATGTTATGATGATTTTAATAAATCAATGAATTAGAAAGGATTAAATTGAAGAGTTTAGTTGAACGACTTATAGAAACATCTATAATTGATTTAAAATGGGTTTTATAGAATAAGTTTGATTATAATTGAATAATTGGTAGGAAAAATGATTAACATGATGATTTGTGTTATAATAAATAATAATTTATATATTATGATGAATCCTATGCATTGTTAGAACAGATTACAATAATTATAATACTTCTATCCTCTGCCACATTATTTAATTTCAAACAAATTCAAATAGATTTGAAGTGTTATTTTCTAAACATATATTTTTAAAAAGATGTTTTGGATGAAAAACAACATATTTTTAAAAAATAAATAACAAACTAAATATGTTTATAATCATTCCAATTCATTATATTGTCCTAAGGAAGCCCCTTGAGCATGTTATGTGAGATTAATTGTATTATGGTTACAAAATATATTTTACCGAGTTGTTGATCCAAACCTTTTTATATAAAAAAATGATAAAATTATGATTTTTCCAAAAATATTTTTATGATTCAGTTTTTAGATCAAAAAAAAATCAATTAATAGATTCCTTGGGTGATCATATGAAATTTGAGCATGAAATGAGTTTTATCTGTGAGTTAACAAATTTTTTTGATTTAAAATATCACAAAAACTAGAAAAAAACTATATATCTAAACATAATTATATAAAATATATTCTTCAATGATTCAGAATTGAAAATACTAAAACTATTACTACTACCATCTGTACCTGAAACACTTTATATTATAATGAGTCCTAGAATCCCATTGATAAAAATACATTTAGATGTATGATAGGATGTTTACATTTCATAAATTCTAGTCAACCTGATAAATTTTTTTATATATTTTTATTTTCACAACATCATTAAAATCATATTAAATCCCATTTAAAATTTCTCAAATAAATTGTTTGTTATATTTAGGGACATATGGATATCCAATTTTTGTATTCTTTTTGAAAAGGTTTTGTATTAATTTTTTTCAATGAAAACATTAGTTGTTGTAGAATGGATAAGAATATAAAATTCAAAAAATATCATTTATTTGGAAACTCATTACTTTCTTGTTCATGTAATGAACAAGTCATCGTAGAACATTCTAATACTAATGTTGAATATGTGGAAACAGTAATTTATTTTTATCATGTGTTGTGGATGAAACACACACTCACTGACTATGGGATTAGTGTTAAAAAATATCGAATGAATTTTTATATTACAAGGTATATTTAATTAAGGATAAAGCCTCATAACCACTCATCTGATATGAACATAGATATTAGACACAATTTCAATAAAAAACACACACTCAACAGAATTATAATTTTACAATTCTTCAGAATTCACGATCAACATCCTCTTATTCCTAAATAACCACTTATAAGAAATAGTTAGGAATAAAATAAATTGATTCTTGAAATTGTGAAAAGAAATTAATCATTTATACATACATATTTATTTATTAATATAATTAATTTAATATACTTTTTTTCATAAGGTGTGTACATATATTTTATGTTTTTTAATTAAAATTAAATTTTCATAAAATTTTAGTTTTCAAAAAATTAAGGTTTTCATAAAAACATTATCAAAGTTAATATTTCATTCTAAAACTTCTGTATAAAAATCATTTATTTATAATCCATAAAATGTTATTTAGACTTCAAAAATATTAAAAAAAAGGCTCAAAATATTGTAAGAAAAAATTTTGGATTTGAATTTTTTTATTCAATTATTTATAAAAGTATAATAATATATTTAGTTTAAAAAAATCAATATTATTAGGATATTTTCACTGATTAATTACATAAATAAAAAATGAAATTCTCTATTAATTTTAATTTTTTTAACAATCTATTTACTTATTTTATATTTTTTATGTAATTTTATTTAACATTCATTGTTGAAAAAAAATTCTAATATAATTCATCCTCACATTTAATATTTTTTAAATAATAGTTATGAAATAAATAATTTAATTAATATTTTCTCCGATGTAATCTTTTCCATCAGATAAAATAAGGTTTCATGACAACCATTGGTTTTTTGTGGAAGATAAATCATCAACCACAATGCCTATATAAAATAGGTACCCACATTCCCCACATCGATTATTCCATGATTTTTCACTTGTCATACTAACCCCCACAAGTTTATCAGTATTTAATATCATCTTTTAATTTGATTTCATGGCCTTTGATTCATTATGATGGTGACTAAGGAGGATTTCAATAATTTTAATGTGTTTATAAAAATGATATTCGAATCATATTTCTATGAAAAATAATTTTCATGTTTGAATACAATATTTTCTTTTCATGCATAGGAATATGTTTTTGATGAAAAATTGAAAAAATAATTCAATTTCGTGTAATCATATAATAATTATTTTTTTGAATATTTATTCTTGTAAGTTAATGAAAATAATTGATTTAATAATATATGAAAAAATTTATAATGTTAAATATAAAACTATTTGTATCTTGAATGGTATAACATCAGAAAGAGCCTAAAATTATCCTTCATAAAAATTTATATATGATTTAAAAATGATTAATAAGAAAATGGAATAAATAATCATTGTTCTCTCATTACGAAAATGTTTGGAAAGTTTCCCACCAGACTTTGGATAATCTGGTAGTTGCCTTATGGATACAAGGATTCCTCAATATGAGAAATAAGGATCATGAGAATTTGAAAGTTATATATTTTTTTCATTTTTACTATAGTGTACATGTGTGAAAGATATACCTTATGAAATTCATACTTCCCATATTCAACAATTTGAATAATAAAATCCAATATTATCTTTCATTATTATACTGGTTGTTACATGTATAGAAATTTTGGGTATTGTTAAATAGTATTCTCTATTAAGGGAGAAATGTTATTTTATAAGTGAAGATATGATGAACATCATAAGGATGTGGTTTGAGAAAATATCAAATTAGATTTTTTTGATATGCTTAATGGAGATTCATCGAAGTTCGAACCCTCACTAATGAAATAAATGGATGATATGAAGTGGAATTTGATGGTTGATCCCTCTCCTCATAAGATGAAATTGAATCAAGAGAAAGTTCTGGAATATAATTTTTATGATTGGATTAAATTGGATGATCAAATTAATTATAGGGATCCATAGTTTAGAACTGATCTGACAGAAGAAAAATTATTAAAAAATGAGTTTTAGAATCTATAGAAGAACAATGAAAGATAAGGAATAAAAAGAAAAAGTTAATTGTAGTTGTTATTTGAGAAAATTTCTATAAAGGTGATGAAGGTTTCTCTGATATCGTTTTTTAACATATACTCAGAGAGATCATGTTATTTCATGAGATGTTTTATCATTTCAAGAAACTATTGTAGTTCAATTCGATCTTCTATATATTTTTTATATTGAAAAATCTATAGTTGGTGAGAAATAATCAGTGAAATTAATTCATGACAAATTGTTGGATCCAAAAAAAAATTCAAGATATGGATATCCAAGAACTATGAGAAATTTTTAAATGTAATGTGAATTGGATCATATAGATGGATTTTTAGAATAAAATTTGTTTGAAAATGTTCCTTTTGAATATATTGAATATGAAGATAAATTAGAAGTAATATATAATGATATTTTTTATGAAATGGATGATTAAGTTTACATTGAAAATGAATAATAACATGATAAGAAATAAGTGGTTGATGACAAATAAGAAACTAAATCTACTATGAAGTATACATATTATTCATCATAAACATAATCATTTGATCTACCATATTATAAGGATATAGAAGATAAAACATGAAGTACCTAATAAGAAATATCATCTTTATAGGAAGGGGAATCATAATCTTTGATATAAGACAACGATAAAAACTCGAAGACCAATATTTATAACACAGTAGATACTAATGATGAAATGATAATTTAATTTTATGATTATAATTAAGATTAAAAAAATCATAAAAATCTAAGAAACTACTTTAAAAAATGATAATGTCAAGGAGAAATGATTGGAATTGTGACCAATCCTAATAAAACCAACTGAGGTTTAGAATGATTTATCAATTTCTACCATAAAACATTCCCCACAATGACTTCATTCGATTATTCTCATTTTTATAAGACTTTAATTAAAAATACAATATTTTAAAGGTCTTGAATCAATGGAAATGTTAATTAAACAAAATCATGATCAAAATACGGAATCCAAAATGAATTTAAAAGAGGGAGAGATTATGAATGATGTAGAATTAAATGTTTTCTAATAGATATTTAATTCTAAAAAACAATGAAATAAAATGGTTAAATGGGCTAATAATTTTTTTGTAGATATTTTGTCGCATGATGACCAGTTTGATGTAATAAATGAGTGTTTTGTAGAATCGGAAAATTATTTCAATGAATTATTAGCACACATTGATGAAAGTGTAATGTATGTGGTAGAATATTGAGATGAAAATGGTGAATTAAATTAGGATTTTGAGTATTTGAAAATAGTATTTGGGACCCGATGATAGGTTTGACTTGATTCTGATCAAGTGACGATGAATTTATGAGAATGAGTGACCATAACGAAGTGTAATCTTTGAATTTTTAAGATTTAATAAGAAAAAGTTGATAATATAGAGATACTATTATGAGTTCTAGAAAATAAAATCCTTTTTAGACAGTCATGAATAAATTTTTTGTGAATTAGTTAATTTTTCAACCAATTCTAAATTTTCTGAATGTTTCCAAATTCATTTTTAGTAAATGTTCATTCATAATTTTTTGATGATTATTTAATTCACTATATTATATAATTTATTTTTTTACTCAATAACTTTGCAGGAGACCTGAAATTTTCCTCATTGTTTTTGAAAATCACAATGACGAGGAATTTTATAGAAATGAGGAGAAATTCATAAATTTATATAACGTGTTTATCAAAAGAATAATTAACAACAATGTTGTGTAATATATGATAAAGGGGGAGAGTATGATTCATAAGGGATAAGATCATTTTTATTTGGAGATCAGGGTATTTATCATCGTACTCTACATTGTATTTATATGATTTATAAACTCATGAGGAGATAAGGTTTTAATATATAACTCTTAATATGTAGAACATAAAAGAAAATATACAGTATTATTTTGGATGTAATTTTTCATTTATTTATTGGGTTTTTTCCATTTCAAAAATGGCATGATTATTGATTTAGAAGTTATAATTATTAATTTTCCAAAACATATATTTTAGTTATCAAGAAATCTTCCTTGAAATATTTTTACTATCATTTTATGTCTTAGTGTTTTTGAATATTTTTATAGAAAACAAATTATTTTATCATACATAGTATATTTTCTAATGTATTTAAAATATAAAATTTACATTCATCATTGGGATTATTATAATGAATAGGTGTTTGATTAATTGTAATGACATATTTCATAAATATAACTTATACATTGTGTCTTGTTTTTCAAAATGACAGATACATAATAATTTGACAGATACAAGGGTCTATAAACATCAAACTGATACCCATAACTTTTTTCATAATGAATATTATAAGGAAGTCCATAGGAATAACATAGGATTATAATTATAATATTTATGATATGATTATAATGTACATATCTATTTTAACACATTAATGGTGATAAAAAAATATGACATATGGAGTTTAGTTATGATTGGATTTTCAGTGCCATGTGTCTGAGGACATTGAAATATTCCATTAAAATATGAACATTGGGAAGATAACAATAAATACTAGGTAATTTTATGATTATGGATCCAAAAAATTAATTTATCTATCGAATAATTTGGTATATTACTTATTCTGAACATGTCATCTTTGTCTTTTGTAATTCGTTACTGACAATAGTACTAACAAAACCTTTTTATGGTATATCCTTATAAACATTTGGATTATTATTGGCATAAAATAATCATAATTATTGATGGATTTCATGTATATAAATATGGAATATTTGATCCATCAGATTAATGGATATTAGGACTAGGTAGAAATTTAAATTTAATAATCATGTCTAGGTATTCATAGAATATGATGACTAATCCATTCAGATAATCGTATGAAGGGATTCCCTGGTAAGGAATTTTAGACTATATTGTAAGTATAAAACATTTGATTACTTTATTCAGTGATATAGAATACTATGCTATAGAGGATAAAATAGGATTATCTTTTAATAAATTGAAAATAATTATTTATTTTTTTCAACTGTATTAGTTTCTTATATGTATTATAAATTCTACAATAAGTAAAATAATGTATATCATTTTATTAATCTATCTATATTTTTTTTATCATTACCAATATTATTTTGATAATAAAAATATTATGAAAAATTATATTCATAGTGATTACAAAATTCATTTTAATATAATCAGATAGTATTGGGTTTATAATTCTGGGACATTATTAATCAGATTTAGTATAATAATATTTTTAGGTTGTATAAAAATAAAATTCACCCCTATTATATGTTTATTCATATTAGAATATTCTTATGATCCTAATCATTATATAATATATAGTAATCATATACTAAAGAATCCTAAATCTTGATTCAGGTGATAATTTTTTTCAAATAGTAAGAATCAATGACATCATCCTCCAAAATATTCTCAACAACATTCGAGTGGTGATCTTTTCAGATAACATATTTTTCCACTCATGACTCATCTTATTCACCATCAATAAATTTCACTCCTTACATGTGATCACTATCCCATATAAATTATCGACACCTACAAGATCTCCCAAACATTAATAATTATCATTATCATTCTAAATAACACTAAAATCATAAAATATAATTATTTGTGTAATCGAGTTTTGTTATTTCTTCGAAATTTCATTTTATATTAAATTTTTTTTCCTCAGATGTAGTTAATTCTTTATTTGTACCATATCATAGGATTTTAATATTTTAATATATATATATATATAGTTGCCTCTTCACTGTATTACCTTATAACCACTTGTTCATGGTTTACCCTCACACAACCACTATGATTCCTTGATATAGCACATGAGCACCATGTTCTATCCTTTCATACCGCCTATCTCAATCTCATCACATTCCCATTTTTAGACTCAACCATATCAGACTAAAAATAAGCTTCCATCAATCCCCTAATTTGATTATTAGAAATATGTATTTTATCTCCCCAAACATATTTGATAACCATGCACAAAATCAAAAAATATGTTCAACATGTACGTGAAATAATAAGTTGGATCGGTGGGATCCCATATTCTTAAATGAACGTCATCCTATTCAATGATTATTTAAACTTGTTAAATGGTTAGAATTAAATCATGATTCTGAATTAAAATTAAATAATTTTAATTTGGTTTGTATTATAAACATTATTCATATTCATTCATTTTTTTGGAAATAATACACACTAACAGACACTACTTATTAGGAACTTTACAGTGCACCTTCTAGTTTAAAATAATTTTATATATAATTGTTTATGATAAGTAAATCATTTTATGTAATAAAAAATATATAATATAAAAATAACATGACTCTAATATATTTTTAAAATCATTTCCAAATATAAGACAAAACGTTGAATAATGATCATCTCCTTGTATTTTTGACATATTTTTTAATAAATCTCATGATTTGGTCCTTTATCATTCAATAGTCTTATACATTTTCAATCAGTGATAATGGTAGTGGGTCAACATCATCACCCGATGATCCCAAAATAATTATCATTTTCATTGGAAATAAATTATCGATAAATTCATTAATGACTCAAGAAACATTGATTTAACTTGTTTTTAGTGAGACGAAGTTTATCTGCAACCTCTTTATAAAATGAATTCAATAATTGAGATTATATGTTCTTCAATTGTGTTCTGTGTAGCATCAATTTTCATTTGGATTTGGTCTATTAGAATGATTTTAATCATAGGTCTGGATATCCTATTTCAACCATCATTAGCAGCAATGTGATGATTTTTTCACACTATTTTCCTAATGTTTATTCTTATTGATATTTTTTGGAATAATTTAAAAACAAAGAACTTGCCTTTGTGTGAGTAAATTTTTTTTATCCTGTGAATTTAAAGTAAACCATTAAAAAATAATTAATAGATTAAGATATTTTGTATCTCTATTGTAGGTTTAGATATAATAATTTGGACACATGAAGCAATCAATTAGACATTGGTGTGTCACTGGTAGATGGAAGGTTAGATTCAGATTAGAATCTTCTTGCATTTACTCATTTATTGATTTTTTTATTTATCCCCATGGTTTTTACAAAGAGATAATTGAATCTTTTTAATTCTAATTTACTTGAATAACTATTAGCTATAAGTAAACCATCTATTGGTCACATTGTCTATTGAATATGGTATGTTGAATAATTTTCTTATTTGTGGTAATCCAAAACATCTATAACTCAAAGAATCCTTGTTATACTAAAAAAATCATAAATAACTTAATTTAAAATATCATAAATTAGTTAAATATTAAATTTATAGAGCATAGAATGATTTAAAATAAAATTATTCTATTTAAATATATTCAGTATGAATTCAATGACCTTGAATGAAATAATTTCCAGATCCAAAATCCAATAAAATCACTTGAAAAATATATATTAATAAAATGGCACCTCTATAAGTATATATATGTGTTCTAAAAACTAATGCTCATGAATAAAATATTTTTAAATTGTTTAATAAAAAAACACAAAAAATATTAACAAAATATTCAATGAATGAATATTTTAATGACAGATTATCCCACAATAAAAAATTATACATTATTATAAAATTTCAGAGATAAATTATGAATAAATCCATAAAAATATTTTTTCCAATGTAAAAAATGGGCCACTCCAAATTCCCTCAAAAATTATTTTTTTACCTCCTGACATATAATTGGAAATCCTTTCATATGAAAAGTATTCAATAAAATTATTATCAATAATTTTTCAAAAAAATAACAAACAATAAAAAAAGACACTCAAAGATCCATCCAATAAAAAAATTATCAAGATCCGTTCATGAATTAGTCTTAATATCCAACGTTAATTTATGAAAAAACATTACATTCATAAATTATATGAGAAAATAAATGACTTAAAAAATAAATTATAATTTGAAAATTCAATTATCAACCTCTTTAAAATTCATTAAATAAATGATCTAATTTAATATTCATTAATGAATCTTAATTAATCATTTCTTTCAATAGTAACCTTATTGAAATTGGTTAAATATTTACCTTTGGATTATGAATACATTTTTTATAATTTGGAAAATAATTTGAATTTACTTCCATACGTGACTGTGAAAGTTACATATTGTATTCACAATTGAATTTTTATTACTCATCCTACCAGTTCTTAATTTCAAAAAGAATAATTATGGGATCATAATTTTTCACATAACATCTATATAAAATGAAATTATAATTTTATTTTCAGTCGGCAGATGATGTATTTTTGGAAAAAGTAATATATTATTTGGTGGATGCTCATAATTGATATTTTCTCTTATTATACTTTCTATTACCCTATAGACTATTATATTATACCAAATTTCAATGTTCAAATATATAATCATCCTTGATTAAATAGAAAAAAAATGATTTGTTTTCATTTAATATTATTACTAGTGGAATTAGTCAAATAATAATGTCACTATATTCATATGGAGGAAAATAAAAATATTTAATTTTCAAAATACAAGAACATGTTAAAAATGAAAAATAAAAATAAAAATTGAAAAAATAACAAATTATTTACAGATTATAAAATATCCTAATATGAAATTATTATCAATGATATATATATATGTGAATAATTTTACAGTGCCACGGGTTTTTTAATTTGTAAATAAATATTACAAAAATCTATGAGCATCACAACCAAGTACCACACAAATAAAATATATCATTGTATACAACATTGAAATATATGATTTCTAAAATTATTAAATCATTTGAATTAAAATAATTTGGAAATAAAACAATGGTAAATATTATTAAGGGTCATAGGATTGCTAAAATCCCTTCTGTAAAATAATATCAGATGATATAGTTGGAATAATATAAATATATATATTGGTAAGTAATTATCAATAATAATTTTTAATGAAAACCCACTTAATGATGAATCTATTTTATTAATTATAGAATAACGCATCCTTACTCTAATTCACTGTAAATGGTTACTATTTCCCCCCATTTTTATATCCAATATAGAAAGTATATTTTAATTATAATAAAGAAGTAAAATTACTATATAATAGTATCTAAATTAGTTTTTATGGGGAGTTATATAGTATGATGTTGATTACATCTCCAATTTGACTTTTTAAAAAATTTAACAACAACTGTTGAAATTTAATAACATGATACTTATGATTTTTATATGTATTCAGTTGACTTACCATCCATATCATTAGAATATTCTCTATCAACATTCAACTAAGAAACATAGTCACTTCATTGTAATTATGATTTAATTAATGTGTACTTTTAGATTAATTCCTCAAAATCACTAACTCATTTTATTAAACCCATGAATATTTGTTTGGGTATTATTTATTAATGATTATTACCTAGTATTTTTTGTCATTAACATATATGTATCTCTGATGATATAAAAAACACATGCACCTATAACTGTGTTCCCAAGATCCACTAACACTCTTAAAGTGATAATTTTTTTTACACATCGCACTAAATACATAGATGATTACCAATATAAACAGTGATTTAATAAAAAACCTATAAAATTCACTAAGATGAAGTAAAAAAACCTCTATGTTTTTTCCCACACCTAATATGACAACCCTACTGTTAATTACACAATTAAACATGATTTATTAGATAAAACATGCACTTAAGATAATTCATAGGATAGAGAGGCTTAGTGTATTGAGAATTAAGGAACATTACATGAAAACAGAAGACATAAAATAAAACATATTTATTGAAAATTTATTTTATATAGCCACAAAATTATTTCATATTTATCATTTCATGGGATAAAATGAGTACATAGATAAGAAAAGTGTGAGCTAGAAAGCCTATGAAATGGAGTAAACAAGACATCACATGAAGAATACATTTCATGTTAGGCAATAAGAATATGAGAAACTTGAACACAATATCATGATATATCATTATGATCATAACATGTAATTGCAGCAAGAACATACAAATTGATATTATCATGAGCCAAGTCTTTTTCTACATAGATTAACATGACTAAAATCTCATTACACTGGAATTAGAATGAGTAAAAAATCATTGCACTTGAATTATCACGAGTAAACCCTAATTGTACAGGAATTATCTTGATTAAACACACATTCAACATGGATTATCATGACAATAATCATTACCCAATGCATTTGAGTACTGTCAGGGAGCACATTTTATAAAAATTTCATTTCATGAATAATTGTTCCATAAGGATCATATTACATGGAATCATTCAGCATAATTATTTATTCGATGATAGATGAATGTTTAATAAAAACTTGAAGCTATTTAAGAAATAAGTATATGTAGATAAAGGTGAAAACCCTTGATAGTTAAATGGGCATGGTATTTACTAAACGATGATTTTGGCATTGTAAATAACGGTGCAATTTCGATAGTAGAACAACGTGACATAATAATTCATAAAAATTGTTGATGAGAGAGAAAAGAATATATCCCCAAATTTACATGAAAAGTATAGTAATGGGTTCATACTGATATATGTATTAACATATAGAATTTGTATATAGAAGATGTAACATAATAAAGAAACATGAAGAAGCAGGTGAAATGGAATAACTCTTTTGAAATTTCACATGGTAACAAGTGATCATGGGAGGGATTAATGAGAGGGAAAGAGGTCTATAATCATTCAAACATAAGGAGGGAAGAATGGGGGATGAGATAAATCATACCACAACATTTTTAAATGAATATAATAGGGTATTACAGTACAATGAAACATGGAAAAAATGAGAATGGAAGGAATTCCTTACTTGAGTGTGTGAGTTCAAGAGCATAAAGAGGGGATTCATGAGAGCTTGGGGGACCTGTGGAGTTTTCTAGAGAGTGGAGGGATGAGTAGGGGGGGTCTCAATGGATTCTGAGTGAAGATAAGAGGGATATTTTGTGGGTTTATATATGAAATGAGGGGGGAGATCTTTAATATTTCCCAAACATTGGTTTTTGAATTTATATAATTATGTATTAAAAAACACAAATCTTCCAATAGTTTATTCCCATTGTTGATTCAAAATTGTAGGGTAAAAAATCATTTTATAAGGTCAAGGGTTGAACATATAAAAACAATATTCATGCTTATGTGGAGGTGAGTCACACTATCAAGGAAATCATATTAAAATGTTAAAATATTTTATATTTCATAGAGGTTACTCTAAGTCATTATAAAAATAATCAATAAAATATTAAATCACATTATTTTAAAATTAAACACTTTATTGACCCAATATCGCCTTTATAATATTTTATTACATCTCTATTTTGTCATTGTGAGGTCATAAAACTCATTAAATATTAATTCAGTATTTAATTTTTAGCCAAATATTTAATTGTCTCATAAAATAATGATTTATTAACCCCTGGATAATTTCAATGTCTAAATTTTAAAATAATATTTATTTTATCTAATTAATTTTCAAAATATATAAATTTTCAAATTTAAAATAAAAAATGACATTAACTAAAAATTGATGGGTTTTGGAAAAAAAATAATTATAATAAAAAACTATTTATTTCATAAAAATATATATGATCATATATATTTAATAAGAATAAAAAAAATTATTATATTTTATTACAAAATTATTTATTCCAAAAATTCATTAATTCATCAAAATAAATACCTTAATGAAAAAATCAGTATCATTTTTAATGTATGAAAATATAATTCCTGTCAAATTTTATACATAATCATTAATAAAGTAAACAAATAATTAATAAATATAATAATCACATATAATTAAAAAGAATTATTATAAATCCATTACAATCACAATATCAATAAAATATCAGTTTAATATAATAATTAATATATTTCTTCAAATTAATATTTTTCTATAAAAATCAATTTATCTAAATCATTATATATATAAAATTAAAGGAATTGATGGAATAAAAATTTTTATTTATAAAAATGGTTTAAACAATAAGTAACAAATGCATTATTATGTTACCCCTTATAATACCCACATAATCCTTCGGGTATGGTGTTAAATTTTGACAGACACTTGGGCAACACAGATAACATTGCCTAGGTGGTAATCACTATTATCTATAACTTCTATCATAGGCGATTACTTTCAAGCATAACATGTCGAATCTTGGCTTGGGTATGGTCATGAGGAATGTCTAGGGATTCTACATCCTTTCTGAGATCCTACGAATGAGGTTCGTAAGGCCCCAGTCTACTAGATGATGCCATCAACTCTACATTCGGAATAAATTATTCGATTATAAAATCTATATATAAACAATAATTATAACATTAGAATTATTATTGTTTCCAACGATCATATTGATCTTCAATCATAATTCTCCATTGGTCATATAATGGTTGAAAACTGAAAGTTACATTTGAATTTATACATATATAGTTTTAATAAAAAAGACACATTAAAGCATACATTTTCTGATAAAAACAACATAATTCAAATGATTGTGTAGTTAAATTCATCCCCCCTTAAGAAATTTCACCCCCATAATTTCGTTTTAGATACAATGTTGAAAACCAGTGAGGGTACTTGTCTTTTATATCATTAATGAGGTCTTCAGTATTTCTTATTAATATTTCTTATAAGTGGAAATGGAGTATACATCATAATGGTACATCATGATTTTTTCAAAATCATATACATCCTTTTCCCAATATTACATCATATATCTTATATTATATCAATTTAAGCCTCATTACGTCATAATAATGGTATTTCCTATATATAATTTTGAGACATCATCTTGAATATTTTTTTTATATACATGTTTTTTTGATTCATCATAAAATATTACAATATAAGGTTTTGGTAAATTAGTTTTTGTGTATCCCAAAAGGCATAAATATATAATTTTATACCTATAGGATTCTTAGAGGACTCCATCCTCTACCGCATCTAGAAAATCATTTTTTGAAACTTAATTTTGAGATAATGTGATGATTTTGAAATGGCCCTAATGGTATATCCTACAAATTGCATAGTGAGAGATTTATATGTGAAGGATTCAATAATAAATTGTACATGATACTTGAACGAATAGTGCAATTATTGAGTTATTTGATTCCTCATAATGTATTTTTCTTGTAAGATAGATATTTTAAGGAGTTTGAAAGTCTTTTTAGAAGAAATCAAGATAATCACTCTATGATGTTGTTCCGGAGGAGATAGAAGAGTTTTTCATGATCTTCATCCTTCCAGGTTTTATCAATGAAAAATAAAATACAATTAGGGTGTTTTAATACTTAGATAATAATAATATAAAATGGAAACCATTGGACATAAAATGATAAACATTTTTATTATATCCAAACTTATTATACCCTATGTTCCAATCTATGTTATCCATGATGTATTTTCCAAAATATATTCGATGGGTATTTTTTATTCTTTTATTAATGGTTAATACTATGCTTCTAAACATAATAATTAGTATCCACCATGACGATAAAAAAACATGCAGCAAGGACCATTTTCATTCCATAGTTCTCATTGGAGTATAGCTCAATGCAGTGTTTTCGGGTTTTGCAGCTAAATACATCTATGACATAGCAACTTGTACTTGTTCGTATCCAAACCGAGATGTATTTTCCTGAAAAACCACTTAATCTATACTCAACAAAAATTAGTGATTTTTTATTTTAATTAGACTTATCCTTAAGTCATTAACTTTGGTTTTATAATAATAGTAAAAAAATAACTAAACCTATCCTCTGATACCTACTATAGCAGTCGTTCTCTTTATTACACAAATAAACCCGATTTATTACATAAAAATGGACTTAAGACAACTTTGGGGATCGAGAGGTCTCATGTATTGGGATATTATAAACATGACATGACAAATTAATACATAAAATACAATATATTTATAGAAAACATCTTTTACATGACCACAACATTTTTTCATGACTTGTCATTGCATGGGAAAACCTAGGGGCATAAATAAGATAAGGATGATCTATAAAACATAGTAAGGGAGTGAAGAAGGTTTAACATGATTAATAAGATAATTTTTATTAAATATAAATTACAGTTGATAATAAGATAGACATGATCATAAAGGCTTGATATAGCATGATTATCATAACATGGATTTGTTCTTACAACATACAACATGATATTAGCATGATCCAAGGCTCATTGCCCATGGATTTTCATAAGTAAACCCTTATTGAACATGAAATAGCTTTATTAAAACATAATCACACGTTAATTAACAGGATTAAACCAACATTGAACTTGAATTATCATGTCTAATCCCTCGTTTCAAATTAATAAGCATGATACTAAACATTACCCAATGCATTAGAGCACTATCAGGGTATACACTTTATAAACATTTCATTTCATGTATAAGTGTACCACAAGGATCATATAACATGGATTCATTCAAAATAATTATTTATTCCATGATAAATGAAAGAAAAAGACACACATGATAATATATGATCAAAAACTATATATTCAAAATGTTTAATACCCTTGATAGATAAACAACCATGGTATTCATTACACGATAATTTTGGAATGGAAATTTGTGGTGTAATTTCAGCAGCACAACAATGTGACGTAATAATTCATAAAAATTGATGATGAGAGGGAAATTAATATCTTAACACATTTACATGCAATGAAAAATAATGGTGTTATATAGATACATGTTCACAGAAATGGAATTTGGAAATATAATGTGTATCTTAATAATGAAACTTGATGAAAGAGGAGAAATGAAATAACTCTTACGAATTTGAGGCATGTTAAGAGTTGTATATGGGAGGGATTATTGAGAGAGAAATAGGTATCTCATCATTGATAAATAATGAGTGATGTATGTGGGAGGTGATAAATCATACAGCAACATTTTTAATTTATTGTAGAATGATATTACAACATTAATAATCTTGGAAAAAATTAGAAAGTAAGGAATCCCTTACTTGAGTGTATGACTTAATGAGATTGAAGAGGTGCTCATTGAATTATTGGGGAGACTTGGTAGGATTTTATAGGGAGTAAGAAAGAGTAGGAACATTATCCAAGGATTTTGGGTAAAGTTAATTTGGATCTTTGGTGGGTTTATATAGGAATTGATAGGGGAATTCTATAATATTTAACAAAGACAGGTTTCAGAAGCTACATAATTAAATATTAAAAACCATAAAGATTACTATGTTTTCTACCATGTTTTTTTTCAGAGGGTCAAGATAAAACTACAATATAAGGCCACATTCTGATCATAATAAAATATTAGGACCACTAATTTGGAGTTGATTCACACTCTCAAGGAAGTCATTTCTAAATGCTAAAATATTTTATATGTCTTACAGAGTCCACTATGATATTATAAAATTAATCAAGAAAATCTAAAATTTCTGTATTTTACATTAAAACATATATTGTCCTATATACCCTTTATATTATTTTATTACATCACTATATGGTCATTATGATGTCATAAAACAAACTATATATTTATACGATATTTAATTTTTACCCAGAAATTTGACTATCTTAGAAAAATATGAAAAACTAATCATCTGATAAATTTTATGTCCTGATTCCAAAAACAATACGTACTTTTATATAACTAATATTTAAAATATTTGAATCTTCACTTTATAAAAATATACATTTATTTAAAATTGATGTGTTTTGAAAAGAAAAGTGTTATCCATAATAATAATTACATTTACTTCATAAAAATTATATGATGATTTATGTTGAATAAAAATTATATAATAATAATATTTTTATAAAATATTATTTATTCAAAAATTTAACTACTTATTCTAAATAAATTCCTTAATAAGAAACAGAATTTCAGTTTTATCATATGAAATTATAATTATAGTCAATCTAAATACTCAATAATTTAAAGAGTAAGAAAATAAGGAATAAATATAATCATCATATAGAATTAAAAGGGTTGTTCTTATAATACTATTATAATTAAAATATTAATAATAACATAGTTTAATGTCATAATTTATATATTTATAAAAGTACCATTTTACCCAAAAATTCAAATTTTCTAATTCATTATATTTTTTAAAACATACATATTGTATAAAGGAATTCATGGAATAATATTATTTGTATAAAAACGGATTACACAATATGATACTAATTCGTTGTTATATAATCCCTTCTCACACCCCCATAATATATAAGGGTAACGTTTGAGATGGTGACAGACTCTTGGAGGGTCTTAGATAACATCTCCCATGTGGTAATATCTATTAAATTTTACTTCTCTCATATGTTATTATGTTCATTCTAAAATTGTTTATGATTGTATTAATCTTGGTCAAATGAGAATACCAATGATTCTACAACCTTTCCTTGATCAAACAAATGAGCTTTGTATTCCTCGATTTTACTGTATTAGGCCATCGACTATTTTTCTGAATTAATTATTCCATTATCAATTATATATAAAAACAATAATTATAACTATAAAATTTTTATTGTTTCAATTATCATTTTGATCATCGATCGTAATTAAAAAATGGCAATTTAATGGTTGAAAATGATATTTACAATTCAATTTATACTTATATAGTTTTAACTAATGGGACACAGTAAAAAATAATTTTTTTGGAAAAGAAAATATTATTAAAATTTTTGGGCCATTACACATAAAGAATTCATTACTTTATAAATATGTACAATATATGTTGAAACCTAATCTTTTCATTTTGAAATCGCTAAGGATTCATTATGATTTTATGTATCCCATTTGACGAAGTAAAAATATGAATGCATGATCTTCAATATGGTACCATTCATTACATAAATTAATAGATTTTCTCAAAAAAATGGATGTAGAACATTATGATCATAATTAATTACATTGGTTGTCTGATATTTATAAAAAAACCAATTCCAAAATATTGTAAATTTTTTTTGGTTTATCATTGTCCAAAAATTCTCTAATTATATAACATCATAATAATATAAAAAATCAGTTACGTTGTTGTCTTTGGATAATCTTTATGTACTCATGGGGTCATGACCGTGAGTCATGGATCTAGACGGAACCCCTGAAGTGGCTAGTGGGATTCTAGAAAAGGAAGCCCATTCCAAGGGTGAGGACAATGAGTTGACCAGTTACATGCCAAAGGCACGCGGTGTAGGCCAGTGGTGGTTTTGGGACCATGGAGGAAGCTTTATGATTTAGGTTTGGCGATGTGTCTCGTGTGGCTGGTGGTGTGATTGCAGCATGATGTTTTCCCATGTGACGATAGTGAACAGCCTTGAACTATTTGGTGGGGGGTTTAGGATGGTTGTTGGAGATGATTCCGGGAAACGTCCTCAGTGGCTAATTGGCCAAGATGTCAGTGTTGAACTCGGGATGCTAGACATCGATGGCATAGCGTTGATGGTGGTTGGACATTGGGGGAGATCATGTGTATTGATGATGTGAGATTGTCTCAAGATGCGGAAAAATAGTGGGGTTAGAGGATCAGAGCATGTGAAGGTCATTGTATGCAAAGAGAATGAGGACGATGGTGATGTCGACGATGACCAGAAGGCCATTGATGATGTGATCATGGTGATGATGTTCTTGGGTGCAACGACCTTTGGAGCTAGGGTGGCTGAAATTTGTGATGGATTTCATGTGTTACAGGTTGTCTATCTATTGTCTTGGTTTATGCCTAGCGCAATTGAATGATTACATTACATGATATTTGCCTGCTAGATGTTAGTTGGCTCGGGAAGCGGAGCACGTGTTTTTATGGTAACAATTTTTTTAGTCGACATTGTTTATTTTCAGTTTTCATTGGGGTGATGGATTTCACATGACTCGGGAACCAGAGCATGTTTTTTCATGGTAATTATTTTATGATTCATCATTTTTTATTTGCGATTTTCATTAGGGCTTCGGGCTAAGGGGGTTTGATGCTTTCATGGGCTGATGGGTGTGTTTTTTTACATTGTGTTTGGTGGTGACTCGTACCACATGTATTTTGTTGGTGTTTACATGTCCTTTGATTTTCATTAATAAATTTTATGGCCGAGCATGCTTGGGTCCTGAATCATCATGCTATAAATTTGGATATACACCCCATTGAAATAGGATATAAATCTCAAGAATAATTAGTTGTGACACTAAATACAAGTTGTGATCTGGGGGGATAATTTCCTCAACCATAGGAAGTAAAATGGCCCGAGTGATATTATTAGTAGGATTATAAATATTTATTTCTATAATATATAAGGATAATTAAAAAAATATTCAAAAACTCGCATTTAAAATAATCAAAAACCAGAGGGAAATTAATTGAAAATTACATCTATATATAAGGGATGTATCACAGAAATTTATTTTAAAATGTACTATAAACATATCATTGGTAACATAAAATGTTTTTAGTTTAACAAAATGTTATTTTGGATAAAAAATAATTTCACATATAACATCCATAACATGAAAGGTATCATTACATTAGGATTTATCTATGATGTTTCAAAATTATTAATTATCGAAAATCTAATGAAAAATAAAATATTTAGATCAATATCTATATCATTTACTATAAAATATCAACTTCAATGAGGCTTCCATACATTTCTAAATTATTATAATCTAATCCACTGAGATGATTAAATAACCTTCCAAAAAACTAATATCATTTAAATTTTTTTTCAAGTACATTAGAAGCATATTTTAATATAATGTTTTCAGAAACAATTTGATAAAGGAACCTAGGTCATTCAATAAATAGATTTCCACAGTAACTCCTAATATACCTCAAATGAATAAATATACATGGTCATATAGTTTTGGATGTTGTTTCAATAAATGGACTGCAAAATATTCCTATGTAGGATAAGTTATATTTAGTTCTTTCTAATGTCTAATTCATGAAGGAAAACGTTTAAGAAATTTTACATATGATAGAACCGTTTATAATTATTAAAAAAATAAAAAATTAAATCTATGTCATTTATGAATTTTTATTAACACATTTTACTCATTATAATCTATTTTATGGACTCTTAATAAAAAAGGAATATATGTGGAATAATTTTTTAAAATAGATAAATAATCATTTTGTCATAAAATAATAATTTCCACATATATTCATAGCTTATTTCCAACAAAATTTTCTTTGGTTATTTTACTTTGTTAGGGATAGATTTATCATTCTATTCACAATTGACATTAATGTTTATTTTTCAAATATTATAATTTTCAATATATCAAATTCTGAATATAGTGAAATACTCAATATCATAATAACTATGTTTCAAAATAATTCATTCCTATGTATTTATTAAAAAAACAACTAGATCATCCATTAAACTCTATTTTAGTTTTATGGAAATTATTCTTCAATGTTTTCACATTACCATAACCTAGGGTCCCTAGTGAATTGAATCTCATGAGATTGTATTTTTCCAATTCTAGATTATTGATATTTTATCTTTGTAAATACTAAATAACCAATTATTTAAATAAATAACAATATTTAAATTTTAAAACCAATATTGAAACAAATTATGTAGTGTATTATTTTACCTTGGACCAAATGTATGTATTTTAATAACCCCTTAATATCTCCATGAATTATTTTACTGAAACTTAGAGTTAATATTATATTTATTTTAATAAATGAAATTTATTTCCTGATTCCTATATTTTCAATGAATTGATTTCTATCATTATACTAAAAATGATAGTTAATGTTGAGGTGACAATATTATGTATTTAAAAATATTTCACAACGATTATATTTTTCCCTAGGTGTATTATTAGTGAAAAATATTTAAACATGGAGTTTATCCATTCATATTAATAATAATATCTGTTGTTAACTATGCATGGTCTTTTTTAGAAAATTTAAAGAATAGTTGTTTCGAGATCCTCAGTTATCATCATAGAAAAGTCCCCACGATAAGATTTATCCAAAATAGAATGATTACTAGGATTAATATAAATAATTAATGATTCATCCAAATGATAGTGTGAATGTATCATGCTATGGAATTGAATATATAAATCACTAAACATTTCCTATCATAATTTAATGTTATCTCCTTTATCATGGAAAAATCCAATGATATTATTCTTTATATTAATGGTTTTGTTCGTAATAAATACTTTCTTTAAAGTAAAATTGAATAGTTGGTCCCATATATAAAATATTATTCCATTAAAATATTACAGATAGCTATTATCCCTTCCTTGGACAAATAATGGGGGAATAAGAAATGTAATCTCCTCTTAATTGAAACAAAGGAGGGTTAAATATTATAATAAACTAAGAAAATAACAAATTAATCCAACTGAACCCTCATTTTAATAACTACAAATGAAGGATTCTTATAGTGATGAGACTATTTAATTTCAAAATTCAAAAAGAGTGAAGATAGACTTCTATGAATATGATTTCTAAACAGATTCAAAAAAAAACATTCCCCATGTCTTGGAATCTCAGGGATATCATTCGTCCACAATGGTGATCTGAGAATTTGGTTTTCATTAAATCTTTTTTACTTTGAAACAATTTATTTTCTATTTCATATTTTTTATTATTCTATTTCTAATTATAAAATTTATATTCAATTTAAAATATATGAGAATTTATTTATGAAGTAAAATAAGTACTGTGCATGTAGGAATATTTCTTAAAATGATATATTTGGAAATCAATGTTGAATTCTTTAATTGTAATTTTTAATTACTGAATATTTTTAGTTATTTATTATTTTTATAGATTCATTGTTTAATATTTAATTACATTATGAGTTTCTTAATTTTCTGAATATATTTTTTCCAATTTTAGTTTTTTAAATCCCACTCATTCCTTCTGATCAACAACTTGAGAATTTTATAATGTCAAAGAAGGTTCAATGAAGAAATATCTATTATATTGAATATTTATAAACCATACTCAAAATATGTAATATATATATTTCATCTAGTGTCAAACCACATGAAAGGATAATAGTGTGTGACAAAAATAAATAAATAAAAAAATCCAAAAATATCACAATGATAAATATGATGTGAAGGTGGATTTATGATTTTAAATTGATGAAAATAGTGGATGGAAATAAAATAGATGTGGAAAAAATTATTTATTGGGAAAGGGTAACTAAACTAGATGGGATTAAAAAACATAAATACCGATCCCGAATCAAAATCAACATCATTGGTTCAACATATATGTGTATGGGATTAATGTAAAAATATATCACTAGATCAATATCCATGATTAATATATCTCCAATGAATTGTAATTTACAAGTGAACTCAATATGAAGATGATTTATAATAGTGTAAAGTATCCCACAACCATTTTTATATAGTTCATAAGTATTATTTTCCAAAAAATATGAGAATAACTTTTAACAAATATGAAATAACTATAGAGTGAAAATAATTTCACTAAGAAGAGAAATTCAGATCTTTTAATGAAAATAATATAGACCACAATGATTAAAATAATTAAATAATAGTAAAATAACCAAAATTAATACAACTAAATACAAAAAAACTATTTACGTACACATGATATATTTGAAACTAATAATAAAACACATATAAAATAGATTTTTACAATAAAAGGGTGAATGATGATAAGGGAAAGCATGATATTCCATCTATATATTATATTCAAACTCTAGAAAAATGTATTATTAATTACACCTTCGATTTGCCATATCCTCTAGTCCAACTACAAATTATAATACATGTTTGGTTGAATTTGATTTGGGGTGGAATAATTTAAAATCATATGCCTGTGGAACCCCTGTGATTGTCGGGATATATAACACACCACCATGTATTATAAAACCATTTCTCTCCATAACCAGTATCACTTATATCATAATTATTCATATCCCTGTCATAATATATAAGGGTTTCATGTCCTTATACAAAATGTTACATAAATTAATCATGAAATGATCCATCATCAAATTATTATCAATTAAAATGGAATGAATCTACCTGAAAGAATCATAGCTTACTCAAACATAAATTCTAGAAATATTATCTCTATGAATTTAATAATTTCTAGAAACGTCTAGTATATTTATTCTCGAGATCATGATCATTCCCTTTACAATAATTTATTTTCTCAATTGACATATATGGAATAATTAATTTTTATTAAACATAAATACAAATATATATATATTTACCTAACATCTCTCAATCATGAGACCCTTCTGGATACCTTTAGATTTACTAGGGATACCTTTTACCTCATGTGAGTGATCAAATAAATTGATATATTACTCTATCAAATGATAACAATCTTCTATAGCCTCATTCAATATCATTCGTTCTTTCACAATCCTAAATTATTCATCCTTAGACTGAATAATATCCTCCCTGAACCCCAAACATAAATTAAAATAATCAATCCTGATTGCACCTCAAATATATTTTTGTGTAAAAATTATGATCTAAAACTTACTTCATAGTGTATTAGAATGGTCAAGTCAGTATCCATGTACATTAAGTTCATTTTCAGACACACATTTTAAATCTCTCTGTTTCACATTTTAAGGATCATGATCTATTCGGAGGTCTCAGTTACACTTCCATCCATAGAGTTTTGGTAGTATTTAATCCATATTTATCAAATTATCATTGAGTTTAGATATAAAAATGACATTGTCACACGATATATCAATTGCAAACCATCAAGTTTGAATATCATTTTATAATTTTTTAGGCCATATTAAGTGAATCCTTCAACATAATCTATTCCAAAATATTCATATGGAACATAGATAGATCATATTCTAAAAAACATATGGGTAAATAAAAATAGTAAACCTGATAATCTATTAAATTATTAGTATATTCCACCATAAATCTTATGTTTTGATTAATCACACTTGTTAAAATATTTCCTCAATAAATTATTTTTTATCTGTCTCGTGTCATTAATGTAAAAAGGAACACAATAAATTATCTAAATTGTTGATGGGAATTAAAATGCCTTAGATTTAGTATACACACTTGACCCTTATATTATTTATCTTTTATTATATATGAGAGAGTTAACTAAAATATCCTTGGAAAGATTAGGAAAAAATATTGGAATGTTATTTATCATTTTTATTTCATTCATATATAATTATTTCATGGTTTCACTCAAAAATATTGAACAAAAATTTGGGATTATGTTTTTTTATTGATATATCCCCTTTATTTATTAATTAATGTTATTACTCAAAAAAATTATTGTCTGATTCTCCT
Organism: Viscum album; assembly: GCA_963277665.1. Classification (NCBI taxonomy): domain Eukaryota; kingdom Viridiplantae; phylum Streptophyta; class Magnoliopsida; order Santalales; family Viscaceae; genus Viscum; species Viscum album. The sequence goes on from OY728161.1 coordinate 394,117,991, forward strand.
CAACATTGATTATCCTCATATTATAAACAATAATGTTCTATTTTTTTGAAACCATTTCCGTAGAACAAGGATTAATGGTCTTCGAACAATTTTTTATTCATTTTAAACACACTCATAAAATATACATGGTTTTTATGGTTATGTAGTTTTGGATGAATTATAATAATGTTAGATATATAGACGTCAATGATCACTATAGGCTGGATTTAGATTAGTTTCCTCTTGTGGTGACTCATTTAGTGAATCTAACTCCTGGGTTTGGTAAAACCACAATCAATATAGAGGGATAATATTAATTAGGATAATATCATTTAACTGTCTCATGGATAATTTTAATTTGACTCTAATCATTTAACATGGTCAGTTGACCATGGAAGGTTCAAGGATTGTCTTTATTTGGAATGACAATAATAAATAATTAAATGAATTTAATAAATATTAAATATAACCACGTATAACCATAAAATCATATCGTATAAAAAAATATATAGTAGTATATTCTTTACCACAATATGTAAATTAAAAATAAATGATTCATTTATATTTTTAAATAAATTAAACCGTGTAATAAGAAATAATTATTTTTCATAAACAATGTCCAAAAAAGAAATTCCCAAAAATTATTTTAATAATATTTCATAAAAATTTATTAAAAATTACTATTTATTAAAAAAAATTAAATCAAATCAAATTATTATACCAAAAATAAGACTAAAAAACACCCATATTCAGCAATAATAAAACGAAATATGATTTCAAGGATAAAAATGCTAGTAATAATAAACTTTATCATACTATCATATTTGTTCATATGAAACACAACAATTCCATAGAGAATTTGTGTATATATGTTTATAAAAATAGTGATATTAGATTACTAAACCACTGCATGATATTATAATTGGAGGTATGAAATCAAGTAGAGATAAAAAAATACCAACAGAACATATTTGATAAAAAACCCATATCTCACTTCCATAAATCCTAAAATAAAATAACAGATTTTACATTTTTATTGAATTATATGTTATCCAAATAAAAAATGTAAATATACATATAATCCATATCCCACATTATATTTACCTTATGGTTAAAAAGACAATAAAATATCTATTTCTATTTTCTAAATACAGAAATACTTATTTGAGGATTAATAGATATATTGTTTTCCCATAGGATAATAATCCAATGTAAATCATAATAAAATATAAATAAAAATGTTAACAATGTACGAAAATAGTTTATTCCAATCATTACACATACATTCAAAAAATTAATCAAAAAAAGATAAATAAAATTTTATTAATTAAATTTCCACAATGATAATATATTTTATATTTATAATTAATTGTATATTTATCTATAATAATAACTCGAAATATTTTATTTGAAAATAACCCTTCGAATGTATACAACCTCTAAGAGGGAAAACATATCTTCATAAAAAATCAGTAATTTTAATATTAAAAGTATACATTATGGAATGAAATATTTTTAAATAAAAAATTAAATATTATCATTAAAATTATTATCCAAAAATATAATATTTTTTTAGGAAAAATTTACTAGTTAAAAAAATACATGGTAACATATTTAAATTGATCTATATTTATCAACCAATGGTTAATTAATGAAAAAAAATTCACATATTTTTATGACACCATCATATATGAAATAAATACCAGAAAATTACAATACAAGAATTATTATCTGTATAACCCCAAGGGAAACATATTAATGGAAAAACCTAGGATACTTTTTCCCCTAGGGAAATAAGATAGAAGACTAATTATAAATAAAAGAAGATAAATATATTCTTTAGAACTGATATGAACAAATATTCCATATGTATTAATTATCGGAGGATAATTTTAGTAAAAATGGGAATAAGATAGGGAGTAGACACATGAAGGTGGAGTTAGCTTAGTATTTGTAATAAAATATAAAACCACACATTGAAGAATTTTAGGAATAAATTTTTTTTGTTTTTATAGGATAAAATTTTTTGTTTCATTTTAAGTGTAATTATAAAAAAAACATATAGTAGAATGTGAAAAATGATTTAAAATATTTTGTTATGATACTGGTTTGGAAAAACCTTATAATAAATATTCATATAATTTAAGAAGTTGTTTTTACAATGAAAAAATATCAAGCATGATTAAGGAAAATACAAAAAAACCATGAACCAAGGATTTCAGTTAAAATCAAAATTTCCACTAATTGGATATTAGCTAAATAAAAAATTAAAAATAATATATATTAAATTATATATAGAATCATCTTTTATGTAGTATTAACTTATTATACCATCCAACAGTCAAAATTGAAATTCAACATTAATGATTAGAGGACTCTGGATTGAGAGTAATAGGATTATCATCCCCACCCTTTGTCAGTACATATCCTTCTCCAATACTAAATCTAACAAGTGGGATAACTCTATAATGTATTGTAACCTATAGTCATTAATAATAACTGAGTAGAAAATATAAGGCCCCAGCCTTAAACCTTACTTAATCTTGAGTTATCACAAGATTACACGTTGAGGATCTTTTCAGGTTTAGAGTTTTAGAGAATTAGATCTTAAAACATGCATTACAACCCACATTAAAACAAAGTGGTTACATAAAGATAGTATTCTTCATTCCCATCAATGGAAACATATTTAAAATAAACATGGATTCTTTCTTGACACTTCCTTGACACTATCATCATATCATGTACCTTTCCCTTGACCTGTGAAAAATATTTCAAAAAAACGTGGGATGAGCATAAAAAGCTCAGTAAGGGATAAAAAATTATGGAAAGGAAACATGGGTACACATATACATAAGGATGAAATCATACTTTACCCTTAAAACATAAGCACTTTAACATAACTCATCAAATCATGAATAAATCATAGAAATCATAATACATAAAGGTAACTTGAGGCATTCATAACATTCTTACGTAGGGAGTAACCCTCTTGGTTACGTTTGGAATACCCATCACAGTATATTCCCTAAATCTCTTCAGATAAACCTTAACGTTTCACTCCTTCGCGTTACCCAATGCATTGGAGAGCTATATCGGGCTCAACCGCCCTTAGTTTATCACGGAACCACCCGTCTTCATAATAATTCCCAATAACCTCAACATAATCGTATCACATAAAACATGCATAAAGGAAACATAACATTTCCACCTTTCAATCACAAGATATCAATACAACACATTGATATAAAATCATTATGAAAACCATTTTCAATAAAAAAATAAAAGAAAAGTAAAACATGGTATTTATTTTTCTTTTAAAAAGAAGGTATGGCTTGTAGAGGAAGCTGAAACTCAAATAACGGTCACGATGGCGGAGAAGTCGTTGTCGACGCATACGTACGACAAAAACATTCCCTTATGTCGTTTAGTAAATGCTTCGTATAAAAAAGATTCCTTTTGAATAAACATAAAAGTCAAAGGGGTTTATACACAGTATAAAAGAAAGTTGTGTATAAAATAAAATATGCCACAATGAAAAGAGATTGAGACGAAGTCCCATACCTCGTATCTGACTTGACCCGACCGTTCTTTAATCTCCTGAATAATAAAATTGAGTTAATATCTACTTGCTTAAGAACCTTTTTCAAGTTCATTATTCCTTTTATACCATGTTATGGACATCATTAATCATTTAAGTTAATAATGTTCATTTTGTCGGTATTTGGTTCTTAAGTCAAAAATAGACATCTTACACTTACATGTTGTTAATTTGGTCAAAGGTTCGTTATATCCAGAATGATATTAATGATTTGGATAAAATATATATCATATATATTCATAATATACATGTATTTATAATATTATATCACATTTATAGGTAATAAATGAAATGCAACATTCATGGAGACGGTAAGCCGTACGTACGCATGAACGCTACTTCAATTTCTATTTCGTATTTTCTGGAATGGAATCATAATTATATAAGAGTATATTATAATTCCAGTATAATAACATATATAATATCATTAAATTTATCCTTTACACATCCCACTTATGGTATTAACGAATCAAATCACTTTCAGGGGGCGGTAGTCCGCACTTCCTAAAATGAAGATATCGTGTTTACCCATAATGGAAACCATAAGGTATGCCCAAAATGAAAAAAAACAGAAGCTTAAGGAAAAAATAAACATATAATATATCATATATAAATATAGTGACATCATAATGGCCACCTTTGAAGGTGTTAAATGAGTATTGAACAATCATCGTTTCGGGAGGCAGAATTTCGCCATCCACGGAAACCGTATGTTCTTTAACCATTTGATGTAGTTCTGTGAGAGTGTAGCTCAAATAAATCTTATAACAACATCATAGTATATTGGAGATACTGTTTTTGTTACAAAAGAAGTAAATAAAAAGAGTTTAGGGGGTTGAAGAAGTAAAATAAAACAAATGAACATGAGAGAATGAATTACCTTTAAAAGTGTAACTCCTTTTGATTTGATCCTAAAGGCTTCCCTTGAAAGGATTCTGCCCAAAGGGAATCCTCTAGGATGAGGAGAGGGATGTGGATAGAGTAAATGGGCAGGGTTTGGCCGAGCCAAAGTCTTGAGGAGTGTGTGAAATGAGGTATAGGTGGGGGCCTTTTATAAGAGGAGAGGAGGGGCACTTTTGGAAAGTAAAGATAAGATACTTTATTTTAAAAAGAGTTTCAGATTCAAAAGGTCCCACATTTCTATAATTCTAGGATAATGTGATAAGGCTTCTAAATCCACTCATCCAATAGGTTTTGGACATGATTAGGTTTTAGATATTACATTATCTTTCCATTTTATTTAAATCGTTAAATAATGAGGTTATCGTTGCATCATCATGATGTAATAAATCATTTAATTTATTTAAAGTCTAAAAATTATAAAGAAAATACTAGGATGTAGGAAATATTTTTATCTTTCCAATGAATATTTATAATTAAAAATATGACTTGTATAACCCCATGTAAAAATTTTTTTAGTAAAACATCTCTTGTTTGTGTCATTTTTACTTTAACATTTAATAAAAAGTTATTTATGTCATTTTCTAACCAAAGTGTCTCCATGGGGTCCCCAAGTTGACCCATGAATTTTCTTGGTCTTCCATGACACAACCAATAAGGTTGGGACATGTGTCTTGGTCATTTCATATTATTAAAGCATTATTTATACCTTAAACTACCCTAATTACCACTAATCGCGATTAAAAACATAAAAAGTTACTATTCACCAAAAAAATTATTTTAATCCCATTGAACCAAATTTTACATACTAATGACAACCATGTATGTAATATTTTCAAACTTCAATACACATTAGTGGTAAACATTCATTTAACTGAAAAATCAGTTTGCTTGATTACCACTTAGTGGTTTCACTATTCATAAAAAATTGGAGTTTTCCCGAAAAATACCAAAACTTCACCCTAAGCTATATTTGATATTCTGAATTCAAAAATGAAGTCTATTTTACAAAATTCAAAACATATAAGTCACATTAATTAATTTAATAATTAATTCCCGTTGTTAGAGCAAATAGCGTGTTTTTATAAAACAATAAGTATCAAAAGATTGACACCAGATTAAGTCTAATTTCAAAGTGAAATTGATTCCAATGACCACCATTGGATTAAATGGTAAAAATATATTCTAATTTTACTTCAAAACCAATTAAAAAAATAATCTAATCATATAAATAAATTAGAATAAAAAGCAGTTTTGATGTAAAATGCAGTATTTTTCACTATTCATTACAAAATGAACATTGTCCGAAATATACCAAAAATTCACAGAAAGTAAATTTTGATGTACCAATCATAAAGAATAAGTTTATTTTGACAAACATAGTTTTTTAAAATGACAAAAGATAGATTTAAAAATGGTTTTCCATTATAATGCAGTAAAACAATCTTTTAAGAATATTAGTGTATTCCATGTTTAAGATTGGATTTATTTACATTTTAAGCCTCTAAAACACTATATTAATCTTTAATAGACATAGATAAAAATATATATTATTCATTACATACTTGGGATGTTACATCCTTCCCCCCTTTAGAAAATTGTGTCCCCGCAATTTATTTACTTATCGAATAAATGGGGGTACTTATCCCTCAATGCATTTTCAGATTCCCATGTTGCCTCTTCAATCATGTGGTTTTTCCACAAAACCTTTACCTGGTGAATCACCTTATTCCGTAACACTTGCTCCCTGTGGTCAAAAATCTAGACCGGTTGTTACTCATAAGATAGGTTCTCCTCCAGCTGAACTACCTCTGGACTCAAAACATGAGATGGATCTGGCATATACTTTCTCAACAACGAAACGTGAAAAACATTGTGTACCTGAGATAAACTCGGAGGTAGAGCCACTCGGTATGCAACTGATCCAACTCTCTCCAGAATTTTGTATGGTCCAATGAACCTTGGACTTAGCTTTCCTTTCTTACCAAATCTCATCACACTTTCATTAACAATGTTGAATTCATGCAACATACCTTTCTGAACCAGCTCTACCTTTTTCTGCAACTCACTATCTTGCTTCTGTGCTTGCTTGATTCTATCTTATAGAGAAGATCTCACTGATACCTGAAACAAAATAGAAGGACATCCTGCACCAACAACTTCTATTCCAAGGTTCATCAAATCCTTAACCAAAGGATCACGTTCCAAACGCAACATTGTTAATGAAGCATTACTTTTTCGACTCAAAGCATCAGCCACTTTATCTTCTTTTCCCGGATGGTAATGAATTGTACAATAATAATCCTTGATTAATTCTAGCCATATCCTCTGTCTCATGTTTAACTCTTTCTGAGTGAATATATACTTTAAACTTTTGTGATCGGTATATATTTCACACTTTACTCCATACAAATGATGCCTCCAAATTTTTAAAGCAAAAACAACAGCAACTAATTCCAAATCATGTGTAGGGTAATTTACCTCATGAGTTTTCAACTGTCGTGAAGCATAAGCAGTTACCTGATCATTCTGCATTTGGACGCAACCAAGTCCTTTCAATGAAGCATCACTGTATATAACAAACTCACCATTCCTGGAAGGTAGTGCCAAAACTAGAGCATTCACCAATCTTCTTTTCAATTCCTAAAAACAATCATCACATTCTTTTGTCCAGATAAACTTAACACCCTTCCGAGTTAGCTTAGTCATTGGACTAGATAACCGTGAAAAATTTCTAACAAACCTTCGGTAATAGCCCACCAAATCAAGGAAGCTACGAATCTCGGTTACATTTGTGGGTCTTGGCCATTCTTCCACAACTTTTATTTTTGCAGGATCAACAGTTATTCCATCTTTAGAAACAATGTAACCAAGTAAAGAAATTTGTTGCAACCAATACTCACACTTGCTGAATTTCCCATAAAATTTTTTTTCTTTTAAGGTTTGCAAGATAACCCTTAAATGTCTTTCATGCTCCTCTTTACTTTTAGAAAACACCAAAATATCATCAATGAAAACCACCACAAACTTATCCAAGAACTCATGGAAAATTCTATTCATTAAGTCCATGAATACAGCAGGTGCATTGGTTAGCCCCAAAGGCATTACTACAAATTCATAATGGCCATATCTTGTACGGAACGCGGTCTTCTGAATATCTGCCTCCTTTACCTTTAGCTGATGGTACCCCGATCTCAGGTCAATCTTTGAAAAAAACTGAGCTCCCGGGAGCTAATCAAACAAATCATCGATATGAGGCAAAGGATATTTGTTCTTAACAGTGATGTTATTCAAGGATCTATAGTCAATGCAAAGTCTCATATAACCATCTTTGTTTTTAACAAATTAAACAGGAGCACCGCATGGTGATGTACTAGGTCTAATGAAACCTTTCTCTAATAAATCTTGCAATTTCTCCTTCAACTCTAAAAGTTCAATTTGTGCCATTCGATAAGGGGGTTTTAAAATTGTTTTAGAATCAGGAACTAAGTCAACAGAAAACTCAACTTCCCGATCTGGATTATTCCAGGCAACTCATCAGGAAAAACATCAGGATACTCATTTACTACTGGAACATCATTAATCTGAATAGTTCCTTTATTTTCAACGACATGTGCAAGGTAACATTCATTTCCATCTTTTACAACTTTGTCGGCCTCTTGATAAGTTATCAAAAGTAAGGGTTCATTCTTGTAAAAAACTGAAAGTCTTTCTGAAAAAAAAACATCTTTAGCTCTACAGTCAATCATAGCATGGTAAATAGAGAGCCAATCCATACCCAGGATAACATCAAACTCTACTAGAGGTAGAACAATAAGGTTTGCAAGTAGATTCTTTCCACAGATAAGGATAGGAAGATTCTTATAAATTATTTTGCCTCGAAATTTCCCCCAGGTGTTTTTACCAAATGTTCAGGAGTCATTTCTTGAGATGGTATTCCCGTTTTACTAGAAAAGGTTTCAGAGATGAAAGAATGTGTAGACCCTGAATCAAACAACACAATGGCATAATCTGAAAAAACAAACAAAGTACCTGATACAACTTCATTTGATGGCTCGACATCTGCTCAAGTAGTTGCAAAGGATTTCACCACCCCTTTCTGCTTGTAGTCTAACTGCTTCCCATCACTCAAGCTCTTTTTCGGACACTCGTTTGCATAGTGACCCATCTCATTGAACTTATAACATTTCACTAACTATAAATAAAATTTGTTCTTACCTTCACCTTTATCCTTTTCAGTGAAATCATGATCCTTATGTCCCATCTTACCACATCGGTAGCACTTTCCAGAATTCAGAAGACATTCCCTAGCATGCCTTTTTCCACATTTATCACAAACTAGAAACTTAGTTCTCTTACCATCAGACTTTTTTGAAGAATTCCTACCTTTCTTCGGCCACCTCAGTCTCTTCTTCTACTGGTTGTTATAGAACACTTGGTCATCAACAAACTCCATTTCCACCTTCTCAGCACATCGAACTAGCTTTTCATAACTTTTAAACTCACGAGAAGCTAATGCCCTTTGATATTTTGGCTTTAATCTTGAGTAAATATGATTGATTTTACTATCAAGGTCCCGGATAAAATTTGGACCATACCTTGCCAATCGAGTGAACCTTTCTTCATAGGCAGCCACTGAGTCTTCCTCTTGCCTCAATTCCAAGAATTGTTTTTCCATCCTAAGTCGAACAGCCTTAGAAAAATACGTCTCAAGAAACATACCTTTGAATTCATCCCAGTCAAGAGCATCAATCTCATTGGTATCCCTGATATTTTTAACCATAGACCACCACTGATCTGCTTCACCCTCCAAACGGTAAATAACAAGACTAACCTTTTGATTGTCTGAACACCCCATGACATCAAAAATATTCTCCAGTGCTCTAATCCACCCTTCAGCTAACACTGGGTCAGATGATCCTCTGAATGATGGGGGATGTTGCCTCATGAAATGATCCACCACTGACATGTTTCTCTGCGGTTGATCTGGCTGATCTCGTGCATGGATACCACCACCATTTATCGCGTGAGTCAACTGCGCCATTACTGCAACAAACTGTTCAGTTCCAATTCCGACCATTTCTGGATGCTGATTCAGAAGGTTATTTTCTTCTGTATGACTTCCTGGCACTGCTTCTCTGTTTCCTCTGCGGAAAACCATTCTGAACAAACATGTCTTAGATGAAGCAACATGGTAATATTCAAATTCTATATCTTTTCAAAAAAAATTGGATAAACATTTAATAGATTTATAACTCCTAAAGTTATCTAAACCGACCTCTAATACCAACTATAAGGCCCCAGCCTTAAACCTTACTTAATCTTGAGTTATCACAAGATTACACGTTGTGGATCTTTTCAGGTTTAGAGTTTTAGATAATTAGATCTTAAAACATGCATTACAACCCACATTAAAACAAAGTGGTTACATAAAGATAGTATTCTTCATTCCCATCAATGGAAACATATTTAAATTAAACATGGATTCTTTCTTGACACTTCCTTGACATTGTCATCATATCATGTACCTTTCCCTTGACCTGTGAAAAACATTTCAAAAAAACTTGGGATGAGCATAAAAAGCTCAGTAAGGGATATAAAAATATGGAAAGGAAACATGGGTACACATATACATAAGGATGAGATCATACTTTACCCATAAAACATAATCACTTTAACATACCTCATAAAATCATGAATAAATTATAGAAATAATAAGACATAAACGTAACTTGAGGCATTCATAACATTCTTACGTAGGGAGTAACCCTCTTGGTTATGTTTGGAATACCCATCACAGTATATTCCCTAAATCTCTTCGGAGAAACCTTAACGTTTCACTTCTTCGCATTACCCAATGCATTGGAGAGCTATATTGGCCTCACCCACCCTTAGTTTATCATGGAACCACCAGTCTTCATAATAATGCCCAAGAACCTCAACATAATCGTATCACATAAAACATGCATAAAGGAAACATAACATTTCCACCTTTCAATCACAAGATATCAATACAAAAAATTGATATAAAATTATTATGAAAACCATTTTCAATACCAAAATAAAATAAAAGTAAAACATGGTATTTATTTTTCTTTTAAAAAGAAGGTATGGCTTGTAGAGGAAGCCTGAACTCAAATTACGGTCACGACGGCAGAGAAGTCGTTGTCACCGCATACGTACGACAAAAACATTCCCTTTTGTCATTTAGTAAATGCTTCGTATAAAAAATATTCCTTTTGAATAAACGTAAAAGTCAAAGGGGTTTATACACCGTATAAACGAAAATTGTGTATAAAATAAAATATGCCTCAATGAAAGGAGATTGAGACGAAGTCCCATACCTCATTTCTGACTTGACCCGACCGTTCTTTAATCTCCTGAATAATAAACTTGAGTTAATCTATACTTTCTTAAGAACCTTTTTCAAGTTCATTATTCCTTTTATACCATGTTATTGACATCATGTAATCATTTAAGTTAATAATGTTCATTTTGTCGGTATTTGGTTCTTAAGTTAAAAATAGACTTCTTACACTTACATGTTGTTAATTTGGTCAAAGGTTCATTATATCCAGAATGATATTAATGATTTTGATAACATATATATCATATATATTCATCATATACATGTATTTATAATATTACATCACATTTAGAGGTATGAAATGAAATGCACCGTTCATGGAGACAGTAAGTCGTACGTACGCATGAACGCTACTTCCATTTCTATTTCGTATTTTATGGAATGGAATCATAATGATATAAGAGTATATTATAATTCTAGTATAATAACATATATAATATCATTAACTTTATCCTTTACACATCCCACATATGGTATTAACGAATCAAATCACTTTCAGGTGGCGGTAGTCCGCACTTCCTAAAATGAAGATATCGTGTTTACCCATAATGGAAACCATAAGGTATGCCCAAAATGAAAAAAAACAGAATCTTAATGAAAACATAAACATATCATATATCATATATAAAAATAGTGACATCATAATGGCCACCTTTGAAGGTGTTAAATGAGTATTGAACAATCATCGTTTCGGGAGGCAGAATTTCGCCATCCACGGAAACCGTATGTTCTTTAACCATTTAATGTAGTTGTGTGAGAGTGTAGCTCAAATAAATCTTATAACAACATCCTAATATATTGAAGATACTGTTGTTGTTACAAAAGAAGTAAATAAAAAGAGTTTAGGGGGTTGGAGAAGCAAAATAAAACAAATGAACATGAGAGAATGAATTACCTTTAAAAGTGTAACTCCTTTTGATTTGAGCCTAAAGGCTTCCTTTGGAAGCATTCTTCCCAAAGGGAATCCTCTAGGATGCGGAGACGGATGTGGAGAGAGTAAATGGGTAGGGTTTGGACGAGCCAAAGTCTTGAGGAGTGTGTGAAATGAAGTAGAGGTGGGGGCCTTTTATAAGAGAAGAGGATGGGCACTTTTGGAAAGTAAAGATAAGTTACTTTATTTTAAAAAGAGTTTCGGATTCAAAAGGTCCCACATTGCTATAATTCGAGGATAAGGTGATAAGTCTTCGAAATCCACTCATCCAATAGGTTTTGGACATGTGTAGGTTTTATATATTACATTATCTTTCCATTTTATTTAAATCGTTAAATAATGAGGTCATCGCTGCATCATCATGATGTCATAAATAATTTATTTTATTTAAAGTCTAAAAATTATAAAGAAAATACTATGATGTAGGAAATCTTTTTAGATTTCCAATTAATCTTTATAATCAAAAATATGACTTGTATAACCCCATGTAAAAATTGTTTTAGTTAAACATCTCTTGTTTGTGTCATTTTTACTTTAACATTTAATTTAAAGTTATTTATGTCATTTCCTAACCAATGTGTCTCCATGGGGTCCCCAAGTTGACCTATGGCTTTTCTTGGTCGGCCATGACACAACCAATAAGGTTGGGACATGTGTCTAGGTCATTTCATATTATTAAATCATTATTTATACCTTAAACTACCCTAATTACCACTAATCGCGATTAAAAACTTAATAAGTTACTATTCACCAAAAAAATTATTTTAATCCCATTGAACCATATTTTACATACTAATGACAACCATGTATGTCGGATTTTCAAAATTCAATACACATTAGTGGTAAACTTTCATTTAACTGAAAAATCAGTTTTCTTGATTACCACTTAGTGGTTTCACTATTGATCAAAAATTGGAGTTTTTCAGAAAAATATCAAAACATCACCCTAAGCTATATTTGATATTCTGAATTCATAAATGAAGTCTATTTTACAAAATTCAAAACATATAATTCCCATTAATTAATTTAATAATTAATTCCCGCTGTCAGAGAAAATAGCGTGTTTTTATAAAACAATAAGTATCAAAAGATTGACACTAGTTTAAGTCTAATTTCAAAGTGAAATTGATTCCAATGACCACCATTGGATTAAATGGTAATAATATATTCTAATTTCACATCAAAACCAATTCGAAACATAATCTAATCATACAAATAAATTAGATTAAAAAGCAGTTTTGATGTAAAATGCAGTATTTTTCACTATTCATTAAAAAATGAACATTGTCAGAAAAATACCAAAAATTCACACAAAGTAAATTTTGATGTCCCAATCATAAAGAATAAGTTTATTTTGAAAAACATAGTTTATAAAATTGTCAAATGATAGATTTAAAAGGGGTTTTCCATCATATGGCAGTAAAAAAATATTTTAAGAATATTAGTGTATTCCATGCTTAAGATTGGATTTATTTTCATTTTAAGCCTCTAAAACACTATCTTAATCATTAATAGACATAGATAAAAATATCTATTATTCATTACATACTTGGGATGTTACAGAAAATATTTATTTATTATCCAATGAACATTCATTCCACCATCCGGTGTTCCCATTTTCATAATATAATAAATAGACCATGGTTATTTATAATTTTAATTGAACTAAGAGATAATTAAATATAAATTAAAATAATTTCGAAATATTTATTAATATAGAATATTTAAATAAAACCGGAATCTCATAAAAATAAAAAGAATATGAATGATTCACTAAATACCTAGAATAATCACTCCTTTAAAAAACTATTCTATAAAAATTCATTGGTTAAAAAAATTATTTTCCCCTTTATCTAACATGTTACCAAATATCATAAACCTGTTTCAAAAAAAAATACACCATGAAATAAATTACCTTCAAAAATATTAATCATTATCATTAGATATGTGATACATTTTTAGTTCATTACAATAAATTATTATTTTTTACCTTATTATATTGACAAATGGTATGTTAGAATATATCAATACCATTATTTAGGGATCAATAATATGAACATGATTCATTATGATGCTCGTATCAATATCAATATTTATTTTATAAAAAAATATAAATATTTGAAATATAATTTTAAAAAATTAACAAAATAAAATTTTAAAAGATAACATTTATATGGTTATTGAATTTATAAAGGATAATTCATTGGCCATATCCTCTGAATTCATGATTATGACATTATAATCAACATAATCTTATTAATGTATTTTGTACATATTTAGTATATTGTGTCATGATAAAGTAAAAAAATCCTAGATGATAATATCTATGAGAAAAACATTATAAAAAGTTTTTGATAACCCACATTAGTGACATGTTATCTATGAATAGAGTCAATAATTTATCATACCAGTTGGTTCCCCATTTCAGTCTCTTTCTCCATTTAGATGAAAACATAATTTTCCAATATTAAACACTTATATAATGTTGATTTATTAGGTATTCTTGAAAAATATATACAATATGAAATGATAACCAATTTTATATTGATATTTTTTTATAGAAATCCAAAAATGAATAATAATATCCTTTAATCCACTATAATTGAAAAACAATATTTAATACAAATTTCAAGGTGTATTTACATAATTTATAATTTACTATATTCCCATGGATACTATAAAATGGATAAAAATAGATCTATCATTAAAAATGTGTAAATCACATAATTTTCCTTATTTTTCACATCATTATATATATTTTATATGAAAACATATAAATAATATAAGTTAAATTTCTTAAAATATATTTCATTAAATAAAAAACATGAAATTAAAATGAAAAATGATGTCTGTGTGAATATTACATTAGTTATTCAATAATTACCAATTTCATTCCATCATTGTTTCATAGAATGATTCAATTTCAAAACTATATTACCTAGTGAAAATTGTTTCATTCATATCCCCAATCCTATTTTTAATATATTAAATAACAATGTATCATTCATATTAATAATTCACCTTTAGTCATGGATGATCGATTCTACACCCATAAGGTGAAAAAAAATCATACTGGATCCCACTCAATAAAATATTATCTTCATGTATATGAATAATAATTCAGTGAATCATTTTTATACTCAAATTCCCCATGATATTCTCACTTTTTATTAAATCTACCCCAACCAAATCATCAATTAAAAAATTATTGTTATTAAATAGTAATATTTTGATTTCTAATTTTTTATGGAAGGAATAAGGAAAATATTTAATTGGGAAAAATATTCACCTACGTATCATCAAACATCGTAATAATTGTAACATCCTAATATATTCTGATTTCTTTATTAAAATAATCTTTTTGATATTTTTCAGTTAACGCATCACTGAATATAGTATGTGTTATATGAAGAATCTAAGTTTTTATTATGTTACACCCAATACATAGATAAACATGAACTACATAAAACACATATAATAGCTTTCAGTACACGGAACCCCATGATAGGTCTATCTTTCACACAATTCCATGTTCCCTTGATAATTTTTGTTGCATACACGGCAGATATTAACCAAAATACAATATAAGGATTATATTGTTAATGAAATATTACTAGCATTACCACCAAAACATTGTAATTGATATGAATTATAATATTAACAAATATGTGAAGATATTATTTACACAATTATAAAAAAGGCTTCCTTTTTTTATTAGGTGGCTATAAATAAATGTAAAAACTACATGAAACTAAATAAATTCCATTTTAAAGTATACTATTTCTCTATAAAAAACCGTTTTACCTAATCTAATTAAAAAAAAATTATGATGAATTTTTTTATAATAAATCATACATTTTATATATTCAATAAAACTTTTGACCCACACCTACTATATTTTATTGGAAAATGTTAAGAATAAATTAAATTATATGAATAAATGAGGTATTTTCTTATAGGTAACAGCAATACACATTAATGAATACCTGAGTGTAAATATATTTTTTTTACTTTTATAAATTTTATTTGAAAAAATAAATATTATTTTTGAAATAATAATATGAATATCTACTTTGGAAATTTATTTTCTTTTTTCCTATGAAGTATCGTTTTGTATGAATAGTGAAAAAAATGAATTTTAATTGAAAATTGAATTTCGTTCTAATTTATATATATAGTTATGTTATATTTAAATTTTAAAATAAATAATATTTATATATAATATAAATAAATTAATCCAATTTATGGAATTAGATAAATTTCACATAGTCATTTGATAAAAAACATATGAAATATTTTCAATTTTTTAATTATATAACATGTAAGTTGATTCTATCCATGTTATTAATTTCTTGTTATTTTCTAATAATTTTTTTATTAGTATTAGAAAAAATCGAACCCATAATAGGAATTATAGAAATTTATAATGTACAATAAGTTAAAAAAATTTCCAATGAATATTTTATTTATATTAATTTTAATTAATTGTAGTTAATTAGGTATAAACATTCATAACTAAAGAATAAACATAGAATATAAGGTTATAAAATGAACATATAGTTATCTATTTATATTTTTATAGATATGTAGACAAATTAAACTATATATATATATAATTCAACATTTTTAACCCACTAGGGAAATTTAAAACATGGGTAACAATCAAATATTTTTAGGAATACCCCATTTTTTCTACTTATAAAAGGCCTCCTCTTCTCCCCATACATTAAAACATTTCAATCACTTTGGCTTGCCAATAAATACCCAATTACCCTTCCCGAATTGAAAACTCATCCTATAAACCTCTCCATTTTATTAAATATATCAATGGAATCCCTTTGGTGGAAACATAAAGGTAATACCTAAAGATGAGGTAACATCCTTCAATATGCAAATTGTTTTTATTTGTTTCTCCACACCCTAATTCCATATTAATAAATTATTAAATAATATGTATTGAATATTCAATATACTGATATGTTGTAAAATAATTTCTTCTACATACACTTTCACAGGATTCTATCAAATGGTATACATAATAGACATTTGTTTTTACGATAAACAAATACTTAATGAATTGATGACGTTTGTTCATACATTTACACAATTTATGGTTTTAAATAATGATTAATATTATGTTCCAAAATAATACGTATTATATTTATAATTTATTAATTATTTTTTTGATTTTATATTAAAAAATGCTTTACATTCTATTGAAATATGATAACATCATTAGTGGATGTCTACACTACCACTTACTGAATGAGATATTACTAATTTACCCATAACATTGAACTTATTAAGGATGAGTTTACTGAAAATATATCATATATATGAAATAATATTTATACTATAAATAAATTATATATATATGTGTGTGTTATTTACTTTTTACCTATCCATATGACAAGAAAAGAAGATTTCATGCGTATGTATGACATACCGACTCTATGAACAGTGTATCCCATTTCATATATATATTTATTATAAATTATTATAAATTTCCATATAATGAATATATATTATATTAAAATAATTTTTTTATCATTCTTTAAATAAGTTAATCATGATCTTGGAATGTGAATCATGTATAACATGATAGAACATTTAAGAAAAAGAAAGCAGATATTTCTAGAAACATAACATTACCATGAAATTGTAAATAAACCAGGAATATAATGTGATAATAAAATATCTTATAGAATTATATATTTATATGGTACCTTGTAATATGTTTATTAAAATAATATTTAATAAATTAAAGTTTTTAACTCTTAGGATGAATTTTAGGACTTATTGTAAGGATTTTCTAGTGTCACTTTTATTTTTCTAAGATATAATCTATATTAATGACTTATTATGGTATTTTTATTGTATATACATCAAATAAAAATTTTATATCATAAATATAATTTATTTAATGATATTAAATTCTTCAATAGATTTTATTCTTTCAGGGATCTCATTATTAAAATGTTTCCCAATTTGTAATGGGATATCTAATCCCAAATTTATTTCATTGATACTTATCCCATATTCATTGCTCCATCATTTTATGTGGTATATATAATACCCTTGAATATACTAAATTATTATTAAAAAAATTATGGGTATTTAAATACTTATTTTATGATCTATCATTCACATGGTTTATAGGTCAAAATTTACCGAAATGTTAATATAATTTTGCCTACATTTTCCTTCGTTGAGACACATGTTTTTATATGAACCTATAATAATTTACAAGGTGTATATAGAATACCATTAAAATTTTATATAATGAAAAGTATAATTCCAATTATATCATATGATTCATGTATTTTTATTCAGACATGTGGATTATGATTTAATGGTAGATAATTAGTGAGTGTTTATTACTACAATATCATCATTATTCATTGTTGTTTACAATTATTATTAAATTGATGATATATTATGATCCATCACACAATAATTATCATGAAATTTTATATCATCAAGGTCTTCATGATATTTTAATGTATTGGTACCTATCATCCATTTTTTATTAATTAAGATAATTATTGAAATGTTTTTAAGAAAATATTACCATATTTATATAATCGGTCAGAAATATGTTTGACTCAATAATCATGTTTTCGAAAAATGTTTTCATAATTTTTTTATGAGATTATTTAATATCATTTTCCTGTTAAATGAATTATAAAATTATTACTTTTTAAAAAGTATTAATAATTCTTTTCATGTATTTGATTAATGTTTTCAAGGATACTCTAAAAGAAAAACTATATCAAATTCAATAACATTTTAAAACGATTTTTTCATAGGTAAAATAATAATTTACTCACAAAATGTTTTGAATTAATTTTGAATGATTATTTTTCATTTTTCACCATGGTTTTAAAACAGAAGTATATTGAAAATGTTTTCTAACATAAAAAATTATTTTCAATGAAATATTATTACGTAAGAGATCATAATACTTTTATTTCGAAATATATATCTATATAAGAAGTTATCCATTGATATTTTTTATGATATTATGTAGATATAACCTATTGAAACAATTATCATAATTTTTATAAATGGTTTATTTTGAATATTTATAGATGTTTATGAAATAAATTTCTTTTTATGGAGTATAATATAATGAAATGATTATAAAACAAGTATATTTTCAATGGGATATAATATGATAAAATAATTTTGATACTCATTTCATTTCATTGGTTATGATATAATTATTATGAATACTAACACTTTTTAGGGGTCTCTATATAAGGGAGGTTTTCATTATGTTTTTTCACACATATGTTTGAATTCATTAAATGATGGGTGGGACCTATATATCAGTCAAATGAATTGGGTAAATATTTATATCTCGTGAGATAATGATATGAGTAAGTTTATAATATTTATCTACTATGGAAAAATGGTGTAAAATGATCAATAATGATGAAATGGCTTCCACTAGGGAACATGGTGTGTCCCAACCACGAGGTATAGCATAATATGAATGAACCTGATTAAATTTCCACATTTTTAGGATTGAACCTTATTACATTTTGAAAATATTTATTTTGGAAGTGTTAAAGTTCATATTTTTATTCTTGGACTTGATTATGTGTACATGACATTATGATTGAACTTAATTACATGTTCAAAATGTTATTTCATGGATCTGGTGGGATGTCTATATAATTATGTGTTGACCTTGTTACATTGTTATAATTTAATGAGTGAACCTCATTATGTGTTAAAAATGTTTTGATGCACATATTTTAATGATAATATATTTATTAATAGATCTTATTACATGTCAATAATGATATGAAAATATAAAATTACATATTTATAATGTTTTCCATGGACCTTGTTTCATGTTTATATTTTTATGTGAGGACATTAATTCATGTATACAACATAATGGGTAAACGTGTTTCAATTAATAAATATTTACAATGTTAAGATTTGATGTGAATGACACTAATATATGTCTTATTCATATGATATTTTCTACTGGATCTTATCCTTCATTATCTTATGATTAACTCATAAATTTCAGAATATTTTTTTAGAACTCAAGTATATCATATTGATAGCTTGAGTATAAATCTTATAATACATGTTCAAGATCACATATCCTTGTTCGTAGAAAATTCAATAATATGATCATGTATTTACATCTGTTATGTTTACCCTGGTTGAGAATCTAAGGTCACACATTCTTTGGTTTTCCTTCATCAAGTTATTATTAATGTTTATTAATTAGGGGTGATAAAGGGGAATATATTTTTTAGAGTAATACTAGAAAAGCATAGGCATAGGAAAAGCCTCTGACCATTTATTACTAAAAGAAAATTCAGAAAACAAGAACCACATACCCAACACTACAGCTACACCACATCAAAACCAAACCCATCACCATCTCCGTGATAAAAAACGCCATCCTCATTTGTGGAATCCCACTCCGAGATTTCATAGTACCTCAAGAATGTGGCATACTTCATTCTACGATTAAATAGCTCCACCGAATGAGATTCATTATTAGTCTGCATGATGACTGCTCCACCTTCATTATAGATAGAGGATCTAGTGGACATTGGCTTCACTATAAAGGACTAATTTTTCCTCGATCATATTCTTGGTGTGACCGTCATATCCTCCTGATTTCCATACGAAATCTTACCCGCCCCCTGAACAATGTCACTGTATGATATTCTGACTCCACCCTCACATTCCTTCTCACTTTCAGACTCATCTCCCCATTTACAAGAGACCTTTTAACGACATGATATTTTGAATAAAATTTGTTTCCTAAATTTGTGTCTTACATTATTTTATTCTCAACAAAACTATTTCATTGAATAAAATGAGTAAAATTAAAATAATACCATTGGGTTTTTGACTGTTATATGACCGTTGGTCAATATGACAGTTATTCAATATGACCATTGGCCAATATGACCATTGGAAACAAAA
Source organism: Viscum album (assembly GCA_963277665.1). Taxonomy (NCBI): domain Eukaryota; kingdom Viridiplantae; phylum Streptophyta; class Magnoliopsida; order Santalales; family Viscaceae; genus Viscum; species Viscum album. The sequence continues at coordinate 394,138,733 of OY728161.1, forward strand.
TGTTGCGATTTTTGTCAATAAATACAAGTTATATTGATTAATTAATATAGAAAGAATATTTTTTGGCCGCATCTAGTAGTCTCAGGCCGATCGAAGCCCAACTGACGGTTCTCGGGAAGGAGGTAGCACCATTGGGCTTTGCTCTGGGCCAAACCCAAGCCAAACATAGTCGTGAGTAGCTGGAACAGAATTTCCTTCGTGAGAAGTTCTAGCTGATATAAATCACTACTCGGGCTTTCTTGGCTGAGCCGACCCAAGATTCTCTCACCTTAACACACCTTACTCTTAGGTCCTATGCTGGTGTTATAATGGGTTATGTAACGAGACCATAACTACCTTATGTGATCCTTTGATTTAAATATAAATTGTGATGTCTTCCTATTGTGAAGTTTGTGAATTTTTAAATGTCCAGATAAATATAGTATGCATATTATTGATGAATTTTAGAAAAATAATATTTTAAAATATTTATGAAAACTATAAATAATTAATAATGTGTAATTATTTTCAAAAAATTGTCTTCTACATCTGTGTTCACTATGAAATTAATATTCTAATAACATCAACATAATTTTAGGTGAATTGTAAATTATGGATAGTGATTTTATGATTATGATTAGTAAATTAAACAATTGGATAAAGTAACATCCCTTAAGAAAGTATCAATATAATTTAGGCACCATGATTATGTAATGTGATTCAATAAAATAGGTAAATAAGTGTTTTAGAAATTATTAGTGATGTATTAGTTATTTCGGGTGAATAATGGTATGTATTTAAAAATTAAATTAAAAATATTTAGAAAATTATTTTCATAAAATTGTGTTCATTTATAAAATCAGAGCATTGATATTTGGTTAAGGTGAATTTATGGGATTTTTCTTAAACAGTTGAATTTTCAGTGAATAGTGATTTTATATAAAAAATTGAAAATATTTAGAAAATTATTTTCATAAATGGGAGTTCATTTTTGAAATCATATCATCAACATTTGGTTAAGGTGATATTTTGTTATTTTTCTGAGAAAGTTAAATTTTCGGTAAATAGTGAAAATATAGTTTTTGAGTTTCGGGTGTTTAGTGACATCATTAAGGAAGTAATAATTATGCAATAATTCTGGTCGACTTATGAATAGTAAGATAAGTTATGAGGTGTCCCATGTGGCCATTACCGTGAGAAAACACCATGGGAAAGCCTGTGGTTTAGCCAATACCACCGATGTGGTGTCCCTTCGAAATTAATGCTTTGTCCCCTCACTTCTCCTATAAATACCAATACTATCCCCCAATCATTTCATTTCCAAATCCTACCCAACTATGTTCTGGTATCTTTACATCCCAAAGAGTCCTCATAAGGTGCCCTCAATCCTCCCAAGGTACCGACCTTCATGCTTTCGAAGTTACTTTTCAAGGTAATGGATCCTTTCACCCTCCTCTTTTAAGTCAATACATCCTTTCTGTTGTGTATTATAATTTCCATATCCTTATGTTGAGGGTATGTTCTTATGTGTTCTCATTTCTATGAAATTCATGTATAATGGTTGAGAGACCTTTTTTTCTCTCATCAATCTGTTTTTAAATTTTTAAGTGACGTTGTTAGGCTGCTGAATTTCTCGTAAAAGAAATTGCATATTATGTTTTCATGCATGTTTAATTTTCATTTGGTATGTGATTAAAATATTGACACAATTATCTTATTAAGTACACATACTATATTATGAATTATTTATGAGTGGGCGACCCTTGTCCCCTCTGTTTTCAATGTTTTCTAAGACTATGTGATATAGCTGTCATGCTGTAGAAATTTCGTTTCAAAATTTCTATTTCTTTCTCTCATGAAATTCTATTGTGTATTTATGTGAATTCCCTTACCTATTTAGTTTATATGGGAGTTCATAAATATATAAAGATGATAAATTTGATTCTGTAATTGACATACATATATCCCCCACTCTCTTTCCATGGGTTATAAATGTTATAATGATCTTATTTTTAAGCTTTTTTAAACGTCACGATTTTGACATGACACCAATTTCTTTAATTCTATTTGGGTTATTTAAGAAATTTTTTATTATCATATATGGGGATAAAATGAAATTAAATATATATTAAGGGTTCTCTCTGATATTTCTCCAATGCATTGGGTAATAATTAATCTCTAAAGATGACAAGTTTTACGATACCTTTTCGAATAACCATGGTAAATTTTATAACACCTTGTTGATGGAAATTGGTGAAATGTTCATGAATGTCTAAATGAAATGTTTTATCCACATATTCCTTTTATTTCCCATGTTCATTTCTTTTTTATATTCATATTATTCCTTTTCTTGGGTCTTCATGTTTTTATTCAAGTTCTTATTGATATCACAAGTACATTGACTCCCTTATTTACCCTTAATGGGCCTTCTCCTCACTATTTCCATTGATGTCTATCTCTAGGATATGAGATTCAGTATAATTAAAATAGGATAAACCTTTGATGAAGCCTTACAATTGGATTAGAAGAATTTTTATGTTGTTTTCATGTATTATGATTCTGATTTCCAAGACACTAGACTTTAATGATCCTTTGTTTGTAAAATGTAATGAAATGTTATGTAATAAAATGGTGGGATTCTATAGTTGGTATCAAAGGATAATTTAGTTATTTATGGAAATTAGGCTGTGAAAACATTAGGAAGAAACCTAGAGAAAATTTTAAATATAAGAAATCTTAATGGTATTTTTTGATTATTGAGTAAGTGGTTTATCATGAAAATACATCCCTGTCTGGATACGAGCTGGTAGAGGTGGATCTGGCAGAGATGTACATAGGCGTAAAACCCGAAAACACCGCTTTGAGGTAGACTCAAATGGGAACTGGTACATGAGAATGGTCCTTACTGCAATCAAAGTTACGATACTCCCGGGGGCTATGTTTGGTTAATCGCAAACTTTTTATGAATCATTATGATGGAAATATAGAAAAATGTAATTATTTATGTCTGATGTATTAATACATAAAATCCTATTTAGTTAAAAGATTTATAAATGAAATAAGTTTCCCACGATGTATTTATTATTTTAGAAAATGTCCCCATAATCTAGGAATATTTTAACGTATTTCATGAGGAGTTACCCAGACCTTCAACAAAAATAGAGGTACTGTTCTCCATTGAACACATACCTGGATCTCATCTGATGTCACAGCCCCTCCATAAGATGGAAAATGTGGAGATAGAGGAATTAAACAAAAAACACAAAGATCTTTTGGAGAATGGGTTTATCCCATCCAAGTGTGTCTCCTTGGGGAGCACCATTTCTCTTTGTGAAGAAGAAAGATGGATCGATGCAGCAATGAATTGATTATATATAACTAAATGGGATCATAGTGAAGAAACAATATATTATTCCAAGAATTGATAACTTGTTTGACCAACTTCATGGGGATCAATTCCTCTCTATGATTGATCTTTTTTTGGGTTATCATCAACTGAGGGTGAAGAATGATTATATTCCAAAAACTACCTTCCAATCAAGATATGGGCATTATGAGTTTATTATTATGCCCATCGGACTGACTAATACAGCTTCTTTTTTTATAGATTATGAATAAGTTGATTTTTGAAACTAATGTTTTATCAAATGTATATCCTTTTTATAGGAAAATGATTTGGTGATTAAATGGTAATGGTTATTTTGGATGATGTTTTCACATTTGGATTACTATATGCCTAAGGGAAATAAAATGCTACATGATTTAAAGTGAGGAGGAATGGTTGAATTTTTTTGTAGGAATTTATGTATTTATTGTGGACATATGGTGATTTCGGTTATTTTGGGAAAATGATGAACCTAGTATAGAGAATATGTGAATTGGATAATTACACATTAGTATGAAACTTTAATAGTATTAGATTTTATATGGAGATAAATGTTAAGATTTATTGGGGATGACAATGTTACTAAATCCTTCTGAGTTTGGGGTTCCGATCTTAATTTGGATTATTCTAAATAATTTAATGAATGATTGTGTATTGAATGGTCTTTCCGGAACATTGGGTACTTTTTTTGAATTTGTGAGATTAATAGTCATATTACTTTTTATAAAGGATTAAACCTTTTGGGAATTATATGATGTCATACTAACCTTTTTATTTTTATTTGTTGACAAAAGAAAAGGAAAAAATATAGTTATTCTTTTGTGGATTAAGTGATTCTCTAGAAGATGATTCTTGTGCTTTTGATGAGACCAAGTATTTTGGAATTCTCATTGTTTGGAGAAAATATTTTTTTTCGTGGAAACTTATTTAGGGATGAAACTCTACATGAAGGTAAGTATAGTTCCTTATGTTTTTATTCTATGTATTTAATGAATTACTCAAAATTTTGAAAGGGGACGTAAAACAAAAACATTATTGGTTTACATTTCATACTGGGTAATCAAAGTCCGTTTAACACATCTTACGTTTGTGATCTCTTGTGGTTAACTTTCTCCAAATCATGTTTTCTATCACTCTCCATCATAACATGACCCTTTGTTTTATCTTCCATATCCATGTTTTGCAACATGGAATCCATGTATGGGTTTACTCAAGTGACCTTTGTATTTATCGTTCATTCTTTAAATGTAATAGTTTTACTGAATCTTTTTCCGATATTGTACTTTCAATGAAATTTCCAAGAACAATTTTAAAATTGTGAGGGCACAATTTCTTAAGGGGGGAATATTATAACAACCCCAAATTTTGAATAAATTTTGTTTCCTATCATTGTGTGTTACTTTATTTTATACACAACAAAACTATTTCATTTAATAAAATGAGTATAATTAAAATAAGACCATTGGGTTTCTACTGTTATATGACAGTTGGTCAATATGATCATTCAAATATAAATGTTGCAATTATTGTCTATAAATACAAGTGATATTGATTAATTATTATAGAAAAAAGATTTGATTACCCCATCCAATAGTCTCGGTCCGATCGAATCCCACTTAATGGATCTCGGGAAGGGTGTAGAGCCATTGGGATTTGCTTTGGACCAAACACCAGCCGGAAGTCATCATGTGAAGCTATAACAGAATCTCCTTCACGAGAAGTTCATGCTGATAGAAATCACTACTCAGACAATGTTGGCTGAGCTGCCCCAAGATTATGTCATCCTAGCACACCTTACTCTTATGTCATATGTGAGTGTAATAAGGGGTTATGTAACGTGACAGTAACTTCCTTGTGTGATCCTTTGATTTAAATAAAAATTGTTATTTATTCTAATGTTGAAGTTTGTGAATTTTAAAATGTCGAATAAATATTGTATGCATATTATTGATGAATTCTAGAAATAGAATATTTTAAAATATTTATGTAAACCTTAAATAATTAATAATGTGTAATGATTTTCAAAAAATTGTCTTCTTCAGCTGTGTTTAGTATTAAATTTATAATCTAATAAGATCAACATAATTTTTGGTGAAAAGTAAATTATGAATAGTTGTTTTCTGCTTATGATTAGTAATGTGACCAAATGGATTAAGTAACTTCACATAAGAAAGTATTAATATAATATAGGCACCTTGATTAAGTAATGTTATTCAATAAAATAGGTAAATAACGGTTTTAGAAATTATTGGTTAAGTTTTAGTTTTTTCAGGTGAGTAGTTTTTTTATTTAAAATTTAAATGAAAATTATTTAGAAAATTATTTTCTTAAAATAGAGTTCATTTTTTGAAATCAGATCATCGATATTTGGTTAAGGTGAATTTTTGGGATTTTTCTGAAACAGTTGAATTTTCAGTGAATACTGTTTTTATTTAAAAAATAAATTAAAAATATTTAAAAAATTATTTTCATAAAATGGAGTTCATTTTTAAAATTAGGGCATCGATATTTGGTTCAAGTGAAATTTTGGGATTTTTTTGAGAAAGTGGAATTTTTTATGAATAGTGAAAATACAGTTTTTGAGTTTCGGGTGTTTAATGACATCAATAAAGGTGTAAAAATTATTCAATAATTCTGGCCAACTTATGGATAGTAATATAAGGTATGTGACGTCCAAGTGTCCAATACCTTGTGAAAATACCATGTGAAAGCCCATGGTTTTGCAAATACCACCGATGAGGTGTCCTTTGGCAATTAATGATTTGTCCCCTCACTAATCCTATAAATACCAAGGATTTCACTCATTAATTTCCTCTACAAATACTACCCAATGATGTTCTGTTCTCCTTACCACCCAAGGTGTCCTCCCAAGTTTCCCTCAAGTTACCCAAGGTCTAGACCTTCGAGCTATCGAAGTTACTCTTCAAGGTAAGGGATCATTTCACCCTCATTTTTTAAGTCAATACTTACTTTAAGTTGTGTCTTATAATTTCCATATATTTATTTTGAGAGTATGTTATTATATGTTCTATTTTATGTCAATTTTATGTGTTATTGTTTATTGAACTTTTTCTCTCTCATCAAGTTGTTTCTTGAATTTTTATGTGACGCAGTTAGGCTGCAGAATTTCTCATAAAAGAAATTCGATCTTCTATTTTTTGTATATTGATTTTTCGTGTGGTATGTCATTCAAATATCCATCCCAATATCTTATTCAGTACCCATACAGTATTATGAATTATTTATGAGTGGGTTACCATTGTCCCCTCTCTTTTAAATTTTTTCTAAAACTATGTTATATAGCTGTCATGCTTCATAAATTTTGCCTCAAAATTCTTATCTCTTTCTCTCATGAAATTATATTATTTATTTATGTGAATTCCAATAACTATTTTGTTTCTATGGGTGCTCATAAATATATAAAGATGATATATTTGATTCTGGAATTGACATACATATAACCCTCACTCCCTTTCCATTGGTTATCAATGATATAATGATCTTATTTTTTAGCTCTTTTAAATGTCACGATTTTGACATGAAACCCATTTCATTGATTTTATTTGGGTTATTTATAAAATATTTGATTATGATCTATGTGTCCCAAATTATAGGAATGAAAAATTAATTGTTCCCCTGGATAGTGCTCGGATGCATTGGATAATGAATTAATCTCTAGGGATGTCAAGTTTTACGAAACCATAGAGAATAAACTTGGTAATTTTTATGACTCCTTGGTGATGGACCTTGGTGATATGTTCATGAATATATACATGAAATGTTGTATCCACATATTCATGTTATTCTACGGGTTATTTTTCTTATGATATCTATAATCTTCCATTTCTCAAGTATTCATGTTTTTATTCAAGTTCTTATTGATATCACAAATACATTGACACCCTTGTTTACCCTTATTGGGCCTTCAACTCACCCTTTCCATTGATGTCTATATCCAGGATATGAGATGTAGTAAATGTACATAGGATGAACTTTTGATGAATCATTACATGTGGTATGGAAGAATGTTTAGGTTGTTTTCATGTATTATGATTCCGATTTCCAAGACACTAGACTATAATGATCCTTTGTTTGTAAAATGTCATGAAATGTTATGTAATAAAATGGTGGGATGCTATATACCTACATCTGCTTATATTCCATCATCCAATTTTTCTGAAACTGGATGATCATATCAATCATTGCAAAACAACTCAGTTGGTCCATCACGTAATGACCTGCATATGACCCATTTCCTACATCTACATTTACTGCATCCTCATTCTGAACTTCACATACCCCATTGTCCACTTCCTCATTCACTACATCCTCCTGCTGAACCAGCAAACTGGCTTCCACACTTTCATTCTCCATCCCATGAAAAAAATTCTTGACAGACACCTTAAACATGACACCATCATCCTCAATAGGATGCCCACAAGGCTCAGGCTCCCCCACAGGAAGACTAAAACTACATTCCATCAAATCAACATGATTCTTTCTATCCTCGGCCTCCATCAAAGACCCCTGCCTCCCTTCACTCACCATGCCACTGCTACAATTCATTACTACATCAGCACCTCCCGCTTCCCGGATGATATCATGAAAAGCCAAACCATTTGTGACCCCAGGATCTTGTTTCTCCCCTACAGCCACATGATTTGATGCCATTACATCATCACTTCGGCCATAATTTCCCTTGACACCAGTCCCCCAATTTAGGTCATGTTTCAGTCTTTTTATCACCGAAGACACCAAATAATTTACATGAACTTCAGCTGGCATTTCTAGAATAGATGCAACCTCGGTACCTGGCCCAGGTGCATTACCTAGCCGACAAGCCACAGCAGGAATCCTCCTTCTAATAGGTTTTCCTAACTTTCTCTCTAGACCTGAGGACCACCTGCTAGATACAACACAATGGCACTTATCATCTAAATGCCCCATTCTATTGTAGGTTGTGCAGTATTCAATCCATGATTCATAAACCACTGCTTTCTACCATATGAATTCTTGTCCCACCTAAATCCATACCCATTCTACCAGATCTCTTGAGATATCCACCTCAACACACAGCAGAGGATTGACCGGGTGTCTCACTGTGGATGTTCAAACATTATAAATCAAAAAAATGACCTACAAGGTTCCCAGGAATACGTATAATACTGGTATTTTGGAAAGGTAAATGTAAATGAGGAAAACATACCCAAATAGGAATGGATTTTGGATCCTGATTCATACATAGATCAAACTTCCGCCAGAGGAGAAGAAACATGCAACTCCTGCATCGCCTGGGTGCATTGGCTCATGAATGTATGGAGTCTTCCTCTAAGGAGAAAAAGATCATAAAATGGAGACTATCCAGAAGACTGACGACTGTGCAATCTTGTAGATCACATTTTCCACAAAAAATTGACCAAAATCATCGACTTACTTCCTATGAAAATTGAATCCTTCTAACATAGTCAGGTCAAGATAGCTCATCGCCTCAGAGAACTTCGACACTAAAGTCAGGAGTTGAGGGTTACCCAGATGATGGTTCGACACCTTTGGGATTACCGCTATCACAGGTAACTCTGAGAGATGCCGAGGGTTGTAGAATAATACGAAGGGGGTTCATGGCCTCAGAGGTGCCCGAATGCCATCTTCCCCATTCCCATTTACAGGAAGGTGGGGAAATCATCTTCAATCATCCACTAGGGTTCCATCGCGAATCTCCATTCACGAAGCACATATATGGCCTCAATTATGCCTCACATGTATCGTTTTTAGAGTAATAGAATATCATTAATCTAATTTGAATAATTTATTCAATGTTTCCTAATGTGAAAAATTAATATCTTCCTCATGATCATGTTTATATAATTTAATGAATATACATCGAAAAGATGTAATATCCATGTATATTAAGATTTTTTATTCTATATTTTCTACCAAATACAATGTTTTTTTAACCATTAGTAACTAGGATTTTTAAAAATTACCTATATCCCTGGGGATATTTATAAGAAAATTTGTTGGTATTTCTCTAAGGATAATCCTAAAGTGGTATATATTTAATAGTAGGTTTCATAATTAGCTATCATTTATTTAATTTTTCATGAATATGTTTTTTTCTTCTAGGAAAAATATTTCTCACAGAATTAATTCTTATCTTAGTCAATTGAGGGAATTAAAATGATCTAGGTTAACAATGAATAATTCAAATGTAGAAATTATTGGAATTATACAAATTGACTTCCAAATATTAAATAAACTTAATTGAATCAATATGTTGAGACATGGATTTGTTATAATACTGAAGATAAAGAGTCCATAAATGATATATGAAATATATATAATGTTTTAATTAAATTATTTATATTAAATATAGTATGAATGATATAGTTGATGTTCAGGGACATTAAGACGTTATCCATATTTAATATTCTAGGGTTTTTTATGGAATACAATTGTGATGCATATTTAAGGGCTTAAGAAAAAATTAGGATGGATGAGGTGTATTTGTAATGAAATTCAATAGGTTTTTTATATTAATTGTGAAGTATATGTTTCTAATTAAGGATTCAAAAGGATATGATGAATGGTATTAAATAAATAGAGATGGGATTTAATGAATTTTTGATATTTGGATTGAGGTAAGGTAACTTGTATTGTTTTCTTGATGTTGATTTTCTTAAATTGATAATTTTATTATATATTTTTGTAATTTTAGCATTGATTACTAAAAAACTGAGAAATGATTTGTTGACATTTTATATTATTCTATCATTGATGTATTTTTTGACGTTTTTAACTTATTTATAAAGTTCCACAATAATTTGAATATGAAATGATGTATGTTTTGGAATAGGATTTATGGTAATTCAATTTATTAACATTTATAATGGGAATAGATGATGAATATATTCACTTGTTTGGTTTGTGAAAATAAAGTCCAACTTCATTATATATGGGTTATCAATGTCAAAATGATTTTGAAAAATTTAAGGTCCCAAATAATTTTTTTTGGATTTTTCATTTTTGATGGGTCAAAATGTTAACCATCTATGGAATGTATTAATTTACACTTGAGATGATATTTTAGACATTGATGAAATATCTAAAAAAATGTGGATTTAAACATATTTGATATCCTATTTGAATATTTATTCTATTATGATAACTAAAAATATATTAAATTACTTATAATACTTTATGGATATTATGATCTGTTAGTGCTTATGGCCAAACAAACTCACCTTTATTTTTGGAAGAAGATGTGAGGTGGATGTTGGTTATAGATTTACCAAAGCACGATATTGTGTTGAAATCATGTTATTATATATTCATTGAATGCTCTTCATTAGTTGGAAAATGATAATAAAACCAAAAATATTATCCATGTAACTTAATTTTTACTGAATAAATAGTCCCTCAAATCATCAATAATTTATGAATTTGTGATATCTATATTTATCTTAAATAATATCTATATCAATATCCATCAGAACTGTCATGACCCGACCCTACCCGGGCTCGAGCCGCAACTACCCCAAGCCTGCCTCCATAGGCCAGGGGCTGGCGACCAGCGCCGAAGGCACAATAACTCGAGGAGGCCTTTGCCTAAGCACCTGTACACACACACGCATAAAACTCGATGCAAAAGTGCATAGTATAAGAAAAGACAAGCAGAGTAAAAAAGAAAGGGCAACTTCTATATAAATACCACAAAGTGCATCGACCTCTACAAGTAAAAAGTACAAACTGAAAAGAAAAGGGAAAAAACATGCACCTAACCAAAAAGTGTCACAACCCGGCAACAGGTAAACAAAAGAAACTGCGGACGGGTCTCCTGCCTGGAACCCGACCACGACCACCGCACGCGGTCCTAGCTCCCAAGCTCCTATGCTTCACCGAAGCCACGCTCCACCTGTCCGTCGTCTGCAAGGGCACACCAAGTGCGGGCAAAGCCCAAGCAGGGGTCAGTATAAAAATACTCAGTAAGATACCCCGAAGGATGAAGGGAGAAACAAAGGAGGTACCGAAGGGTGAGCGGTAGAGTGAACAGAAAAGTAGAGGAGTACAACTGAGGGTGAAGTAGAGAGTCCAGCTCAACCCAACAAAAGAAAGGAAGTAGACTCGTCCAGGACCAAGGAGCTGGAAACGGTGAGAAGATGAACTTCCCGTTGAGTCTTCACTGCCTATAGCAGGAGAGTAGACTCGTCCAACCATGAGATGCTAGACACAGAAAGCACGTGGCATACCCCATGCGTCTTCGCCTATCTTGGAAGGAGAGTATCCAAAACCCAAGGAGTGGGTACTCGTATGAGTTATATACACATATATGCTCTGCCAAGAAGCCCAAACAAGCTCGTAAGGGGATCTCCGTCCCGTAGCTCAGGCCAAGAAAACAAGTATCCAACAGTCCCAGACATAACCTCATCATCGATGCCCAGCATCCCGCACCTATGCTCTGAATCGCAAGCTAGGGGGCTCAGTCACCGCACCTTGATACTATCCGCTTTGGGCGGCACTGACTCGCCCGCACGGTTTTAGATCGCATCACAGGAACGCGTCTCGGTGGGGAAAGCGCCCCTCGAACTTGAGGGTTCTAGGGAAAGTCAAACCACACCTCATCACTGCCCTACAGTCGAGAGGTCTCCTCAAAGCCAAAGCCATTCCATCACTGACCCGTACAACCAAGGGTCCCGCTCCGGTAATCACGGAGGAAAGCTATAGGCTAGCCTAGTAGAAAGGACTGAGCCTGGATGCCAACAGGTGTCCCACTGCCCAGCCTGGCTAGAGGGTAATTCATAACCAGATATCAGGTGACCCACTGCCCAGCCCTACTGGAGGGTAAACCCAAATACATCAACCGGTGCCCACTGCCCAGCCCCACTGAAGGATAGACCATAATCAGATATCGGGTGACCCACTGCCCAGCCCTGCTGGAGGGTAAACCATAATCAGATATCAGGTGACCCACTGCCCAGCCCTACTGGAGGGTAAACCATAATAAGATATCGAGTGACCCACTGCCCATCCCTGCTGGAGGGTAAACCTTAATACATCATCAGACGACCCACTGCCTAGCCCCGCTGGAGGGTAGACCTGGAATAAGTCGACAGGCGAACCACTGCCCAGCCGTGATGGAGGGTAGACCTGGAACTAGACGACAGGCGACCCACTACCCAGCCCCGCTGGAGGATAGACCCTAAGAGGTCGTCGGGTGACCCGCTGCCCAATCTCTGCTGGAGGGTAGACCCTAGTAGCGTCAAGTGACCCACTGCCCCGTCTCTGCTGGAGGGTAGTCCCTAAATGCCAGCGAGCAACCCACTGCCCAGCCCTGCTGAGGGTAAGCCCAAGGAAGTCGATGAGTAACCCACTGCCCAGCCCCGCTGGAGGGTAAAACTCAGAACCGCTCTGCCATCCCTACAGGAGGGCACGACACTATCCGACCGAACACAGAGTGGGTGTCGGGCAACCACCCAACTCCAAAACAGCTCTCCCAAAAGAGGTGCAGCGTCTGCCTCAGCACTGGGTGTCATTAGCACCGCTACCAGCCAAACCAGTGAGAACGATACCAGGGGGAGACCACTCAACCCTGCTGGTCAACCAAACAACCACAAGCCAGGGGAGATAAACTCCACCCTGCTAGCCCAAACCAACAAGCACAAAGGGACCCTCTACGTCGCAAGAGGTCCAAGTACGCAAGGCAGAAATCGGCACGCAAATGGGGCCCACACGACATGCGGCCCCACGTCAACCCCAACTGAGCACACAAACGTCTCAGGTACAAACCACACGTACCTCCAAGCGCTCCCGTATACTCCCAGAGAATACCTCGTCTCCAGCCCAAGGGATATAGTGCACACAGCACCCAACATCGACGTGAAGGTGTGACGTAACATCTTAAACTCAAAGGTCCAAGCACGACCAACCACATCTTGTGAACCATTTGTACCAATCTCTCAAGAGTGCGCGATCACACGCCAAGGGTCCACTACAGACATGGTCGGACGAACCACCACCGGAGCACCTTTCATGCTTCCACATTTAATAAGATCGCATAAAAGGCTCTGCTCTCCTAACGGATCACACCGTTGTAATCCTTGCAAAAAAACATGCGAGTTAGACTACTCACTCGCCCGAAACGGTCAACAGGTGGAAAAGGTACTATTCACCGTGACCAAACCCTTGTGGGGCCCACCCCAAGATCCCGAAACTGAACCAACGGATCGCACCACTGCGTTCCCCTCAAAAAAACACACGGGGTTGACTACTCAATCACCCAAAACGGCCACCCGATGAAAATGGAACTATTTTCCGTAGCCGGGTCGGTTGGGACCCACACCACGTCCCTGAAAAGGTCGGGTGGACTGCGCCATCACAAAGCTCTCGGAAAAAGCACGTCAAATTGACTGCTTACTTGCATGGAACGGGTACCCGGAGAAAGAGATACGTTCCGGCACACCGCACACGAGCGGCGCCACGTGGGACCCGCATCCCGGTCCTGAAACTCAACGAACGGATCGCACCGTTGCGATCCTCTCAAAAAAGCACACAAGATGGACTACTCACTTTTCCAAAATGGTCTCCCGGTGATAAAGATGGAAAATCATCGTCGACGCCCAAACGGCCCTCGTGGGCCCCGCACCATCGTGCAAAATTTGAGCGGGCGGATTGCACCATTGCAATCCCCTCAGAAAAACATCCAGAAACGACTGCTCGCACGCCCCGAACGGACGTCTGATGGAAAATTCGTGAAACGCTTCACGCAACTCAAGAGACGGGTCGTGGGTCCCGCACCTCAACTCCAGCCTCAACGCCTAAAACCACCCTGCAATCCTCCGCCTCGACGCCAGGGTCCCAACGCAACGGACGACACTCAAAACGGACGTCGGATGCGTCCGCGTCGTCCAAAACAAGAATCCCGGAAAAATGCTCGTCCACTTAAGGACGCGTTGCGCCTCAGCGGCCCCTCGTTTCGGGAATTAAAAATTCCCAAAACCATCTCAAAAACTCCGTCTTGACGCAAGCTCTGCGCTGCCGCAGATGGCGCACAAAACGGACGCCCGTAGCCCGAAATACTGGCGTCCGAAGTCTGAGGGGCAAAGCCCCTTTGGGCCGGACCGGCCCGGTCCTGCCGGTCCGCCCTGCCTGGGCCGGCCCGCGCCGGCCGTCCCCGTCCGGCCGAGCCGCGGGCCGCCGCTCCACGGCCCGCTCCCCCTTCACACCCGAATGCCTGCCGTGCGGGATTCCTCACCGACCGGCCACGAGGGCCGGTCGCTTCTTCCACGCCACGACCTGCAAAACACGGGTCGTCCCTACGCAGCACGGGGCCGCCGCCGAGGCTGCCACCACCTCTCGGAAACGCTTCCGCCACCGAAGCCCCGATCGACCGCCTCCGCCCTGCTCCGCGCCGCGCCGCCCTGCATGCCGCCTCCTCCGCCGAGCCGCGCCGCCGCTCGAACTCGTCGGAACCCGAAAACCCGCAAAGTTTGGAGGATCATTTCGGATGCAACGGAGCTTGGAATTTGAATCCGAAAGATGCGTTGGATAGGGAATTTACATTACTATGCATTCATGGGCTTCGATCGAAGATAAAACAACAAATCGATGCTAAAATTGGGGTTCAAAGGGAGGTTCGGGAATTAAAACTCAAAAAAAAAAACCCTACCTCGTGGGGCTTCGTCCGACGCTTCCCGCGCGATCCACCCCGCGCCATTGCCACGCCGGAGCTCGCCTCACCAGAGCTCGCCTCGTCGGAGCTCGCCAGAATGGAGGAGGGAAGGGGTGAGGTTGTGAGGGAGAAGAAGAAGAGGAAGAAGGGGGGTGCGTGTTTAAATAAAAACACTTAAACACACCGCCATGCACGCCCCGACTCCGCTCCCGAAGCAGACAAAAAGGAGGGCTTCCCTGGGGTGAACATGACCTCCTGACCACAACGGAGGTCTTGGAATTTTAATCCAAGACCTCGTTCAAAAGTTATTAAACTTAGCGCCCGAGGCCGCCAAATTACGAAAACACCCCTGGGGCCATTTTTCACAAACGACCCGCGCCCTCGAAACATATACCCCTCCTAGGGTAAACGGCACGCTCCGAACTCAACGGTGAACTTGGTTTTACAATCCGAGCCACTGTTTAAGAGATACCAGCGTTTCGCCATTAAACGAATAAATTAATTAATTAATTTATCCATTTAACGTTCCGGGAGCGGGCGAGGGGTCCAAACATCCCGTGCCGACCAGTTTTATGTCATTCCTAGGGTAAACACCGCATTCTAGACCCATCCGTACACTCGGATACCTGATCTGGAACTCCGTTCAGGAGTTATCCAATTTATTTAGCATTTCCAGTGTGAACACACTGAAAATTTAATTTCGGCCACTCCGGGGCTCGGAATCGCACGTCTTCTGAAGGCGTTGCCCTGGAATATTATCATGAATATTCCAAAGTCTTTCTCAGCAAAACCGGGTTCTTACATCATTCCCTCCTTCACGCTTTTCGTCCCTGATAAGCAATTCTAGGGATCAACACAGGGTACTAAGTCCACACCTGACTTTCTCATACCCAGAAGAACCCACGCACAGCTCTGCGTCACTGCACACAGACCAAAGTATTGATCTATTCACACTATGTCGGCCCTCGCCGACGTCGTGGACCCACTCTAGGCCTTGGGGTTAGGGCAAGGGGATAGGTTACCTCGCCATCCCTCTGCACGGTCTCAAACGGCCCGAAGGCCCTCGGGGGTAGCTCACCTCCCCGGTCAAACCCTTACGTCGCACACCGAGACTGGAATCACCGCCCACACCTGGGACAAGGCCCGGTGATTCCCTCCTTCAGAATATCCAAATGGTGAAGCACCCAAAGATATCGGGTCACACAATATTTCACAATCGATGCTCTCTTACACGCTCAAAAGGTGAAGGAGTCAACACCATAGACTAAAGGAAAAGGTCTCATGCCTTTTTCCTTACCAACAGAGGGTTACACCGACGTCCTGCGTCACCCTGGTAACACCTCAAACAAGGAGCAGGGAGAAAATCATTTCACACACAGATCCTAACAATTCCACTGCAAGAAGTAGAAGGGTCGCAAGGGGTACCTCTCACCATCTCGTGCTCTGCAGGATCCTAGACATCCAAAGCTCGCGGCTACCCGCGGTCCCAACCGTCAGCTCCCGGAGCCTGACGTGGACCGCCTAGTGGTGATGGGGAGATCTCGTAAAGTCTTCCCCCACCCCCATCTCCTCCCGCTCCCCTGCTAGCACCACCTCTCTGGGTACTACTCTGATCACGGCGGTGCCTCCGTCGTGGTGGTGCACCTGCTGCCTGCCTGAAGCTCTCAGCAACTCGGGTCAGGCAGTCTCGTGCCACGTGACCTCGCCCATCACAAGCACAGCACCGGCGCTCTATGGGCCACCCTGGTGCCCTCCGGCACCACTGTGGTATACGACCACGGCCCGGGATCCACTCACGGAAGGGAATCCTCAGCTGGGGCCCTACGCCTTTTCTTCATAGTGGTATATGACCACGTCTCCGAAACCGGCAGTGGGAAGGCCACCTGCATCGAGGTCCTGTCCTCTGGCGCCTGCTAGCTACAGCAGACGTCCCGGCTCCATCGCGCCCACTGCCACTACCAACCGAAAAACATGACAGGAATCCCTCTGTCACCAGCGCCTGCTCTAGCACCCCGACCTATGTGGAAATGCCCAAGGGTACTATGACAGCACGAATCTCTCGGCGGAGACCCTGCTCAAACATCTGCGCTCGAAGCACGTCATCATGGACCAAGTCCGGGTAAAAGCGTGCACGGTCTGCAAAACTAGACACGTACTCGTCCACCATCATCCCTCCCTGCTGAAACTGCAAGAGATCTTGAATCTGAACGGAGTGAAAGCAGGAGGGGAAATACTCCTCACGGAGCAACAACTGAAAGTCTTCCAATGAAAGTGACAACTCGTCAAGAAGCTGAGTAACCAGACTCCACCAACGCCAAGACGATCCACAGAAAAAGGCTGGCTACCAAAGCCACTCTCTGATCTGTCGGTGTCTGCACAAGCCTGAAGAGGTGAACCACTGTCTCGAGCCAAACCTCTGCTGCCTGAGGGTCTGGCTCACCACTGGACCTCAGCGGTCCCTGCCGCTGGAAATCATGGAGCGTGCTCAACCCGCACTCAAACTTGGCCTGCTCTAGCTGAAACTGTCTGCTGCTCAACAGGTGGGGGTGTTGCTACCGGCCCACCCGGAGAAAAGGGCTCGCATAATGGGTCCTGGACTGTGGCCTTGTAGCTCATAGGGTCGTCGTAACGAACCCAAGCTGGTATCTTGGCAAGCTATCCTCACGGAGACATCCTGATCATTATCAAGGATTTCCGCGGTCAGATGAGCATATATGTATATACCAATATAAACAACGATGGGGAGCTGACTCAAGAAGGACAGTCAAAGACTCGGTCCTATGTGATGTACAAACCAATTTTCCCTGCAACAAGTGTCTCTGCATTCCGAGTCGACATGTGGGTTATCAAGGTCCTGGTGAATGGATACGTCAGCCACCGCACCATCACTGGACTCCCTGTCCTGAGAGCTGCTCTTGAGACACATTAACACCGTTTCCCTATATCCCATCCAATTATTCTTTTAGGGACGCCCTCACAACGCCCCAAGGAACGAACCACCTCTGATACCACTTTGTCATGACCCGGCCCTACCCAGGCTCGAGCCGCATCTACCCCAAGCCCGTCTCCATAGGCCAGGGGCTGGCGACTAGCGCCGAAGGCACAATAACTCGGGGAGGCCTTTGCCTAAGCACCTGTACACAGACATGCAACAAACTCAATGAAAAAGTGCAGAGTTAAAGAAAAGACAAGTAGAGTAAAAATAAAGGGAAACTGCTATATAAATACCACAAAGTGCATCGACCTCTACAAGTAAAAAGTACAAACTGAAAAGAAAAGGGGCAAAACAAGCACCAAACCAAAAGGTTCCACAACCCGGAAATAGGTAAACAAAAGAAACTGTTGACGGGTCTCCCGCCTGGAAACCGGCCACAACCACCGCACGCGGTCCAAGCTCCCAAGCTCTTACGCTCCACCGAAGCCACGCTCCACCTGTCTGTCATCTGCAAGGGCACACCAAGTGCTGGCAAAGCCCAAGCAGGGGTGAGTATAAAAATACTCAGTAGGATACCTCGAAGGCTCAAGGGAGCTACAAAGGAGGTACCGAAGGGTGAGCGGTAGAGAGAACAGAAAAGTAGAGTACAACTGAGGGTGCAGTAGAGAGTCCAGCTCAACCCAACAAAAGAAAGAAAGTAGACTCGTCCAGGCCCAAGGAGAAGGAAAAATTGAGAAGATGAACTTCCCATCGAGTCTTCGCTGCCTATAGCAGGAGAGTAGACTCGTCCAACCACGAAAAGCTAGACACGGAAAGCACGTGGCATATGTCGCGCGTCTTCGCCTCTCCTGGAAGGAGAGTAGCCAAAACCCAAGGATTGGGTACTCATATGAGGTATATACACATAAATGCTCAGCCAAGAAGCCCGAAAAAGCTCGTAAGGGGATCTCCGTCCTGTAGCTCATCCCCAGAAAACAAGTAGCCAATAGTCCCAGACATAACCTCATCATCGATGCCCAGCATCCCGCACGTCTTCCCTGAACCGTAAGCCAAGGGGCTCAGTCACCGCACCTTGATACTATCCGCTTTGGGCGGCACTGACTCGCCCGCACGGTTTTAGATCGCGTCACAGGAACGCGTCTCGGTGGGGAAAGCACCCCTCGAACTTGAGGGTTCTAGGGAAAGTCAAACCACACCTCATCACTGCCCTGCAGTCGAGAGGTCTCATCAAAGCCAAAGCCATTCCATCACTGACCCGTAGAACCAAGGGTCCCTCTCCGGTAATCACGGAGGAAAGCTACAGGCTAGCCTAGTAGAAAGGACTGAGCCTGGATGCCAACAGGTGTCCCACTGCCCATCCTGGTTGGAGGGTAATTCATAACCAGATATCAGGTGACCCACTGCCCAGCACTGCTAGAGGGTAAACCAAATACATCAACCGGCGACCCACTTCCCAGCCCCGCTGGAGGGTAAACCATAAACAGATATCGAGTGACCCACTGCCCAGCCCTGCTGGAGGGTAAACCATAATCAGATAACGGGTGACCCACTGCCCAGCCCTGCTGGAGGGTAAACCATAATAAGATATCGGGTGACCCACTTCCCATCCCTGCTGGAGGGTAAACCCTAATACATCATCAGACGACCCACTGCCCAGCCCCGCTGGAGGATAGACATGGAATAAGTCGACATGCGACCCACTGCCCAGCCGTGCTGGAGGGTAGACCTGGAACTAGACGACAGGTGACCCACTGCCCAGCCCTTCTGGAGGGTAGACCCTAAGAGGTTGTCGGATGACCCACTGCCCAGTCTCTGCTGGAGGGTAGACCCTAGTAGCGTCAGGTGACCCACTGCCCAGTCTCTGCTGGAGGGTAGACCTTAAAAGTCAGCGAGCAACCCACTGCCCAGCCTTGGTGGAGGGTAAGCCCGAGGAAGTCGATGAGTAACCCACTGCCCAACCCCGTTGGAGGGTAAAACTCAGAACTGCTCTGCCATCTCTACAGGAGGGCACGACACTGGCCGACCGAACACTGAGTGGGTGTCGCGCAACCACCCAAATCCAGAACAGCTCTCCCAAAAGTGGTGCAGCGTCTGCCCCAGCACTGGGTGTCACTAGCACCACTACCAGCCAAACCAGCGAGAATGATACCAGGGGGAGACAACTCAACCCTGCTGGTCAACCAAACAGGCACAAGCCAGGGGAGATAAACTCCACCATGCTAGTCCAAACCAACGAGCACAAAGGGACCCTCTACGCCGCGAGAGGTCCAAGTATGCAAGGCAGAACTCGGCAAGCACATGGGGCCCACATGACATGCGGCCCCACGTCAACCCCAACTGATCACATAAACATCTCAGGTAAAAACCACACGTACCTCCAAGCGCTCCCGTATACTCCCAGAGTATACCTCATCTCCAGCCCAAGGGCTATCGTTCACACAGCACCCAACGTCGACACGAAGGCATGACGTAACATCTCCAACTCAAAGGTCCAGGAACGACCAACCACATCTTGTGAACCATTTATACCACTCTCTCAAGAGTGCCTGATCACACGCCAAGGGTCTGCTACAGACATGGTAGGACGAACCGCCACCAGAGCACCTTTCATGCTTCCACATTTAATAAGATTGCGTAAAAGGTTCCGCTCACCTAACGGATCACATCGTTGTAAACCTTGCGAAAAAACACGCGAGTTAGACTACTCACTCGCCCGAAACGGTCAACAGGTGGAAAAGGTACTATTCACCGTGACCAAACCCGTGTGGGGCCCAACCCAAGATCCTGAAACTGAACCAACAGATCGCACCACTGCGTTCCCCTCAAAAAAAACACGTGATTGACTACTCAATCACCCAAAAAGGCCACCCGATAAAAAGGGAACTATTCACCGTAGCCGGGTCGGGTGGGACCCACACCACGTCCCCGAAAAGGTCAGGCGGACTGCGCCATCGCAAAGCTCTCCGGAAAAGCATGTCAAATTTAATGCTTACTTGCGTGGAACGGGTACCCGGAGAAAATGATGTGTTCCGGCAGAACGCACACGAGCGGCGCCATGTGGGACCCTCATCCTGGTCTCGAAACTCAACGAACGGATGGCACCGTTGCGATCCTCTCGAAAAATCACACAAGATGGACTACTCACTTGTCCAAAACGGTCGCCCGGTGATAAAGATTGAAAATCACCGCCGACGCCCAAACGGCCCTCGTGGGCCCCGCACCATCGTGCCAAATTTGAGCGGGCGGATTGAACCATTGCAATCCCCTCAGAAAAACATCCAGAAACGACTGCTCGCACGCCCCGAACGGACGTCCGATGGAAAAGTCGTGAAACACCGCACACAGCTCAAGAGACGGTCCGTGGGGCCCGCGCCTCAACTCCGGCCTCAACGCCTAAAACTACCCTGCAAACCTCCGCCTCGACGCCAGGGTCCGAACGCAACTGACGATGGTCAAAACGGACGTCGGATGCGTCTGCACCGTCCAAAACAAGAATCCCGGAAAAACGCTCGTCCACTTAAGGACGCATCGCGCCTCAGCGGCCCCTCATTTCGGGAATAAGAAATTTCCGAAACCATCTCAAAAACTACGTCTTGATGCAAGCTCCGCGCTGCCGCAGACGACGCGCAATACGGACGCCCATAGCCTAAAATACGGGCGTCCGAAGTCTGAGGGGCAAAGCCCCTTTGGGCCGGACCGGCCCAGTCAGGCCGGTCCGCCCTGCCTGGGCCGGCCCGCGCCAGCCGGCCCGGTCCAACCGAGCCACGGGCCACCGCTCCACGGCCCTCTCCCCATTTACACCCACACGCCCACCATGTGGGATTCCTCCCCGACCGGCCACGAGGGTCGATCGCTTATTCCACGCCACGACCCGCAAAACGCGAGTCGTTGCTGCGCTGCACGGGGCCGCCGCCTCGTGACCCCTCCTCTGCTTCCCGGCACCCGCGGCCGGCTTCCAATAGCCGCCGCCGAGGCCGCCGCCGCCTCACATAAACGCCGCCGCCACCGAAGCCCCGGCCGACCGCCTCCACACTACTCCGCGCCGCGCCGCCCTGCAGGCCGCCTCCTCCGCCTAGCAGCGCCGCCGCTCGAACTCGTCGGAACCCGAAAACCCGCAAAGTTCGGTGGATCATTTCAGATGCTACGGAGCTCAGAATTTGAATCCGAAAGATATGTTGGATAGTGAATTTACTATACTACGCATTAATGGGCTTCGATCGAAGAGAAAACAACAAATCGACACTAAAATTGGGTTTCAAAGGGAGGTTCGGGAATTAAAACTCAAAATCAAAACCCTACCTCGTGGGGCTTCGCCCGACGCTTCCCACGTGATTCACCCCGCGTCGTTGCCTATCCGGAGCAAACCAGAATGGAGGAGGGAAGGGTTGAGGGTGTGAGGGAGAAGAAGAAGAGGAAGAAGGGGGGTGCGTGTTTAAATAAAAACACATAAACACACCGCCCGGCACGCCCCCGACTCCGCTCCCGAAGCAGACAAAAAGGAGGGCGTCCCTGGGGTAAACATGACCTCCCGAGCACAACAGAGGTCTCTGAATTTTAATCCGAGACCCCATTCAAAAGTTATTAAACTTAGCGTCTGAGGCCGCCAAATTACGAAAACGCCCCTGGGGCCATTTTTCACAAACGACCCGCGCCCGCGAAACTTACTCCCCTCCTAGGGTAAACGACATGCTCCAAACTCAACTGTGCCCTCGGTTTTCCAATCCGAGCCACCGTTTAAGAGATACCAGAATTTTTCCATTAAACAAATAAATTAATTAATTTATTTATCCGTTTGACGTTCCGGGAGCGGGCGAGGGGTCCAAACATCCCGCGCCGACCAGTTTTATGTCGTTCCTAGGGTAAACACCCCATTCCGGACCCATCCGTACACTCGGATCCCTGATCCAGAACTCTGTTCAGGAGTTATTCTATTTATTTAGCGTTTCCAGTGTGAACGCACTGAAAATTTAATTCCGGCCACTCCGGGGCTCGGAATCGCACGCCGTCTGAAGGCTCTGCCCTGGAATATTATCAAGAATATTCCAAAGTATTTCTCAGCACAAACCGTGTTCTTACAAGAACATGATAGTTAGGTTTCTCTTCCATTTAAATTTTTTCAATTACCAATTATGTTCTTCTATATTGAAACCTAGCTATTTCGTACCATGGTTAACCAATATGTTTACCAAATTAACTTTTAAAATGATGTTTTATTATTCATTTTTATGATGCCTGTTTCTATTGAAGGACCCATCAAATGTTGTAACCTTTATAAGGTTGAAGAATCTAAAGGGGGAAATTAATATTATGGAAGGAAGAATGTAAAAAATTGATATTTTTTTCATTTTTAATTAATATTATTCTTTTTGATATTTTTCACATCACCCAACACTAAATATGGATTGTGTTATATAAAATCACTATGTATGGATTGGGTTACATGAAACACCATTTAAATCATTCAGTACACCGAATAATTATTTTAGCTTTCCATAAAAATCAATCAATGATTTTATTGTGTTATATACAATTAAGTGATCCCTCAATATCATTCATTACATGTAATGCAATGTTTTAATGAACAATAATATACTATTAATACTTGTATTAACATATTATTATAGTTAAAACTATGATTATGGTGTATAATTTATGAATAAGATTAAATAATGTGTGAAAATATTATTTACACTCATATATAAAATAATTCTTTTGGTTATGAATTATTTAAAAATGTATTCCAGAAACATTTGAAAATACAGACATTCCATTTCGAAGAAACTATTTCCAAATGTACAAAACAAATTATTTGAATATAAATAAAAAATCTAATTTTTATGAATTATATTATAAAATTTTAAATACTATATATTAAAATAATTTTCTTAATCACATCCAATAGATTTTATATTGGTATGACAAGAAAAAATCAAATTGTATGAATAAAAAGAGAAATTTTTATAAGGTAGTTATACAGCCTTTTATTGGTGATCCTATTTTAGATCTAATTATTTTAAATTTATAATTTATATTTTAAAAAATTAAAATTATTTTCTAAAGTTTAATATTGAAATCTACTTTGGGTAAATTCTTTTCATGAACTTTTGTTTTTTGATAAATATTAAAAAACACTATTTTTTTAAAACATATCTTTCATAAAATTAAATTATATCGATAAATTAGATTATATATTGTTTTTAAATTACATTTACATAAATAATACATAATTTAATCAAATTTATCTTATTTTAACAAATTTAAAACTGAAAATGGATATAAAATATTATAATCTTTTAGAATATTTCACATCAAAAACTCATCGTCTAACCCCGTATATTGGATTATTTTTAAAATATTTTCTTCCAATTATAAGATTATAATTTGTAATAATATATTCCCTATTTGGAATCATATGGATTAATAATATTTATTTCTACAATATTCATATATTAACAAAAAATATTGAAATCCATAAAAATTAATTTCATTTATCAAGGTAAAAAAAACATAATTAATGAATTAGCATAAAATATACGATGAAAAAATTAATGACCATAAACATATATAATAATTATTATGTGGACCCATATCTACCATTAATCATAGAAGGATCTATGATGGGTTTTTTTATCAGTTGGGGGAAAATTAAAACATGAGGACTGTTCAAATATTTTCATGATTAGAAAAGGTTTTCTTTTTCCCCAAATATAGAAGGCCTCTGTAACTCCCCCTCACTTAAAACATATCAATCCCTTTGTATAATCCAATACCTGACCAAATATACTCACAAATTACCTCACATAATCTTATAATACCACCATTTTGTATAAATCATACCAAGTAATCTTTTGATCCAAAACAAAATGAGTTACCCAAAGAAGATGTAACATCCTTCAACAAGAACATTGTTTTTACTTTTTTTACCACCACATAAAATTTTATTAATAAATTAATAAATTATAACAAACAAATAAAAAATTTATTTATTTTTTGTTATATTATGTTTTCAACCATCATTCAAACACAATGGAATCAAATCAGATATGCAGTCATCATTCATGACTAAGTTAACTATAATATTGTGAACTGATTTCATTCATTGTTCCATTATCACCTTTCATGAATGTCAATAACGATGGAAAATATAATTAAATATGAAATATATTTTATTTATTAGGGTATAATTTTTTTTTCAAATATTATATTGAAAATTCCATAATGATTACCATTTTTTGGAAATAAGAAATCTTCATTTGTGGACGTGTCGACTACAACCATCTTAAAGTGTTGTGTTTCGTTCAAATGTTATATGTAATGTATTATTGATGATTATACTGAAAATATATGATATATACGACTAGAAAATCATTCCAATATTTTATTATATATATAAATACTTTTATTTAAAATTATTTCTTTTAATACTATAATAAAATTGAAAAACTATTTATGCATATGTACAACCTACAGTTTACATGAACGGTGTATTATATTTCATATATCTATTTGATATAAATCATTATAAATATTTATATTAATAATATATAATATATTAAAATATTTTTTAAATTCTATTAATATTTAAACATTGATCTATGTAAAAGAATCATGAAAAAATAGTCAATGTATATATGGAAAACAGGAATGTTATGACCTAAAACATACCATTAAAAAAATTATTAATAAATGGGTAAAATAATATAAACATAAAGTCATATATGATATGATATATAAGAATATTTTTAGGTGGTATATTTGAAATAATATTATTTTTATTATACAAGATTTTAGAATGTGTATGATTTCTGTAAAGACTTAATATAAGTGTTTTCTCATTTAACTTTTATTTTTGTAATATATTAGGAATATTCACCAGTTTTTCTTAATGATTGGTGTATATAATTATTTATGAGAAGATATATCGTAGATATAATTTTTTCATGAAATTTATAGTTTCAATTGATGGTAATCTTTCATGGATCTCATTATTCAAATGTAACTCATGTTCTAATAGGATTTCTCGTCTCACTTTTAATTATGTGAGACATATTCCATATTCACTAATTCTTTCTTTTGTGTCATGTATATTATAACTCTCAATTAAAATTATGTAATTAATGTTTTGGTAATTTTTATTTCATTCATTTATTCATTGGGAGAGTACAATCAACCTTTATTTGGGAAGACACCTATAATAATGAAGTCATAGATTTGTTTGGTTTTCAACATTTCCATGGGATTTTTCTGCAATACACTATGTAGTTATTGGGAGTATAGTAATATTTCATGATCTGTAATGTATCACTGACTTATTCCATTATATTATTTCATATCATGAGTATTTACACTTTGGGTAGGTGTTACACACCGTTTAATGTGAAAAATCATGTTTTTATTCTAATGTGAGTTGTCTTTCAGCGTAACATGAATTAAAAGGGTTTCAATACATGTAAGGTTATTGCACTAGATGTAATACACCATGTTTATATTTTTAGGGTGATGTACATGACATTTAGTCTTCATTCAATATTTCATCCTTCTCTTCTAGGCTAGATTTCATACCCATGGTTATTTTGGGTGTCTTCATTCTATACGAATCGACTCGTTCAACGAATGATCTATAGGGTTAGGCACCTCAAATATCTCGGTATGGATTCCTCTCTATATGTAATTAATTTTTGGTTGAGTAACTATTTTTTATCTAGATTTTTGATATGATTTTCGTTTCAATTAATCCTTTAATCTCTTTAGTCATGCCTTGTCTTCTGAATGCAGACCATGTGATTTATAATCCCTTAACACAATTTCATTTTGGTTTTGTGTTATATTTAGTTATGTGGATCTATTTAATTATTATTGGTTCTTGAATTTATTATTTATATTATTGTTTTTCTAATGTTATGAAATGTGATAGAATATATTTACATTGATAAGGGCATGGGATCCCGTCTGAAAAAAGGGTATTCATTGATGAAAAATAATTTATTTATAATAAAAATGGATATAAAAATTGTATAATATTGTAATGGATTAATTTTTATGGAATATAAATGTGATTATGGGTTTAAAGAATATATTTTAAAATATTGCACAGTGGGAGCCATGGGAAAATTTAGGTAGAGACACATGTTTCTATAGTGTGTTTGACTCCACTACGAGGAAAACACTTATATGTCAATGATTTATGGATATCCAAAATTCGATATTATATAAAACATTATGAAATATTTGTCTTGTTAGTGTCTAATATTTTATTATCCCATAGGGTATCAAATTATTGGTATGTTTATTTTTTTATTGCTTACTTAATGATATATTATTTCATGTATGATTTAGCAAATGAAAATTAGTAATTATGAATATATACCTTCTTTATTTCTTATATTCCTATCTATATTATTAATTTTTTGAAACTAATGTATTTTTTGAAAAATGTATTTCCAATTGAATTGTTTATAATATTTCTTATAAATATTTATTGTTTTAAATCATGAACTGATATATTATTCTAATTAGATCGTGTATATATATTTTTTTTAACCTAATAGTATCTGTATCCCATACCCTACTTTTGGATATGGGATGATATATTCTATGTTTTGTTGGATTTAGGTAATGGTAACAACATTCAGTTTCAGGCAAGCTTCTCCAATATATTGATATTTCATTATGGAATTGTTGTTGGTTACCCTTTCTCGCATGGAAATAGGTCTTATATACTTTTCATTTTTATTCTTGTTTAGATGGATGATTTATTTGTATCATTCATTTGATTATTCATAGTACTCTTGTTGTATGTTTTTTATTATATTCATGATTTGTTTCGTTTTCTCTATTTTCCCCCCACCCTCTAATTTGGTAGCATGGTTGTATAGTCTAGTCATACCATGTTAGTCATTTACAATTTGATATATAATTTGTTACTCATCCTAATGTTTCATAGAACAGAATAGTTTTTTGTAGTTTTGTGGGTAGATAAGAGTAGTTTCATTGGACATTAGATAGTAGGTGTGGAAAAGGATCCTGGCCATCTCACTATTGTTACTGAATCTGAGCTGGCATGGGTGGTTAGAAAATCCTCACCAAGTATAAGACACAGTGTTTAGGGTCATTTGAATATGTTTTTTGGGATGTTTATTTAATTATCCTATCTATAATGTATGAGGGTAAGTTGTGTGTGAGGTCGTTTGAATAAATTATATTGAGAGTTTATTTAGATGTACATGATCTTTTAAAAAGTTTTTGGACTCTTGTGGTATAATTTTTAACTTCTTTGAATTCAAATTAAATTAAAGAATGTTTTGGGATTCTTGTTTTTATTTCGACAATTTTATAATTTTTATCATTTGTTGATTGGTTAATGATTTTTTTTAAAATAAAATACCTCCTTGAATATATATTCAAAATAAAATAGGGGATTCTACAAGGTTGGATCCACATGTGTATCCTCCAATAGACCCTTATTTAGTTGAATTATTGAGCCATTCCATTATGATGTTGAGCACAGTTTCCCCGGTTATCCTAGGACAGGTAGTCGATCATTTATCATAATTTACAAATAAAAATCCAGTTCATTTCTATCATTATAAAGGACCCTCAGAGTCAAAGTAGTTTCATAAATTATTTTAGAAGAGATATAAAATTGATAAGGATCCCGAGGAATCAAAAATGGTATTTGAAATGTATATGATATAAGGACCATTAATAATTTAACGTTACTAAATAGTGAATTTTAAGATGCATGAGGGTATTACCTCAGTCTCTTTAAAGATGATATTCAATTAGTAATATTATCGTTAAATATTAGGAGTGTAAATTACCTAGAAGTTTATATAATTGGATCTAGGGGAACATACCATTATGTTGTACTTCACAGACATAGTAGAGTTGGTGCATCTGGAAGGAAAACTCACCACAAATGATTTTTGGAAGACACAATGTTTTGAGAATGGAATGAGGGAACAATTTTGTAAAATTATAGTTACATTGATCCATCTGATTTCTATAATGGTACTGGATAAGTTATATTTGGATGTGGTATGTATTTCCTGATAGACATGCTTTGGAGGAGCTTCAATGGGTGCATCAGTTAGACATGGTGCTTTTTATGGTTATAAATTATATCATAAGAGTTGTATGTTTTCTAGAGGACCAGCTTTGGGGGATTTCACAAGTAAAAAATTGTTATTTTCTCCCAGTGTGGGAGGATTGGTCATTCCAAGACAAATTGTATGAACTCTTCATGTACTCTTCGTCACTGTGGGTGATCTAGACATCTGATGCATTACTTTTGTAAGATGTTCCATGGATGTATGGTGGGATCCACTTTCAGCAATGTGTGGAACATGCATGTTGATGCATCCAATGTTGATGGGTCCCATTATAAGGCCATGAGTGATCATAATATGGCTAGTTACATATGACTTTATATTGACCATTGTGTTCTAGAGGATTATAAATCAGGTCCAACTACTGTTAGAGGTATGATGTTCAGTTCATCTACTATTGTGCTATCATTTTTTGAAATCAGTTTAAATAATTATTTTATATCAATTAAGATGGTTGATGTGTTGGGATTTCCGTAAATTTGTATTCAATTCATTTTGGATATGTCCATGAATTTCTGAAATATTTTCTAACAGGGTTTCAAATGTAAATCATGTTGGGAGGTGATTAGAGAAGTTGAGGTGGTTTTGCAAATCATAGTTCTCTTTCATGACATCATTGACTTAATCATATCCAACGAATTGATGGTTATATCAAATTCAAAGACATAATTTTGACTGAATTGGGTAATGTTTTTACCAACCAATGGGATAACTCATGTTTTACAAGCTATGTTGATGTAGATTGGTTAGGGTAGGTATGGCTATTCATTAGGATTGTTTAATATCATTAACCTTTTTAGGATTTTTTATTCAGTTGGACTATTCATGTGAAAAATACTATCTATTGTTCTTGTGTTCATAGGTTAAGGTATTTCCAGATGATTTATTTTGATGTAATGAAATATAGTTTTATAATGTATACTATTGTCCTTTTACATAGACCACTGGAAATTTCTATGACATAATATTTAATGGGACCTAATGGGTTTTTAGAATATAAATTCAATCTTGAGTACATATGGGTTTGAGGATTTATTCTTCATATAATATCACCACGGTCTTCTCTGGAAATATATTTTATAGATGCAGATAAATGCCTTATAAATTAATGATTATCGAATGTTGAATTAGGTGACTACTAAGAGAATTTATATTTTACCCGGAATCGTAAATCTATTTAATCATTAAGAGGATCTTGTATGTTTTCTATTCGTTGTAACACCACAGAAATATAATGTAGAATCATTGTATTTTATAGCGTGCATGACACACAATACGATGAACCTATGGAAATATATATTCTGATTATACATAATATATTTAATTCATTAAATAAATTCAATATAATATTTTTTTTAATGTATATGGTTTTTAACAATCATGTGATGTACACAACAATGAATATCTTTGATGGCTTATGTTACAGGATATATTAATTTTTAACTAAAAAATAATATATTATTAATGTATTATTATATAATATAATAGGATTTAATAAAATTTACTTTATAAATTATACTAATAAAATTATGAAAATATATTGTTTATAGAACTAATTAATTTGTTAAAAATTATTTATAAATGCATATAAGATCCTATTGAAATTAAAGGTAATATTTTATAGAAAACGATTTTTATTCTAATAAAGTTTTTTTATGCTATTAAATTAAATTAATTAAAACAACTAAGTGATATTAATATTATATATATATATATATATATTTAATATAAAATAGAAAATATTTTACATTCCTACAATATATATAATAATTATAACATAAGAACAAACCTAATTTTATATATACAATACTATATATTAATTAAGTCACTTTTACCTCCTTTTAATGGGAATCCTATTTTGAAATAAATTATTTGAACTATTTTATATTCTATATGGAACAATAAACATCATCCTTGAAATAAAAACCAAGAAATATTGTTATAAGTGTATTTTTGGCATTTTTCATTGAATATTCAGTTATTAATGACTATTGAGAATTAGTGAATATTTGTTCAAAATTGATTTTTCATCAAATTTATTTATAATGATAAATCATATTTCAAATTTGATTTAAAGAATAATTTTATAATATTTAAATCAATTAATCATCTATAGGTAATTATAATAAAATTCACATTGAAATTCATAATTAAAAACATAGAAAAATTCAGACCATTTTCCATTAACAGCATGAATTATCATCCAATATTTGGGATTAAATTTAAATTATTTATACATCTAATGTGTCTGTAATTTGGAAAATTTTACACCATGTTTAGATTAATTAAAATTTATAATTTATAATAAGTTTGTCTTAGTTTTTTTACCAAAATAATTATTGAATATAGTTATAATTTATTAGAACGATTAAGGTAAAATTAATCTTAATAAGAAACAAAACAATAATAATAAGGGTCCAAATATCATAGACACTTTTCCAATTACCATTAACTAGGAATTATTTGACCCAATCCTTATAATTTCCAAATTTAGACTATTATTGGAGCCACTTATAATGTAAACAATGAGTATTGACTTCTTTTGTCAAAATATTTTAATAGTGCCACTCCTCCTCCACTATAAAATGACCACCTCCCCTCCCACATCCCACACCTATAATGCCAATTTGGATCAACAATGATATAATAGTAAAACCCCCAAAACATCCCTCAACTCATCTAGTAATACTTCTATTTTGATGAAAACTATCCAAGGGGGGCCTTTGGTTCCAACCAAAATGAGTTACCCAATTTATAGTTGACATCATTCATTAAGAACTTTAGTTTTATTTCAACACTTCCCACATGAAGTCTTCTTATTCCATTACTATAAATCAAAAAAAGTATCATAAATATACTATTATTATTTATTCTATGTGTTATACCTACACTCCCTCACACTTCGATCAAATGGATAAAGAATATACTATTTACATTTATGGTGATCTACAACATCACGAAACGATGACTGTTCATTTTTCTGTTACTTCATCTCATGGGGGTCATTGTGTTCCAAAATATGATTATATATATCAAATATGATATTTATAATTTTTTATAATTCATCAACTCATTTCTAAAATATACCCTTATGTATATCATTTTTTGTAAATATTATAACACAATTAGTGGAAGTGTGTACTACTATATCCTAAAAGAGATTAGTTCAATAAAATGATAAAATTAATGTACAAAGGTTGTTTTTAACTAAAAACATGTGATGTATAAAACATATATAATATATTCATGAAATAATGTACCTTATGAAAATATATTCTATATCATTTTTTAATTACCCAATCATACACTTGAAAATAGATAATGTTTTTTGTAGACATGTCGACTACCACATCCTCTAAATGATGTGATTATTTTTAAATCACAATAATTATATATAAATTTTTATATGATAATATAACTTGTTATTTCTGATATAATAAAAATTTTAGAAACATATAGTGTTACTTTAATTTTTTTCCATAATGATCATTGGAAATTGACAATGTTACTCATGTGTACGTATGATATACCATCTCCCTGATTATAATATTAATTCATTTTTTTAACCATATTTAGTGATTTAATTTAAATTTATACTTTTTGTATACATATTATAATAATTTCATGATTATAATTCATGTATATGTTATATAATGACTAGTTTGATAGTTATTGACCTAAAAAGTACTTTTTATAGAGATACCAAATTTTTTTGACTAAAAACATAAACATAATTGTTTGTGTAATTGTGTATGATATATAACTTTTTGAAATAATAGTTCTGGTAAATATAGAAAAGGATATAAATAATAAAAATAAATATCACATTTTTTATTCAGGAATATAATTGATCTTGAGAATAGTCATAAGTAATGTAAGGGATTTCATCTCAATTGACATTCCATATATGTTTATTTTATTATATAGACCTTTTTTCATTTATATGGTGTATATAAATCAATTTTACATGATATATCATGAATATAATTACTCTCTTTTCATTATAACTTTCATTTAATGATATTAATTTATGAGTAGTATGGTTTAAAATGTATCAATGTGGTATAGATCATTTGGGATTTGGAAAAATTATTTTCCTATAAAATAATAATAATGGTATTTCAATACAATTTAAATAAAATTACGTTATATATAAATTTTTCAATGAATATTTTAATTTTTTCCATCATTGGTTATTTAGGATCATTTTAATGTATTATTACTAATTTCCATTTTTTGGTTCTAAATATGTTTTAGAAAATGTTTTAATGAAAGCCCGATTTCAATTATCAAATATTCAAATTAAATGTTTTCCATTAAAAACAATGTTTTGTATAATTTATTCAATATTTTATTTAACCTTTTCAGAATGATTTATCAATGGATTTTCACACATTATAATATTTATTATATTTTTAAAAATTATATTAAATGATAATGAGTATTTTTCTTTTGATGGGTTTTGAAGTTATTTTTCTATTTCATTAACAACAACAATCCATTATTTTACTAGACATGTGAAATGATATATTCATATCTTCTTTAATGTTAGTCTAGATGGTATATTATGGATTTTTGTAATTATTTTATTAACATTAACATCAATGATTCATTTTAGGTCCCATTAAATATTCAATTACATATGATCATTTTAAATTGAATGACACCAATAATATCCATATAATATTTCAAGGATTTGATTATTTATTGGACTATATAATATTTTCCATTAGTTGTTATCTTAGAATTTTTTTGATTACATGGGGAAATATTTATAAATTCATAACCACTATACGATATAAAAATTTGAGAAGGAAAATTCTTTATTTATACTATTTGATATGAAGAATACAATGGTCATGCATCTATCGGTGGTTCAAGAAAATTATATATCCCTTAGATTAATTGAAATGTTCTCATGAGAAAAGTATGTTTTGGAAATTATATGGGTTTCTATATATAGTTTTAAAACCTATTTTGAATGGTGTTTCAGGTATATATTTTTATGTGCATCATACATGACATCCATTATGACTTGATTTCCTTCATTTAGTTTAATTTATTATTCATCCATGATACATTCATCATCATGTTTATGGATATATAAATTTTTTTATTAATTGAATAAATGGAAGGTGTCTTAGAATGTTACCATTACATGTTTATTTTTCCTTATCTTCTTTTCTGAAAGGCATGTGGTTCTAGTATTTACCATTCCATATTGAATATGAAATTCTTTATCTGTTTGATTATTAAATGAGATGTGTGTTATGTGATTTTCCAATATATAACTGTTTTTCTAATTGATTCATTATTTATTTTGTTATAAATTTCCCTCAATGATTATTTGAGATCATCCTTATTTTATTTCATTTCACTATGAATCAAATAAGCATACAATGAGAAATACAAATGGATATACTGTATGGGAAAAATTTATCCTAAATATTATTCAGAAGAAAATAATTAAGAAATTAGTGTAATGCTTTTTAATTAAATATTCATGTATGTAACTAGTTTACCATGACACTTACACTTTTGGTCCTTTAGGATTTGATTCCTTATAATCATGCCAATTTAATTAATAGAATTCATTGGATCCAGAATTTTTGGGGTTGGGTTGCTAAATATGGCATCAAATGATGTTTAGTATCTACCTTTGAAAGTTTCTTTATGAAAACTTATGTTAGATAGCATATCTCGAATGATGTATTTAGGGGGATGTATAAATGAACACCATATAATTCTGGTAAAGTTGGGATTATGTTGGTATTCATAGAAATAAATCTCTTTCTATATTAAAAAAGTGGACGTGGTAGTGGAATAGTTATACCCAGGAATAAAAACACTAACAAGGCGTGTTAGGCGTGACTAGGCATAACCTAATACACGAAAACATGCATTATTACACACCTGGTTTGACACTAATGGGGGATATGGATTGGATCATTCACATTACCTTTACAATCCATCGTGATGTACTTGAATATATGATAAACATAAATTACCAAGGATAAACCTTAGGAGTTGTATATTTAAAATAAGGGGTCATGATTGAGAAAACTTATAAATGATATTATAGATAAACCCAATACTACAGAAGGACCAATTTGTAAATAAATGAATGAAGAATTTATCTGTTAGAGATGTATTGATAACCTTTATTAAAATAATATTTAGTTATTATCATTATTTCAACAACTTCCATGAAATTTATTTTGCAAATTATATTTACATGGATGTAGAAAATGAAAAAATGCATATCAGTTGAACATAAATATAGTATGGAAAATAGATGGGTATAAAACCCATGACTAAATGATATTAAGGGTTTGACACTAACCACTAACCTACAGAATGTCCTAGTTAATATTTCATTGTTTTTTTCATTAATATATAATAATTGTGAACAATTAATGTAACTTTTTAGGTTTAGAGATTATTTTTTTAACCATATTGACTTTGGAAAATAGTTAGAGACAAATAGTTTTTCTTCTCAGACATTTATTAGACTTATGATCTCTTAAATGTTTATTATAGGGGTTCAAGGATCAATTTATATTTATGGATACCAATTTCATTTTAATAACGGATTATTTATAATTTGATCAAAGGATGAAAAAGGCATGGAATCATTGACAAGAAATTATAAATATTTATGATTTTAATTTTATTTATATTATTATGTAGTAAGTTAATAACCCATTATTAGGAAAAATTACCTTAAAATAAAATATTTTCTTATTAACCTAATATATATTGAATGGATAGTCTTCTAAATCATCACATAGTTGTGGTGTTGAGGCATAATAAATTCTATTTATCATTAAGTAGTTTGTTATTGATGACCTCAGTATCTCGCTATAAATATTTATTCATTTCATCCAAGTATGTATCTCTAATTTCCAATAATGTTCTCCTACTAACAGACCTAGTTACATGCTAGTCTTGCTGACCATTGCAATTCTCGGGATCTTTTTTCTACTACATGTTTTATGAACCCATACTATGTTGTGGGATTTAAAACATAGAAAATATAAAATAATACACTACCAACATTATTATTAATTTGTGAGGATGTAATTTAATTTTGGTGTGGAGAATGTAATTCCATTGAAATCTAAAGAGGGAACATTGTATTTGATATCATGTAAAACATGCTACACCATGTGTGTAAGGGATTATAATATACTAATTATTTATAATCAATTAAAAAATTTATGTAAATTCAATATATTATGTTTCTTTTAATGTACATGTTATTGAGTTTGTGTGAGAAATATGAATCAATGAGTTCATTTGATATATTTTGTTACACACAAGACCGTGTTTTAAAAAAATAAATTTTAAAATATTATTCATTATTAAAATAATATATTATTAAATATAAATTAAGAATATTATTAAAAAACATATGATATTATATGATTTAAAAAACTAATTCATTTTTTATAAATTAATTTAAAATAACAATGAAAAAGAATTGAAAATAAATGGTATATTTTATAGAAAATAATTCTATTCTCAAAAACATGTTTTCTAATAAAAAATTAAATTAATTAAAATAATTGAGAGATATTAATTTAATATAAATATTAAATATTTAATATATTTATTTATTTATTTTTATCCAATATATTTTACGAACATAAAATTAAAACAAACACAATTTTACATATAAAATACTAAATTTTTATGGCATTTTTAAAACCTTATAATGGAAAAACCATTTTAAATTAAAATTTTCTGAATTTTATAGATTATGGAAGCCAAAATAATCATAGTATATAAAAAATTAACAAAAAAATAGTCTATGTTTATTTTTTGGTACTTTCTATGATGTGTTTTGAATTAATTGTAAAAAATACAGAGTTTTGGTTCAATACGGCTTTTTCATCTAATTTATTTATAAGGATAAACAATATTTTAAATTGTTTTAAAATGTTTCATAGATCATATTTCAATAAATTAATCCAATTTAGGTAATTATAATCATTTTTATTTTGACAATTACTATATAAACATATAAATCTTTTGGACATTTTTATTTGAAAACCTTGTATTGTTTTCCAGTATGTGGGAGTAAATTTAAGACAATTTGTGCAACATCGGTGATTTGGATTAGAAAAATGGATTCCATATTTGTAATTATAATAATATTTAAATTATAATATGTTAAAATTAGTTTTCATAGAAAAAAATTATTAAAAATATTCAAATTCAGTTCCGCTATTCATGTATTAAGACTTACAAGGTAACAATCCTTAATCTTTAGTGCCCAAATAACCTAGAAACATGACTAATGGACATTGGATGGATATATTTTTTCTATATATCGACATTTTTCAAACAATTTCCATTATGGTATCCACATGAAATGTAAAAACATGTATGTAAATCCATGTTCATAATATTAAAGGTGTTCAAATCCTCCTCTAATATAAAAGGACATCCTCTCCTCTTACTTCCTCATACATCTCAAGAATCATTGGAGAGACCAGTATCTACCGAAATAGCACTTCAAAATAACTATCCTCATCTTAAAAACTCCCCCATTTTCATAAAAAAATCCATGTATTCACTTGGGTTCAAACCAAATGGAGTTACCTAATTAAGAGATAACATCTTTCATTAATCTCTTCAGTTTTATTTCCATTCTCCACCCCGGAAAATCATCATATTCCATTATTAAGTAAAATGGAATATTCATTATAGAATGAAGTCGTTATTATTAAGGTTATAAATAAACTCATTAAGAAGTCCATCTAATGAGTAATGAACATAGAATTTATGTGTGCATAGAACTACCACCTCAGTAAACAATTATTGGTTTTTCTTCCATTACCACCTCTCATGATGGTCTTTAGGATGTGAAATAAGTTTAAATATGTCAAATATAATATTTATAAAGTATTTTAATATGAATGTTATTTTATAACACGTAGCCTTGTACTTTTCCTTTTGTTTAAAAATGATAACAACGTTTTTGGATGTGTGGTGTGCCGTCTATGAAAATCATTGTGATCTGTTCACATGATACATGGAATGTATAAAGTATTATTTTATTTAAAGATATGTGAAATAAAAAATATAAGTTATTAATGAAATAATTATATATATATATAAATATAATATATATTATTTTATTAATTACCAAATTATACACTAAAATTCTTTTAACATTGTTCATGATCACGTGGACTACAACCTCTATGGAACTATGTGATTCATTTTACATAAAATGACTAATATATATATATATACATATCTGTGTGTGTATATATGGTAATAAAACAGGTTTTTTATTTTACAATAATCACTATGGTATGATATTATGTTACATAACTTCCATCAGTAATGATCATTGAAAAATTTTAATGTTGTTCATGCGTTTGTACGACCTACAATCTGAATTATTGTATCATATATTCATTTTCTATAAACATGATTTGTGATTGGATTTAAACATTTAATTTAATTATAAATACAGTAATTATTTCATTATTATTATTCATGATAATTTATATAATGACTCATTTGACCATATTTGACATTCCTGAGTTGTTTTTGACATGTAAACCGAATTTGGTCAAAATTACCAACATAAACTGAATTGTTTTTGTAGTTTCATAAATCATATAGATAAGTTTAATAAAAGTAATTTTAAACATAAAATAGTTTCTAATGTTTTTAAATAATTAACATACTTCAATAATTCATTAATATAAATTCACACGTGACATGTCAGACACAAGGTAAGTGATTTTGTCACTTTTTACATTCCATTGACACTTATTGTTGTTATGCACCTAGTTTTTTTATAAGGTGTATATATTTCATATTTACTTGATATATTATGAATATACTTACTCTAATGATATTATAACATTCATTTGTTTTTATTCCTTTCTGAGTAATATGATTTACATTGTTACATTGTGGTATGTGACATATTAGGACGTCTAATGATTATTTTCCAAAAGAATAGTAATAATGATATTTCAAAGGAATTTAACATTACTGAAATTATATGAATATTTTTTTTAATAAGGCCATTAATTTTATTCTACTATGTTTATTTATTTACAATATCTTGTATTAGTACCACATTTCTACTATTTGGTTCTCAAAATGTGTTATAATTTTTTTAAGTAAAATAGAATTCATTTTCTTCTTTAGATGATGAACCTATTTTCTTAAAAAACAAATTTCACTAAATGTATTAAATAATTTTTTCAACCATTCAAAAATTATTTATCAATGGAATTTTCTTCCTTTAGTAAATTTTCTATTTTTTAAATGTTATTTTTAGGGAATTTTTTTCCAAAACTCTTATAAAAAAAATAATTTCCTAGAGAATGTTTTTAATGTTAATTTATTATTTCAACAGTGAGAAAATACCTTACTTAACATCAATTATGATTTTTTATTATTTCCATCTTTAATATTAATCTGGATAGTTTTAGATTTATTTTTCTAATGATAAAATTGTAATTCAAATACATGATTCCTTTTAGTCCCCTTGAAATATTCAATTTCCTATGAACATTTAACATTGAATTTCTCCAAAATGTCCTTATAAGTTTTCATTAATATGATTATTTACTAAACTATATATAATTTAACACTTGGTGTTATCTTTTATAATTATAATATTATATGTGTATATATTCATAAATCAATATCCATTATTCAAAAAGAATATTTGATAATGCATATTATTGATTTATATTATTAGATATGTGGAATGATTTTTCAGAAAATCATTTGTGCATCATGGACATTATATATCCTCTAAATAAATAAAAATATTTTTATGAGAAAAATAAGTTTATGAAATTAAACATGTTTATATACATTGTTGGAAACTAACTTTTGAACGGTCTTGAAATTATATATTTTCATTTCCTTCAAACATGACATCTATTAAGAAATCATTTCCTTCATTTAATTTTTGATATTATTAATTCATGGCGATTTACATTTAAGCATATATGGACACATTAAATTTTTAGTTCATTTAATAAATTTACTGTGTTTTAGTTCATTTTCATTAAATATTTACTTATACATATCTAGTCATTTGAATGGGAATTGATTATATTAATTACCCTTCCATATTGATTATTAAAATCTTTATTAGTTGGGAGATTTCTTGGTACATGTGTTAAAATATTTAGATTAAATAATTATTTTATAAGTGATTTATTATTTCATCCCTTATAAATTACCCTTACTAATAATTTGACCTCACACATATTTTTATTCCTTTCTTAGGGAATCCAAGAAGCGTACTATGGAAGATATTCATGGTTATAATAGAAGGAAAATATATAAATAAAATTTATTTAAAAAATAAAATAATTTTGTAATTACAATAATAATTTTCATTAAAAGGGTCATATATATATCCTGTTTACCAATACTAATAATCTTTTGGTCCTTCTAGATTATATTCTATGTAATCAAGGAAATGTAAATGATATCATACAATATCACCTTGATATCTATGGTTGGGTCACTACAATATTGATATACAGTCATGGTACCACCAGTGACTGTCTAACAAGAGGATATACCTGAAACATAATTTTAGAGTCTATAAGGGTATTTAAGGTTTCTAGATATTCTGTTTGAACTCACTTACTCTAATTCAATTTTAATGTCATTGATGAACCATATCATTAATCAGTTCATGGACTCATTCGTTATTGTGTTCATGGATGATATTTTTGTGTACTCCAAGACAGTGGAGATTTACAAAGATGATTTGGATATCATTCTTCAAATGTTGAAGTAACATTATATGTATGGTACACTTTTTATGTGTGAGTTTTTTAGATATGCCAAGTCATGTTTCTGTGACCTGTGATATCCAATATGGGGTTATCAGATTATCCCTTAATGTTGCGGGTTTTTATGTATTGGGAGCAACATAAAACTTGTTAGAGAAATGAGGAATCATGGGATTGGATTGTTACTATAGAAGGTCTGTTCAGTACATCTCTAGGGTCATATAACTGATGAAGGATTTTACCTATAAGTGTGTAATGTTTTAATGGAAGGATAAGGGCAAGATATATTTTGAGGTGTTAAAGATAAGTATGACTCCCACCCTAGTTTTTATTCTTCTAGAACCATGTTTGTTTTATGATGCTTTCTATGATTCTTTATGTATAGTTTTAGGGTTTCTCTTTATCTATGGGAAATAGGTATTGGATTATGTCTCACACTAGTTACTATTTATTGAGAACAACATCCCAATCCATGTCCTTATGTTATTTTCTTTTATGTAAGAACTCAAAATGTGGGTCACTATCTATTTGGGGAGAGGTTTTTTGTGTATTATGATCACAAAAACCTCATATATATTATAACTCATACTGATTTAATGATGATAAATAGATTATATAATGAGTATCATCATAAAATATCATTTGATAATGTATATACCAAAGGGAAATGGAATTGGGTGGCTAATTAATTGAGTAAATTTTTTTCAAGAATATCATGAAGGAATTACTTGATCAATGGTATCTAATGGGTTTGTTTGCTAAGCCAGTAATTGGATCATTTTATGGATTTAAATAGGAGGGATCATCATTGATAATGGTTGAATCTTTATTTATGAGCCTGTTCATCTTGACAAAATAACCAATATCAAGAGCCAAATCATAGTAGAAATCCAAAATATCATAGTCACCTCTGGTGAGTTGTCTGGATCTCCCAGTATATCATTATGATTTCATAATAGTTTGGTTGTTATATATTTCATGAGATAGACGATCCTATAAATTGGACACCCGCTTGATGTACCATGAACTATGGGGATACAAATAGGTACTAACATTTGAGGTAACTATTTGGGTGGCCATGAATAAGGTTGTCCGGAGTATATTTCATATTTTTTGCCCTCATGTTTTATTGATTTAATGAAAAACATCATATACATTTCTAGGTTTTTTGAATCCATTAACCATTATATTTTTAGATGTGGGATGACATTTTCTTATATATCATTGTTGGATTAACATGAACTCCCAGTGGGAAAGATTGAATTTTTGTGATTGTTAACAATATTTTGAAATTTTTGCACTTGTTTCCAATAAAGGAGATAATGATTTAGGATCAACATGGGGGCTTATACATTCTAGAGAATATGAAACTTCATGGGGTTCTCTATAAAGTAGTTTCGGATAGGGAATCGATGTTCACATTTATATAATGGAATGGTTTCTTGAATAAATGAGGACCATTTAAAAATTTAGCACGATATATCATCCATAGATTGATGGATAGATAGATAGTGATATCTTGGTTATTGAGAAGATGATATATGGTAATGGTATTTATTTCAAATGATATTTGGATGGAAAATTTCTTTGGTCGTGTTTTTTATTACAATATTTATTATGATTCAATCAAGATGGTTCCCTTTGAAGCTATGTATGGATGGACATGTCGATCTCAATTGTGCCGGGTTGAGATTTGAGGCTGGTCCATAGTTGGGAACAGTGTTGTTAAAGAGGGAATAGAGGCAGTGTAGTTGATACATAGGCATATGATCATGGATCACAATCTCTATAAATATAATGCAGACCATCTAGGTCGATCGATGGAGTTTGTGGTTGTGGATATGTTTTTTCTCATTGATTAACCTCAATTGGGACATCACCAATTTGGTAAATAGGGGGTGTTTTCAACATGTTGTTTGGGATGTATTGAAAATTTTCGGGGGATGGGGAGGGTGTACTATTTTTTAACCATCTAGATTTAATTCTATATATGAAATTTTCATGGTTGCATTTTGGGGAGGTTTATACTAGATCCTTCCTATGTGATTAGATGATAAGAAGTTTTCCAAATCCTGATTCCACATTAGTTAAAAAAATTCTTAATTATAGTACTATAGGATAAGGTACTATGCTGTAAAATGATTCCCCACATCCAGGTACATTGGAATGGTGTATTGAATCACAATGAGATGT
Organism: Viscum album; assembly: GCA_963277665.1. Lineage (NCBI taxonomy): Eukaryota > Viridiplantae > Streptophyta > Magnoliopsida > Santalales > Viscaceae > Viscum > Viscum album. The sequence goes on from OY728161.1 coordinate 394,181,793, forward strand.
GGGAGCACAAGTTCTGGATGTGGATGCAATGTCCGACTCTTTTTTATGGACCATGATATTGAGATCCTTATGTGGTCAAGAATATTTTATGGTGGGGATATTGTAATTCCTATTTACCTTTCATTTATGTACATTTTTCTAAATGTGTTTGGTTACCCTTTTTAATTGGGTGAGTATATTCATCCTTGATTTAGGATAATACCTATAATAACGAATTGACATATATTTAGGATTTTCATGTTTTCTAATTTTTTTTTCTATTGTTCTCTATGTAATATCTAACTTTTTAGTGGAATTTCATGATGAGTAATTTCATCCAGATTCATCCCATTAATTGATTTCATAATTTGATTACATACACATTGTTTAAGGGTAAAACACCGTGTAATGTTAAAAACATGTTTTTAATCAGATGCGACACATTACACTATGTAACATGAATTAGAAGGGTTTCTATATGTGTTAAGGTATTAAAAAAAATTTAATACACTATGTTTCTATTTTTATTGTTTCATATTATATATTGAGGCTACATTCAAATGTACCACCCACTCTTCTAGGCTAGAGATCTTACCGTGGGTGATTTTTGGTTTCTTTCGTCTGCCTAGATCAATTCATTTCATGATTGATCATTAGGTTTATGTGCTTCACCTATATGGGTATATCTTCCACAAAATACATATCTCTATTTTGGTTGAAGAACAATTTTTTGTGGATTTTTTAGAGGATTTTGTTTTCAATCAATACATTGAAGACTTTGGTTCTTCCCTTCCTTCTGAATAAGTTTTTGGTTTTAAATCATGAACATGTAAATTCATGTTATAATTGATTGTATAGATATTTTGGTGGTATCCTTTTGGTTTCAATTTCTCACACCATACTTATTTTATTGGTGGATGAGTATATTTTTTTCAGGATTCAGGTAACTGGATGATTGTTCTATAGTATGGAGACGTCCCCATTATGTTATTTTTCTCAATTTGGATTAGTTTATTGTGATAGTTGGTCACATAGAGGCGTGTTGAATAGAAATGTCATATTATTTATGTTTTATATAGTAGTAATAGTTTTATATTCAATTTTTTTCACATATTACTTCAGTATTATGTCCTTATTTTCTTATATTCAATGTTTTTTCTTATATTTTTTACCCAACCTTGTATGGGAACCCTTATGTGTCTTGTCTTGTTGACCTGTGTTTTTTTCTTATATATATAATTACCATGACTGTGTTTTTTTATTTAGATACATAAATTTATGTTAATTTACATATTAATTTTATTATCTCCATTTCATGGTGCTTACAGTTCGTATGTTACCAAATCCCTAATTCACTACAGGAAAACTGGTGTTTAGCGGCGGTTTTTTCGCGGCGGTTTTTATAACCACCTCAAAATAGCTTTCGGGCCTATATTTCACTGCAATTTTAAAAACCGCCGGGAAAAAACCGCCATGAAATGTGTAAAAAAAAATTAAATTTTTTATAATTTTTTTGATTTTTTAAACGATTAGCGGCGGTTTGGGTAAAACCGCCGTGAATTGAAAAGAAACAAATAAAAAAACATGAGAAACCCCGAAATCACTAAAACGACCATAACTTTTGATCCGGGCGTCCGTTGGAGCACCACGACTAGTCAAATCGAAGCTCATAAAGTGATCTAGAAGAACGTATAATCAAAACCATGAGACGGTCTGAGGTACGGAAGATATGAGAATTGTAATAAACTTGAAAAAATTTCTCCAACCTCAAACGGCCATAACATTCGCTTCGGTTTTCTGTTTGGGCTCTACCACATATCAAATCGAAGCCAGCGAAGAGAGCTACACTCCTAATTGACATTAGTTAGCTTTTGTTGTGCTTTCAACCCGAAAAACCCCTCTGAAGGCCTCCGAAAACGTGTTTCCGTCAGTGGTGTCCAATCGAACTTGTCTTCAAACAGACCTAACATTCGATCCACGTGTCAGTTCGGACTCCTCCGCCTTCCAGATCGTAGGTCATTCCATAAGCTTAGGTTTGACTAGTGGCGACACCCACATGGACTCATAGATCATATGTTATGGTCTTTTTAGTAGGTATCGGGTTTGTTATGTTTTTTGACGCCTCGTTTCTAGCACTTGTTCCTAGTCAGCTTTTTTTTAACAGTCGTAACCTCTGATCCGTCAATCCATTTGGTCACTTTCACCTATCAGCTTGAAGATCATTTCAGGATCTTTGATTTGACTCGTCGCGGATCTGGAATGGATTCTCAGATCATAAGTTATTTCTATTAATGTGAGTCCAATGGTTTTGTCACTTTATGATCGTTTTGACGGGTTTTAACGGTTGCTCCATTTATTTCTATTCATTTGGGTTTCCATGACTTGTTATCTTTATCAATGGTTCTTTGTGGGTTATTATGATGATTATGTTGAATTTTGAGGTGTTTTTTAGAGTTTTCATGAGTTTTCATGTGTTCTCATTCTTTCTAATGCCTCATTTTCATGCTTTTCCATTCGTTTTCATGCGTATTCATGATTTTTCATCCCTTATCACGACTTTTCATACTTTTTCATGTGTTTCATTTATTATTTATTATTTATTATTTATTATTTATTATTTATTATTTATTATTTATTATTTATAATATACTTTAATTTATTTATTATCTACTATTTGTTACTGGTTATTTATTATTTATTATTTATTTATTATTTATTATTTATTTTTTTTATTTATTTATTTTTTATTTTTTTTATTAATAATAATAAAATTTTATTCTTATGATTAATATTTGTTACTGGTTATTTATTATTTATTATTTATTATTTATTATTTATATTTATTATTTATTATTTATTTATTATTTATTATTTATTATTTATTATGTATTATTTATATTTATTATTTGTTTGTTATTATTTATTATTTGATTATTATTATTTATTATATGTTTATTATTATTTATTGTTTAATATTTATTATTATTTATTATTATTTATTATTATTATTTATTATTATTATTTATTCTTTACTTCTATGTATTAGTTATTATTTATTATTATTAATTTATTATTTATTATTTATTATTTATTATTTATTATTTATTATTTATTATTTAATATTTAATATTTATTATTTATTATTTATTATTTATTATTTATTATTTATTATTTGTTATTTGTTATTTGTTTATTATTATTTATTATTTCTTTATTATTATTTATTTTTTCTTATTTCTTATATCTTATTTCTTATTTCTTATTTATTATTTTTTATTTATTATTTATTAATAATAATATTTTATTTATTATGTGTTCTTTATAATTTAATATTTATTATTAACTATTTTTTGTATTTTGTATTTATTATTTATTAATATTTATTAATATTTATTAATATTTATTAATATTTATTATTAGTTATTATTATTTATTATTATTTATTAATTATTTATTATTATTTATTGTATATTATTTAATATTATTTATTTTTATTATTTATTATTTATTATTATTTGTTATTTATTATTTATTATTTATTATTTATTATTTATTATTTATTATTTATTAATTATTATTAATTATTAATTATTTATTATTTATGATTTATTATTTGTTTATTATTATTTATTATTTATTATTTATTATTTATTATTTATTATTAATTTATTATTATTTATTAATAATAATATTTTATTTATTATGGGTTATTTATTATTTAATATTTATTTTTAAATATTTTTTTATTTTGTATTTATTATTTATTATTATTTATTATAATTTAGTATTTTTTAATATTTGTTTATTATTATTATTATTTATAATTTATTATTATTTATTATTATTTATTATCTATTATTTATTATTTATTATATGTTTTTATTATTTTTTTATTATTATTTATTATTTATTAATTATTAATTATTAATTATTAATTATAATTTATAATTTATTATTTATTATTTATTATTTTTTAATAATAATATTTTATTTATTATGTGTTATTTATTATTTATTATTTATTATTAAATATTTTTTTATTCCGAATTTATTATTTACTATTATATATTATTATTTTTTATTTTTTATTATTATTTATTATTTATTATTATTTATTATTTATCATTTATTATTATTTATTATTTATTATTATTTGTTTATTATTTTTTATTATTATTATTATTTATTATATTTATTAGTTATGTATTATTTATTTTATCAGTTAATATATATAAGTATATTAAATTTTGTTTATTAACCACATGGCGAGCTTGCTGGAGTGGTAAAGTCTTTGGAAAATATGCTAGAGGTTAGGGGTTCAAATCTCATCAAACGCAATATTTCATTATATTGCATGGCCATGTGCATGATATGTGCATGCATGGATAAATAAAGTAACTAAAGTAATACGAAATAAATAAATAAAGTAAATAAATAATAAAATTAATAAAATTAATAATATTACTAAAATAAATAAAATGAAATGAAATAATAAAAAAAATAAATTAATAAATTAATTTAATTTAATTAATTTAATTTAATTTAATTTAAAAATATAAAAAAATAAATTAAAAATAATAAAATAAATAAATAGATAAAATAAATAAATAAATAAATAAAAATTAAATATAATTAAAAAAATTAAAAAAATTAAAAAATTAAAAAATTAAAAATTAAAAAATTAAAAAAATTAAAAAAAATAAAAAAACCGCCACTAAAAAAACGTCGTGAAACATTCTATGTCGGTTTTGAAAACCACCGCGAATAGTTTCTCGACACTCGATTTTGCGGCGGTTTTTCAAAACCGCCACCAATCTATTTTGCCGCGGTTTAAACCGCGCTGAAACGTAAAACCAAACCGCCACTAAATGCCTTTTTGCTGTAGTGAATTAATTGTGTTTTAATTTGGATGCTTTGATAGACATGTCTTTCTATGGCCATATATTCTATATGGAGGGGTATATATTATGCCTTAAAATTTTATTTCAACAATATTCTTATTTTCATGAATTTAAGAAGCATCATGTAGTGCTATTTTCTCATTGGGATTATTATTTAATGTTATTAAATTAGTAATATTTTATATCAACAATCGAATCATTTATCAAGATTGTTTACAATTATGCTTCCTGTGAAGAAATCATATAACCAATCCCTTAATAACTATAATGAATTTTGTTTCACTGTGTTTATAAATAGTATCTTCACAAATTGGTTCATATATTCCCCTCTTTGGAAATTACACTAATTATGGAATTCTTTTTATAGAATTATGACATCATTTTTATCATTCGTAGGAAATATTTTTTAGTAAAAAATCATGTTTTCTAAAATTGTTTTGAAAAATTATTGTAAGAGATATTTAAATCTCATTTCAAGGAAAATGATTTAAAATATTTTATACGTTTTAAAATTTCGTTAAAATGGTTTTGAAATGTTCATTTATTATTTTTTAATGATATTCCCTTTAAAAAATGTTTTCAAATGTTATTTGATTTATAATGTTTTTTCCATAGAAAAAATGATATTTTTATGATGGAATTTTTTAAAAAATATTTTTTATCTTATTTTACACATTTTCAATGTTTTTTCAAATAAAAGGTATTTGATTTGGTTTATTCATCAAAAAGTGATTTTTATATAATGGTTATTTACCTAAAAAATCCTCAAAGTTAAACTTTGATATAATCTTCCATCAATGTTGAAATCTGTTGATATAGTTTATTAATTAATTGTGATATCACCTAGGGAGACGATTCCCATTATTTTTATAACATTTTTGTGATTATTATTTCAAGTTTTATATGAATCTTGTTTCTTTTCATGGGATATTTTATGATGAAATGATTATGAAACATATATATTTTCAAAATTTTATAACATGGTAAAATTTTTGTGATTCCAATTTTATATAATGTCTAAATATATTTTTTTAAATTGATTTTAGGTTCTTGATTTAAGGAATTTCATATTATCTCGTGGAACACACATATATATAAATTTATTATGTGTCGTTTGGGACCTATATCTCCCTCTAATGTATTTAGTAATGATTTATATATCATGAGATAATAATGGGTACATGTTTAGGGGATTAATCTACTATGGGAGGAAGGTGAAACCTAATCCACTATGAAGAAAGGGATATTGTTTATGTAGTGATGTTCCCTTCTCAAAAGCTATACCTACATATACATGAACCCGATTAAAATTTCAAAATGTTATGAGTGAATGTTATTACATGTTCCCAATGTTATGATGCGACCTAGTTGTATATCCATATATTTATATATGGACCAGATTATATGTTCAAAATGTTATGAATTAACCATATTACATGTTCTTAATGATATTCCTGGACCTAGTTTCATGTTCATATAATTATGCATGGACCAGGTTAAATGTTCACATTTTTTGTGTAAAACATATTACATGTTCACAATGACATGTGAGGACCTACATTAATCTCCATAAGTTTGTGTGCAGTGAGGATTTCATGCTCACAATGTTATGAGTGAAGCATACTATATGTTCAAAATGTTAGGAATGTACTTTGTTGCATTTCGTTAGGTTTATATGAGGACCCGATTTCATTTCATTAACATAACAATTAGAAATTTTTATTTATACATGTTCAGAATGATATAATTTTGTGTTAATAGAAATTATAATTACACTATTAAAATAATTTCCTCTAATTTTAGAAATTCATGATTATCTTATTATTTATGACTTATTCCCTTCAAATTATTATTTATGCATCATGATTATCATTTATGATTATTTGGGTGTAATAAATGTATAATATGTTCATTATTAGGCACCCTTGTTGTTAAGTTATAATTTCATATGATCTTATATTAATATCAATGATGTTTAAAAATACTTAGTATCTTATATCACCATTTTATACCTTTTCCTTAGATATAAAAAATAGTTTTTAAGTAGGATTTCTATTGTGGAATTCTTTTACAATAGACATTGATGATCATCCACTATATTAGAAGATTGTATTCTATGTTTCCGAAGGAAATAAAATATTATAGTCATCATGATCATATTATTATAATGTAATGATAATTCATCGAAAAGATGTCATATCATTGTATGTTATTCCCTGGGTCTCTTTAATAACCCTCAATGATAGAAAACTTTATTAGAAAATATTGTGAAATGTTTTCATAAAATATAAGAATTATAATTTTTATCTTCCTCAAACAAACAACATTTTAACTTTATTCCATAAAAGTATTTTTCATGTGTAAAGGGAGAGAATTAAATATTAATATAATAATTTAAATGAAACACATAAAATGAAAATCTTCCAGTAATACCATAATCAATAAAACAATTTTAATCATTTGACCTCAAGTGATCTTCTACTCCTTATATGTATCTCAAAAGCTCTATTTGGATGTTCCAGAACTGTATATTCCATATATATTTTTTAAAATTTTTTACCATGATAGTGTTGCGGTTAATTTATATTTTTTTAATGTTCAAGAACTATAGTATATAGCATCAAGATATATGATCGTAAACTATATTATATTTTGTTCATCATGATCCTTGTGTCCTAGATTTATTTTCCATACCAAATTTATTTTACTATTAGGTATAATATATCTTTTTGTCACCTTGAGATGTTTATATTATATATGTATAATTCATTCATACTAATTATCATGGCTTGTCTACTAACATAGTAAGATTTTCACATTTATAACTGGAATCAACCGTTATTAGTGTTTACATGGATAATTAAATGGTATTTTGTAAAACAATATTAACATTTTTTTTCTTAAATTTGGTGATTTATGATATTAGTGTATTATATATCAGATATTACATATTTTATTTTTACCACATAATCCCCATTCTAGATATATTTTAGTATTATAATATAATTTTGAGATCGATCATGCACTATTATTATATCTTTATCTAATAAAATATTGTATGACATTATGTATTGAATTATAGCATTACGATAGTCATTCCCTCATGCCAATATGATATCATAATAATACGAAAGACAATATATCATAATCATTAATGTTAATATATACATATGATATAATATAAAAACGTAATATCCATTTCTTAACACCCTCTATGAATGGGTAATCACTGTGGGGGAGTGATTTCACGATCCCATATGGTGTGAGGTACTCATTGGAAACAAAAAGCATATGTTTTACTATGTGATGACTTATTTATGTTTACTGACCTTAAATTGGGACACTAATATTAGAAGTCATAGTTTCTGACCACCATCATCAATAGTAATTATATTGTATCATAGGGACAGTTTTATTCATGGGAAATGATATTACATTTTATTTGTCCCTTTATATGAAACTACTTATTGATTGTTTTGAAATATATCGTATTTCATCCTCTCATAATATTTTCTACATCAAATTATTTATAAAATATAAATTTAATTATTCTTCACGTATTATCAATTTGGGTTTATATTCTTAACTTCCAAATAATGTATTCCAAACATTTGGATATAAAATAAAACCACAATATGTTTGATAAATTAATAAAATTAATTATTTATGTTTATTTCATAATTTTTCTAAAATAATTCTCTTCATAAAAAATTAGAATATATATCCCATGAAAAATGATCCAATGTAGTTTTATTTCAGTGAAATTTAGTATTACAATATTATAAGTTATGTTACAACATTCCTGTATATTATCTAACAACTCTTGGGTAATATTTGGTAAAAATATGTTATACCCATGAAATGTCAAAATTTATTTGTTACGCATCATTATTTTAAATGAATATATTTATAAAGGCTCTATACAATGAATTATTAGTTTTTAACCAATTTTATAGTAATATATGTTAAATATAATAGTTTTAATGTTTATTTTTTTAAAAGACAAAAAAAATTTAAAAAAAGTGTACTTTTATTGATGTTTTTTGAGAAAAAACAATTTAAATCCATAAAAAGTATTTTATATAATTACAATATTTTTTTATCTCAAGATAGATGTTTCAATATTTTGAAAATTAATTCCATATTTCAAATTCATTTATTTTAAAAAATTGATCTGCACTAAATATTTCGTTACAATTTTTGGTTAATAATATACTTTAAATGATATTTCATTCACTTTCCACATCGATTTCATTATAAACTACCTTTAAAAATTTTACCATCATTTATAGGAAAAATATTATATAATAATAAATACCCCATGATTGTGGGAATGGATTCCATGTAAAATTGACCAAAAAATATCATAAAATTGAAATTAATTTTCAAAATACTAATTATCTAATGATTAAATAAATATGAGACATTAAAAATACTCAATCTACAAATTAACCATACATTAAATATAATTTTCATTATTATTTTTAAGGTGGATAAGGTCATCATCTGTATACAATGTAGATTCCTTTAAAAAATATGACAAAAATGAATGATATAAGATATTAAAATATAATATTTTAATATAAAAGATAAAATTCAGTATATATGTTAACTTTTTGAATTATGTATTGCTTCTAGTTGTGATAAGAGAAAAAATGTAACTTAATATATTATAAATAAAATCAATGTTTTATTTTTTATGATGGATCTATAGTTATGAAACATTAATATGAAAATTAACAAATAAACATTTATTATTGTAAAAAAATATTACCTATTATAGAATTGAATGACCATTATTTTCATGTATTTAATTTTATATATCTTTTTTCCCTATATGTGTAAAATAAAAAAAAACATAGATGTCAAATATTATCCTATATCAGGAAACAAAACATATGTAACAATAAGTTTAATATTAGATAATGTATAAAAAAGTATTAGACCTAATTTTTAACTATATTATAAATTAATTATTAACAAAAATCTATAAATATCAAGACTAATATATTTCTAATTAATGTACGTAAAATATATATAACATCTGATGAACCCTTCAATATGAATTATTTTTAAATCAGTGAAATTAAAATTGATATTAGTTGATATTTATACTAGTCTAATAACTAAGCATGGAATAGGGAAAATCCAAATAACATTATATCACAATATTTTAAATATATATGTGTACATATATAATCATCATTTGAATATATCAAAGCCATTTATATTTTATATGTATCCATAAGACCATAATCAAAAGTGATCCCATTGTAAATGAAAAACATATTGAAATATCTAGTCATATAAGTAATAAATTATGTCACATTAAAGATTTTTTATTTAAGAAACTACAAACTGAAATTAATATTTTCATTCATGGAATACAACTACAAAACATGTATGATTAGCTAATAAAAAATAGTAAGATCCATTATATCTATTTTTAATATTCATAATGTATTGTATCGTCAAAATAAATCGAACCTCATCGAAAACCTATAATAATTTTCCATGAAATAAGAAGTATTATATTATATTGATATTATTTTAGAATCATCCCTAGTATATAATGTTGTTGGATGTTGTACATTTGGTTTCCACTGAACTAATTATTATGGCATTAGATAGTCATATATAAATTGAATATAATAAAATTTTATATTAATGTTTTAATGAAAATGATATAAATTTTAAAAAACAATAGATAAATAATAATTTAGTCTCAGAATAATCATAGCTAACCATAATGAAAAATGACACACACAATCTCCAAAAAAATTAATTTCCTCTATAGGTAATGGAACATTAGAATTTGGACCCATAATATCATGTACCACTACTCTTAATTACCAAAAACACAAAGGATAGTGATGTACATAATCCACTAAAATATATAAAACTCAATAAATTGGTAGATGAAAAGGGGGATCCATGGAATACATTCCAAATTATATGGATAGGTCTCAATGTGGAATTTGAGGATCGATGTAGGTAGGATGAACATGTTCTGAATGTATCATTATTTGATCTCTCATAGCTTATGCGAATAATTGTATTTTATCACTCATTTATTATTTTAATAGTTCACCTATTCTTTGGTTATATATAATTCTTCATACACTAATTTGATACATATACAACCAAAAAAATCATAATTCTTACCCAAACCTCATTCCCTTTACGCTGATGGAGTGTTCTGGATTTTATAATGAAGATGTTAGATTTATAATCCTATACACTTGGATAAAAACACCTTTCATTTCATTATCATAAAATCTTTCACGAAATGATATGTTAAAATTTTAAATAAACATAATTAATTTAAAAAATATTAAAATTTTAGTAAAATATTATTAATTCTATAGTTTTATGTAATGTAATTATTCAAATTAATCCATAAAATTGTATAATTTTTTATAATTATCATCCATTTCAATTTATCACTATTATTGGGGTGAGGTAGAAGAATGACAATAATAAAATTCGACATAATTCTGAATTTATCTCATAATTCATAAAAAAATATTTATAATTATTTTATCTTAAAGATGATGATAATATCAAGGTGATTAAGAATAGGGGTATATATTCTACAACTGCATCTATTGGAGAAATTTCATCGAAGTCTATTATATAAAAATAAATTAAAAAATAGTTTAGTAATATATAAATAAATTAACATCAGTATTATTTATTAGAGCTGAAATGATTCATCATGTTAGATGGATAAATATTTACTAAAAATGTCAATATATAAATATTCATATTTCTGGTAAGGATTATCATTCTATATCATCAAAAAAACTTATTTTTTCAATTCCATTAAAATTACTCCATAGATAATTATATAATGATAGAAATAATTTCTATAATTTCATTAAATTACTTAAATACTTATATCATTTATAAAAAATACATTAATTATAAGATAGATAAATTTTTAGAATTTAAATACTTTGAAAAAACATAATGAACTATGATAATCCACCATTAAGGACTCCCACAACTAATCAATAATCACCATGATTTCTAAAATCCAATTAGAATAAATAATGTTAATATAGAAATGAATATACATTTTGAAGTGGAATAATACTCCCCCATAAAAAACAGTCATATTTTTCTAAATAAATATTAGAAAATTAAAATATTACTTTTATTAAATAATTTAATTATTGAATATTTAATAATTTTAGAAAAACATACACAAGCCTTAGTAAATGTTCTTATAACTCTTGGTATATTATTTAAATATATTAATATAATAAAATTATGTGTACTTGAATATTATTACAAATGTAAAGATTAATTTAAAATTAATACAAAATATTAATTCATTAATGTTTCTCTAAACATTTATAAGAACCAAAAAATTATTATATTATAACTAATAACAAATAAATATGTAAAACAGAAAATTATATATAAAAAATAATTCAATAATTAAAATAATTTTCATCATTTATAAATTTAAATATCAGTGTTACAATAATGGGTTTTTATATTAGTAAATTTCACAATGAAATAATGATGTTAGGCTTTTAACTAGAACTATGGACAGAAGATTCTTTGATGGTTTAGCAATATAAAATCTTAGTTTCTCAATTATTTTCATGATAATTTGTTCTTATATAAAACTAATACTTTTAAAAAAATTGATTCTAAATCCTTCACATGATATTTCATACTACTATTTATATGAACCCAATTATAAATATACAATGATATCCAAAATTTATTATAACAAATTATTGACATATAATATTATTTTTTAAAATATAAAATTGATGAAAAAATGTTATCTTTTAATTATTCATTTGTAAAACGATGATTATAAATAAAATTCATTAACCAACTATTTGGAATTATTTTTATTTACTTCAAATTTTTAATGTGAAATAATCAACCATTTAATGTAAATAATATAACATGTTATCATATTAAGAGAGGTTTTCCCAACTAAATATTTATACATTTCATTTATTTTTGATTAATTATTTAATTTTTTTAACCCAATAAATACTTGACTTTTATGGTTAATCATCAACAACTTATAAATTATTTTATCCTTTCAAACATTCTATCCAATAATATGTGGTTATATATATTACCTAACTTCATCCATGTTGTTCAAAATGTATAGATGTGACACAATCATTTCAATATATGGAATTAACTTTATATTTTTTCTAATATTTATTATACCTTTTATATCATCTATAAAATAAAGAGATATTTGAAAATCAATGTTCTCAAATACATATAAATAATTAGAAAACTACACAATAACCACTGCTAATATATATTTATGAATAATTGATTCAACAATTAGTGAGGATATTTAACATGTCCGTTAAAAATTTTAGATTTTTTTTCAAATTGTTACATGAATCATAAATATCAAGCCCATATATTCATGTATATTTCATCATATGATTCACTAGATGAATCTTTTTAAGAAAATTATTTTGTGGGAAAAACATTTATAGTTGAAAAAGAATGAGGGAATCTGTATTATCCCACAAATAAGTCAAATTTTCATAAACATATTTCCACTGAATTGTTTTTAAAAATTAACATAACCATGTGATAAACAGTATGACTAGTTTTAGTAATATACCACGCAATGCGATTGGTAGATGTTGTTAAATATGTAAAAGATATTTATTAGATTTAATATATATAACTTTCAAATGATTCTATAACAACTCCATTTTTTCTGGAATATCTGTTGTAACATATGTATGAGGTAAATATTGTCAACGTTTTATGATTTGATGAAGGTGACCATTGGATAGTGTTTTCAGGTAAATTAATTAATTGAATTAATTTATTATTTAAGTTTCTATACAAAATTTGAGTCCTATATATTATAATCATTACAGAAAATACAAAGAACATTTCATAAAACTTTTTTATTTTTTAGGGTTAGAGTTGAGAATTGGAATTGGTGACTAGTGAATGTGGATTTGCTACATGTTATCTTGGAGAATTGTGAGATTAATGAAAAAAAATTATACTATCACTTTATTTTCTAGTGTATATATTCATCACAAGTAAATATTCATTTCTTGATGAATGGTATGACATTTCATGTATTTACACCAATTAAATAATTTTTTAATCAATTATATTTTTTTTAAATTTCCATTATTGTTATTTTCATTCTTTACTAAAGGAATTATAAAATTTATTTCTAAAACATGTTATTTATTTATTTATTTTAAATGGTTTCCTACCACTGATTTCATAAAATGTGTTCATTAAATGGGATCACATTTTCCAAATAATACTATACATAGTTATTTTTCTTCCACCACCATCATTTATTGGGTTATATATCATTGGAATATGTGGTCACAATTCGACATTTCCATACCAAATTTGAGCACGATCAAATCACCTTGTAATTAAAGAATGCATGAAGGAAACTTTGATTAGTGTTTTATATATTTTTCTTATATATTACAGGTTTCAAGTTAGGGAATCATGTACTGAGTGACTAAATTTTAAATGGTGGCACATTGACTATACTTTGTGATAAAAATGTAATGATTTATGTACACTGGAGGACTATAATAAATAATCAAACGATTACTCATAAATTTTGGTAGATATAGTCTAGTGAATTAGCAATGTAAGTGATGGATATGGAGGATCAAAGATAAATTAAGTATTTAATGGGATTTTGGAAATTTCTGAATAACATATCCTATAAGTCCTTATAACATACTTTGACCGGACCAGTTTTATGCAAGATAGGGATTTTCATAATATAAAATATTGCACCATGGTTTGTGTCCCCAAAAAAATTATGTATAATGATTCAGTCCCCCCATACAATAAATTGTATGTGTCCTCTATCTATAGAGTCTTTTCCCACCTTCATTTAGAACTAGATTGATTGGGTTCTCTTTTGTATATAGTTCTCTGTCGACTATGGAGTGCGGTATAAATGTGATAGCCATCATCTAAGATTCATGTGACGTTATACATTGTTATAGGCATCCGAAATTAAACCTTTGTAACTAATGTAATAATCATAATTCATAGCTATATATGGTGATAGATATCACATGTTCTCACTATAATTGTATTTATTTTTATAATACATAATATTTGTTTTCTTAACCCTCTTTTATTCGAGCATGAGTAGAAATTTTATATTTTTTCATCCCGTTTTTTATTTTTTGTGGCATCCTACTAGGTAAATATATATAAACACACACACATGGTTGGTACGTGACTACATTTGATGTTTTTGATATAGAGGATATTAAAATTCATAACAATATTGGTGGAACTAGATTTAGTTGAGCATTTTATTTCTTAACACAAGTTGTGTGTAGTGGTCAATGATAGGAATTATGATACAAACACTCATTAGTGTTACCATTTTCCATTTATTTCTAGAATGGGATATAATTTTTTGTTGGGAATTTATTTTCTATATTATATCAATATATTTAAAATTCTATATGTATATGAATTTATTATATGTAGTTTCATGATAGGTTTGGATTCTAGATGTTTTAGAATTTTTTTTTATGTCAACACTATTTCATGGATATGGTTGAGTGAATTATTATATTTACACTATTCTATGAACTCTCATTCCATTTATATGACTATATAGTAATTATAATTAGGAAATAGAATATATAAGTCGATGTATTGGAATGTCAAGCTCGATATTCCTATTTTTAGGTTATCCATGGTTCGTTGGGCATTTACATCACGGAATTAATGGTGGTTTATCACTGATTTTATGTTCGGAGTTGGAATTTTTGAGAGGTTTGACTGGGAAAAATATAAAAACAATATCATAGTGTCTGGAGTTTATCTTTTGTATTAAGGAAAAAAATTTATGTGATGAAAATATCATAATCGTAGTCCATGAATATAAATACCTACTTATCAACTCTTCATACTGATTCGTAGGATAATAGGAGGACAATGGTAAATAATTCATATGGGATTTCATTTTATAAATTCATTTCCTTAATTAGTCAACTCCACAAAAATTCTCATCTAACTATGGTATGTTCTGTTACATTTAACATTAATTCATGATGAATGACATTAATGATACAAATACAAGATCATTATAGAGATAATTTAGGTGATGAGGCCCTAGTTCATGGACCTACTCATAAGGTGATTCATTTAAATATGTATAGAAAAAAACCACAAGATAACCAACCAATATTTATAATTTTTCTAGATTAATATGCATGATGTCTTAATCTATTACACGAGTTTTATCTATGGGGAGAAAAACCTTTTTTGAATAAGACTCCCTATCGTATTGGAATATTGGTTGAAGTTGAATGTTTAAATATCCCATCTTGGTGAAACCCATTCCAATCAGATGGGTGTGAATGTAAATAATATTATTCATAGTGGACTATGTATTTTTGAGATTTGGTCACATACAAACATGTTGACATTGTCATAAATTTTTAATATGTCCAAGATATCATCATGGTCTATATTACCCTACATGCCCGAATTCATTTCAAATTCAACAGATTTTCGAGAAAAATTAGGTTATAATATTTTTCTGAGTACCCCCTGGGATATAAAAACCTCATATGATTCTCTCTAAAAATAGCATAAGATCAGTACTTACTTAAACAGATGTTCAATAATTGACATCACACATACATTCAGGCTACTGTGATATCCATATTCATTCTCTATTGAAATGGAGTGTTGGAGAATTCCCTGGTCATGGTAAACATCCTAGGGAAGGATTCTTACCCGATAGAGCAAGGAGTAGACATTGTGGGGATGATTAGTCAAAAAGATCTAGAAAGAACCATATCAGATTTTCTGAATATAAGAGACATGATCATTCCCTAGCATTGCCACACAAATATATGAAATATAGTTTTATGGAGGATCCAATCAGTCCCGAAGGGGGAGATTCTATTCTTGTGACAAGAGTTTCCACATAGCTCATGAGTTTTGAACTAGAAATACATTTTAATATAGGTAGGTGTTTAATGGATCACCATATTGGACTAAATACAAAGATATGGGTTCTCCTTGGAATGGTTCGGCCTTCCCCAATATAGGGAGTACGGGTAGAGGGGACATTGGAGCTCTAGAGGGGGGAGATTTTGGTGGATGATTACTCTAAAAACTACAAAAACCACTACTAAATGTTGTTTGACTCCATGAAAATGTGGTTGTAGATTTATATTTGGGATTGTTTCCAGGTATGGGTTAATATGATCTGGCTATATATCAATATACTTGTTGTAAGATTTATTTCATTTCAACTCTAGATCTAATTCAATTAGAAATAGGTTTGACTCATTCCTCTATGTCTAAATACCATAAAATATTTTTAAAATTTCATGATTATTCATTAGCTCTATATATATTTATTGAAGTTATTATAGGGAATGATTCTTTAATATCATACATGTTTTGAAAGTTCTGGTCTGTGCTTAATGTATAGATTTTCTTCATGGGACCTCATTTACAATATGATTTTACAATAGTATTTCATAATGGAGATGAAGTATTTGTCTATAATCCATTTTATTATTCTTCTTTTATCATAGATGTGTCAGATGCCTTCACACAAGTGTTACATTATACTACTTCACGGGTGAGAGATATCACAAAACTATGTCATTGAGAAACACATGCAGGAAGCTAAATCCTATCCCCCATCAGTTGTTTAGTTTTGCCTCTGGTACAACGCTTCCATGAGGCATACAACTGTTAGTTATATTATCAGATTATATCAATGTATTTCTTTTAGAATTATTAAAACATTCAATAATGTGAGAGATCAAATTGTACATAATATTTCATCATGAGAAAATTCTAGTACATCTTGAAATATATTTGGAAACCCCTACTGAGATCTGAGAAATTATGGTAAATATTGATGTACATTGAGATAATGGTTTTATTGAACCATGCCTATCATACTAGATGACCTATTTTTTCATTTTAAAAATGTTGATATGAGTTTTTTAATTTCTTTTCTGTTTCCTCCGGAATCAGTTGATGGTCATAAAAAAGTAATTATTTAAACGGATATATGCCCTTTTATACTAGTTGAAATGTGCGTGTTGGTTTCTCAATGAATTATATAATTTATCTCTATCATAAATTTAGTATCCATGAAGATAGTTTTACATATATTATATTCCAATTTCACAATTTAATGTTCAATTTAATTGTGAGCTTATAGTGTGAATAATTCACCAAATGTTAATGGAGCTTATGAACTAGATCATCCACCCATATTTTGAACTATTCATAGTTTTATTGTTTGATGAAATTAATGAAGACATTGTTCCTAGTGGGTCTGGAGCATATCATTGGAGAATGATATATGACATGCTTTTACATAATAATAATTATGGTATGATCTAGAAATAATTTTTTAGTGGAGGGTCATTATCTGTGGCATGTTATCTACGGGCATAAAGTCACTATAAATGTACTGATGATTGATGTTGTTAATTATTAGGTAATAACTAATAGAATCGCATAAATGATATGTTTTCTTGGTATAGTGGGGTACTTTAAAAGTGTCATGGAAAAAATTACAATAATATGGATCCTTTGAATTCACTCACACATAAAGTCTTGTCAATATTATGGACATATTAGTGTCATAAAACATTTGAGTAGCAATGAAATAAGATGAATAGTTCATAAACTCTAAGACTAATTGATTTGTTCATTGAGCATGTTGTTTTTATTACCTACGTATTGAGGTTATAGTGTTTGTTGATGAAGAGGTTACATGTTATTACTTATGGACCCTGAAATTGTAACCCCATGGGGAAAATTATATGTTCATGAATGTAGAGTTTGAAGTTATACATGTTAAAACCATGGTATTCTATGCATTAATTGGAGATTGGTTTGTGTTTGTTGATAATCCGCAATAGATGTTCAGAATGTGTACCAGCAACATGATCTTACAGTTCAAGCAGACAACATTATTGAAGGTGGTGTTGTTTCCCAGTGTTTTCTAAATTTTTGGGCCTGAAAATCCAGAAATGGAGAAAAAATTTTTTGGAAAAGAGACTTGCGTTCTGTATACATGAAGGAGAGGGAACTTGCACGCCATGTGTTTTTCAAGATCAGAACGTGGAAAATGGAAAAGGGATAAGGGTCGCACAAGTATTGGTTGGGTCACGCAAGTGACCTACACGCTGAGAAGGGACCTCTGCGCCTGTGCCTATGACGTATAAAAACATACACACCTATTGTTCATCTTGATTAGAGCATAAAAATATGGAATAGTGAATAGGGTCGTGCAAGTATTTGTTTGGTCACGCAAGTATGTTACGTGACATAGGCTAGGTTGATTGGAGCTGCGCGTCGTGACCTGCGCGCCGTGAGGATACTTGCACGCCACCGCGAATGGGGTCCTATTTTTCCTATAAATAGAGGACCACCCCTCCTCATTTTCAACTATGTTCAAGAATTTGATATTTTTCAAGCTCTCATCGTGAAAGTGGTTGAGTCATGTAAGTGGTAGTTGTGTCGCGCAAGTAGAGGTTGCGCGCCGGTTGTTGGTTGCGCCACCAAGGTGGTTTGGTAGTTAAATGTGTAGCATCACGCTAGTTTGGAGTTGAAAGAGGAGGTGTCACGGAAGTGGTTTGGTGTCACCTGCGTGCCGAGTTTGAGCCGCACAAGTGACATGCGTGCCATTCATGATACTTGCGTGCCGCACATGGACCTGCACACTAGGTATTGTTGAATCCTGCTGGTCATCTTGGAGCTGTACGAAAGCTGGAAAATTTCCCAATACCTTCAGAACAAAGGGAGATCAGTTTACGGGTAGAATTTGGACTTCAATAGTGCATATACACACAATAGAGAATGAATTCATTTATCAATGATGAAGATACCATCACGTCTATAAATTGAGCAGGACTTCACCAACGACAGTGAGCCAGGGGGAGTCAACGGGAGTGACCTGAGGGACATAGTGAGCCATCCCTGAACAATTGTAAAGGCAGTGAGCATGGGAAAGAGTGATTGTTCCCAAACCATTGTAATACACATCTAGTGAGGTTTAGTGTAATTAGGTACGACTGATATCCTTTCGGCATATGCTCCTTGGACATAGACCAAAGCGGTGAACCAAATAAAAAGTGATGTGTCTTCTCTGTGCATGTAAATGTTTTCTTTCTGATCATATTGATCATACAGGTTCAACATGTTCCTACCAATTTGGGAATAATATCCATCACATTAAAAGAAATAGTTGTCACCCTGATTCACCCCTCCCCTCTCAGGGTGTCCCGGGGTCCTTCAATACAATTCTCTATACTGATGTTCAGGAGTTGTCTTCAGGAAAAGAATTTCATTAATGAATAAGAAAATCAAAGTCTCAGTTACATCTTCAATCAGATTGATTCCTAAATGATATAGTGGACTAAATTTTTAGTTCTTGTAGAATATTCATTCAAGATATTATATTCTCTGGGGAAGGGAATGGTGGTGGTAGTTTTTCTTAGTAGGAAATAGAAATCATTCTTGGTGGAGTTGTAATTGAAGTTGTAGTCAATGAAACAAACGATTTAAAGGATGTGTGGTGAAACATACAAAGAGTTGATGGATATGAATACACTTCTTCATCAGTGTGTGAGAATTGATAATTTATGATATGTTGAAAGTGAGGGTTATCGTGACCAAATATCCAAATGTAATTCCCATGATGGATATTCTAAAGGATATAAACACATCATCCTCTTCTGGGGATGGAGATTGATTCCCAAAATATAGTGTAATTATGTGTTGGGGGAGTTTCATATTTTACCTTGGTTGTACACATGGGTTTGTGGGAGATATAAAAGGACTTTCAGTTTCATTTTTGATCCATGGATTTTTGTTGGGATAGATGAGTATGTTTCATTGTTTCTTACATGTCTATAGGTAATGACTATTCCACAGGTACCAAAATGTTTTTTTCAATATCTAGGTATCCTAGAATGGATGTTGGATGTCATATTGATGTTTTATTTGGGGGTTATTCCAAAAAAAATAGAGTTCATGATTTTATCGGTGTGATTTTTGACCAACATACCCTGTAAAAGAACATTCATTTGATTAGGGAGTATAGTTTAGATGTGTTTTGCGACAATTTTATATAAAATAAAGTATCCAACTTACTTGGATACCCAATATAATAATAAAAAAATCAATTAAATATTTTTTTCATGAATTTGGATAGGTTTAAGAAATATTTTATTACCCATTTAGGAATGAGTACAATAATTCACATCAAAAAAAGATATAAATACTGATATGACTATCATATTGTTGGATAATATCTTAAGAGCCTATGTTTTGGAATTTGAGTCCCCAAATGAGAGACCCTACCAGAAATCCATATGTGGGACTCTAATTCTGTAAATATATATTGTTGAGATAGAAATAGTTCATGCAATATTATTTAAAATTTAATTGATTTGTTAGAATATATGGATATCCCACATCTGAAAGAAAAATTACTGGGATCGATGTAATATTCCATTGGAGATTGAGCTGGGAGACCATGATTTTATAACAGTGTCTCCATGGATTAATTTTAAGTGATTTTTCAATTGATTTATGGAATAAAAAGGATTAAGGGATTTTTCCACACACAAGGGGGTTAGATATAAATATTATAAAATGGAATTTTCCCTTATTTGGGAGATTTTCATGAAACATCCCATGGTTAGTGGTTGAAAAAACAGTATCATGGCCCAATGAATCTAATATTGTTGGTGAGACACAGATAAAAAATGGAGCCATATTTTCATAGCATCTATAGGTGATCGAGGACCGACAATAGATGATCATTTATAGATATATTATTCATATAATTTTATAAATTAGGATTCATGATACCATGTGTTATGTCTCATAGGAGAGAGAAATAAATATGCAAGATCATTACCCCCACCTTTTTGGGTATCTTGTAATTTCTTGGTGAAAATCCATGGATAAGGAAATACTATAACAAATATGGTAATTTTAATTTTTATTATTCGTATATTTCATTAGTTGTCGTTAATTATTTTATCACATTCATCATTATGGATGGGAATTTTAGGATCCAAGATCTAATATATTAAAATATTTTACATAAATTAAATAATAGATATTTATATAATAGTAATAAATAGAGTTTCAATTGATTGAGACCTCATAAGGGCAATCAATGATCATGGTTGTTTTTGGATTTCAGGTTTTATGTATGCTCTTTATAATTATTGTGATGTTAGTATACCAACTGATACATTGTGTTGTATAGTGAGTTAAGTTAATAAATTAATTAATTTTATTTATTTAATTAATGTTAACACCTAATCCCCATGATGTATATGTTTAATAATAAAAAATACACAATGTTACCCACATAACCAGAGTAGATTGGAGATGATGATGAGATTATTGTAATTAGAGAATTGTGAACATGTATCTATAGTGGGTGACTATAGAGAGTCATAATACTATTAAAATAATGTAGAACGATCATCAACTACATCACTAATATATTCATTATGCCCCAATATTTGATCCATTATTTTTTAGGTAATATTAATTCATAGATTTTCATTCATTGAATACATTTCATGCTTAGATTATATTAGTGATTTCTATTTATGTTGTTTTACACTCTTTATGTAAGATAAAATTTATTTTTTTATTGAACTAAATTATGTATATACATATTTCACTTCATTTACACCTTGGTAATCTGTAAACTAATTTTCATTGTCTGGTATAAAATCATCCAATGATGGTATTTCCATATTTGTTTTCTTTTCCCCACACAGTCAATTTTTGGCACTTTCGTACTAGACATATAATCAGATTCATGAAGGACGTGTGAATGAAAATTGAATCCATGCTTTTTGGATTTATTAATGTGTATTTCATGATGTCTATGATTTCATCATAGAAAGGTTCCATGAATTGATATCAGAGGAGTCTAAGACACAACCTAGGTAAATGTAGTTTTGATTTAAGGAAATTTGAGGTTTAGAATCGATGATTGGACACTCCCCCTTAAATTTTGGTAGGATTAAAGCTTTAAAATAGAGGTGAAATTACTTAATACAAAGGATTAAAGATACTTATTTTAAAATATATTTTTTAAAAATCTAATGAACACCAAATATTGTTTATAGTAATATTTTTCATGTTGACCTTTGTTGAGATGACTAGGGTTTTCTAGAAAATAAAATACCACACACTATTTGTGTAGAACAATTATCATGTGATTAAACAATGGTGGCTAGAAATGTACCCTAATATTACAAGGGAATGGTTAGAGAAATTTACATTAGAATATACATGGTATATGGGAGCACACAAAAATATAATACCAAGACATGACCAGATCACTAGGTCACATCCATAAATATTGGAACGACTATGGAACATATGGAAAACATTGAAAATGTTCCCAATACAAAAAAAGAACCAACTAAAGACATAATATAATTTAAAATCCATTATTCCTTTGAATATTCCATAGTACATGGGAACCATCCACAATACAAGGCCATACATGGGGTAGACAAGACATTCCATGTATACCCTTCACACTCTATGTAATTTTCCTTGTGCCTTTATATATTTTTTTCACGTTATTCAGAAAATGAATTTCAGAATTTGGGTTTTCAATGATGAGTTGTTTTACATTTAGTTCAAGATAGTGTCCATTCATTTTTTTATTAGACATATTACATGATATATTATAAGGGGGATATATCATCAATGACACTTTTCCATTGGTAGTGATTATGTTTGATTAGCATATATATGAATTGGTTTATTCCCCCCTATTATAATTATTTGAGTTTAACCAATAATCATTACTAAGATAAAGTTTTTAATCCCCCATAATATTGAGGTATTGGTTATCTATATATTGTGAAGATCTATAATATCATTGAAATATGATGGCGAGTGGGTCCTCATTCATATATAATGACTCCTTGACTATGGAGCACAATGGTGAGGTGTGGTCACTCTACCCATATTCTTATATTATTTTTTCTTATGTGGGGAATTCAAGATGGTAAATTTAGTTATATAGGGAGTCTCATCATTTTTAGCTATACGTGGAGATAAATTTCTATCATTATCTCTTATATTGGATTTCATTTTTTCATTTATGATATTGGGTTTATTTAACCTCTTTCATTTTTGTTTGAGATATGTTTTTAGATTTAGGTTATTCCATTATTGGTTATAAGGGATACATAATGTTTATTTAAATACTCATACCTTCATGGGAATTTCTCATATGTTTTGTGTCTTATATTTTGATTAATAGATCAATAGAGATATTGGTGGACCTAGTTTACTAGAGTAATGGGGATATTAGTGCTTATAATGTTTAGTGGTTGGTCGCAAATATTGCGATTGAAACACACCTAATTATATCCATTTTTTTGTTCTTTTCTATTTGAGATCTCATTTTTGATTTGGAATATTTTTTCTGCATAATATCATATGTATTATATTGAAAATATTAGATTTTTTCTTCATGGTTTTGGAATTGATGGTTTAGACACAATATGATTCATTATTTAATTATTTATATATATTATTTAATAAACCATGTTTTGCATGTTCTATATGTACATTAATCTAAGGCCTCCCATTTTAGATTTATGATTACTAGATTCTCCTCTCCATCCCTTGGTAAAATAGACACATGATTGGGGTGTCACACTTCGAATATCGATGCTCGTGTGCTCGTAGGTGGTTCAGGTCATGAAAACTACAGTGACATAAATTCATCACATTTGAGGTATATCAATAGAAATAAATAATATAATCATGACATTGAGAATGATTCACCATATTACACATATATATAAGAAACAATTTCATAGATAGTATATTATTTTTCACTTCCACAGTGGGAGTAAATACAAAATGATTCCCATTGATATTATGTCTAAATTACCCAGAAATATATCATTTATCAATAATTTTATGTCTAAAAATGTTCCAAAAAAGGTATCAAATTATTTTTCCCAACACGTATAATTTTGATGTTATTATTTCACCCTAAAAAATACTATAAGGTATATAAAAGTATATAAAATGTTTTTCTATGTATTTAATTGAATACAAGAACTAAAATTCATTACAAATGTTAAGTCAATATTTTTATCCTTCTATTAATAATAATGATTTGATAATTGATTCAGGGGAGATTATACAATAGTGAAACATTAAATTCGCTATTCAATCGAAAAATGTAATGATCCATTCACCATAATATTCAATTTCCCAAATATAATTTAGTAATGAAATTTTACAAATGATATATTGAATACTCTTCTACATAGATTAATATAGATTTATTTTCCACAATAATGTATATATATATGATTCCATATATAATTATTTCATTTATTATGATCATTATCATATTAGGAAAATGATGATATTATTTTTTGTATAAATTGATAAATGTTATCACATGTCCCCCAAAGAAATATCACATCCTCATTAAATGGTGAATGAAACACATAAATAATACCTCTTGGATATTTTGTTATATAATTCATTAAGATTTTAATAAAATATTTTTTAAATATACATAAATTTTGTAATACTTTATAAATAATCCATAAAAATGTACATTGAATATGTTTTATTGTAATCTTATGATATTGTTTCATTCTATTTTTTCAAATACATAATCAGGGTTTTCAAGATAAACTTCCAAAATTTGATGTTTTTTTATAAAATCAACTACACTATGGTGAATCAGTAGTTTGATTCCAATTATAGCAATGGGTCAATAATATATATTCAGAAAAAATCTATTTTAATCATTTTAATTATAAAATAAATTCATTAAATGATGAATTACAGTACGATACCAAATATGTTTTTTGGAAGGATTAATTCTTATATATTAGAATGAATCAGAGATAAATTTTATATCCATCTTATATAATGATGTTAAACATGTAGGACATTATGATAATAATTCAAATTATTTATTATCAAACAGATAATAAATGGGGTAAACATGTAACATTATGTACCAAAATCCCAATGGGAATATTATTTCCCTTTCATCTTAATTTTTAAATGTCATCCCATTACCATATGGATGTATCTATTAAAAAATTAAAAGAATTTTTTTGAAAAATATACCCCAAAACCCATTCTTGATATTTTGTCATCTAATATTTGAAATCCCAATAACATTGTAAATTTAGTGAGAACTAAAAATGGTGGGTTCCAAGTACCTCCATACTATCATAAATATTTTCTACGTTTCAATGGTTTTAATGGATATTTGACAAATTTGTTCATCTATGTGAGCATCTTTATCATGATGAATATACACATCGTCCTAAGATGATCACATTAATGTTATTTTCTTATCTCGTTTCAAATGCATATAACCAGAATTAAAATAAAAAATATATATTGGTTATTGATCTATTTATCATATAAATATATAATATTTAAACAAATTAGTTATGGATTGAAAATAATTTATTTGTTTTATTGAAATTCGTAGAGGTTTACATGAAATCCCCAACTAATTGTCAAATTAATTAATGTTTACTTGATCATTTATATTACAAACCATAAATTACATAATAAATAACAATTAAAGTGGTGTATCATATAATATATCAAAATTTAACAATATAAATACTAAAATAAAATTCAAAAATATATTGAAAAAATAAATATAACATATAATTATAACTATTTAAAATTAAATATTAAAAAATATGTGGAATTTTTTATTTATATCTAACATATATTTTTTTCTGAATATATTAGACTCATAAAAAATGATATTTGTTATAAAGATGAATAATAAATTTGTAAAATGAAAAAAATGATAGATAACATTAAAATTTGAAACCCTATTTATGTAAATATAAGATATTTAGTTGATATACATGTACTATCATGATATAATATAAATTGAATTATCATTTATATGAAGAAATTAATTATTACATAATTTATTTATAGAAAAAACATGAAACTATTTTCTTATTTAGGGCAATTTTTAAAAAAAATTGGTTGATATAAAATAAAAAAAACTGATATTAAACTTTGATAATTTATTCACTATATAGTGACCATTATTTTTTTATGTATTATGGGTTATGTTATAATCTATATAAAATAGATTAAATATTTGATGGCCTCGACTAGTTGGATCATACCCTATAATGCCCATTTATCATACATTATATTGTTTATGGGATCACTTTGATTCTCGCTTGAAAATGCCAATGCAAATATCAAACAACTAATTCATGGGAGAAATAATATACACGATAATTTAAATATTTTCCATATCACAATCAAAACAATGTTCACCAAACATCCATAGGAAATCACTATCATCATAAACCGTAACCATAGGGCGTATGCTGTTGTAATAATGGGATATGTATCCATATTGTAGTAATATGTGTTTTTATTTTATTTTTAAAGACATAATTATTTTATTGATACATTTTTTATTAATTAATAAATTATTATATAATTTTTTTGATAAAAATTATATTTTATATAATTATATAAAAATTATAACTATTGGGAAATATATATTGTGAACTAAGATATATGTTTGATCACTTTGAAAAAAAATTAAATTATATTTTATCATCATAAAATAATATTATTAAATATTATTTATTTCTATATAAATGATAATATATTTATTTATTATCCATTTTAATTTTATTTTTGGTCATGTTGTTACTGTAAATATAAAAACTAATACTTTTTTATAATAAACTTTTTAATTGAAAAGAGAAAAATTACATATATATTAAATTATTTCTATAAAATGATTAATATAATTCAAATCATCAACTCAAAATTAGTCAATGGTGATTCTTTTATAATTTTTCGAGATTGTATAATTTTGTGGAAAAAATGAATACATCATAAAAATAAGGATTGTATTATGAAATCATATTTTCTAATACTAGAGGTGTTTTTCATGGAGTGTCCAAGAAGAAATCATGATTATCCTTTAAAATAACATGTCAATGAATTTATTGTATAAATTTATTTAACTTTATTGATTCCTTCAAAACCTATAATATATTTGAATGTTTTAGAATTCATTCATTATAAACATGACTCACTTACACATCATTAATGGATTCATTTTAATATATTAGATCCTTTGGATAATAAAATATTGAAAATGATTCCTGTTTGAAAATACCTTGGGAATTACATTGATATATTTTGTGGTTTTAATATTTTATTATTTAAAGTCCCAAAAATAGTATTTGAAAATAATAAAGAATTATCATATGTAATGATATTGTTACATACTAATCCTATCTGTCATCATCACCCAGAACACATTGATCACAATCCCATATTTTTATAGCACATTGATTACCTACAAATATGATCATTGTCACTTAATATTATCCTCTGAGTAACTTAGAAGATTCTACTCAAGGTAAGGGATCCTCTCATTATCCTTTTTATTTCAAGACCTTTCTTTGTAATAATATTTTTGATTTCCAAATATTTCATTTTATAATGTGTTTATAAACATACATTATAATATCAATATAGTTCATATGTTTTGAGAGACTTAGTTTACTTTAATTAATCCCTTCTATGACACTTTCTGTACACTAATTATGCTAATAAAATTACATAGAAATTTTCCATAACAAAATTGTTTATTGGGATAAACCATCCCCATTTCCACTAAATGATATTCACTTATATGCAACATACATTCATTTATTGAATACATAAATTTATTGACCCATAATACATTATCCTATTAAAAAAGGTGATTAAATATATTTGTATGGTGAGTGATATTCATGGAACACCATTGGATGAATATGATATTAATGTGATGGTTGGGCCCAAATTATACTTTTCTCCAATACATTTACTAATTTTTATCTAATACAAATTCATCTATTGAAGAGTAGAGGTTTTTATAACAATATTATCTTCTAATATATATATATATATATATATATATATATACATACATAACATGTTATTATAATGTCGTATTTTATGACATTTTTTGAGTTCACATGTTTTATTGATGTTATACACATATACAAATATAGATGATCATGATTTGATTATCACCTTTAATTATAATCATGTAAATCCTACGGACAATCATTTACTAATTAAACATATTTTATAATATTATTTTTTCATTGGTAGGATTTATAGATCACCCTTTCTTATGTTGTTCCCCATGTTCTCACGTGTAGTATTAAATGATCTATTTTTTTATGTCAATATTGTAGTGTTCTTAAATAATGTTGTTTTATCTTTATTTCATGATATCATTTTATGTATTTGATAACCCTAATACAAAAGTCCTCTCACTCTTTAAGGTTTTTATTATATTTTCAATGTGATAACATAAAAATTAAGGTGTGTTGAAGATATGGGATATGATAGTTGGTATTAGAGGAATGATAAATTTTTTTATTGGTAATTAGGATTAGAAAACAGTACCGAGAGGCATAGTGATGGGTGTAAATCATGGAAACATCCATAAATTCTTTAAAATTGTATATTATGTGGTTTTTATGAAAGAAAATATTTTCCTTAATAAATCAAGTTAATTTGGCTATAGAGAAGTTATACATTGGGGTATTAACCATAGAATGTGTTCATTGGGATGTTACTCAATCATCACCTGGTGCATGAAAAAAATTTGAAGTTTAACACATTATTTTAAGATCAAGGGTGATATTCCTTGGTAAATTGTAAAAATCGATATGAACTATTATGAAGGGAATATAAAAATAACCATAAAAAATTTATGTCTTGTAGTATAGGAATGATAATATAAATTAAAACCTATAAATTATTGAGTTATAAAAAGTATGTCATATATATGTATTGTCACGTTATTTTCTAGAATGGATTTTTGAGATGAAAATTGATTTTAATTAAGATGATTGATTGAGGTAAATTAAATTTTCCCCTAGAATATGATCTTAGATAATTATTAATACCACTAAATTGATCCTAGAATAAGGTTTTTATCCTTTGATAGAATTTTTGTAGATATCATTGATGTACGAATTTTAGTGGAATAGTTCATTTATAATATTAAATGAATTAAATATTGTTTTATTCAAATAAATTATATATTTTAGGTAAATTAATTTAGAATCATATTTCTTTGAGTCTATAATGTAGATTATTTTATAAATGAGGAATAAAATCGAGTTGGGTATCAGTGTCGGCATTTCCCCTTTTTTCATTTCATTTTTATTTCATATATTTTTCTTCCATTTAATTTTTTATTTTCCATTTTATCTTTTGATAATGGGGTCTCACATACACCTCCATGTAATCTCATTTTACATTTCAAAATAGAGGAAGGGAAATCGACATATTAATGGAGATAGGGATATTGGTAAGTCCGACTGGGGAGTTCGGGACGTGCCAGATCATCCTGCAACAACTATGGACCATGAACAATTGGTGAAGATTCAAAGGATTCTACCCAATTTTAGGAAATATTTTATTTAATATATCCCTTTATTTTAATCATTATTTTGATTTAATGAACCGTCCCTATTTATTAGGACCATAGAGGTCAGATGTTCTAATTTTTAGGAGAAAATAGGCGTTTTTGTGATATCCGATCATTTTTTCATTCGAGAAAACTCATGTGCGTGTAGGGTGTGTCAGGGAATAGATAAATTTTGTTCTTATTTTTTTTGGAATATGAATTTATTGACTCACTATTATTTTATAATTTTGTACAATTGGATTACTGGTACTCTTCCATGTATCCAAGTACCTAGCCATGATTCTCTTGTAGGGGAACATGGAAATATAGATTACATGGAAAGAGACTATGTGGATCAGACGTCATTCTTAGGTATAGATACATGGAAAATTCATGGCTAGACTAGGTGAAGGGAATGGTAATGTACCCCATATAGGGTACATACAATGTACCAATACTACATGCTTTTTACATGGGTGTTTACAAGCCATGTCTGGTGGGAATACATGCCACGTTTGGGATCGAGAGTATATTCCATGTACTCATGGAGACACATCATGTGCATCCCCATTGTAACCCATTGTTTTTGTCACATCCTTTCACCCTTTTTTCAGAATTGGACCCATGAGTTGTCTATTACATGTTTCTTTCTGTGTAGACCAAGATGGTATGTCATGTGTTGTGATTTTAATATTCATAGTTGAAATTTCAAAAATGGAGAAGTTCTTCTTATGTCATTCAAATGAATTGTATCTTTAATGTGAGATATTTTATATATGATCCATGAGCTATCTATATTTATCGATGACATTTTAGATTTCTTTTCATTCAGGAAATATCACTTGAGAGAGTACCCTAATGGACTATGAGTTTTAATGATCCGTTATCTCGAAGATCCCTTATAGGATAATTCTATTTATGTTTCTACCTAGAGGATCCCATGTAGAATGAATTTATCTGATATATGATTTTTGAGGATCCCCTGAGGTATGCCTTTACATATAGTCATCTCTAGGGATTCCCTTATAAGATCCTTTTACAAATGTACAATTCATAGTATTCCATGTAGGATTAAACTTCTTCATATTTTATCTTGAGGGTCCCAAATAGTATAATGTTTTCTAAAGTTTTGTTCTAATGATTACATGCCATATGTCTCCATTTTATTTCCATTAGAGAATCTAATGTTGGATTTGACCATTTTTGTAAATATATGGATCTCGAGTAAGGAATCATTCACGTAAGTGTATACCTATAGGATTTGAAGTATGAACTCTCCTTGTGTTTTAGACGACAGGAAATGTGGGTGACCCATTGTTTGAATGAACCTTATTTATCACTTTGGATTTAGGTGGAGATGGTAGCAGGTGTCACCTTAGAACCTATGCTGAACATGCAATCCCATGGGGTGGTGGAACTACTGTTTATTTTAGGAAATTTTCCACCTAGTATATTTTTTTATTCTCTCACATGGTAATTTCTAATGCAATGAGGATACCCATAGGTTCTTGATGGTTAGTGGATGTTGAGATTTATGTGATGAGTCATTCTTCTCATTGTGATTCCTTGGAATTCTTCTTCAGATATGGATTCTATGCTCTATTATTTATAATGTTTACATTTAAACCTAGCAGTACTACATAGGATCTGTTGGTTGACACTACAATATTGTTTATTACTATGATGGGATATCTAGTGGTTCATAATCATATCTAGCTGATGAGATAGTTATAATGATACATGGGGAAATAATCCAGATTATTGATAATCATGGATGATTCTTGTCACCTATGTGATGGGGATGATTCTTTTATCCTATGGTTGACATTAT
Source organism: Viscum album (assembly GCA_963277665.1). NCBI lineage: Eukaryota > Viridiplantae > Streptophyta > Magnoliopsida > Santalales > Viscaceae > Viscum > Viscum album. Next base: position 394,214,038 of record OY728161.1, read on the forward strand.
ATGAGGATTATTATGTTCTCCTTGTTTTTATTATACCTTTGGTTTAACCGTATATACTAAGGTTTAGGGATTATTACACTCTCACTAATTGATTACTTGACTGCCTTGTTTGGAATGGCGTATCACATCATCTAATACCTGGAATGATTATGCTCTGTTGGGTGATAGGGATGAATCTATTCCCCTTTACTAGCGACTCCAGGTGTGGGTAGGGAATCTATCTTGTGATATATTGTTACAGATCACCAAAGGGTTAGACCATTAGAGATAATCTGAGTTCTGAATGTCTGTAACACATACATAGTTTGATCTTGGGCTAAGACATTGGACTGGTTTTACAAGGCCTATGATTCAGGTAATCTAACTCAATTAAATTTTATATAATTTACAAATGTATATCACTTGAAATCATTTTTATAGTAATTGGCTGTTAGTATGTGTGAACCTTGGTGTACGATTATTATCCCAATGTGGTATGTGGTTTTATTAGAGATATTTATAATTTTTACTGATGAAGGTATGTATTGATTACGATTAGGGGCCCAATGATCGACTTAATGATACATGTCTTGAAATTCATGACATCCATAATTATTCCCATGAATGAGATATCAACAATATTTTTATTACAGACCCAATGATCGAATACTATTTGGTTTTCTGTTATTTCATTCACTTTGCTCATTAATATTCATATTGACAAGTAAATGTATATGTATGGTAATATACATATATAAGTATATAGATATAGAAATCCATGGTGTCGCATTACCATTTTACAATGATTACATACCCAGGGCTATACTTTCATTTTAGGATATTGGATTCACTTATCTTTTTAGTTGTGTCTTGACACGGTTGAGAAAATTGGGTTTTCATGCACTTATAGAAGAGTATTTCTAGGTTCATCATTGGGATGGACAATTGAGATTATTTATAACCCATTCACATCACCCTTTGTGAGAATGTAGATCTTATGTATTTTTTTTAAGTTTAATACTATTTATTGGAGGATATGGATGATGCCTAATGTTGCATGTCCAGGCAGATCTACTCGTGTGAGTTCTTCTCATCATGCTGATGTTGTTCAACAGTGGTTGGATATAAGGTATGTGTTATGGATGAAATTAATTTATATATCCTTAAACATTTATATTATTATCTTTTTTACTCATTTATTTTTGTGTTTGGCCCAATGAATGGCATGTGTTGTATTTATGGAATAACTATTCTATGTATTACAACTTTTCGTATATTATTGATGTTCTATTTATGTTTATTTTATGACTTTTCACTCTATTTATTTACTTTTATGTTCGATACATATCTATTTCCTCTATTTTCGTACTCTTATAAGACAACATAGTCTCCCAACCATGTCACCCTAGGTCCCTGTTTCTATTCTGAATCTTCTAGTGTTTGGGGATTCAAGCTTGATTCGTCAAAACCAACTGCCTCGAGGCACCGTTATAGTGGAATCATGGACAACACATTACATATTTGAATCAAAGGTGATATATTCCGATTAATTAATATTTTGGATATGGTATACAATAATATTAGAAATGGGTTTGAACATATGATGGATATCATATTGGTGCCTTGAGAACACTTGTTCAGGTAATATGTTATGGTTTCTAGGGTTATGAGATTGCTATTTTGATTTGGGTAATAATAGTTGTATTTGATTTTTCACCTTTATAATATGTTTTTGGGTGGATGTGATGATTTTTTAGGTATTTATAGATCATGGGCTTTGGAAAAAGGTAAGATATACATTTTTATTCATGGTCCACTAAGGAAATAGGTGACTCATTCATCATATTTGGCATGTATGATTCACACCATATAGGCTCAGTAGTGTGTGTTTTTACAGACGTCTAAGGCCTATTTAACTTGATCTTCTAATGTATATATATATATATATCATTCTAATTGAAGGTTATGTGGAAATATATTGAAGAATTTTTGATGAGTTAAATGACTCATTTCTCTTGTAAAATAGCTATATTGGCCTTAATTGGTCGATATGGCTTGTGTTCCCCTTATATATCTCCCCTTATAGGGTATAGATTATTTTGTTATGGTTACATGGTCATATCATAGATTAAGATGATGATTGATACCAAGACATTTCTCTTGAATTGGTTCTCTATGGGGTATTATTGTATGTAGATACATAGTGAGTCTCAGTTTTGTATATCATCTACGTTAATAGTATGACCTATAGAGAGAAGTTCATTATGAGTATGCTCAGTGAGGATCAACCCTTTAGGATTCATGTTTATTGTTTTGAAAATCATAGTTCATTGTAACCATCACATTCATTATAATGGGTTTATAATTGTGATAAGTGGTTAGAAATTGTGGCATAGTTGTGAGACCTGATCAATATGGTTAGGTGGGTTACCTAGAGAATCATAGATTTGACTAGTCCCTTTTATGTCGAAGTCCATTTTTTGATGTTAAAACTTCATGATATAGTTGGGAAATGTCTTTAAATGAATTTTTATGATGTTATCATGGTTATAATATCATTTGGATATAGAGTAATAGTATGTGACCGATATTTACACTATAACAATATTGATTCCTTCATGTGTTGAGAAGTAAATAAGGTGATTGGGTATTTAGATTCGATTCAACTAGGAGGAATGTTGGGATGTATAAACTTGTCTATATGTGTTTCCTATATTTCTAATGTAGTCTATGTGTATGTAGAAAATTTTTATTTTAATGACACCGAGTGATGGGTGGAAATGGAAGAAATTGTGGCACATGTGAGGTTTATGATTTAGAAGAGGAGTTAAAAGGAAGATTTTGGATATTTAAAACATATGTGATATATAAGAAATTATTCTTAGGTTCATGCTGGATGACTCGCTGGTGAATGATTGGGGTGACAAAGGAACATTACAGTGGCATGTGGTAACATTTAAATCTTAATCAGTGTGTTTCTATAGGTGAAAATAGTACAGAATGTTTCATGACACATAGTAGAATGGATTCTAAATAGTTGAAGTTAAATAGAAAAAGTCATTCCATAGTAGATGTTAAACATGTAATAATGTAGGTACAATAATACGATTAACCCATGTGGAACCTCGACACCAATTTTTTGGAGACATATTGTTTTTTTTGTCTAAATGCTATAATGGAATATTTCATTCTAACCATACCATCGAGGAGGTTGTACACACCAACTTTTGGAATATTAGTGTACACCTGGATAGAGATGGTCACACTCTATATTGAATTCTTATTTAGTGTAATGAGAGAGTGTTGGAATAACGTCGAGCTTCTATTTTCATAAAATGTGTTTTCTTGTTTATAAAATTAATTGATCCAGGATGTTCTCAAGGAGTTCTATAAGGTAATCCAAATAGTGGGAATACACCATTTTCCATATAAGGGTGATGAACCTCATTTTTAGTTGAAGTATGAAATTTTTCATGATTCTTCAAGCTCAGTGTTAGTTTGGATATGGAGATAATGTTATCCCTATGGTTGGGAGTACAAGATCAGTCATATTTAAGCATCGTCCATATAGAATAATGATGTTGTCACAATGAGGATATTTTTCAAATTGAATAGATATGTTGGTTATCTAGATTCTATGGATTGAAAAATAATTATTGTTCACACTAATAGTATTCTTATGGATGAGCGGGAGGTTTTATACTCCCATGTTTTTTCATAATGGAATATTGAGAAGAAACATGAATATTATTTTCGGATGCATGAATGGATAAAATAGAATGATTACATTAGAATAGAATGTTATTTATTCATTATGACCACTCAATTGGTACCATAATAATATTATTACCCTATAACATGAGTTTTTTAATAATCCATGTCGTTTATATTTTCTCATAACAACTAAAAATTAATATTTAATAAATAAAATATAAATTTGTTTTTACATATTAATTCTATCATATAATTTAATTATAAAATCATTTTGATTTTACATCTCTATCATTGAGTCCATAATGGGATTTTTTCTTATTGAAAAATAAATCGGAGTTAGGAACCAAGGCCCCGTTTTTCTTTTCAAGTTCAATTCCATTTATTCATCTTCATTTTCTTTTTCTCTATTTATATTCTTCAATTCCTCCTAGCTTCTCACATATGCCCTAGATGGGTCTATTTTACTATTTCAATGTAGATGAAGGGAAAGGTAGAGAGAAAGGTAGATCTAGAGAGAGGTAGGTACCATTAGGGAGCTCGAAATAAGTCAGATCATCACGTGACTACTGTGGACTGTGAAAATGAAAAACCGCATTTAGTGAATTCGGCCAAAAGGAACTTATTTTATTATTTTTTCTATTAATACACACAGTTCAATATTTTCCAGGTTTTAATTATTTATTATGATTTCTCAGGACCCCTTGAGATGAAATATACTAATTTTTGAGTGAAAACATGGGATTTAGGGTGATCTGAGGGTTTTCCATTTTGGAATTCTTGTACACAATGTGTGGTTCACGGAATATCCCATGTGTGTTATTCTTATTTTGGGAACAAGATGTTTTCAGGGTATAATAATTGTACTAGGTTGTACATTATGTGATTTCCTAGAACCAGATTCCAATTAATAGGTGTCTTGATCTTGGTGGGACAGATGTCCATAAGTGCATCTCTCCAAACTCCATAGGTTATAGAATTAATAGTGAGGACCTAGGGTGTGTTAATGGGGATACTATTCCACCCTTACCAATTTGTAGAAAAGTTTGTGAATGTAAAAATGGGTAAATATAGGAATAAATATAAGTAACCATAATGAACAATTCAAAATAGAGAAAACAATAATAATTATTGAACAACAATAATAACATTCAACAAAAAATGATGATATATCATTTAATAGAAATATAGAAAACATGGATAAAAGAAAAAGGAATAACATGTTAAACTATTCAAAATAGAAAAAAAAAATACTATTCTATGTATCCTGATTAAAAACATTTTCCTCTGATATCATGATCCATACTAAAAAAATCAATTGTTTGAAGTCGTGTGATTCCCTTGGTAAGCACCTGTAGTCAGTTAATCAATCCTCTTTACAAAAGGGTCTCTGGGAGGGTGTGATGTAAATCATAGTGGTCCACCACCAATAGTGTATATAACATTAAAACAGTATAAATGAAATGTCATAGTGTGAAGGCATGTATATATAAAGAATCAATGTACAATGTATCCAAATACCCAAGTACGTACTTCATCCATCGACGAGTGTGTGATCCTATAATAAATACATTAATAATTAATTTACCAATTTATGTTGGTAGGTCATTTGAGGCAGAGAAAACACTGGCATCACCTCATGATTGTTTAAATAATTAAGGTTCAAAAATGTAATAACGAAACCATGGTCAATGTGTTTTAATAGGGAATTCTTTGGGTAATAAAAATATGGATGTATACCTCAATGAATCCTAAGAATTAAAAACTATAACGTATCATGGTGTATGAATGTACTCCAAGAAATGTAATCCAACACATTCCACGACAAGGATTCTAAATATTCAAAGGTGGTTGACCATGGTAAAACATGGATAATTAATGACCAGGCCTGATAGTATTTAACCATGGAACATAATTGTAAATGATGGATATAATGAGTCTATCCAAGGGATCATGTGATGATATTCAAAGGGTCCAATGAGTTTATCCATGGAATCTTGTAGCAGTACATAACATATCCTATAATATCATACCATGAATCAATGAATATAAAAGGATCAGTATCTAGGATTTTCTTTTTCTATGAAAGTTATATCCTAGAATCAGAATGGGATTCTTGAGTGATAATGTAATTATATGATAACAATCCAAGGATATATTTAGTTAGTTTATTACTATATGATTATGATGTCATATAGCATTTTATTAAGTTCAATACTTTCCTTTCATTAGTGTGATAAGGTCATATTGCATGAACGCTATTTATCAAGTCATTGGGTTAAAGATGTGACTTTCATTAGTGTGATAAGGAAAATTAGAATGAAAAAATTCATTTAATCCATTAAAGTTATACTTATATTTTATTGGTCATTCCACAACCAATGATTAATGTGGAAATGGTTTCATTGGATATGCAACCAATTAATAATTCACATTTAATTATCAATTTGAAGACCTTACCCTTTGTGGATCAAGTGGTAAGAATACATGGTAGTTGAAATTATGAAATTCTCAACATAAATAAATCTAATTAACAGAAAAATGCTGACCCCTTTAGTGGTCATTCCAATGATCTCTGAACAGTGGAAAAAATGTTTCAAAACACTAAGAAAGAATTATTACATAACAATTGACATGGAAGGGATGGAGTAGATTTCATAACCACATAAAATTAATCACATATAATGGAATATCATATTTATATGGATCTAATAAGTATAATAATGGAATATAAATTCTATAAATAACACCCAATGGACTCATTGGGCCCCACATGACAATTCCAAAATTATTGAACATTAAGGATGAGTTATAGAACACCCACCCTAGATTTATATGATCCTTCTCCTCCACTATTGGACCGTTATTTTGATTGGATCTGAGTAGATCTAAGAATAAGTGACGAAATCTCATGCCCATATATCTCATTCAAGAGAAAAAGAGAATGAGAATGACTCAAGATGAATTGATTACATACCGGTGTGCATCCAACACGATTAACATAAGCTCGATCTATTTCTGGATGATAGAGATCTCATGATGTCAAGGTTACATCTTCAACAATCACCAAATTGATAGGGAAGTTGTTTAATCCCATATAATATCAAATTAGGGATAATAGAGGTGTCTTAATAGATAATTAAAGTTAATTTTGTAAATTTTCCAAATAATTATCACACTCACGATTTGTCCGCACAGTATAATAATGCATGGAAATCATTGTGGGTTTACCTAGGTTGATGAAGCAGTTGCACAGCGAGGTCTTATGGTCATGTGCCTACTATGCTGGGTGGATCATTCCGAAAAAAATCCACATGGATTTATAATCCATGTGGAATACCTATATGACTAACTCTAAATAATGCTCCAAGAATTCCCCCCCCCCCAAGATGGCTTCTGGGTTCCAAACATGCCCTAGACACCCCTGAGATGTTTTCTAGCCCATTATGCATCCATATTATGTCCAATGTATTGATTAGAATGAAAAATAAAGGATCCATACATCAGTGGAATCCCAGGTTCATAAAATATTCCCCCCAGAAAAGGAATCATCCCAATGATATCCTTCTATGGTTGGAGAAATTTTTTCCAAGAACAATTATAGCCATTGGGCGTGTTTGTATGCTTCTCTCTCCCCTGTATCAACATGTAAATTTCCATGCTAACATAACACCCATACTAGAGGAACATGAAATACTCAAAGAGACTTCGTGATCTGATTAATTAACTATATTGGAAACTCCTCAAAGGTAGAATCAACATGTAAATCAAATTAATTGGTATCAAAAGTATTTGAGGGGTTGGAATGATATTGGAGATGTTGTGAATCATGAATGATTTTGTGTAAGGAATGATACCTCTATGGTAAATGAAACTGATATGTGATAGGCCTGACTCCCATTAGAATAAAAAATGGAACAATATAATCATGTGATAGCTTTCCTTGCTTCCAAAACTGTCTATTCCCTAGTCGGGGTTATCCCCAATAAAAAAATGATCCCCAAAATTAAATTTAGTGGGTGTCGATGGAGATCAATATATTATTTAATATAGATAGAGTAGTATCAATACACTTTTTGATTAGATGAACCTGCTATGTTGTCTCCTGAAAAAGATGAGGACCTAACAGGGCTGCCTCACCTACCTATTAAAGCACATGGGTGAATGGTATGGCCTACCATATATGGCCTCAAGAGGATAAATTTGAAGAGGCACATATAATATTTAATTATAGTAGAACATTATGAGAGGGATATTCTTCTCCAAAGAGTCGCCGAAAGAAAGGAAACTTGTTGAATAATATCCTTTAGAACATTTTTTGTCAATTCTTATTGTCCACCGGTCTTTGGGTGAAAAGTTGTTCTTAGAAAAACATGAGTTCACATAACTTTATTCGAACCCTTCCAGAACCATTAAGTGAAAATAGAATCCCTATCTGAAATGATTGTACATAGAAACCTTTGTAATAATATGATCTCATAGACATACAGTATTCTCAACTCATCGACTAAGAAACTCTCCCATATAAGAATGAAATATGATGTTTTTTTGATAGGTCAATGACTACCCATATAGAATCACTTCCCCTCTCCGACCTCGGTATACTGAGTATAATATTCATAGAAAAATATTCACATTTCCATACCCTGGTTGTATGCTACTAAAGAAATAATTCTTGTCTTTTGGTGCTCCACCTCCACCTGCTAACAACTGGAACACCGTGTGATAATGATTTATATATGATGTTTCATCCCAGGCCACCAATACCAGCATCACATATCTCTATAAATCATCCAGTTTCCTAGATGAACAATTAATCAATCCTCATTACCAAAGGGTTCCTGTGGAGGGTGTGATATAAATCTCAGTGGGCCACCCCCAATGGTGTATATAACATTCCGCTCGTGTAAATGAAATTTTATAGTGTTAAGGCATGTATATATAATGTATAGATGAACAATGTATCTAAATACCCACGTACCTGCTTCATCCCTCGACTAGTGTGTGATCCTGTAAGAAATAAATTAATAATTAATTTTCCAATTTATTTTGGGAGGTGATTTGAGGAGGAGAAAACACTGACATCACCTCATGATTGTTTAAATAGTGAAGGTTCCAAAATGTAATAGGGAAACCATGGTAAATGTTTTTTAATAAGTATGTTTGTGGGAAATAAAAATGGGGACGTATACCTTAAGGGAATTCAAACAATTAATAACTATAGACTATCAAGGGGAGAGAGTGTAATCCAAGAAGAGTAATCCAACGCATTCCACAACAAGGCTCAGAAATAGTCCAAGGTGGTTGACGAAGGTAAAACATGGTTAATTAATGACTGGGCTCGATGGGATTTAACCTAGGATCCTACTTGTCAATGATGGATCAAAGGAGTGTATACATGGCATCATGTGATGATATTGAAGGGATCCAATGAGTTTATCCATGGAATATTTTTCTAGTAGATAACAGATCTTATAATATCATACGAGGAATCGAGGAATATAAAAGGATCAGGATCTAGGATTGTCTCTATCAAAGAATTATGTATCCTAGAATCATAATGGTATTCTCATGTGATCATGGAATATATAATAATAATCAAAGGAGATATTGAGTCAGTTTATTACAATATGATTATGATGTCATGTGGCATTTTATTCAGTTTAAGAATTTCCTTTCATTAGTGTGATAAGGTCATGTTGAATGAACCCTTTTTATCAAGTCATTGGGTTCAAGATGTGTTATTCATTAATATGAAAAGGATAACTAGAATGAAATGATTCATTTAATCCATTAATGTTGTATCCATATTTTATTTTTCATTCCACTAATATTGATTAATGTGGAAATTGGTGCTTCAGATATGCAACCAATTAATAATTCACATTTAATTATCAATTTGAATCCATTACCTTAGGTGGATCAAGTGGTAAAAATACATGGTAAGTGAAATTATGAAATTCACAATATAAATCAATCCAATTAATATATAAATTTTTACCCATTGATTGTTTATTCCATGGATCTACCGAAAAGTGGAAAAAACTTATCAAAACACTTAGAAAGAATTATGGAATATCAATTGACATGGAAGGGATGGAGTATAGGCCATAACAAAGAAAACAAATTACATATAATGGAAGATCATATCTATATGGTTTTAACAAGTATAATCATGAAATATTAATTCAATAAACAACACCCAATGGAATCGATCATCCCCACACGATAATTCCAAAATTAGTGAACAATATGGTTATGTTATAAAACACCCTACATTGATTTATATGATCCTTCTCCTATGCTATTGGCCCATCATTTGGCAAGAATATGGGTATTTCTAAGAAGAATTGAAGAAATAGCATACCCTAATATCTCATCCAAGAGAAAAATTGAATGAGAACTGCTAAAGATTACTTGAGTAAATACTGTTGTGCTTCAAACATAATTAACATAATCTCGATATGTTTTTGGATGAAGGAGATCTCTTGATTTCAAGGATACATCATCAAAAATAACCAAATTGATAGAGAAATATTTTAATCCAATATATGCTCATATTAGGTATAATAGTGGTGTCATAATAGATAATTATGGTCAATTTTTTAATTTTTCCCAACAATTATCACAATCAAAAATTGTCCACGTAGTATGATAATGTGTGAAAAACATTGTTGGGTTACCTGTGATTAAGTGGCATTTTCACAGCTAGGTCGTAAGGTCATGTTCCTACAGTGCAAGGTGGATCTGTCGGAAAAAATTACACAAGGATTTAAAAACCATGCGGAATACCTATATGGATTACTTTAAACAATACTCCATGCCTTTCCCCCCAAAAAGATGTCTTCTAGGTTCCAAACATGCCCCTGAAAAACCTGAGATGTTTTCTTGACCATTAGGAATCCATATTAGGTCCAATGTAATGATTGGAATGTAAAATAATGGATCCATACATGAGTGTAATCTCATGTTCATACAATATTCTCCCCTTAAAAGGAATCGTCCCAATGATATCCTTCCCTAGTTGGAAATTTTTTTCTAAGAACAAATATAGCCATTGGGCATGTATGTCTGCTTCTCTCCCCCATTTCTCAACAAGAACGTTTCTATGCTAACATTACACCCATACTATAGGAACAAAATATCCTCAATGAGCCTTTGTGATCCGATTTATGATGTGTATTGGATAGTCCTCAAAGGTAGAATCTACATTTGACTCACATTCATTGGTATCAAAATTACTTAAGGGGTTGGAATGATATTGGTGATGTTGTGAAACATGAATGAATTCGTGTAAGGAAAGAAACCTCTAAGGTAAATGAAACTGATATTTGATAGGCCTGACACCCTATAGAATCAAAAATAGAACAATATAATGATGTGATATCTTTCCTTGCTTCCATAACTGTCTATTCCCAACCCTGGGTGATCTCCAATGAACAATATGATCCCCAAAATCGAATTCAGTTGGAATATATGGCGATCAATATATTATTATATTTAGATAGAGTAGTAGTACTAATATTTTTGATCAGCTGAACCTGATATGATGTCTCCTGAAAAAGAGGAGGACCCAGCAGGGCTGCCTCACCTAACTCTTACAAGCATAGTGGTGAATGTGATGGCCTACAATATGTGGACTCAAGAGGATCAATTTGATGTGTCTTTTAAAATATGTTATTATTGTAAAACATGATTAGATTTATATGATTCCACAAGGAGCCGTCTAAATCAAAGAAACATGCTAGAATAATATCGTCTATAATATGTTTTATCACTTCTTATTGTCCATTGGTCTATGGGGGAAAAGTTGTTCATAGAAGAACCTGAGTTCCAAAAACTTTTTGCAAAACCTTCCAGAACCATTAATTGAAAAGAGAATCCCTATCAGAAATGATAGTACATAGAACCCTGTGTGGTCATATGATCTCACAGACATACAGTATTCCCATCTCATCGAATAAGAAACTCTCCCATATAAGAATGAAATATGATGATTTTATTGATAGGTGAATGACTACCCAGATAGCATCACTAAGCCACTATGACCTCGGTAAGCTAATTATACTATTCATAGAAACATCTTCACATTTCCATTCTCTGATTTTATGCTACTAAAGAAATAATGATTTTCTTTTGGTGCTCCACCTCCACCTGCTGACAAGTGGAACACCGGGTGATAAATGTTTATATCTGATGTTTCATCCCATGACTCTAATTCCAGCATATTATAGCTCAATAAATAAACATTAGTCCTAGATGAACAATTAATCAATCCTCTTTACCGAAGGGTTCATGGTGAGGGTGTGATATAAATCTCAGTGGGCCACCACCAATGGTATAAATAAAATTCAGCCCATGTAAATGAAATTTTACAATGTGAAGGCATGTATATATAAATTATAGATGTACAATGAATCTAAATACCCAAGTACCTAATTTATCCCTCGACTGGTGTTTGAGCCTATAATGAATACATTAATAATTAATTTACCAATTTATGTTGGTTGGTTATTTGAGGCAGAGAAAACACTGACATCACCTCATTATTGTTTAAATAGTGAAGGTTCCAAAATCTAATAGGCAAACAATGGCCAATGTTTTTTATTAGGGATGTCTGTGGGTAAAAAAATGGGGACTTATACCTCAAGGGAATCCAAATAATTAATAACTATAGCCTATCATGGGGTAACAGTGTAATCCAAGAAGTGTAATCCAACGCATTCCACAACGAGGATCGTAAATAGTAAAAGTTGGTTGACAATGGTAAAACATGGATGATTAATGACTGGGCCTGATGGGATTTAACCATGAAACCTACTTGTTAATGATGGATCAAAGGAGTGTATCCAAGGCATCATGTAATGATATTTAAGGGATCCAATGAGTTTATCCATGGAATCTTATAGTAGTGCATAACAGATCCTATAATACCATTCAAGGAATCCATGAATAGAAAAGGGCCAGGATATAGGATAGTATCTTTCTAAGAAAGTTTTATCCTATAATAAGAATGGGCTTCTTGATTGATCATGTCATTATATGTTATTAATCCAAGGAGGGATTGAGTAAGTTTATTACTATATGATTATGATGTCATGTAACATTTTATTTATTTCAGGTCTTTCCTTTCATCGGTGTGATATTGTCATGTTATTTGTACCCTTTTTATCAAGTCATTTGGTTCAAGATGTCTCTTTCATTATCGGGGAAAGGATAAATAGAAATAAACAATTCATTTAATCCATTAACATTTAATACATATTTTATTATTCATTCCAAAACATATGATTAATGTGGAAATGGGTGCTTCAAATATGCAACCACTTAATTATTCACATTTAATTGTCAATTTGAAGACCTCACCTTAGGCGGATCAAGTGGTAAGCATAAATGGTTCTCAAAATTTTGGAATTAACAATATAAATCAATCCAATTAATATATAACTACATACCCCTTGAGTGGTCATGCTAAGGATCTACCATACATCGTGGAAAACGTGTCGAAACACTAAGAAATAATTATGGCATAAAAATTGACATGGAAGGGATGGAGTAGTGGTCATAACCACAAACTATTAATACAATATAATGGATTATCATATCTATATGCTTCTAACAAAAATAATCATGGAATATTAATTTTGTAAACAACAGCCAATGGAATTGGTGGGCCCTACATGAAAATTCCAAAATTACCGAACATTAGGGATGCGTTATAAAACACCCACCATAGATTTATATGATCCTTCTCCTCTGAAATTGGCCCTTCATTTGGCTAGGATCTAAGTAGATCTATGAAAAAGTGAAGAAATCTCATACCCTAACATCTCAGCCAAGAGAAAAAGAGAATGAGAACGGCCCAAGATGACTTGAGTTCATGTCGTTGTGAATCCAACATGATGAACATAATCTCGATTTGTTTCAGGATGAAAATGATCTCTGGATGTCAAGGTTACATCTTCAAAAATCGCTAAGTTGATAGTGAAATGGTTTAATCCCATATAATCTAAGATTATAGCTAATATAGGTGTCTTAATAAATAAATAAGTTCAATTTTGTAAAATTTCCTAATAATTATCACACTCATTATTTCTCCACATAGTATGATAATGTGTGAAAAAACATTGTGGAGTTATCTGGGTTGTAGGGGCACTTGCATACCTATGTCATAAGGCCATGTGCTTATCGTGCAGGGTGGATCTTTCCGAAAAAATCCACACGGATTTCCAAACCATGCGGAATACCTATATGGCTTACTCTAAACAATTCTCCAAGCCTTTTCCCCAAATATAGATGGCCTATGGGTTCAAAAAATTCCCCTGACACCACTGAGAAGTTTTCTATCCCATTAGGAATCCATATTCGGCCCATAGTAATGAGTAAACTGAAAAATAAATGATCCATACATGAGTGGAAATCCAGGATCATACAATATTCCCCCCTTAAAAGGAATAATCCCAATGATATCCTTCCATGGTTGGAGAAAATTTTCTAAGAAGAACTATGGACATTGGGATTCTATGCCTACTTATCTCTCCAATGTCTCAACATGTACATTGCCATGCTACCATAACACCCATACTAGAGGAACATACTATCCTCATAGAGCCTTCATGCTCTGATTTATGAAGTGTATTGGATAATCCTCAAAGGTAGCATCAACATATAACTCATATTCATTGGTTTCTAAAGTATTTGAGGGTTTTGAATGATATTGGTGATGTTATGAAACATGAATGATTTCGTGTAAGGAATAATACCACTAAGGTAAACGAAACTGATATACGATTGTCCTGACTCCTTCTAGAATCAAAAATGGAACAATATAATTATTTTATAGCTTTTAATGATTCTATAACTATCCATTCCCATTACTGGGTGATCCCCAATGAAAAAAATGATCCCCAAAATCGAATTCAGTGGGCGTCGATGGCAATTAATATATTATTTTATATTAATAGAGTAATAATTCTACATGTTTTTATCAGCTGAACCTCCTATGATGTATCCTGAAAAGGACGAGGGCCTAGGAGGGCTACCTCACCTATCTCTTATAAGAACATGGGTGAATAGAATGGCCTAGCATATATGGCCTCAAGAGGATCAATTTTTAGTATCTCTTAAGATATTTTATTATAGTAGAACTTTATTAGAGGGATATGCTTCTCCAAATAGTCATCAATATCAAGGAAACATGATCGAAGAATATCATCTTGAACATGTTTTGTCAATTATTATAGTCTATTGGTCTATGGGTGAAATGTTGTTCTTAGATGAACCTTAGTTCCCATTACTTTCTATGAACCCTTCCAGAACCATTAAGTGAAAAGAGCATCCCTATCTGAAATGACTATACAGGGAACCCTGTATAGTTACATGATCTCAGAGACATACAGTATTCCTAGCTCATTGGCTAAGAAACTCTCCCATATAAGAATGAAATATGATGTTTTTTTATTTGAAAATAACTACCCAGATAGCATTACTACCCCTTACCGACCTCGGTTTTCTGAATATAATATTCATAGGAACATCTTCACATTTCAATTCACTGTTTTTATGCTAATTTAGAAAGAATTCTTTTTTTTTCTTATCCTCCTCCACATGCTGACAAGTGGAACACCGTGTGATAAAGATTTATATCTAATGTTTCATCCCAGGCCAGAAATACAAGCATCACTTAGCTCAATAAATCTTCAAGTGTCCTGGATGAACAACCCAGTAAGAAGAAGGTTAATCTTTCATAAACTCCTCTCCCAAATATATAAGAACACTTATACTTACACATAGATGATGTATGGATCTTTTTCCACAGACCAATCTGGTTGAGGGTTATCTCTAGATACACACTCAGGGATAACCAAGAATTCTGTATATGAAGAATGTAAACTATTCACATTCTCACAGAGGAAATAGGTAACTTCCAAGGATTATTGGTTATAGTAGTCATGAAATTCATTAAAAATTATATTTATCTTATAAAATAGGCACATTAAGGTTCACTCATCATTGGTGTCTCATGGGGCTGGTTCTTGAGTTTTCCAACTCAATGAATATGCAACCGAATTTCCCTTCCTTTGTGTATTAGAACGCTTAATGTCAATAGATTTTATATATTCGACCAATATATGCTATATGTTGAAAAATAAATACTAATAAATGATATATTTGAGGATACTATGGTCTATGTACACCAAAAATCGATCAACCAAAAGATAATGTCTCTGGAAACGTATGGCAAAGAAAACTGTTGTTAGCTCAAGGTTGTGCATTGGGTAATATCTCACATGAAGGCTCAATTTCCGATATCCGTATGCAATTAAAATGTATTCATGCATCATTAAATCCCCAAGATCAATGCTTGGTGAATCACATAATATGGTAAAACATACAACCATCTCGGGATAAATTAGAATAGGTGACAATACAAGCCTCCATTGCAGCTCTTGAAAGGTTTTTTCACATGCTTCTGACCAAGTGAACATGACACCCTTCATTTTAATAATATTAGTAGGTGAATAAATACATGATAAATATTGTATAGAACACTGATAATATCAATCAATCCCTATGAAACACTTTATATCAAACATGTTCTTGGGATAATCATTGGAAACTGCAAAACTATCCTTTTAGGGAGGAAAAATACTCCTAATTCTGAGATAATATCACCAAAATAGTAGAAATTGTCCATCAAGAAGTGTCACGTAGCTTGCATGGAATAATGATGTTTCTCTCTCAGTATACACAGAATGATATCAAGTTTTTTGGTCTGGTTTTCATGAGTGTGATAATACATCAATATGACTTAAACATATAACATGAAAAAAATCCAAATAGGTGTAGAAACCCCTATTCGTCAAATCCATAAAATTGGTAGGATTGATTGTTTTACTGAATTTCCTATCATGGTACTCCTACAGACTATACCTACTATAAGACTGTTTTACAATCTATGTATGATGCTCTGACTCACACATGATGGTAACCTGATATCTGGTCATTATTATATACGGTCATTGATCCTCATTGATAGTCAAAGAGATAGTTTATTCTAGGATGTGGATACTATGTCATGATCGTAAGTTGGTTAAAACTTTGGTAATCCTTTCTTAGATGTATGGTTCTATCCAAATTATTAGAGAAAATCATGGGAGAAACCCAAGATAATGTATTGGTCCGTATAAAATCTTTGGCGTCTAAATACTCTAACTATTTCTTGACATCCTAAAGATCTATTGGTTCTATCATTTAAGGATGAATATAAATTGAGTCCTCTCTCGAAAAAGATCTATTGTAAGATGTTCCTCTATCTAAAGAGGTAATCTAGAAAAATCATTGGGAAATACATCATTAAAACAATATGCTATTGTAGGAAAATCATCTATTTATAATCAATGATCGTCCATGAATATATTTTCGATCTGTGCGGTCATTCCACCTAGCACATGAGGCTCTATTCTAGATCTATCATCACAGACATCACACTCAAGATTATGTAGATAACCATTTCCCTCTGGTGAGATAAAAGAGACTCTATAGTGACAACAATTTAAAAAAGTGTTATAGTGGTACAACAAGTCCATTGTGAGATTAACAGTGAATCATGTAATATTGAGGGAAAATTGGTTCTTAAGAAAGGGTAGCTACCATCTTGAAGGGTAATTTATCTATAATGGTGTATTCCATATTTGTGTACCCCTAATGGCATATATAGTGTCATTACACCATAGTGACATTATATATATAGTATAACACATTAAACAGTGGATAAAAATATGAATGAGTTTGAAGAACCTATATCAAACAATGATGATACAATAGTAGAGGCTCATAGAATAGTACCTTGTACTACAGAGTTTCATGTACACTGATCCTTGGGTATTGAGTGTTGTGCATAAAACATACTAGATCCACAACTATGAACAAAAGATGGACTACAATGATAAAAAACATACTTCTAACATGTATGGTGATTATGTGTATGGCTACCGAGGCCAATACCTCATCCTCATCTAGACCTACGAGTTCTATTCCAATTTCCCTCCTGATGCGGCATAAATGTACGCACTCATGAAGGAGTAAGTTCCATTAATCATTTTCAACTCGATGCTGGTGGAAAGGTCCAGCAGAACTATTGAAGATCCCCCATACAACCGTAATCACGACACTCCAGTGGGTATCTATAACACTATGGAGTCTAATAAACACATAATCTACATGGATGACATTCCAACGAGACATCTTAATGGGTACTCTAATTGTTAATTCCCTGACAAGAAAGCTCAAGTGAACTTTTCCTACCATGGGAAGTACTACATGCCTACATTGAACAGATCATTTAAACATGGTAATTTTTCCTTCCCTCAGTTTTTGCTCCATAATAATATCTTGATTTACTCACTCAAAAAATAAATAGGTTGGTGAAATACATTGACAATATTTCAGATGGTTTACTGGACTCCATCATCAAAATGTCTACCACATGAAATCTCAGAACCGGCTAGAAGCAGTACGAAGTGCTGCAACTCAATAACATGGGTTGATTACACCAAAACTAACATAAAACCGTTCTCGATAAGCATGAAATCCAGGGATCAATTTTCTATTAGTTTTTTAGGAATGAAATTATCAAATAATAATGTCATAAAGTCAACCTAAATCATTCCTTGATGACGATCAGCCTATGTGACCACATCCCACCAATTCATAGTTGAATGCTGAATCACGTCTGTAGAAAGTGTTACAATCAACTATAGAAAGGGTTACAAAGATAAAAATATAGATTAGATGGAATCTAGTAAGACTCAATAGCACGTTGACCACCATAACATGTGAATGTAAAATGATGTTGATGCTGGAACTCATGTGTCAGATCATCGATCAATGGTGCATCTCATGGAGCATCATGCATGGACTGCATCAGACATAAGAAAGTACCATGAACATGGGAATAAATGCATGGATCATGTTAAATAGGTGGTTCCTCAAATGGAGGTCTTGGTGGTAATACTAGATGATCAAGGTACACAATGTCTATATCATGGTTGTCGCCACCCTCCTAGCGTATGATACGAGGATGTCGTGGAGGCATTGTTCTATAATATCAAATCACATGCCTCTGAACGAGATTATAAGTTAAAACATAACATCAATAACAGAAGCTAAATGTAGTAAATCTCACTACCCATGGCATACTACATACAATAACCTATTAGACATACATGTATCAGTAAGTGATAATGAATAATTTTCATTTCAGTTTACTTTTAATTTTCTGGTTCACTCCATTACCTTTTATAAACAAGAAAATGTAGGAAACGAATGCCCAACCATTTTATTTTTCATTTCATGATTAATTTATAAAGGAAATGTATTTCTGATTAATTTGTTCTCATTCAACTGTCACACAAAACTACACCAATTTAAATATAGTATAATGGATTGACTCAGTAAATTACTCATCCCAACCCATGAGGGCCCATACACCTCATGAATTGATATAGGCAATCACTAAATCACAACCAAGTGTAACACAATAATATGTTAACAATCACAAAATCATTTATCCAACAGAGGCATATCAAAAAATTCAATATAGTGAAATTAACCTATTGGGCCTGTAAATATGCATGACATGTGAATTCTATGTGCGTATAGTAAAGCCATAAATAATGCTCTTAACCCTCACATAATCAGGCCATGAATTAAAGAAAATCCTCAAAATTAGTAATCATCAACAAATCCAGATATCATGTGCACCACCCAAGGGTTAAATAATATCATGTTTAATAGGGAAAATCATAACAACCATTACAATTTAGGCAACATGGGTTTTACACCAAACATGGGTCTATTCTTCCCAAGAACAACTTATGGAAAAGTCCAAAGCATTCCTAATCTCTAGTATATTGTATCCAAATAATATAGAATGAATGAAAACATTTTCTGATACCACTTCATGTTATCCCAAACGCATATCCCACTTAATAGGTTATCTGAGCCCGGTGGGCCACATGTCCTTAAGCGTATCGCCCTAAATGACAGAGGCTATCAAAATATCAGTAATAGACTAGGATGTGTACATGGGTAGAGTATGCCCTCATTACCAAAGTATAGAAAA
Organism: Viscum album; assembly: GCA_963277665.1. NCBI lineage: Eukaryota > Viridiplantae > Streptophyta > Magnoliopsida > Santalales > Viscaceae > Viscum > Viscum album. Next base: position 394,233,854 of record OY728161.1, read on the forward strand.
ATGGGTGAATGAAAACAAGGGTGAATAGGTGAATAAATAAATTTAAATAGTTGGCACATTATAAAATAGAGGAAAAAATAATATTAACTAAACTATTATACCATTATTCAACAACAGATTATGATATGTCATGTACTATGATGTTGGGTATCAAGGATACAAAAAACATGCATAACATGTTCCATAAAGAAAAAATGAAATCAATGACTATCCCAAGAATCCTGAGTTCCATCCTTGTCCACTATTGTCAAGAACCATACATAACAACAATGAATCAAGTTTTAAAAGTTTTATGATTCTCTTGGTCAATAGATTCATCTAGGTAATCTTCCCTGAGTAACAAACTGCGCCCATAGAGGGTGAAAGATAAATCTCACCGGGCTTCCACCAATGGAGTCTATAATATTTTGCCCTTATAATGGAAATGTAACAGTGTGCATGCACACATATTTAATGTATAGTAGTATATTGTATCTAAATATCCATGTACATGCTTCAGCCCTCAACTAGTGTCTCAGCCCAAAAACAATTCTTTAATTATGAATTTACCAATTTTTTTGACAGTTCGTGTGAGGAATAGGCAATACTGACATCAAATCATGATAGTATAAATAGTAAAGGTTCCAATACGTTACAAGGAAACCATGGTCAATGATATTTAATTATGAATTCCCAAGGTAATAACCAAGTGGAAGTAGACATCAAACACTACGGAAAAATCACGATTTAGCGGTGATTTTTTTATTTCGTATATATTTTCTTTTTCTTATTTATTTTATTTATTTTATTTATGTATTTTATTTTATTTATATTATTTATTTATTTATTTATTTATTTATTTTGTATTTATTTATTTATTTATTTATTTTGTATTTATTTTATTTATTTCGTATTACTTTATTTACATTATTTATCCATGCATGCACATGCCCATGCACATACCCATGCACATGCCCATGCAATATAAAGAAATACTGCGTTTGGTGAGATTTGAACCCCTAACTTCTTGTATATTTTTCAAAGACTTTACCACTCCAGCAAGCTCATCATGTGGTTAATAAACAGAATTTAATATACTTATATATATTAATTGAAAAACCAAATAATACATAAATAATAGATATAAACTCAATAACAATAAATAATAAATAATGAATAATAAATAATAAATAATAAATAATAAATAATAAATAATAAATAATAAATAATAAATAATAAATAATAAATAATAAATAATAAATAAATATAAATAATTAATAAATCCAAATAATTAATAATTAATAATTAATAATTAATAATTAATAAACAGAAATAATAAATAATAAATAAATATAAATAATAAATAATAAATAATAAATAATAAATAATAAGTAATAGATAATAGATAATAAATAATAAATAATAAATAATAAATAAAAAAATATAAATATAAATAATAAGAAATATTAAATATTAAATATTAAATATTAAATAGTAAATAGTAAATAATAAATAATAAATAAATATAAATAATAAATAATAAATAATTAATTAATATAATTAATTAATAAATATAAATAATTAATGATTAATAAATATAAATAATAAATAATAAATAATAAATAATAACTAATAACTAATAAATACTAAATAATAAATAAAAATAAATAATAATTAATAAATAAATATAAATAATAAATAAATATAAATAATAAATAATAAATAATAAATGATAAATGATAAATAATAATTAATAAATAATAAATAATAAATAAGAAATAATAAATAAATATAAATAAAAAATAAAAAATCATAAAAAATCATAAATAAATCATAAATAAATCATAAATAAATATAAATAATAAATAATAAATAAATATAAATAAGAAATAAATATAAATAATAAATAAATATAAATAGTAAATAGTAAATAATAAATAAATATAAATAATAAATAGTAAATAATAAATAAATATAAATAATAAATAATAAATAATAAATACATATAAATAATAAATAATAAATAAATATAAATAATATATAATAAGTAAATATAAATAATAAATAATAAATAATAAATAATAAATAAATATAAATAATAAATAAATATAAATAATTAATAGTAAATAGTAAATAATAAATAATAAATCAAAAATAAAAAACAAAAAACAAAAAACAAAAAATAATAAATAATGAATAATAAATAATAAATAATAAATAATAAATAATAACTAAATATATAATTAATAAATAATAAGTAAATATAAATAATAAATAATAAATAATAAATAAATATAAATAATAAATAATATTTAATAAATAATAAATAATAAATAATAAATAATAAATAATAAATAATAAATAATAAATATGAATAATAAATATAAATAATAAATAATAATTAAATATAAATAATATATAATATATAATATATAAATAATAATAAATAAAAAATATAAATAATAAATAATAAATAATAAATAATAAATAACCAGTAACAAATAATATTTATAATAATAATATTTTATTAGTAGTACTAATAAATAATTAATAATAAATAATAAATAATAAGTAAATATAAATAATAAATAAATAATAAATAATAAATAATATAGGTAACACATGAAAAAGTAAGAAAAGACGTGGTAAGGGATGAAAAATCAAGAAAATGCATGAAAACAGATGAAGAAGTATTTGAAGAATGATGCATTCGAAAGAATGAGAACGCATCAGAACGCATGAAAACTCATGACAACTCTGGAAAACCCCTTAATAATTCAATATAATCATTATAATAACCCACAAAAAAACCATTGATAAAGATAACAAATCTTGGAAACCCAAATAAACAGTAATAAATGGAGCAACAGTTAAAACTCGTCAAAACGGTCATAAAGAGACAAAAACATTGGACTCACATTAACGGAGATAACTTATGATCCGAGAGTCCGTTTTAGATCCACGACCTGTCAAATCAAAGATCCTGAAACGATCTTCGACCTGATAGGTGAAAGAGTCTGAATGGATTGGCGGATCGGAAGTTATGACCATTTAAAAAAAAGCTAACGGGGAACAGGTGCTAGAAACGAGGCATCGAAAAACATAACAAACCTGATACCCACTAAAAAGGCCATAACATATGATCCAGAAGTGCATGTGGGCACCACGACCAGTCAAACTGAAGCTCATGGAATGAGCTATGATCTAGCAGGCAGATGTGTCTGAACTGACACGTGGATCGAATGGTAGGTCCATTTGAAGACAAGTTCGACGGGACACCGGTGACAGATACGAGGTTTCGGAGGCCTTCATATGGATTTATGGGGTTTAAAAACCCGATAGAAGCTTTCATGTATTGCTTTTGTGCATATATCTCTTCGCTGGCTTCGATGTGATATTTGGTAGAGCCCAAAAGGATACCTGGAGCTAATGTTATGGCCGTTTGAAGTTGGAAAAAATTTTCAACATTCTTATAACTCTAATATCTTCTGCACCTTAGACAATCTAATGGTTTTGATTATATGTGCCTCTATATCTCTTCATGATCTTCAATTTCACTATTCGTGGCGCTCCAAAAGATGCTCGGATAAAAGTTATGGTCGTTTTAGTGATTTCGGGGTTTCTCGTGTTTTTTTATTTTTTCCTTTCATTTCGTGACGGTTTTACCGAAACCGCCGCTATTTCGCAGTAGTTTTTTAAATAACCGCCGATAATCCTCGATTTTTTTTTAAAAAAATAAAAAAATTAATGGCATATCACGGCTATTTAAAACCCATCGCGAAATGGCGGCCCGAAACGCGTTTGGCGGGTGTTTTTAAAACCACCGCGAAAAAACCACCGATAAACGGTGGTTTTCTTGTAGTGAAAGGTCGTCAACACAGTAATAACTATATCCTCTCATGGGGTTACAGTGTAATACATGGAACTTAATCCAAGGAATTCCAAAATGAGTCTCATACAGAGTCCTAGGTGATCAACCATTGTAAAATGCGGCTAAGCAATGACAGGGCCAGATGGGCTTTAACCATGGAACCTAATTTTCAATGATGGACCCAAGTAGTGTATACAAGGTGTCCTATAACAATATTTAAGGGATAAAAGAGGTGTATCCATTGCATCCTTTAGTAATACATGAGTGATCCAATAGTATCATAACAGGAATCGAAGAATATACAAGGATCTGGATCTAGGTGGACCTCCACATAAGAAAGTCGTATCCTTGAATAAGAATGGTGTTCTCGACTTCTCACTACATTCTCTGTTCAAAATCCAAGGAAATCTTGAGTCAGTTCATAAAAATTTGATTATTATTTCAAGTAACATTTCATTTGATTCGATCATTTCCATTCATTCTTGTGATATGGTCATGTATCATGCAACATTTATATGAATTCATTTGGTTCAAAACATTAATTTCATTAGATTGATAAGGAAAAGTAGTATTCAACCATTAATTTAATCTATTTAAATCATATTACATAATTTAAATTCATTCCACACCTATCCATTGATGTGGAAAGGGGTGAAACAAATATGCAACCAATTAATCATTCACATTTAATTATATAGTTGAAGAAAATTCCTTAGGCGGGTCAGGTGGTATGCATAAATAGTTCTTACCACTATGAAATTCACAATATAAATCATGCCAATAAATATATAAATCCTCACCTTTATATAGTTCAATAAAAGGAACACCCAAAATGTTGGGGAAACATGATAAAACACTAAGAAACCATTATGGAATAACGTTCAACATGGAAGGAATGAAGTCATGGTCATAACCCCTAATAATTATTCACATATAATGGAATAGAATAACCATATAACATCATATTGTGTAAGGATGGCATATTAATTCTATAAATGGCACTTGATGAAATCGGTAGCCCCCACACGACAAATAAGAAATCCACAAACATTAGGGATGATTTATAGACCACCCAGTTTGGCATAGTAAAATACTTCTCCACCAATATTGTCCTTTTTTCACAGATTAGAGTAGATCTATGAAAAACATAAAAACCATCATACCCCGACCTCTCAGTCGAGAGAAAAAGAGAAATAGAATGACTCATGGGGAATCAAGTACCTATCAGTGTGCATCCAATGTGATGAAAAAAAGATCATTCAGTTTACGGATGAAGGAGTACTCTTGATTACAATTTTAGATCTTCAAAAAGTCCCATATTTATAGGGAAATATTTTAATCCCACATAATCTCAAATTATAGAATATGGACGTACCTTAATATATCATTAAGGGAAATTTTCCCAATTTACCCAAAAAATTGCATGTGCAGAGTAAGTCTGTTTTCCTCCAAAATATGGGTTTCGAGCTCCGAACATTCCTAGGACACCACTGAGACGTTTTCTAACTCCTTAAGAAACCATATAAGATCAATAGTAAAGATTAACCTAAATTAAAGGACTCAAAACTGAGTGGAAAACCAAGTGCTTACACATTTCTTGTAATGGTACTCGGCTGCATAGTTGAGTGCCCGTCCATGAATCTCATATCGGGGAACATTACTGTGTAGATTATATGGCCAAACCCCATGTGGGTAACAAGTTTTGTACATGTATATGGCTAGGCCAAATACATGGAAAGTCTATGTTAGGGACATAAATATGTACCATGTATTGGGTAAATGCCGAGTACCTTTTTTACACACCTTGTGCATGGGTTATTAACTGACATGTCTTGTGAAAGTAGACTCCTTTGTGGGGCTTCAGGTGTACTTTCCATATACTCGTGGAGACACACATTTTACATCCCCTTGGAACAATGTTTGTATTTTCTTATATTTTCAAATATGAGTCCCAATTGGACACATTAGTGGTTCATTCTGAGTATTTTTTCACATGAATAATTATGGAATGAATCAAGTGGTTTTTTAAAGAATTATATGTTGTGTTTCCAAAAAGGGGTGGTTCACACCCCGCCCCCTTGACATTAAAATCTAGTGTATCTTGAAATTGAGACCATTTTTTAGATGATCGATGAGATAGATCTCATGGAATATTGCATTGTATCTTTTTACATGAAAAAATATATCTTTCAAGATGGTCCCCTCTAGCCAAAGAGGTTGAGGGATCAATTGTCCAGGTGATCCTCTATAGTATTCCACTATTTTAATTTTGACCAAGATGATCCCATTTAAGATGACTCTATCTTCTATTTATTTACTGATGATTAGTTGAGGGATTCCATATCATATGTGATACTCTAGGGAGTACCTTGATGGATCCCATTACATATATACCATTTCACAGATCTCATTTAGGATGTATCTCCTTATTATGATGTATTAATGGTCTTGTGTTGGATTCCTTTTTCCTAAATACCATTTTGAGTATCCTTTATGGGTTTCCTTAGTTTTCTATCCATTATATGATTGCTTGTAGGATTAATCTATTACATTAAAGCCTAGGTTCCCCATTAATGATGCCTTCAATTATTTGTATACATTGAACATCCATTTGAGTATTCCTATACATGTCGGATTTGAGTGTTCCAGTGGGTGGCATGATGTTGTACCAATAGTGTGTTTGTACTAATGGTTCAGTTGTATATTCTAGCAGGTGGTGCCAAATAATTCCTGAGGAATTTGAAAGACCATGTGGATAAGGTATCGGTGGTGGGATTATGTGTTCGACCATAATTTATCCTTAGTTTATGTATGATTTCACATTGTTATTTTCTATGAAATAATATTAGACATAGGTTCTTCCTATTTAGTGGTTGATGAGATTGATGTGGGGATTCATTTTCCCCATTATATGTTAGAACATTCTTACATGTATTCGAATTTTGAGCATGTTTATTTAATATGTTTACTTGTATACCCATAGGTACTACTTGGGATTTTAGTATTTACCCTATATTTTTTGTTATTATGTTAATGGTACTTATAGAGTATTTTTATGGGGACTTTTCCTGTGTTCATGTTATCATGATGTAATGTCATTTCATAGATTGTAATGATACACATGGTTGATTCCTCTATCCTGAGGGATAATGGTGATTCCTCTCTCCCCTGGTTGATATTTGGTGAGAATTATTACTCTCTCACTAATATTATTATACATTTGAGTGATTATTATCTCCCAGTGGATAGGGATGATTACACTATCCTTTATTGGTCACTAGATCATGGATTTGGGAATGGTTCCTCACATCAGTGGATACCTATAATAATTAGGATATTTCGGATGATATGGTTGAATCCCCTCTCCCATATTTGGTACTCCAGGAGGGGGAATATCATATCAACAATGATTACTCCACCTATATCACCTAAGGGTCATATACAATAGAATTATCTATGTTCTGAATGCGGTTCCTACCTATTGACCGAGACCTAGAACATTTACATTGACTTGGATTTATTCGGATTGAGTGTTAGGGTATATAGCTCAGTGATCACCTAAAAATGATTGAATATACTTCCCTCGAATCCAATTTTATATTGGTTGGAGGTGAGTAAGGGTGAACTAAATTGTATAATGAGTGTCCCCTTGAGGTGGTGTATCTTTATCAAAGATTTTTTTTGTCTTAGATGTTGAAGCTATATGTCGATTGGGATTATAGTCCTTGTTATTGAATAATGTATACACCAATTTAGTGGCATGATTAAAATATCAATTAACTAACACATTATATCTAGTTGATATATATTATGAACCTATGGATCCACTATTACTCATGTTTTTATTATTTCATTCACCATCTCTAGAATATTCATATTTAGTTGTATTTTTATAGGAATGGACAATGAAATTTATATGTATATAGATAGAAACATCCATGGTGGAAGATTCCCAGTTGACTGAGATTACTTTCGCGTGGTTTGACTATGGATTCAATTTTGGAATCAAAATATATGATATTGGAGAAATAAATAACGGCATAGCCGACAAGAAGATAATTTGAACCAAAAAGGCCCCAAAACTCATCAAAAGACATTTTCTCATGGTTCTCCTTCACAGTGACCACTCCCCAGTGCATGTGAAGAGGGTTATTGTACATCCACGAGCCTGATGTTCCATGAGACCATGGAGGCATGTTTAACTACACTATCATGGGTTTAAAGGAGCCATACCTTTCCACTACATCATTTTTTTATCGCAGTTCTCCCCACATCCGTCTTGAGCCTCATCACATATAAATATTCACCTAAACCCAAAAACAAAAAAATCATGTCCTTGAACATTCAACTTATTGTCTCACATATTTGTAAATCTCCCGTGCCATACAATCCTAACCCAAAAAATGGATTTCCCTCATTAAATCAGCACCAAAAACCAAACATTACAATTTCCTAATATCCCCAATGTATTTTTGGTAAACCCTTTGCAAAGGCATGCACCCTTCGTGGAAGTGGTATCCCATTCAGATTGCTCAAGGAACTGTGAAGAATTAATCACCCAAAGAGAAATATTATAATAATTATTTTCATAGGAAAGCGACATAGGCTCCACATGGGTATTATCATTGTGAAGAACCATCCCTTCACAAAGAACCCTTACATTGTGATGCATCACATTGGGATCCCCCTAGATTCGCGATCCCCTCTCTAATGAAGCCATCCAATGTTGGGTGATGTTATTTCCATGTCCCTCATGCAGTATCCCTTGTTGCAATGACTTATATGTTTCTTTATAGATTAGGTTTAATAATAGATGTTTTTTGGAACAACCATTCTAATGTGGACCCCAAGATGATAAATTCTCCACCCCACTCTCTTTGGGAATTTTTAATGCCTTCTCTTCCTCATATATGAGAGGGTATCAGATATATAATTCCAATGGGTGAGGATGAAGGCCTCCACATCTGAGCTATATAATGTTAAAATGACATGATGCATCGGATTCATCACATGACATTAAATTTTGGTCGCACCCCATTAAATTTAATTGGTTTTCCCACCTCAAGCATTCTACATTCCCACGTGTATATAAGGGTGTGAAGCCATCATTTCCCATATTCAAAGGAACGACATCCTCCGTATTTGAAATGAGATCATCTTTAATCATCCCTCTATTATTAATCCACAATATCCATCTCTCTAGGATACTCAGTGCATATTCCCCACATCACCTCTAATGGATTAACCTTTGGTGACATGATCATTAGGTCTACAACAACCTCTTTATTCTCACATCGAGTGTGTATCACACGGTCATATTGAATAATAGTGAAAATGACTCCATTAGGGCCCCCATAGTGCAGATTTTCTAGGCCCAATCTGAACCATGTAGGTTTTGATCCCTACATTGTAAAAAATCTATGTTGGGAGACTCAATGAGGGTCTATTCTAATCAATGGTATGTTCTGGTTCTCTCTCATAGGGATGTATGCCCATGACATAAAATTTTCCAATTATAAGAACACATCGCTCAGATCCACCTCCATAAGGTGTTATCACCCATCTTCCATCACTTCATCCACCACCTTACCCTCATCTCAGCAATATCACATCATCCACCTAATTCAATTTGGAAAACCTACCATGTATAATCCCAAACATGTCGAAATCCCTTTATCGATATGAATTCCCCAAATCACCCCCTTCAAACAACATGTGTTTTTATCCATGTCTTCTATATAGGGTAAATTAGAATCCTCCCTGAGTCCCAATCCTAGTACCATCATATTCACGCTTATACATTTAAATCATTACCATATGATTCCAAACTACAATGGATAACATAACAATAAGAAATTTAATCTGTACATTCTAAAAAACGTATGTAGGAGGCTTCCACACGGTTTAATCACCACTATCCATTCCCATCATGTTATTTCCCTGGATTCATTAGCACTCGAGAAGTTCGTGACTCAAACTAAATTCCACACTTAATTTGTGTCACTATCCATGTGTCCAATTATAAGGAGTTACTGCCTTCGATTTCTAATTTCCCCTTCTAAACTATATGGAGTTTTTTCAGTATCTTGTAAATAGGGTACATAGGAATCCTCCATAAGGGTAAATCCCCATCAACCGTAAGCTATGGTTCTCCATCCTAGGGTTGTACCATCGTGATGTGACAAAATCACTTTATGGGAAGAGATAGATTGGATCCACCACATTGAAGTTTTATGATCTATCCGACATCACTACATCAATCACCTCACAGTTATCTTAGTGAGATCACATCATAGACCTCTATCCATTTGGTTTACAAATCTTTCGTACACCCTAGCATGGAGATTGTATACTAACCATGCGTATAACCTTGACCATCAAAATATATGTGTTTTTATTCACTTATTATTTATTGTGTATGTAGGAAACCTCCCCTGAGGTCAATTCCCGATACTATCATGTAATTTTCATCCCATTCTCATCCTTACCATAAGACAGTATACATCAGGGGATACCATAACTGTATGGAAATTGATCCATTTATTCTATAAAGGGTTTTAATGAATTATCCCCATGGTTCAAGACCCATTATATATTCCCATAATGGTATTTCCCCAGATTCATTATGTATTAGGAGGATCAAGTCTTAACACTAAGTTTAAATGTTCCTCAGGTCCCCATACACACATCCTATTCTAATTGGAAACCCACAATGTTGTCTCATCCCCCATATTGAAAAAGTGGGACATTTGATTCCTATCATCTTTGATACATAGGAAGCCTCCCTGAGGTTCTATCCCTGCACCATCCACAATCGATCTATTACACAATGACACCAACTCTATTTTAACCCTGATTTCCATCTGGTTAGTCACATATCAGTGAGAAAAACCCAAAAAATCATAATTAATCCTAGTGGTACTCAGGAATTAATCCATTCATTATCCACACACAATCCATATACATCAAACTGAGAGTTCTCCTCTTATGATTTCTAGCTAACTATGTGAGAGTCCCAAATCCCTATTTGTGAACTATATAGTTTTTGATCGATATATATTTGAAATGTTACATAGGAATAATTATCAAAGATCTATCCAAAGAGTGGTAATTCATGGGGTTCCCCATCCAAGGTGTACACCCCCTTGTCTACCCTTAGTGGTGTCCAGATCATCCTTCACGGTGTGACATCATTCCATTTATGGGACACATCATATGGGTTTATTGTCAGATTCATTCCCACCAATATTTTAAACCATATAGATTCTCCCTAGATGCGATGAATCAATTTGATCCACATTCACATGTGATCTAATTAGTTCACTACATCTCGGAAATATGTTAAACATTCAACCCTGTATCTCTAGAGGACATTAAACTAGTGACATACCCATAGGTAAATGTTGGATGCTTGAGTAAAACCATGGAATAAATTCTTATAGTATATTATTCCCCATTATCGACATTGGATTCCTCTGTATTTTACATCCTTGAGAATCCCCCATACGAGGAGGAATACATGTTCTTCAATTTTACTCCGTCCAGACATGCCACTAATGCCTAATCTAACTACTTCCTTGATTGAAGGTTGTTTCCCTAAAATTACCCATTATAATGTCCAGATATAAGATTATTAATGAACTGGATTCCATGAAGTGATGTAAAGAAATATTATTTTCCATAAAAACATATAAATATATATGTGATACCCAATAAAGGTGAAAAATTCTGAGGAGTCCATAGAAGGAGGTTCCAAAATCCAATCATCCCATTTTGTTTAAGGAGTAGACATCACCGAAGATATAATGAATTTTTTCCACCATTGGAAAGCTAGTATATAGGTTAAAAAATATGATACACCAGAATGTTATATCACATTAATGTGGGAGTGCCTCGGAAGAAATAATTAGAAGTGGAGAATGATGAACCCAACTTGAACTCTTATCATCAACATGATATTAATATAATTCTATACATAAGTACATGACCATTTCATGAGATCTACGATTTAGTGAATGGTATGTAGGTTCCGGGCGCATCGGAAGCACTTTGGTGGGTTTTCCCATATTTAATTTTAACATTAAACAGCGTTCAATCCGAGATTCATCACGATATAAAATGCCGAATCTTTGGAATAGAACGAAGAATGAAAAGAAAATAAGAGTCCCAAAACCTGTGAGGAGGATCATCATAAGTTGATTATAATTAATTTAATTAATTCATAAGAATTACCTCGATGGAATTCATTCATCATTGGTGTCTCCGGTCACGATCATGTGATCCGTCGTTGCATCGGAGAATCCAATTGTAGGATTCCTCTAGCGGAGATCCACATGTGTGCCACGTATCTCTAGATGTCGCCGAAGGGAACTCTAGGTGCTAGCGCGGAAGATCCTTTACTTGCAATGTTCATCTTCGATCACCTTGATCTGGTGGAGGATCTTTCTTTCGTAACTTGAATGCATTCTTGGTGGAAACAGAATTCTCTATTGGCTTGAGAGTAATTCCAATCCTTTGTGCACAACCAAAAATGGCTAACCGTTTTGAAAATAATGTAATTAGGATTTATAATACATATAATAATAAAATAAATTAATTTCTCATAAGCATTTAATAATTTTTTTTAATTCTTAGTAATAGCCCATGTAATAATAATGATAGTTGACCATCATTATTACTTGCAATTCATCCAACGTATTACATTTAATATCATTTAATTAAATAAACAATATTTTCTCACGAATCCCGAAAAACAAACTACATGACATGTATATATAAATACACACGGCGTGTACTTTTATTTTTCAATTTTATTTATTTCCACCACCATATTTATTAGACCATGAGTAATGACTATTTATTTCTAAAATAAATGTAACTGCATTACTCTCTAATAAATATATATATTTTTTCACCCACAATATATTCTCTCGAACAACTGGTGTCAAAATATATGCGATCAGACATCCTTGAATAATTATTAAACCAAAATCAGGAATAATCTTTATTCAACTTGTTAAATTAATATTTAACTGAGATACATGGTCACACATAGTGTGTGACCCTCTAGGCCTCTTTCTCAGTGGAATTAGGCGAAACGTGCCTAAAGTCCAAGATTATCATCTAGCAACACGCCAAGGCACTCATAGAGAAAGAATTTAACGCCGAAATGATGTGTCACCTCCTACGAACGCTTACCGTGTAATATAATCCCTTTATCCCTATATCTCTAATCAAGCAGGTTGCATGCTAGTGCCATCAACCCATGTTCTTGATTATTCTTTCTTTGAATTCCCGGAATTGAACTCGCCCATACCTTACCATGGCCATGGATTTATGTAGGCTATATCAATTACATCATAGGGCCTGAGAGATCTACTTACATTATGAAACAGAATGGAAAAATCCTTTCTCTCATTATCTATTAATGTAGTATTACTCATGATGCACCCAACATATCCTACCTCACTACAAACAATGTGTCGTCACCATTTTTGTCAATACATCTAAGTGTGCGATTTGTAATACCCATTAATAATAATCCTAAAGTCTAAGGACCAATACACACGTCCGCAGACAGGAACATCCAATGACACAATGAAATGTGGATTTACTACTGGCGGGTCTCGTTCTCATAATATCCTCCTGGATATTACTAAGGGTGTACACCATGAAAAGGTGCCTCAAAGGATTATGAGTCCTCGCCCCTAATGACCAGTATTATTTGTGCCCCTTAAATAATATCATCCAGCCATAGAACATACTTTCAAGAATAGTGTTATGGAACTTCCGAGTTCTCATCATACCAGGGATCCGCTCTGACCCTTTAATGAAAAAACTATCATTAAGACATTATCAGATGCATTGTAACGCAGAAGAACAATCAAGATGTGATACAACTGTCATTAATGAATAAAGTACAAAATAGTTGGTTCTAGGCCACCAACTCCAACAGACTCCCACCTATACTAGATCCTACTGCTAACAACCTTCAACCCGCTAGCTCTCACATGATATTCATGCTTCTGCTGAGATAGGCCTTTAGTCATAAGGCCACCATGTTCTCTTCCGTCGACACTCTGCTCACTGCAACTTCACCCCTTTGATAGAAATCCCTCAATAGGTGATACTTTTAGAGTATGTGCTTTTTCTGTTGATGTGACCTTGGTTCTTTTTCAAGAGCCACCGCTGCAGTACTATTACAATACAATGTAATGGGATCTTTACTGCTAGGCACCAAATCTAGCTCTTGGACAATGTTCTGAATCCAGTCGGCTTCCTTGGATGCATCACAAGCCGCTATATACTTGGACTTCGTTGTAGATTCAGTGAAAACTGGCTGCTTTGAACTCATCCAGCACACAACTCCTCCATTGAGACAAAAAATATATCCAGATTGCGACTTCAGATCATTCTGATCTGTATGAAAACCAGCATCATCATACCCTCTGATGAGAAGCTTCTCATTTTCTCCATACACGAGAAACATATCCTTAGTTTTTCTATGATACTTAAGTATAGTCTTAACAGCAGTCCAATGATGTTCCCTTGGATCTACTTGATATCTAACTACCATGCTCATTGCATAGGAAACATAAAGCCTGGTACATAACATGGAATACATGATGGATCCTGTAGCCGAGGTGTATGTGATATTTCTCATCCTATCTTTCTCTTGTTGTGTCTGAGGAAACATTTTCTTAGAAATTGGAATGCCATGTGACACTGGAACCAATCCTCTCTTAGATTGTTCCATACTAAATCTCTTTAGTATCCGGTCAATGTATGTACCTTGACTTAGTCCAAGCTGCCTCTTGGATCTATCACGAATTATCTTGATCCCTAGAATGTAGGCTACTTCACCTAAGTCTTTCATGGTGAATCACTTGTTCAACCAGTCCTTATGTGACTGTATGGCTAGTAAGTTATTTCTAAGAAGCAACATGTCATCAACATATACTACTAGGATAACAACTGTATTCCATTAAACTACTTATAAACACATGGCTCACATTCGTTCTTAATGAAACCAAATTCCATTACAGCTTCATCAAATCAAATGTTCCATGACATGGATGCTTTCTTTAATCCATAAATGGATTTCTGCAACTTGCAAAACCATTTGGCTTCACCTGGTGTCACAAGCCCTTCTGGTTGTGTCATATAGACATCTTCCTGAAGGTTCCCATTAAGGAAAGCCATTTTGACATCCATCTGCCAAATCACGTAGTCATGGTAAGCTGCTATGGCAAGTATGATTCTTATGGATTTAAAAATGGAAACTGGCGATAATGTTTCATTATAGTCAATTCCTTGACGTTTTCTAAAACCTTTAGCCACTATCCCTACTTTATAGGTGCTAACTTGACCATCCATGTCCAACATTCTCTTTAATACCCATTTGCATCTAATAAGATTTACATTGACTGGCCCATAGACCAGAACCCATACTTGGTTCTGTTACATGGAATCCATCTTAGAATTCATACCTTCTAGCCATCTTGCAGCTTCTGAGATTTCTACTGCTTTCATGTAGGAGAGAGGTTCATCATTGTCCAACAATAATGATTCACCATCCTCGGAATCTAGGAAACCAAATCTCTCTAGTTCCCTTACCTCTCGTGAGCTCCTACGCAGTACATGTGTTTCTTGAACCTCTTCCACGGGGACCTTTGGAACTTGTTCATGTACCAACTTCTGTGTATCTTGAGCATCAACTTATTCAAAGTCAATCTTGCTCCCACTATCCTTCTTGAGGATGTGCTCCCTCTAAAGAAAGACGGATTGTCTGGCGACAATCACTTTCTTGTCTGGAGGTTTATATAGGTAATATCCTTTCGCTTCCTTAGGATGTCCTATAAAGATACACTTCGTGCCCCGGGGTGCTACTTTGTTACCTGAGAAGGCCTTAACAAATGCCTTGCATCCCCATACACGTGTATGTGACAAACTGTGTTTCTTTCCATTCCATAACATGGAGGGAATTCCATTTTCCGCCTTAGTTGGTACTCGGTTTAATGTGTATGCTACAGTTGGTAATGCATATCACCAAAAGGATAATGGATGATCTGCATGACTCATCATCGACCTCACCATGTCCAACAAGGTGTGGTTCCTCCTTTCACTAACACCATAACACTATGGTGTGTAAGGAGTAGTGAGCTGAGATAGAATCCCAGACTCTCGTAGAAGATCGACGAACTCCTGGTTTAGATATTCTCCACCTCGATCCGATCTAAGCTTCTTTATCTTCTTACCGAGCTGATTCTCTACTTCATTCTTGAATTCCTTAAATTTCTCTAAGGCTTCTAACTTATACCACATTAGGTAGACAAATCTGTATCTACTCAAATCATCAGTAAAAGTAATGAAGTAAGAATATCCACCTCTATCTTATACTGTAAAAGGTCCACATACATCCGTGTGTACAAATCCTAGAAGCTCTGTGGCCCTTTCACCTTGTCCACCAAAACGCATCTTGGTCATTTTACCTTGTAAACAAGAGTGACATCTATCAAGTGGTTTTAGCTCAGTGGAGTCTATATATCCCTCTTGACAGAGATTTTTCAAACGCTTCTCGTTTATGTGACCAAGGTGGTGATTCCAAAACTGGGTGATGTATTAGTCATGTGAGTTTGTTTCGTTATCGATTTCCAACTCTTGTTTTTCGTAATTCAGTACATAAAAACCATTATTTAAATGTGCCATACCATAACATACGTTGTTCTTATAAAAGAGAAAACCCTTATTTCCAAACCTGAAAAAAAATCCATCCATATCCAAACAAGATACAGAAATTATGTTCTTGGTATCTGTTGGCACAAAATAAGAGTTTTGTAAAACCCAAATCATGCCATTTGGCAATGAGAGGGTGTAGTCACCAATAGCCAATGCAGCCTTCCTTACGCTATTGGAAGCTCGAAGATCCAACTCTCCTCTAGAAATCTTTCTAAATCTACTTGGTTCATGCATTTTAATACATATGTGAGCCCCACAAGATGTATCTAATACCCAATGTGTAGAAATAGAAAGATTTCACTCGATAATAAACGCACCTTTAGTGTCCCCACGCTTCTTGGTGCAGTTCCTATTCTAGTGGCCCTGCTTTCCATATGCAAAACACACTGCCTCCTGTTCCTTGCACTGCCTCTGGATCATCCCCTTCATGGAGGGATGATGCTCGGGGGCTTCAGACCATTTATAAGTCTTTGTTCCCTTTTCCTTGTCCTTCCTTTTCTTTTTCACCATAAGGACCTAATGTTTTTCATGCCCCATGTCTTTATCTACCTAGAGAATCAAGGTCAGAAGCTCTGATAGACTCTTCTTAGTGCCGCTCATATTATAGTTCACAGTGAAGCTAGAGAAGGTCTTGGACAGTGAGGATAGGATGAGATCTGTACGCAACTCATCCGGGAATTTAATCCCTAAGATGTCCAGGCGTTCAATGTAGCCAATAATCTTGACTACATGAGGCCCAGCTAGTGAAAAATCTCCATGCTTCGTGGTGAAAAAAGCATTGGAGATCTCATACCTCTCATGTCTCACCTTCTCTTGGTAGAGATACTTATGGTGAGACATCATGCTATATGCGTCCATGTTTTCATGTTGCTTCAAAAGCTCATTAGACATGGCTGATAGCATGAAACACTGGAAATCTATGGCATCATTCATGTGTTTCATATAGAGAGACAATTACTCATAACTGGCCTCTTTCCCAAGAGCAACTGGAATAGGCTCTTCCATCACATAAAAATTTCCTTTCGTGGCGAAAGAAGATGTGTAAACTCCTCTTCCACTCTTGAAAATTGGTTCCGGTGAGAAAGTTTTCTTTTTCGAGCATGGTGCACAATGATATTTTTGACTTCATTTTCATGTCGTTTCTACAAATTAAGATAAGAAAAGGTTTAGTACTTTATTACAAAAATTTAGAAAAATAAATAAATTAATACTTTATTAGTATCCCACTATTTTATCGAAATCTAATAGCCCTCACCATTGACTTTGGAATATTCTGTTTCTTGAATATTCTAGCAGAAATTATCCATATTTCCCTTCGCATTACCTCAAATAGGTTTGGTCAAGAAACTTGAAGGGTTTTAGGTAGGAATTCCAAATTCCAACTGCATTAACTCGCTACTCCTTGATCCACTGAGTGGACTCCCCAATCCTGAAATCCTTTTATTTTGGATTTTTTCAACCTTTGCCTCTTGGCAACACCAAATCCTGCTATGGCAGTCAACCCTTGATGTGAACCAAGTCATGTCAACCAAAAACCTTGAATTAGAATTCCCTCATAATTGAAATCACCCCAACTAGGTTTGGTCAAGCACTTTGAACTGTGGATCTATTCTAACCAAGATTATTGAAGGCTATACCGACTTAATATTTCTTTTGATTGATTTTATCCATATACATAAATTTCCATTTTATTATTTTTGATTACATTCTTGTTAATATTACGTGATATATAATTATGTGATTAACCATGTCTAAGACAATATTTACGTGTAAACCAGTCTTATTTTAGTTCTATCTTGCATTCTTGATATATTCATTAATTGTGTGATCGTGAAAACACACCCAAAATAAATAAACCATGCAACTGTATAGAGACCCAGCCTTTTCTTACATTACTATTACATCATTTCAAAGATAAACAACATAATAGTATTACACATGGAGGATCCAGAGGTTTAGTTTCTTGGGAAAACTAGGACTACACATAACAAGTACAACATCAAGCATAAAAATTCATTTATTCTCTTCTTCTATAGCTTCTTAGTAGAACTTTTTCTCTCCTTAGTACATGTATCCACCTGAGGATATACAAAAAAAGGGGTGTGATAAAAGCCCAGTAAGAGTATAGATAAGAACAATATAGCATGGGGTGAGCATAATCATGAAGAAGATCATGAACATGAGAGGAGTATAAACAATAAACATGAAATGTGGAAAAGCATAAAAATGAAACATCATGTCTTAGTGGTTAACTACCACACATACTTGTGAAAAAATCTAGCATCATGTTCACGAATAATTTCACATTTAGTCATGAGATTCATCACTTTACCCAATTCATTGGAGTGCTATATAATTACGGGCGCACCCGTCACATTTAAACATTCATATTGCGCTATATAATTCCGGGCGCACCTGTCACATCATAACATTATCATTATCATGCTTGCCACATAGAACACATATCATACATGTACATAAATAACCCATGGAAAGGAATGGGTTTCATCTCATAATAACACATTCATAAGCTTTGTGTTCCCAAAAGAAAGAGGGAACAACATACATGATATAAGAACCATCAACCTTGAATTAGAGGCAAAAGATGAGATCTTGAAAGAAGAGTTCTTTTGGAAAACATTTTGATGGACATAAAAAAACAGTGACAAACATGTATATCCTAGAAAAGTAAAGGAAATTATGAACAAAAGACCTTTGAAGAGTAACCATATCAAAAATGGAGTGAAAGAGGGAGAACCCGAAGGAAGAAAATTGGGTTCGAGATTTCCCCATACCTTGTACTTGAATGCCTCCTTCTATTTAATGTCCTGTATAATGACATTATATTAATTTATTAGAAATTATAGAACCTTTTATACATTAATAGGGTTCATTCTGGTTTCATTATTTCATATTATGTTCCTTTGGATGACTTATAGAGTTTAAAAACATTGATCGGGGATGTTCTTTTTCATGGTTTTCTTGAGAGGTCCACTTGTATTCTTAATTTGATGTTTGGGTAGATCATGGGTAAAAATCCAGAACTGATAGTACATGTAATTAATGATATTACAGAATCTTGAATGATTTTATAATGAGTTATATTAGATCCATGTGGCCGAATCATTAGATAAGAAATTATTGAAGATTATTTGGGCTTAATTTGAGCGGTTTTTGGATCACAACCAACTCATTTTAACTTTTCACTTAGTAATATGGCCATAGGTTATTTACAGAACTTAAAATAGAACATAATACATATAAAACATTCTGGTGTGACCATAAAAATGGTTTCATGACCAGATTGAAGGTATAAATGGAAGAAGAGAGCATGTTGTTTTTGAAGGTGATAAATTATCACCACATGAACAACGTTATCTTTAATAAAATAAATGGAAGGGGGAAAGGGTGTGGGGTGATATAATATAACATTAGAATCATAATATTACAGTATATATATAATACTAGATTTACAGAACAATTTGGATGAAGATAGTTAGAGAGAGATCAAGAAAGGAACTTGAACTTGAAATGAAATTAAAGGAGAAGAGAGAGAGAAATTACCTTTAGAATCCTCCTCTTGAGATCCTATTTAAGCAAGCTAGGCTTGGTCTTTTGATGAGACCAGAAGCTTTTGGACGTGGGGGATGAGATAAGGAATGTGTTTGGGAAGAATTTAGAGAAGGATTTTAGCTTGAGAGGTGTGAGGAAAAGAGGGAGTGAAGGGTGGCTTTTATAGTGGAGGGGAGAGGGGTTTCCTTAATATAAAATTGATTAGTTTATTAATTTCAACATAGACAAGGAATAGTGAGTCTGGGATGACCAATAATATTAATATTATAATGTAATAGCGAACCAATTGGGCTTACATCTGCAGAACATCAGCAATGACTCAATTAATACATTATTTAGCTTTTATTGTGAATTATCGGATTCCACTATTCATCAAAAATTCAAGTACCTCAGAAAAATCCCAAAAATTTACCCCAACCATTTTCCGATGTGTAGAATCCAAAAATGAAGTCCATTTTTCAAAAATAATTTTCTAAATATTATTAAATTAATATTTAAATAAAATCATAATTTACTTAAAAAACAGTTTTTTTAGATTAAAACTGATTATATAATTCTTTCAAAAATTACGTAGGGTCTTATAAAATTATCTAAAAACTAATAGACATTGATTCAATAATATATGAATACATTCCAGGGGAATAAATATTCTTTTAAATTAATTAATTAGATATAATTAATTATTTATGACTTATAAAATACCGAAAACGTTTACTAAGGTCAAATTATCACTTTCTATGATGTATAAATTTTATTTTATTATTAATAGGTAATGTTACTCTTATTTAATATTCATAAGAGTCATATTACTATTCATAAGGGTAGGTTACTATTCATAAGGGCAGGTTACTATTCACCAAAAAATATTTTTGTTTCATTAGACAGCAAAAACTATCTTGAGCACAACCGTGTATGTCATATTTTTAAAATTGCAAACATAGGGGTGACAAAATTATGTTTAAAGGTCACTTATCACTTAGTAGTTCATTATTTTGTGTTTTTTTGACATAGATATAATAAGGGAATTTTCTATTGAAAAACTTTGGGTCGTTACATTCTTCCCCCCTTAAGAAATTTCACCCCTGAAATTTCACTTTACACAAAACGGTGAGGGTACTTCTCCTTCATTGCCTCTTCCGGTTCCCAAGTTGCTTCCTCAAACTTTTGGTTCATGTACAACACTTTGACAAGGCGGGTTGTCTTGCTGCGTAGAACCTTATCACTTCGGTCCAGAATTTTTACCGGCTGCTCCTCATATGAGAGATCATCTTCCAACTGTACCACCTCTGAGTTTAGTACATGTGAGGGGTCTGGAATGTACATCCTCAGTAGTGATACGTGAAACACATCATGAACTTGATCCATATTCGGTGGAAGTGCCATACGATAGGCCACAGCTCCTATACGATCAAGGATCTCAAAGGGGCCAATGTACCTTGGGCTTAGCTTCCCTTTCTTCCCGAATCGCATGAATCTCTTCCATGGAGATATTCGAAGGAAGACTTTATCTCCAACGTCGAACTCCAATTCCCTTCGACGATTGTCAGCATAGCTCTTTTGCCGACTTTGAGCAGCTTTGATATGTTTCTGGATGACTTGAACCTTCTCTGTCATCTCTTGAACAATATCGGGACCAAGTAGTTTTCGTTCTCCAACTTCATCCCAACAGGTTGGAGTTCTACATCGCTTCCCATAAAGAGCTTCATACAGAGCCATCTGAATTCATGCGTGGAAGCTATTGTTGTATGGGAATTCAACCAATGGAAGGTGTTGATCGCATCCACCTTTGAATTCAAGAGAGCAGGATCTTATCATATCTTCAAGTGTCTGAATAGTCCTTTCAGACTGGCCATCAGTTTGGGGGTGATAGACCGTGCTGAAATTTAATTCAGTACTCAAAGCATGTTGAAGGCTCCTCCAGAATTTATAAGTGAAACATGGATCACGGTCAGAGACAATCGAGAGCGGAACACCATGCAATCTCACTACATCCTTCACATATATCTTTGCAAGTTGTTCAAGTGAGAGGTCTTCCCGAATAGCGATAAAATGGGCAGTCTTGGTGAGTCGGTCAACCACAACCCATATCGCATTATTTCCTCTTGACTTTTTCGGGAGACACATGACAAAGTCCATAGTAAAATTTTCCCATTTACACATGGGTATAGGCAATGGCTGCATCATAACTTTGGACTTTTGCCGCTCAGCTTTAACTTGCTGACATACCAAGCACCTTGATATATTTTCCGCAATCTCCTTCTTATGTTATCCCTCAAGAAGTGTTCTCGGAGATCACGATACATCTTGATACTTCCAGGATGAATAGAGAAATATGAGCTATGTGCATTATCCAATAGTTTCTTCATTATTCCAGGTGATGAAGGCACACAAAGCCACGTTCCAAACTGAATCACACCATCATCGTCGATATGGAACTCTTGCAGCTTCCCTTCCTTTACTGCATTCACCCTCTTTTGTATCTCCACATCATCCCTTTGTGCTTCCTTAGTCTTATGTTGGATGGATGGTTGCAAAATCATTTGGGAAAGGTAGGATGTATCCCCTACCCTTACGATTCCCAAATCCATCCTTTGAATATCCAAGAAGATAGGGTCTTTCTCAATCCTCAACATGGATAGAGTAGCTGGTTCTTTCCTGCTTAGAGCATCAGCTACCTTGTTCGCCTTTCCAGGATGATAGTGAATAGAGAAATCGTAATCCTTTATTAGGTCTAACCATATCCTTTGACGCATGTTAATCTCCTTTTGTGTGAATATATACTTTAGGCTCTTGTGGTCGGTGTATATGTCACACTTCTCATCATAAAGGTAGTTCCGCCAGATTTTCAAGGAAAAAATCACGGCTTCCAGTTATAGATCATGCGTCAGGTAGTTCTGCTCACTAATCTTCAACTGTCGTGAGGTGTAGGCTATCACATTATCATTTTTCATGAGTACACAACCCAAGCCTTTCTTTGAAGCATCACTATATATCACAAAACTTTCTCCACTTTTCGGTAGTGTGAGTACAGGTGCAGTGATTAGCCTTCTCTTTAGCTCCTTGAAGATTCACTCACATTCATCCGTCTAGACATAATTTACCCCTTTCCATGTTAACATAGTTAGCGGGCATGATAATCGTGAGAAGTTTCTCACAAAACGTCAATATTAACCAGCTAATCCAAGAAAACTACGGATTTGTGTGACACTAGAGGGCCTGGGCCATTCCTCAATTGCCTTTGTCTTTGAAGGGTCCACAAAAATTCCCTCGCTTGTGATTACATGTCCCAATAACGTGACTTGATTCATCCAAAAGTCACACTTTCTGAACTTGGTGTACAACTTCTCCTTTCTCAATGTCTCCAACACAAGTCTTATATGTTCTTCATGTTCCTCCTTGCTCTTGGAGTAGATGAAAATATCATAGATAAACACTACCACAAATTTCTCGAGGTAATGTCTAAAGACTCTATTCATCAAATCCATGTAGATTGAAGGGGCATTAGTAAGTCCGAAGGGAATCACCAAAAACTCATAGTGCCCATACCATGTACGGAAGGTAGTCTTCTGAATATCTTTCTTCTTCACCTTTACTTGATGATATCCAGAACGAAGATCCACCTTTGAGAATTATTGAGCTCCTCTTAACTGGTTGAACAAGTCATCAATCCTTGGGAGAGGATACTTGTTCTTTATGGTGATCTTTTTGAGTTCCCGATAATCGATACACAGCCGCATGGTACTGTCCTTCTTCTTCACAAAGAGCACTGGCGCACCCCAAGGTGATGCACTAGGGCGTATGAACCCTTTGTCCACATGCTCTTGCAGCTGCTTCTTTAACTCCTCCAGTTCGATAGGAGCCATCCTATAGGGGCACATCGAGATAGGAGTAGCTCCGGGTATGAGTTTAATTGAGAACACTACCTCATGATCTGGGGGAATTCTGGGTAACTCTTCGGGAAATACATCGCCGTATTCCCTTACGATGGGCATTTCCTCAAGTTTGGAATTTTCCTTCGACTCAAATATTTGGGCGAGGTGTGCCTCTTCATAGGGAATCATCACCCACACCATTGAAGGATTTATCAAAGGAGATTCATGATCTTCCTTGCATTTGAAGAGGAGCATGGGACGGTTTGGAATATGAAAATATATTTTCTTTTCCCGACAGTTGATATGTGCTCTATATAACGAGAGCCAATCCATTCCCATTATAGCATCAAATTCCACCAAGGGAAGTATTACGAGATTTTCCGGAAGAATATTCCCACATACGTCAACAGGAGAAGAATCAAACACTTGGGTTGCAATGATTGCACGACTTGGTGTTTTTATAGATATCTCTACTTCAAGTTTTCGGGGCTTCGATTCTATAGTTCTAGCAAACTTGCAAGATATAAAGGAATGCATAGAACCAGAATCAAATAAGACTTTTTCCATTCATGAGTGAATAGGAAGCGTACCTTGTACGACTTCATTATCATGTTCCACCTCTGCAGTAGTGATGGCATAAGCCTTCCCTTGTTCCTTTGGCTTTGGTGGTTGTTGGCACTGATTACCCTCGAAAGCTCGAGGTTTAGTGCACTGGTTTGAATAGTGCCCTAGATCCTTATAGTTGTATAATTGAACCACGAGTGGTTCTCTCCTTTCATCGGCTACATTATCCTTCCTTTTCATGTCTCTTCGACACTCATGATCTAGGTGTCTTTCTTTCCCACACTTGAAGCATTTCCCCGTCCCTTTGAGGCAGTTCCCATTGTGCAACTTCCCACATTTTTGGCAAGTGGGTCGTTGTGTTTTCTTCCCATCTTTATCACTAGATCCACCAGCATGAAACTCCATCTTTCTTTTCTTATCACCATAGCCATGGGACCATTCTCCAAACTCCATCTCCACTTTGAGAGCACACCGAACAACTTCTTCATAACTCCCAAAGTCTTGAATTGCAAGAGCTTTTCGAAGATGTGGTTTTAATCCACTAAAGAATCTATCAATTTTGCTATCATTGTTGATAACAAAACCCGAAGCATACATTGCGAGCCTTGTGAAATTTTCTTCATAGGTTGTGACAGATTCTCCTTCTTTTTTCTTGAGCTCTATGAATTCTCTCTCCATATTCATGCAAAGAGTTCATGGGAAGTACTTATTAAGAAACATTATCTTAAAGTCTTCCCATTCCATCTCTTCAATTTCATCCCTTGGCTTGGTGTTCTTAATCAAAGGCCACCATTGATCAGCTTCTCTATCTAGACGATAAACGTCTAGAGTCACCTTCTCCGTCTCGGAACAGTGAAGAACAGAAAAGATCTTCTCCATGGAGTTGACCCACTGTTCCGCAACTAGTGGATCTGAAGATCCACAAAACGTCGGTGGTCGTTGCCACATAAAACATTTGATAGCTAGATTCTCCCTCTTTGGTGAAGGTGGACGTTCCCCATTATTATGGTTATTATTCATAACCCGGGATAATTGGTTAAGCATCGCCCTGATGTTTTGAACTCCACCTCCAAAATCATTGGGGATGTCATTCGGGCAATCGTTGCATTGGCCTTCGCAAGAGTTGTTGGCCTGATTTCTCCTGGTTCCCACCATTTTCTAAAACAGAAATGGTTAGAACAAAACATAAGTAAACAAGTCATGATTAACTTATCCTTTTCAACAATTATACCAAAAACAAAACATATTGGATCCCTAGGTAAATATCCTTGTGTGCATATTTGTACTTAGTCTCATGCTAGAGGTTTTCTTTAGGGTTCACTAATCCTAATTCCCAAATTAACTAAACCTTTCCTCTGATACCAACTATAGCGACCCGGCCTTTTGTTACATTACTATTACATCTTTTCAAAGATAAACAACATAATAGTATTACACATGGAGGATCAAAAGGTTTAGTGTCTTGGGAAAACTAGGACTACACATAACAAGTACATCATCAAGCATAAAAATTCATTTAATCTCTTCTTCTATAGCTTCTTATTAGCACATGTCCTCTCCTTAGTACATGTAGCCACCTGAGGATATACATCAAAAGGGGTGAGCTAAAAGCCTAGTAAGAGGATAGATAAGAACAATATAGCATGGGGTGAGCATAATCATGAAGAAGATCTTGAACTTGAGAGGAGCATAAACAATAAACATGAAATGTGGCAAAGCATAAAAATGAAACATCATGTCTTAGTGGTTAACTACCACACATACATGTGAAAAAAGATAGCATCATGTTCATGCATAATTTCACATTTACTCATGAGATTCATCATTTTACCCAATTCATTGGACCGCTATATAATTATGGGTGCACCCGTCACATTTAAACTTTCATATTGCGCTATATAATTTCGGGCGCACCCGTCACATCATAACATTATCATTATCATGCTTGCCACATAGAAAACATATCAAACATGTACATAAATAACCCTTTGAAAGGAATGGGTTTCATCTCATAATAACACATTCATAAGCTTTGGGTTCCCAAAAGAAAGAGGGAACAACATACTTGATATAAGAACCATCAACCTTGAATGAGAGGTAAAAGGTGGGATCTTGAAAGAAGAGTTCTTTTGGAAAACATTTTGATGGACATAAAAAAATGGTGACAAACATGTATATCCTAGAAAAGTAATGGAAATGATGAACAAAAGACATTTGAGGAGTAACCATATCAAAAATGGAGTGAAAGAGGGAGAACCCGAAGGAAGAAAATTGGGTTCGAGAATTCCCCTTACCTTGTACTCGAATGCCTCCTTCTCTTTAATGTCCTTTATAATGACATTATATTCAATAATTAGAAATTCCAGAACCTTTTATACATTAATAGGGTTCATTCTGGTTTCATTATTTCATATTATGTTCCTTTGGATGACTTATAGAGTTTAAAAACATTGATCGGGGATGTTCTCTTTCATGGTTTTCTTGAGCGGTCCACTTGTATTCTTAATTTGATGTTTGGGTAGATCATGGGTAAACATCCAGAACTGATATTACATGTAATTAGTGATATTACAGAATCTTGAATGATTTTATAATGAGTTATATTAGATCCATGTGGCCGAATCATTAGATAAGAATTTAATGAAGATTATTTGGGCTTAATTTGAGCGGTTTTTGGATCACAACCAACTCATTTTAACTTTTAACTTAGTAGTATGGACATAGGTTATTTCCAGAACATAAAATAGAACATAATACATATAAAACATTCTGGTTCAACCATAAAAATGGTTTCATGACCAAATTTATGGTATAAATGGAAGAAGAGAGCATGTTGTTTTTGAAGGTGATAAATTATCACCACATGAACAACATTCTCTTTAATAAAATAAACGGAAGGGGGAAAGGGATTGGGATGATATAATATAACATTCGAATCATAATATTACAGTATATATATAATACTGGATTTACAGAACAATTTGGATGAAGATAGATAGAGAGAGATCAAGAAAGGAATATGAACTTGAAAGGAAATTAAAGGAGAAGAGAGAGAGAAATTACCTTTAGAATCCTCCTCTTGAGATCCTATTTAAGGAAGATAGGCTTGGTCTTTTGATGAGACCAGAATATTTTGGACGTGGGGGATGAGCTAGGGAAGGTGTTTGGGCAGAATTTAAAGAAGGTTTGGAGCTTGAGAGGTGTGAGGAAAAGAGGGAGTGAAGGGTGGCTTTTATAGTGGAGGGGAGAGGGGTTTCCTTAATATAAAATTGATTAGTTTAATAATTTCACCAAAGACAAGGAATAGTGAGTCTTGGATGACCAATAATAGTAATTTTATAATGTAATCCCGAACTAAGTGGGCTTACATCAGCAGAACATCAGCAATGACTCAATTAATACATTATTTAGCTTTTATTGTGAATTATCGGATTCCACTATTCATCAAAATTTCAGGTACCTCAGAAAAATCCCAAAAATTTACCCCAACCATTTTTCGATGTGTAGAATCCAAAAATGAAGTCCATTTTTCAAAAATAATTTTATAAATATTATTAATTTAATATTTAAATAAAATCATAATTTATATAAAAAACAGTTTTTTTAGATTAAAACTAATTTTATAGTTCATTCAAAAATTACGTAGGGTCTTATAAAATTATCTAAAAACTATTATACATTGATTCAATAATATATGAATACATTCCAGGGGAATAAATATTCTTTTAAATTAACTAATTAATTATAATTAATTATTTATGACTTATAAAATACAAAAAACGTTTACTAAGGTCAAATTATCACTTTCTATGATGTCTAAATTTTATATTATTATTAATAGGTAATGTTACTCTTATTTACTATTCATAAGAGTCGTATTACTATTCATAAGGGTAGGTTACTATTCATAAGGGTAGGTTACTATTCACCAAAAATTAGTTTTGTTTCATTAGACACCAAAAACTATCTTGAGAAAAACCGTGTATGTCATATTTTTAAAATTCCAAACATAGGGGTGAAAAAATTATGTTTAAAGGTCACTTATCACATAGTAGTTGATTAATTTGTGTTTTTATGACATAGATATAATAAGGGAATTTTCTATTGAAAAACATTGGGTTGTTACAAACTGACAGAAATAAAATAAATGGTATGATCATGAGATTGTTCTATTGGTTAGATTATCTAGCAGTTGATAAACTAACCCAAGAACAAGGGGAGAAAAACCTTGAACCTTGTGGGTTCGTGTTTACAGCTTTCCACCTGTCCACCTTTGTATCTCTTTGGATTGGTTTCACCTCGGCTCCTGACATGAGCTGCCTCCACTAGCTTGGGAGCTCTATCTATTGCATATGAATTTATATCACATGCAGGTGAGGGGTAAAAGGGGGTTTTTACATAAAATAATTCTTGGGCACGCAGGCCCTACAAATTAATGAGGAGATGGATCGCAGGCCAACAAATTTAATTTAAATAAATAAATTAAAAGAAACCATTCACATAAAAAGGTATCAGTCTATCTCATGATCATCCATACATGAAATGATATTTATGCATAAATAAAATATAGCATTCAATTATTTAATCGTTCATGTTTAAGATAAATCAAACTTGAATTAATTAATTATGTTTAATTAATCAATCCTTTTATCTTAAACCCTTTTTTGATATTCCTTGAGATTCTCATCCATCATAATTTTAAACAAATAAATTCATTTAAAATTATCCTTGTACATAACCTGTACCTTGGAGGCAACCCGGTGAATTCCCATTCATTACGCAAATGTTAAATTAAACACATATATATAAAACACCTATCACGTGTTGTGCCTCAGCTTTACACCTGCACCATGGTACACATGTCAAGGGTTTGTATAATATAATAATTAAATTTTAATAAATCTTTGTAATTTGGGTGACTAAATGACCTGTATTTCTGACTACACGACATGTACTTTTCTTCACCATCTATATGAAGTACATGCCCGGGGACATGGTGTGTTAATGTAGTTCAGAAATTTCTGGAGTACACGGCATGTTCATTTGACACACGCCGTGTAGTTTCCACGTTACAGGGTTTCCAGGTGGGCAAACCGTGTATGGGGTACACGGTGCAACCCAAACCTGAAGGGACTAAACGTTATGTTCATTTGAACCACACAACATGTAATCCGGAAACGGTGTGCCACCTATTTCTAGTCAACAAACAGTGTCATAAATGACCTCAATACACAACCTGTTTTGGTGGATCTGTCAATGCATTGAACCTAGACTACACGGCGTGTACTTCCGAATACATGCCGTGTATTCTGGTGTTGTATGGAAAGAAACGTTTGGCTCCTCCGGATGAGTTCCTCTATTTTATTTTAATCAAAATTAAAAGAAAAATTCGTTTCTATGAAGTGAACGAGAAACGAGGGAGGGGGAACAGATCTCTATATTTATATTTCTAGAACGATTAAACTTGAATTGAAACAACTAAATTATTAAATGCATTAAACATCAACGAAAAAATAAATAATTATAACAAACGAAATGACCCCTCTGATACCACTTTTAGGTTCTGGGCATAGTGGAAGCACGTTGGTGGGTTTCAACAACTTTAATATTAATGTTAAAAAACATTCAATCCGAGATTCGTCACGATATAAAACGCCGAATATTCAGAATAGAATGAAGAACGAAAAGAAAAGAAGAGTCCCATAACCCTTGAGGAGGATCATCATATGTTGATTATAATTAATTTAATTAATTCATAATAATTACCTCGATGGAATTATTTCTTCATAGGTGTCTCCGGTCATGATCCTATGATCCGTCGTTGCATCGAAGAATCCAAGTGTAGGATTCCTCTAGCGGTGATCCACACGTGTGCCACATATCTCTGGACGTCGCCGAAGGGAACTCTGGGTGCTAGCACGGAAGATCGTTCACTTCAAATGTCCGTCTTCGATCACCTTGATCCGGTGGAGGATCTTGCTATCGTTACTTGAAAGTATTCTTGGTAGAAATGGAATTCTCTCTTGGCATGAGAGTATTTCCAATCCGTTTTGCACAACCAAAAATGTCTAACCTCTTTGAGAATAATTTAATTAGGATGTATAATACTTAGAATAATAAAATAAATTAATTTCTCATAAGCATTTAATCATTTCATTTAATTCATAGTATTACCCCATGTCTTAATAATGACACTTGACCATCATTATTACTTGACATGTGTCCAACGTATTACATTTAATATCATTTAATTAAATAAACAATATTTTTTAACGAATCCATAAAAACAAACTACATAGCGTGTATATATAAATATACACGGCCTGTACTTTTATTTTTCAGTTTTATTTATTTCCTCCACCATATTTATTAGACCATGAGTAATGACTATTTATTTCTTAAATAAATCTAACTGCATTACTCGCTAATAAATATATATATATTATTTCGCCCACAATATATTCTCTCGAACAACTAGTGTCGAAATAAATGTGATCATACATCCTTGAATAATTATTAAACCACAATTGGGAATAATCATTATTCAACTTGTAAAATTAATATTTAACTGAGATACATGGACACTCATAGTGTGTGACCCTCTAGGCCTCTTTCTCAGTGGAATTAGGTGGAACCTGCCTAAAGTCCATGGTTAGTGTCTAGAAACACGCCAAGGCACCCATAGAGAAAGAAGTTAACACCGCAATGACCTGTCACCTCCTACGAATACATACCGTGTAATATAATACCTTTGTCTCGATATCTCTAATCAAGCGGGTTGCATGCTAGTTCCATCAACCCTTGTGCTTGATTATTATTTCTTTGACTTTCTTGAATTGAACTCGCCCATACCTTAACATGGCCATGGATTTATGTAGGCTATATCAATTCCATCAAAGGGCCTGAGATATCTACTTCCATTATGAAAGAGAAGGGCAAAAACCTTTCTCACATTATCTATTAATGCAGTATTACTCGTGACGCACCGAACGTATCCTACCTCGCTGCGAACAGTGTGTCGTCACAGTTTTCATCAATACATCTAAGTGCACAAGTTGTAATACCCATTAATAATAATCTTAAAGTATAAGGACCAATACACACGTCCACAGATAGAAACATCCAATGACACTATGAAATGTGGATTTCCTACTAGCGGGTCGCGTTCTCATAATATCCTTCAGGATATTACCAAGGGCGCACACCATGAGAAGGTGCCTCAATGTTTTATGAGTCCTCACCCCTAATGACCTGTATTATTTGTGCCACTCAAATAATATCATCCGGCCATAGAACATACTTTCATGAATATTGTTATGGAACTTCTGGGTTCTCATCATAGTAGGGATCCTCTATGACCCTTTAAAACAACAACTATCCTTAGGTCATTATCACATGCATTGTCATGCAGAAGAACAATGAAGATATGATAAAGCTTTCATTAATGAATAAAGTAAAAAATAGTTGGTTCTAGGCCACTAACTCCAACATGGTCCGACCATGATTTATCAATAGATTGGGGTAGTTTATCAAATATAAATAGTGATTGGGGTAGTTTATCAATTTTAATTATGATTTATTCCATTATTATTGAGGAACTATATCATTAACCATAGAGGAATTAACGACATTGGGGAATTGGTAATTTTTTCCCATTATCTATTTTGATGAATGAACCTTACTTCATTTGAGGACTCCCTATATAGAAAACCAATTACCCCCACCTGAATATATAGGGGAATAAGTAATGATGATGTGTCAATCCCCCACAATTCCACCTCCACCATAACATCATCTAAAACTATAGAAATCAAGCACCCATGAACCATAACACCCTTGGAGATTAAGAAAATGATTATGAATGACACTCATTTCTTGTCGATATGAGAAAGAGGGGATAATATCTACAATGGACAGTGTCTTACAGGACCAGTATGCTTTTGTGCCTCATTGTCACCACTTCCCCCAAGGTCCATGCAGGGAGACACTACTCCCCACTCCCACGTTCAAATATTTTAAGAGCCTCTCCCATTAATGCTCAGATGACTCAATCCACTATTCCAATGAGTTAAGTGATCTTATACACATCCTAGGAATGTATATTTCTAGGGTTCCTCTAGGTAAGTCTCTCACAGGGCCATGGAAATGTAGCCAATTAGTCCCCCGGGAAAAATACTCAGGGGATTAGTTCCCTTCTATGTCACCCTTAGTCTAAATAACTTAATGCCATCATCAACCCCAATTTCAAGAAGATTTCATTATAGGGAATCATATTCCACAATTTTTATGGCCCATAACCCCCAGTTCCTTTTACTTGATCCATGAAATTTCTTAAAAAAGATTCAACATTGTTCTACCAAAATCATGTCATCAACATCCCCCTGGGCATGCTAGGTTGACTCTTCTGGTCACAGGTACCACCAGTAACCGTTGTGGCCCAACGAATGATGATGAGATATAGTAAAGAGGTACTACCCTCTCTATCACCTATAAGACTAGTGGTTTCCCCTATCTCTCATGAACATCTTGGAGGTTTTCCCCATGTTATGAAGACCCGTCAATGTAGTGGTTATCCATGCCTTGATGACATTTGGCCCAGAGTTACTCCCTGGTCTCATGGTTCATGAGATGGAGGTCCTCCCTGTGTAATGGAGAAAAAATTTCAAGGCCCTACTCTTGTTGTTTTTAGATCAGGAATAGGTCCTATCCACAGTAACATTGACCAAAGAGAAGGACATCATCCCTTCACCACCATCTAGCACATAGTCACTCCCCGTAATGAAGCCAAAAAAATCATGGTTCCTCCCAACTCTAGTAACTTCCAATGCAGAGACCATCCTCAATAAATTGAAGAAAATTATGAGATCTGTATTCATGAGATCACTACCAATTAAAATAATGTTCCTCACTATGCATAATATTTCAGCAAGCATGTCTTCTTCATGTCGACACTACCACTAGTAGAGTTCCTCCCAACTCTAGAACTCCCAAATGTAGAGGTCCTCCACACATGTATATAAACTAAAAAATATGTCATCATACCTATTCAAATCAACATGAAGGCCCTTCTCATGTTCTTTTGGGCATATGCCTAGGTTCTCGTTTCACGTCAACTCATCAATGTAGAGGTTCTTCCAAATCACACTATTGTACATGTGAAGGACCTCCACAATTCTAGAAAAATAGGTATAGAGGCTCTCCCAATATGATATAAAATCATAGAATAAGTGCTCCCAATGTAATCATCAATATGTATGAAGGTATTCCTAACATTGAGATAGATCCATGCCTCATAGCACTATCCCAGACTAGAAGGTAAAATTGTATCTAGTGAAGGAATAACTCAATGGGGACCAATGTTTTTGGGAATATTGTTCAATTATCTTATTCTTAATGTGAGGGAGAATACTGATGGAGCCTTCAACCAATTATTCTCCATTAGAGACTATGGTAGGAGCCCATTGTTTGAGTTTCTTCCTCCCAGAATTTCTGATGAACCAAATCCTTAAATTATTTCTTAGGTACATGAAATTGGTGGATGCTTTCACTGTATTTCAGGGTTATATCTTGCATTCCCCATTATCATCACCAGTATCATTCAATTTCTCACTAGAAGTTCATATAGATTGTTTTGGGGAATGGGGTATATGTTAACCCAAAAGAACATCCACTAATGTTTTTCACATTCCCACATGAATTGGTGGTCCAAACCCCATCCTACAGGGACATGATTATATCATCATTACCTCCACAGAGAGGCAACATTGTGAGATGCATCCTATCAGCTAGAAAATTATTTTCACTATAAGTTTTTTCATCTCCATGAAGGTCCGAATCAGTGTCATTATCAGTTCCACTATTAGCCCAGATAGAAAAATAGGGAAAGAAGATCTGGATCCCTTTTCTAAAAAATGAATCTTATGGGACACTCTTAGAGTGGATCAATTGTCCCTGATTATTTTGTTGTTCTCTACTCTTGACCATGACATCTCAAAGTCATTCACCAAGGATGGGGTAGTGTATTTCGTCCAAACATTATGGGAGACACATTTAAAACTCTGTAACTATCATCTGGATTATCCAATGAGCCATAATCATTGATATTACATTGAAAAGCTGTGTTTTATGGTTGAACTAGTATCATGTCCCATGACTCAATACCCTGTATCATCAGGCTATCACCAGACACTTCAACAACGATGATCTCTAAG
Organism: Viscum album; assembly: GCA_963277665.1. Lineage (NCBI taxonomy): Eukaryota > Viridiplantae > Streptophyta > Magnoliopsida > Santalales > Viscaceae > Viscum > Viscum album. The sequence goes on from OY728161.1 coordinate 394,268,662, forward strand.
ATTCACCATGCACCACATATTTTTTGAAGCGAAAACCCCCCATGTTCTGATTCATGGATGGGGGTATTATTCTACTCCATAATTTAGTACCATCCTATTCCAAAATAACTTGTCAGGTGATATTGATGATATGTCATAGGTTTTAATCATGTTGAATATGGATGAAATTAACCTACTCCAAGAAAGGGATAATTTGGATGTCCTTGATGAAGATGACTCACCCCTCGGTAACACATCACCATGGGGAGACTCATACATGCACAATAACTCACTATGAAAAGGAATATACTAGGCCTTGTAGAGCCCTAGAATTAATTTCCCTTTGATAGATACCCCAAAAATGAAAATGTAAATATCCTCTTACTCTAAACAATATAATCCATCTAGTACAGTCCATATTATGAATGTTGATCCATTCAAGGGTGCTTTTCTCCAGAAACATTTAGAACATAAGAACGTCATTGATAAGCTATTTATAGTGTGTGTTATAGATAATCATATAGACTATAGAGATCCATGATAAAATCCATTCCCTCCTCCACTAGGGATACATGGGAAGGGATAGATCCTCCCTGGATAGCTGTATCTCATCAATCAAGATAATTCCAAGCATCCTGATAGGATAGAAATGTAGCCTATGGAAACCGGTCATGGGATTGGTAGTCAAATCCTCCTGATTTATTGTGAGATCACTCCTCAAGACCCATTTCAGACTAATGCACCACATGTTCCACATGATTCTTTAGCCACTCAATGAATATATGATCATACATATAGAATTGATGAGCCCAGGAAGGCACTAGGGGTCATGGATCCTCAACTAGATATGAATACCCTATAGGAAGACCTGATGTCATTATCATATCCCGCACTAAGGCCCTTGAGTCATGGAAGGTGGAGATACAACTGATGGTAATATGTATCTGGTATGGGTGGATGAGATAAAGGCACCCCCAAATTTTTGGAAACCTACATTCTCAACACTCGCCCTGTTGGGAAAGCCATTGCAATATCTACCTCGCTTTATTTCACGGTGTGGACCAATGTTCGCGACTCTAGCATAGTAAGAAGTATCCCAGAGATGATGTTTCAGATATATGTTGGAATGACTTGAATTCATCTAGTACAACTAGGTACCTATTAGGCATATCTCTGGTTGGGAAGATATTAACAGGAATTTTCATTACCAGTTTAGCTCTACCACGTGCAAGACAAGTTTCCCTAACCACTTCAGGTGAAAATTATATTTAGTTTAATGAGTCATAGACTTTGTCACAACATAAAAGGGCCTCTCATATTAACTTGAAATCCATTTATCTTATGATAAGTTTCTGAGTAGGTTTGTGGGGAATTAAGAGATAGAAGTGGTCCCCCCCCCATCACTCATAATTTCTCATGTGGTATAGGTGATTAGGCCGTGAAATATTCTATGTAGGTATTCCGATAACCCCAATCTATTAAATGATGAGTTTTAAAGGAGGAGACTATTAGACATGAATAGTTTGAGGTCCCCGTGCTATTAGATTTGTTACTGAAGGAGCATATCCCATATATTTGGTGAGGGAACCAACCTCAGGATCAGACCAACCAGAAAATTGTTTGGCACATAATCGGATGGTGCAATCTTGTAAAGAACCACTGACTCGTATGCAATAAAATAATGCTTCTTCCCCTCATTAGTTTCTACTAACATGCCCTAATTCACTATTGTTGAAGACAAGATGTGTTTATTTCTATGAAGCTATCATTATGATCCATCTCGACACATTTACCATTTATTGTTTTGGATTTCCACCATCATTCAATCCAAAAGGACCCGCTACTGGTGATTGTATCTTTCTACATTGGTTGACCTCCTATCATGTGCCTACAACCTAATGAATTTTGGGAAATGAATATCTAATCATGTGTTTCAAATTTGGACGATAATATATTCCGTGTTTATACACCTCACCTTTGACTGATGAATTTTTTTAATTATATGTTAAAAATTATGTCAAAAGTGATCCTACCTATCAATATTTATTTCCCTAATCATGATATTGGATTCATTAATTTACATCATTCATACTTACTTATGTTTGGTGGGAATCTATCACCCTTGGTTTTTCTCCATTGTGCATCAGTACACATCGAGTGAAACGATCCCATGTCGTACACTTCTACATGTGATAATGTAAACATAACATCACACCTTTTTCCCGAAATAAGCATAAATCAGGTTGTCTTAGGAGTATTGGTAGGATTTCTACCTATATGGAAAAGTTGTGCAAACCTAATCCAAACACTACACCTTAAACTAGGATAAAAATTTTCTAAGATCTATATTTGTAAACTATGAAATCCTACATGGTTTTATTTGGATTATTTCTTGTTGTGTCGGAATATTTTTTCCTACTCACATCAGGTTTTTATCTACCTCTCCATGCACATTTATATTATAATACCTTATACTGTGTGTCACTAAAATGCATGATATGGTTATGTCATACGACTTTAAACTATTGAAGCATCTTCAAAAACACTCGATGAAACATGGCACAACATTTTGGGGTTCTCACTTGAGAGGGAATTATCCGTGTCATTTTTCATCAACCATGTCACCTTTGACGAACTAAAATTATCATATCTCCCATCCGTACGAGATATGTAATGACACACTGATCATAAATATCTATTCCTGCTGCATCATTATTTTCTATATTCACATAGAATCATCTCTGTCCTTACCACATGATGTTGAAGTAGATGGAATTACATAACTATATGTGTCTTGATTCCCATCATTATAGGATATGTAGTGATTAAGATAATAATTTTATTCAGTCGTAGACATAATCAATATATTCCATTTTCATTAATTTTAATTGTTTTCTAGATTATTCATGATTAATATGTGGAACATGTAGGAATATTGGTCCTTAGTAATTTCACATTTGTGATACCAAAATATTACACATAGATCTCTTGGATAACCCCCCTCTTATGGTCCAAACTCTATGACTATAAACTAAGAGTTGGTAGAATTTATTCTCTACTGGGATTTTTTATGTGGATTTTAGGCCTCTGGTGCCTCATTTGCATCTAGTTTATCATAACACAGAACCACACATACCCAATTGAAATACCATCAATCATAGCTCGACCAATATTTCCATAAACTAATAAATCACCATCCTCAAAGAATGTTTTCGGAGTAAAACATTACTATGATCTTATTCAAGATTTCCCATTGAAATTATTGGATATTTTAGATTTCTCTCCATAGAGTACATCCCACTACAGTTTGGTTCACTTGCTACACTGTGTTAAATAACTATGAAAGGATATATTTACATCCTAATTGGATTCATAGTGATGCAAAAAAAATTCATTGGCCAAGCCATAGGTTACATAGCCTTATCGGGTGAGTAAACCACATTTATTGTCCAATCATTAAGAACATAAACCCCTATAATTGTGGTTATTTTTCCAAATTCTATATCACATGTGCATCATTCTCGTATGTCCCCCGATACATTTATAGAGTTGGGACTCCATGGACTAATTCACATATGTATTATTTCCTTCCTACCATGAAATAATTATTGGAAGAGACATTTCCATAGACCTAGGTTATAGTTGATTTGAACATAAGCTATGTGAAACATCATTATCACACAACGTTAAATGGTGAGATGATTCCCAATCAAATGGTGATAAATTCTTCCCAAAAATGCCCTAATCGTATGATTTTAATATCCATGACCATCAAGTTTTTTATGTGAATCAACAACCCATCCTAAGTTATCATCATAGTGGTCATCCCTATAAGATGTATTTCATCTATTCTCATCTCAAAGAACTTAAAATTTTTTTTATTAGTCATGGTTGAATACATTCAAGAGCATTGTATTTTTTTCACGCATTATATCACACAGACCCATGAATCATGTGACCTTTATTTGGATCCTCAAACTCTATTATGATTGAAGAGACCACCTTACAGTCTGGTCCCATGCCTCTTTAGCTGATTGATCATCCTCATCTAATTCCTTAGAATACATTGGATGGAATTTTAGGACATGTCCCTTGTTTCAAACATGGACATTGGTTGACCCTTGTTTAACTGTCCCTATTTCATGATAAGAAATGCGGATGCTATGTTTCAATCACAGTAAATAATAATCCTATATTGTGATGCCATCTTCCCTATACTGTGAATTTAAGGAATTATGAATCACACATACTATTTCCCCTTTCGTCATTATCATACCAACACCCCTGTTATTTCTCGCTCGTACACTATATGGAATTACGAAATTAAATATAGATCTTCCCAGGGACATTTTCTACATACATATTCTATCATCCAGAGTGGTCTGGGTGTTCAGTCAAAAATGGAAAACCCTGAGTGTTTGATGATTAGTTGGAACTCACATATGATGCGGATGGTTATGTGTTATTCCCTTATTTCTCACACTAGGCATGACCCTTGTGAGCTTAGGGATTGATCATCATTTTACTCACATATATGATGGAAGGGAATTAATACAAATGGAAGATGAATATTCTTATGAGTGTAGTTAAATGAATGAATGAATGATTAAATGTATGTCTCATATGATTGGATAAAACATGGACCTCCTGGATCTTCCCCTTTAGTAAAGTTCTTCAGCTATACCACATTTGTGCATGTTTCCTCCAAGGCTAATTGTATCTCTCTATGTCCTTTTACATAATTTATTGAATTTTAATGAATCTCATCATCCAGGGTTTTTGATTGGTCACACTCAACTCTAATATCTATCACTTGATGTAACACATTCCTCCTTTGTTATGGGGTCTCCATTTGTTCGTCTCTTAGTTTCGTAATAATTCTTTTCTTGGTAGAAATGATGGATGAATACTCATCTAGTGATTCCTCCAGGTTATGGATCTAATTTTCATAATTTTGAATAATACTAGTGTTTATATGGTTCTCTTGATTCGATGTGACATCCAGGTGGTTACTACATTCCAGTAACTTTTGGGTGATGTAGTCTTACATCAGCATGGAAAACCACACAAATCCTCTAATATAGCACAAAAATCATGCACGAAATTGTTGCGTGATATTATTTGTCTCAAAAATCAATGATTATAAAAATAATAATTAAAGTTTTAAATAAATTATATCCCCTGTATCGGGTAGCCTGACTATCCTCCACTACATCAAAATCAAACTTGGCCAACTGCATCAGATTATATGGTATTTAGTCTAAAAGTACACCATAGAGTTTAGTTGTAGGATACTCTTCTAGAATAATGGTTGATGGGTCAGGCTCCATATCATTATGGTGATCCTCATTAGTGGATACTATATGGAGAGGGATGTCCCTAGCATATCTGGCCATGAATGTATCATCGAGCCCTCTAACAATTATTATAAGCAGGGAACCCACAATTCCCACGAATTTTCAGATAAGGATCATATTTGAAAATCATCTCGAATCAAAAACATGTATGACTCCTAGAAGCATGATGAAAAAAATGGTAAAGTGATGGAGGTTCCTGGTCATGAGTTGTTATTTTATGGATTCCAATACATGGTCCCCTGTATATAATTAGGGACTCTAAGGACTCAAGGTCATAAGTTTCAAACTCTTCACATATATCTAACCGACATGTTTCTCCTACATCAGGAAAAAACCATTCATCATGTTTCAATGAATTTATTGAATCCCCATACCAATTTGCGGGGATCAATACTACATTATTCTATTATATAGAACATGTGTAGGATTAGAATCTAGATAAAGTAAAAAATAGATGACAATATTGGGTGGTGGGTCAACACTTACTCCGAGGGTATCAGTGAACCTGTCTAATGAAGTGTCCCTTAAGGATACTAAATCACCATGCTCCAATGAGGCTCTCATTGAGGCTATTAACTCAGTTTACTCCCATAGATATTCTTCATTGATTTATACCCCTATGATCCATCTGATTTTTCATAAAAGGGGAAGAGTTCCATCATCATGGTCAGTAACGTCATCGTGGGCGATGTAATTTTCAGAATCACACTAACTTCATTTTTCATGGGACATGTAGTGCCAAGGGATTGAAATTTATCTTCAACTTATAAATAAAATTTTCCCCCTCTTCAGAGGATGTGTTAAAGTGAAAATTAGAAAATATGATCCCTTCCAACTTAATCTCATATTGGTTCGTCTGATCCCAAAGGACATTAGTGTTGAGGTGTTGTCTATTGGTTTCACGGTTCTTATAATCCATGGGTTTTAAAACATCACGATGAATTAAAACATTGTGAAACAACTTCATAGGATCCTAAGGAGTTATCTTAAAAAACCCCCTTGATGGATCTGTTTCAATCAATGTTTGGTCTACTGGAACCACTAAATTTGTTACTGATGATCCCCTCCCTTTTCTTAATATCGATAATTGTCCATGGACTTCCATCCATAATACTGAATCATTTCCATGATTATTTGACTTTTCACCCCCCTGATGCTCTCTAGATACTTCTTGACCTCATCCATGAGTCAGCAGGATCACTCATTTACTGGACCATATCTTTCTCTACATCATCCTTTCTCCTAAATAGGTAGCCTCACAACAATGTTCATATTCAAAGACAAAACTGAATTCTATAGTGGATGGAACCATATCATTCTTCATATTTTCATATTAACAAGTGAACATGATCCATAGATGCCTCTTCATGTATGGGAGGTCATACTGGCATACTCCAATGTACACCCTTAGTGTCAGCCTCTATAGACACTTAAACATCCTTACACATCAATTCGGGGTCTGTGGTTCACATATTCTCTCATAGTCCATCTATACGACCAACACTATTCTATGAAATTCTTGGTGATATGAATGAGTATCTATGGTTTCTATACCATAATCAATAAATACCCCTTCAGGAGATGGAATAGGTGAAAGATGAACTGGTCTACTCACCCAATCTTCTTTGGCCCCCCCACAAGGCCTTCATTCAGTGGGAAACTAACCATGATTTTAAGAATAATCGATCGAAAATTAGTCTGATGGGGGTGATGGGATTTAGGTATTTATAACCTCCCATCTACAGTTCTAACCCGTTGTATAGCAAGTGAAATGGACCACACATGATCAATGGATGCTTCCCATCAATGATATGATCTAGTTCCCTATAAAATTCAACCACATTAGGATCCCTAGGATGAAGAAATGAATAGTGGAAAAAATCAATTATAGGATAAATTTTCCTAGCTACTCTCCCATATATATATCTTTCACCAGAAACATCCACTCACAGATTAGAGCCGAAATGAATCTATCAGCCTAACTGTCAGCCACCTCTAATCCATGTTATTGTACCAATAGAACTATCACTGGATATCCTCTTTAATCATCCAATATGATCCTTCATATCCCTATTAGGGACCTTATGGAATGGTTCAAGGCCTTATTGGAATCTTCCTGGGACTCTCCCCACCTTCAACTAACACCCTCATAAGAATATATATAAAATAACCAAACCATTACTTAAAATGGATGCCCCTTGTAATATTCTTGTCATTGTTTGTTCCCATATCCTCATCCAGAAACACTTTATCAAGATATGGAATCATCTATTTATATTCCAATGATTTTTCTATCGGAAGGAATTGGTTGAAAATTTCCCCAATAATTGGAAATTTGGAATTCTGATGTAGATCTCAGAGTATTATTCAAAATTGTTGATGGTGAAGATGAAAATTTTTGGTGCCTATTGAGAATCAACTGAATATTTTGTTCATGAAGTCCTATGGATTATATATTTTGAATTGGTAAGCACAAACAACTTCATAAAATCCCTCTCACCTCAGCACCATCCCATACACTATTCACCACACACCTACTAGGTATGCTAATGCCCATTCATATATTATGTTTCATTCTTGATGTATATGCCATTAATTGATCCTCCATTTCTTTGGGTTTCCAATACATACCTTTATGATGATTCGATATGGTGGCATGGATGTTTCTTCCTCCATCGGTTTCCCATCGATGTTGTTGAGGTGATTGTATACACAATTAGTAGTGATGTTTTTGTGAATATTCCAAATATGGCCATCAACATCCCTATAATAATGATATTTCCTAGGTAGGCCACTAAATAAGTAGGCCAGTTTATCAATTCTTTCTTATGGGATGAAAAAGTCATCCCCAATCCATATCCATGAACTATCAACCTTTTTAATAGAGTTAATTATTTCATAGAATCAGAATGTTTTTTTAATCATGGATTATTGATGGAAATTTATCTGAAATATACTCCCCAATCACGATCTTTTTCAACAATTCACATCATCAGGAAGAATCTACATGGACCTCTATTGCATGTTCTTGAGAAACAATCTGATCTGATACAGGGTTTACATTTTTCACCATTCATCAAGATCCCCAGTGAAGATGTCTAGTTAATATATGGATTGTTGGGAACCTTTGGGATGTATGCAAGACACAAAGGAGTAGCAGATCAGGAATCTCAAGATCTATATAAGTGTGCTCACATGGAAAATGATGGTTAAAATATAGTTCATAGGGATGCATTCATAGGGTATAGGGTTTCATAAAATGAGAAGTCTGGAAAACTAATTTGTCGATATCTCATATGGAAAATAGGCATTATTACCCTATTTTTTGGAAATAGCTAATCGAGAATCATGGGGTCCTTAAACTCCCTTATCTTCATAGAAAACTCACATATACATGCCCTGTGCCTATCAACATAAACATGGCTTGCTGTTCCAACATTGGTTTTTAGCAATTTACCCTAAAAAACCAACAATCATTTTCCCTTATACAACAATTTTAAGTGGTAGGGAATATTTTGGTTTTTAAATACATGATAATGGAGAAATAGATAATTTCATGTCTTATTCGAATGTAATTCGGACAAAAAATGCCCCAAAACTCACCAGAGGACTCTATCTCATGAAGCTCTTTTATAGCGATCCCTCTACAACATGCGTGTTAACAGGGTGATGTTAAATCTATGTGTTTATAATGCTCTGTGACCATGCGATCAGCATTGAATGTATCACCATGAGTCTGACGGATCGCCTCAACATCGTGGAATAATTTTTTCATCACTGTTCACCCCACAACCATCAGAAGCCTCATTACATAAAATATGTAACCCACCGTCTCATCAAAATGATTTTTACCGTGAGCTATAAAATTTTGGGGGCCATCTCATGAAGCTCCCAAGAACCCTAAACAAAACCAAAAATAATTGATTTCACAAGGTACATTAGATCCATGAACATAACATAACTGTTTTGATATTCTACATGTTATAGAAAGTGACCCATGATCTAAGATGGTATTTTAATTATAATGAACCTTATCCTCATGAAGTCCCATTTCATAATGATTCTCCTCTTCTTAGGCCCCATAGATACAATGACCCCTCCCATATACGATCATCTTTTACTACGTGTTTTTATTTCCTAGACCCTCGTGTTGTGTCCCTTATTGCGATTTTCATCCTCTTTCAATCAAAATATTTACACAATTTTATTTTTCTTCTTGGTAAAACAATTATCACATGGTTCCCATTACTACCCACATGTCGATCCTAATTTATTCAAGAATTTATAATTTATTATATTCCCCAGTTATGTTCGGGTACCAATTATATATGTCAAAGGGTTTAGGATAATATATTCCATGTCTATGTTAAATTACATTAATCTAAAAAGGTTCATCGTCCTCAATAGATGATGTTAATTTATTATCTCTACCCATGCAATGCACATTGTTTTCAGAATCTCTAAAATTAATTAGGTCTATTGGTATCCAATGTAGTTAGATCTTAATCATAATACTAAAGTTTAATGACATCATCATCATACAGAATGAGATCCACTTGAGCTATCACTCATATTTTAAGTCCCAATTTTCGTCTCCTCGGAACCTCATAGAGAATAATCTCGTCATCACCACTAATTTATATATATTTATCGACACTATATAATGGTCTACTACTACCTCTTTTTTCTCACACTGACAAAGACACACATGGGATAATAGAATTACTGTGTCAAAGACACCATCTTGTCCTTCTTTCTTTGTATGTCTCATTTCCCATACAATGTAAGTGAGTTTTCATCCCTATCATATAAACATGTATTGTAGGAAGCCACAACGAGGTTTAATCCTAACCAATTGTAGGATATGGATCTCCTTTATAGAGATATACCATCATGATATGACATCTTCCCTTTTTAGGAACACATCCATTGGATCCCCCTCGTAGAGGGGTTCTGATCCATTTTTCATCACTTCATCCATCACCTCACCCTTATCCAAGTGATATAACTTCATCCTCCACTATAAATTTGTACCGTTAACCATAAGTAATCCATATCATGTCATAGGGACTACAACCATGTGTAATACTCATTTCACACCCATAGAACTACATGGTTTTTCATCCATTTCTTCTATAATGGATACGTAGGAAGCCTCCCCAATATCGAAGATCGGTACCATCATATAAATGTCATTCATTTTCATCTTTAATGTATCATTTTAAATTGAATGATATATTGTAACACCTCATGCTTCCATGGTAGGATTCTCTTTGAATAATATTATAGTGTGTGTTGTACGCAACATCGAGTTCTAACATACCACAACCAATCAAACTAGCTGGTATGAATAGTAATACCATCTTTTTGAAATTTTATAAATTTTATCTTTCAAAATGGACTTCATTTTAGGATTCGAAATATAGAAAATAGTTTTGGCTGAATTTTTGGTATTTTTCTGAAAAAATTCAATTTTTGATGAATAGTGAAAACCACAGAGTTATTGTTTAAAACCGACTTTTAATCTAAAAAATTATTTATTTTATTTAAATTTATTTAAGATAAAAATAGATACATAATACCTATATAAGTTTAATGTTATTCATTGGAGTTAGTTTATAATAATTTTAGGTATATAAATATTTTGATAATCATTTTACCGTCTTTTACCCACCTCCTATGAGCATTTGAAAATTTACATAAATATTAATTTTACTGCTTTTGTGAGTTGAATTTCAAAAATCTGAGTGATGTGGTTGATATCATTATGAATTGTTTGGTTCAATAAGATGATAATAGTTTTTGGTGAATAGTAACTTTTTACTTTTATTTACCACGGTTAAATATAAATAGGGTTTTAAGGGTAAAATTGATATTATTATTACCCTAACACATGTCTTAATTCTATTGGATAAGTGTAATTCGACGAAAAACAGTCTTAGGAATAAAATATAGACCTTTAGGTCCACATAGATTAGATTAGGATAGTTATTATTAATTAATTAAAAGAAAAGTTAGAAGTGTTAAATTCAAGGTTTAATATCTAAACCATTTTTAATATAGGGCTACAAAAAAGATAAATTGGACTATAATTATTTATTAGAATTATAATAATATTTCCTACATAATGGTATTTTATTTATATTTTTTTAACATTAATTATTTAATTTATTTATGACACAATAATGATGTTGCAATTCTCTAATTAACGAAATATTAAATTAAACTATATTATAAATATACAAATAAATGTAATCTGACACTTTTTATAAATTACACTAATTTTATAGTTAAATATGACACGTTAGGGTCGGTTTGATGAATTTTTTTCGAATTAATAGTGCTGTTATGATTTTAGAAAAAGAAAAATACCAAATAATTTCAAAATTGACATAAAAGTGTTTTTAAAACAAATATTATATTAGTAAATGATATTATATTCCACAAAATCTACGGTTCGGCCAAAATACATATATAATGCTATGTGTATCATTAATTAACCACTTGGGGTCTGCTTTGTTGTTATAAAATGTTTATTAACCATATGATATAAAATTACTAAGAGACATGATAAATGTCAAACTATTTAAATTAAGAGTTAAATCTAAATTATAAGGTCAATATAGTGACCCTAACCTATAAAAAACTATTTTTTGAGTTTTTATCGACCCATACCCACCTTAGATTTTAAATAACTCATTTTGGAGCAATTATAAACTGAAAATTCTTTTATGATAAAATAGTATTTCTTGCTTTTCTTAAGGTGCCCCTCACCCCTCTTATAAAAGGAAACCCCACCTTCTCTCTAATTCACATCATCAAAGTAATTTGGCTCATCCAAACCCTACCCAAATACACTCTTAACTATCCTCCCTTCATCTTATAGGCATTTATTTAGTCATAAAACCAACCTAAGGATCCCTTTTGATCAAATCAAAAGGAAGAACTCGAAGAAGAGGTAAATATTTCATCACCCCTTTCAAGTTCTTTTATTATTCTACTCCCTCTTTCTTTGTTGTTTCCATTATAAAAAAATAACTCAAGTAACTTCAATATACTGTGAGGTTATTATAAATACGTTAAAACCATATTCATTATTCTATCCATTATTTGAATGACATGTCACCATACGTGTGTACGTACGGCTTACCATCTTCACGTCGTGGTGTAATTGTTATTCAATACATTATTATTTGGATGTGTATAAAATAGATTTATAATTGATGTAAATAATAAATGTAACAAGATTATTATTCTGTATATATGATATAAAATCCATTTATCAATTATTTTAATATCAAAATAATGATATTGCCACCTGTGCGTACCTACGGATTACCGTCTCCACGAACGCGATGAGATTCATTCCCCATCGTATCCATTCAAGACTAATGTTCAATTAATGATTAAAAATAATATATAAAGACTTAATATCATTCTGAATATGAATAAGATACAACATATCCATAACAAATATTACTTACGTAACACAACATATAAGGGGAAATACATCAGTTAACACCAGAAATGACAATAATACTAAAATATTTTTAACAATACAATATTAAAAGATCATATATGATATTATATTATTGTATATGATTCGTTAATAATTTAATAACAATTATTTAACCATTATACAGGAGGTTAACTTACCCTCTTCCATGGAAAAATACAAGGTAAGGCTTAATTTCACAATCTATTTATTATACGAGGTTGTTTTTACGTAAGTATCTGTTATGACCTATTTATCATCCACATATATGTTTCTAAAAAATGTATTCCAAAACATTTTTAATATTTACTAAACTATGGTTTAATGTAATTTTTACACTTTTTTGAATATTTATATAATGGTTTGAAAGGAATATTTATGTCATTTTCCAAACAAGGTACATTGTGAGATTTTCGACAAAATTATGGTTAGAATGTTTTTTAACTTCTATGGCGGTTGCGGCTATTTTCTGCCATTATAACATTGTAAAATATTCCCTTACAATATTTTAATAATATTTTCAAGATAATTTTTTTTTAAATTATTTCAAAATAGAAAGAGATATTTCTCTAAAAAATGTTTGGATTTCATCTATGTCAACAATCTTTGATAGATTTTAAGATTATTTGAAGTTGATTTAATATGATACAAAAATTACATATTGTATTGAAGTTTTTCTGATATGTTTTTCTATGGATGTGTTATTTTCATACCATTCATGGTTTATTGATAAAGTATTGACATTTCATATGATAGTTTTAATACAAATGTTTATGTTTTCTTTAAACATTTTCATATGAGCAATGCATTGGACTTAGTAAATGACGGGTAGATCCCGCTATAGCTCTTCGATGCATCGGTCTATCTCATGAGAAAAAATAGTGTCTTGGCACAAGGCCATGACAAAATCATATTTATAGTCTTGGAACAAGGCCTTGACTATGTGGTTTTGAATGTCTGGTATTATGCATTCCATCATTATAAAAGTGGTTATTGATATTGAATGTGACATTTCTACTAGAAAAATATCAATGAGAATAAGTAAATGTAATTATTTGATTTTATCATTGACGTATTATGCTTAAGTACAATTTTAAAAAGGATTTTGTTTTAGTCTTATTCATTGCTTTATATTTTAATGATTATTTATTAATGTTTCTGCTATATTTTTATCCATACTGAGCTTTTGAGCTCACTACTTTCTATATTTATTTTTCCCATGATGTGAAGATTTATTTTATGACTGACCTGCAAGGATAGTCTGAGGTGATATGTGTGTGGTCCATGGAAACAATGTTGTTGTAGTTTTCCATTTTAGGATGTAATATAACCCTTATCAATGTTTCTATTACTTATTTGGGTACTAATCTAATTGGTCTTTTGAGACATGATATTGTTTTATCATGCCAATGATACGAAATAATGCACAAACTATCTGGATTCTAGGGTCGAGGTGTTACAGTTGGTATCAGAGGATGTTTAGTACAATCCTTGGAAACTATATTTATATAAACTCTTATTAGAGAACATAGCCCTGAGATAGACTTTCATGATTAGTATAAAATAACATCCTAAAATATTGGTATTGTGGAGGTTTTGTGCTTTTTCAAAGAAATGCTTCCCTGTAAGGATAGGAGCAGGTAGAGGCGGTTTTTTCACAGATTTACCTAGGGGTAAATCCCAAAAGTACTGCTTTGAGCTAGAGTCGAACGGGAACGGGTGAACGACAATGGGCCTTGTTGCACTCTTGTTTACAACAATCCCTGCGGATATGCTAAGGATAATTCTCATTTTATTTACAAACCATTATAAAGGTATTATGAGTATATACTTCCTCAATGAAATCATTTTTTATGATTTTGGATTTTATCCATAATGTGTTCCATTTATGATAAGTGTTTTACATCATTGGAATTATGTATTTCGATTCATAAACTAATCTAGTTTATGCCATTGTTTATAAATAGCACGTAGTGGAACGAATGGGAACCATATCAATGCACACACTCCATGATGGGATTTCCCTCTTAATCAAAATTATTATAGTGGAGCTGGTGATGCAACAGGTGCTGATCAGCTAATCACCATACTAGAAAAACTCACTCAGGTTATGAATAATAACCTTACCTGTATGGAGAACCCTAATCCGTAGCATGGAGGAACACTTTTAGATCTCTTCATGTGGAAAAAACCACCAACATTTAATTGGGGTACAAATCCAATAGTAGTTTAGAGATGGATAAATTTCTTAGAAAAAATATTCTATGCCTTGGGGAGTAGCGAATGGGAAAAAAATTTCATGGTAGTTTACCACCTCACTAGAGATGTTGATCAATGGTGGTCATTTATTCAAAAAAAAGGTAGATGAGGAATTATAAAATATGAAAAGGAGGGTGTTCAAAAAGATTTTCTTAGAAAAATACCTTCATCGTGACCATCTAGTGGATATGGAAAGGAAATTTTTGAGTTTAAGGAAAAAGGAGGATTGAAATATTGCCAAGTATGAATATAACTTTACTAGGTTAGTGAGTAATTCTATAGATTAGATATGTAACCCAAAAAGTAAGATTTATCATTTCATTGATGGGTTAAAACTATTTATCGGTTGAGCATTAGTATCACAATCCTTCTCATTGTAAGAAGATATTGTCTCATGTTCTATCATGACAGAAAAAGAATTCTCTGAATCTTATGACATTAAAGTAAATAAAGAGAAGAATATATCTATAGAACACACTGGAATTGGAAATACGTAGATGAAGATAAAAGTTTAATATACATCCTGCAGTATATGTCAGAAAAAACACCCTGGTACATTTCTAAATGGAATGAGAGTCTGTTAAAATTGTGATGAAAAAGGCCACCAAGATTTTGATTGCAAAGGGAAGAAAGACATTGTCGATTTTGAATGATACAATTTTAGAGAAATGGGGAATTATGCCAATGAATTTCTTATGCTTTAGAGGAACATACCTCAGAAAAGGACAAGGGATCAATGCCATGATTTTGCTATCACTACTATTGTGGTTAAAGCTCCTAAAGACGTAATGGAAGGTAATTTAATGGTTTCCTCAAGTTTAGACAATGCATTATTTGATTCTGGATCATCACATTGTTTCATATCTTCCCAGTTTTCTATGAAAATTAGATGTTTCCAATTTTATTTAACAAGGGAGTTGTCATTCAAAACTCTTAATGGATGTATCATTGCAATAATGTTTTCTGAATCAGTTACTATTAAGGCATATAAACGTTATTTATCTTCTAATCTAATCATCATACCCATGCTTGAATTTGATATAATATTTGGTATGGATTAGAATTCAAACCACGATGCGAAAATTTATTGTACGAAAAAGGAGGTTAAATTTTTTTATGCTGATAAGGATTTACTTATATTTAGAGCAGAAACGTCACCACCTAATTCTTATCTGGATCCGCCCCCAATAGCTCAACTAAATTCAATTATTGGGGAGGAAGAGAATGAAATAAGTTTGGGTGAGGAAAATAATTATCAAATAGAGGATGTACCTATAGTGCAAGATTATGTTGATGTATTTCTAGAGGATTTACCTGGACATCCTTCAGAACGATAAATTGAGTTTTCCATTGATTTAATTCATGGTTTAAGGCCCATATCAAATACCCCTTATAGAATGGACACTGTATAATTAGTGGAACTAAATAAATAAATAGAGGAAATTGGTAATAAGGGATTTATTTTCCCTATTATTTCTCTATGGGGCGCCCCTGTCCTTTTTGTTAAGAATAAATATGGATCTATGTGGTTGTGCATTGAATACTGGAAGATAAATGCTCTAACAAGAAAGAACAAGTATCTATGTCCTCACATTGATGAATTATTTGGCCAACTTCATGAAGTTTAATACATTTCAAAGATTGAACTTCGATCTGGATATCATAAATAGTTTGTGAAGAAGGAAGACATTCAGAAAACATAATTTCGAACGAAGTACAGGCATTACGAGTTTATAATAATGCCTTTTGGATTGATTAATGCACCCTATGTCTTCATGGATCTAATTAATTGAGTTTTTATGAAATATATTGATGACTTTGGAGTGGTAATTATTGATGATATATTGGTATACTCCAAAATCTACGAAGATCATGAAAATCAATTGCACATTATCGCGAAGAATATTAGAATACAGGAATTCTATGGGACGTTTAGAAAGTGTGAATTCTGGCATCCAGATATTTCTTTTTGTGGCCATATTTTCTCTAAGGATGGAATCTATGTTGATACTTATATGATCAAGGCAATCCATGAATGGCCAGCACCAATGAGTATAACTAAGGTACACTGTTTTATTTGTTTAGCAGGTTATTATCGACATTTCATCCCTAATTATTCCCTGTTGGATAGCACATTAACAATGATCACATGAAAATGGTTGAATTTGTTTGAAAAAATGAGTGTCTAGAATGTATTGAAGAACTGAATAAAAGATTACTCAGTTCTCTTATATTGACTCTACCATCGGGGAATTATGGGTTTGTCATTTATAGTGATGCTTCAAAGAAAGGACATGGTTGTGTCCTTATGCAGAATGATAGGGTTATTGCCTATGCATCAAGACAGCTAAAAAATCATGAGAAAAACTATCCTACTCATGATCTTGAGTTTGTAACTGTAATCTTTGCTTTGATTATTTGTAGACACTATCCCTATGGTGGAAAATGTGAGATATATACCGATCACAAGAGTTTGAAGTATATTTTCTCAAACAAAGAACTCAATATGAGGCAAAGGAGATGGCTTGAACTACTCAAGGATTATTATTGCACTATGCACTACCACCCGGGGAAGGCAAATATGGTGGAAGATGCTTTGAGTAGAATGGATCATGGAGTTCTAAAAAAGATACTAGTTGAAAAGGGTCCAATATACATGGATCTAGTAGAAATGGATATGAGAATCACCATGGAAGTTGAAACATGAATAACTTTTCAAATGGTTTCGAAACCATCTTTACTAGAATGGATAAAGAGTTCTCAGACTGGGGAAGAATAGTTTTAAAAGATGATTATGGATATGAATGATGCGAGATTGAGTGACTTTGTATATAAATATGGAATTTTGAAATTTGGGAAGAGACTTTGTGTTCTCGATATACCTGATCTAAATAGTTAATTGTTGGATGATGATCATAGTTACAATTTCTCTATACACCCTGGTAGCACTAAGATGTATAGTGATTTAAAGGAACATTTTGGTGCGACAACATGAAGAGGGGGATTGCTGATTTTGTGTCAAGATGAAGGAAATATCCAGGAGGAGTCATGAAACCTCTTCCCTTATCTGAGTGGAAATGGGATAATATTACGATAGACTTTTTCAGGGGACTACCAAAGACTCCTAGAACGAACGATGCAATATGTGTCATTGTTGATTTCCTTACCATGTCAGCACATTTTCTTGCTATATGATAAGATTTACCACTTGAATGTTTAAGAAGACTATATATTAATGAAGTAGTAAGACATATTTGAGTACCACTATCGAATGTTTCTGATCATGATCCACGTTATACATCATGATTATAAAAATTCTTCAGAAATCCCTGAATACTCAACTTCGTTTGAGTACAGCCTACCACCCCAAAACTGATGGACAATCAGAATGGACTATTCAAACCATAGAAGATGTGTTGAGATCATGGTCACTTGACTTTCAAGGTATGTGGGATCAATATTTACCTCTGGTGGAATTTTTCTATAATAATTTCTCCCATTAATGTATTCAAATGGCACGATATGAAGCGTTATATGGAAAGAGATATCACACACCAACCTGTTAGGATGTTGTTGGGAAAATAAAACTCATAGGCCTAGAACTTGTGGTGGAAATGAAGGAAAAGTTGAAGGTAATCCAAACCCACATCAAAGCAGCACTAAGTAGGCAGAAAATCTATACCGATAACTGAAGGAAGGATTTGGAATTTCAGGTATGAGTTAATGTTTTCTTGAAGGTATATCCATGGAAGGGTGTTATAAGATTTAGTTAGAAGGTAAAATTGAGTCCCAGGTACATCTAACATTTTGAAAATATAGAACCAATTGGGGTCTTAGCTTACCGTTTGGAAATGCCGCCAAGTCTCTCTAAAGTTCATAATGTGTTCCACATATCACTGTTGAAAAATACATGCCTGACCCAACCAATGTACTTACCTATGAGGAATTTGAAATGGAACATGATTTGTCTTATTTCTAATAGCATGTCAAGGTTCTTGATACAAGAGAACAAGTGTTGAGAAATTGGAACACTCGTTTGGTAAAAGTTCATTGGAGAAACCTTAAGATGGAAGAGGGAACGTAGGAACCTGAGGAACTAATGATGAAGAACCACTTGAGTCTTTTTATACATTAATATTCTATATACTTAAATTACAAAATTATTTGATAGAGGGGAGAATGTAACATCCCAAGCATCCATGGTGCGCTCCTCTTTGAATAATTCAATTGTGTGTGTTGTACGCAACTTCATGTTCTTACACACCACAACCAATCAAACTATCAATTATAAATAGTAATACCCACTTATTGAAATTTTAAAAATTTAATATTTCAAAATAAATATCATTTTTTTTTTCGGAATATCGAAATTATCTTAGGGTGGTTTTTTTATTTTTCTGAAAACATTTAATTCTTGATGAATAGTTAAAAACACCGAGTTATAGTTTAAAAACAAATTTTTATTTAAATAATTATTTTTTTTGTTAAAATTTATTGAAGGTATAAAATATATACATAATATCTATATATCTTCATTGTAATTAATTGGATTCAATTTATGATAATTTTAGATATATAAAAATATTATTGAACTTTTTACCATCTTTTACCCACATCCTAGGAGCATTTTAAAATTTACATAAAACATAATTTTACCAATTCTATGAGTTGAATTTCAAAAATATGAGATAAAGAGTTGTTATCAGTAAGAAAAATGTGGTTCAATAAGATGAAATTAATTTTTTGTGAATTCTAACTTTTTACTTTCATTTACCATGATTAAAAGTAAATAGGGTATTTAACGGTAAAAATGATATTATTATTACCCTAACACATGTCCTAATTCTATTGTTTAAGTATAATTAGACCAAAAACAACCTTATGAATAAAATATTATCCTTTTGGTCCACTTGGATTATATTAGGACTTTTATTATAATTTAATTCAAAGAAGAGTTAATAGTGTTAAATTTAATGTTTAATAAGTAAAACATTTTTAATATAGGTTTAAACATAAGATTAATTAGACTATAAATATTCTTTATAAATATAAAAATATTTCCTACATAATGGTATTTAATATATATTATTTATATATTAAATTGATTAATTTTTTTATGACGCAATGATGATGCAGTAATTACCTAATAAATAAAATATTAAATTAATTGATATTATAAATATCAAAATAATTGTAATTCCAGAAATTTTATGCATTAAACTAATTTTATATGATAATATTACATATTTGGGTTTGTTAGTTAATTTTTTTTGAAGTAATAATTCTTTTATGAATTTAGAAAAAAAAAATATACCAAATAGTGTCAAAATTGACATAAAAGAGTTTTTAAAATAAATATTATATTATTAATTAATATTATATTCATAAATATATAAGGTTTGTCCAAAAGAAATATATATTGATAGGTGTATCATTAACTAACCACATGGGGTACTTTTGGAAGTTTATATTATATTTATAAACCATATAATATAAAAATACAAAGAGACATGGTAAATGTCAAACTATTTAACTAATAGTTAATTCTAAAAGAAAAGGTTAATATAGTGACCCAAACCAATCTAGAACCTATTTTTTGAGTGTTTTTAGACACATACACACCTCATACTTTAAATAATTAATTATGGAGACATTATAAATATAAAATTATTTTATTATAAAATAACATTTATAGCTTTTCCTAAGGTGCCCCTCACCCCTCTTATAAAAGGCCTCTCACCCTTCTCTCTAATTGACACCTTCAAAGCAATTTGGCTTGGAAAAACCCTAACAAAATAACCTCTAAACTGTCCTCACTTAATCCTAGAGTCCTTATTTTAGTCATAAAGCCATCCTATGTAGCCCTTTTGATCAAATCAAAATAAAGAGCCCGAAGAAGAGGTAAATATTCAATCACAACTTTCAAATTCATTTCTTCTTCCACATTCTATTTCATTGTTTTTTCTATTCTAAAATAATATCTATATTATACTATATATACTGTGATTTTATCATAAATATTATACAACCATATTCATTATTCTATCCATCCTTTGAATTACATGTCACCATATGTCCGTACGTACGGCTTACCATCTCAATGTCATGGTGTAATTGTTATTAAATACATTATTATTTGGAAAGTTATAATAATGATGTATAATTGTTTTTAATAATATATAAAACATGATAATGATCCATTATATATGATATACCATCCAATTATCTGTTATTTTAATATCAAAAGAATGATATTGTCGCTCTTGCATATGTATGGATTACAGTCTCCATGAACGTGATGAGATTCATTCCACATCGTATCATTTCAAGACAAATTTTCATTTAATGTTTAAAAATAAAGTTTAAAGATTTAATCTAATTCTGAATATGAATATGATACATCATATCCATAACAATCATTACTCACGTAACAAAGCATATTAAGGGAAACAAATCAGTGAACACCAAAAACGGTAATAACACTGAAATATTATTAACAAAGAAATATTAAAAGATCATATATGATATCAAATCAATTTATATTTTTAATGTATAATTTAATAACAATTATTTCACCATTATACAGGTGGTTAACATACCCTCAACCAAGGAAAAGTATAAGGTAAGGTTTAATTTCACAATCTCTTTATTATCCGAGGTTGTTTTTATGTAAGTTTCTACTAGGACATCCTTATCAAACACATCCATGCCTTCTAAAAAATTATTCTAAAATATTTTTACTATTTACTATACAAGGGATAAAGTCATTTGTATCCTTGTTTTACTATTTATAAAATGGTTGGAAAGCATTCTTTTTTTCATTTTCCAAATAAGGTACCTTATGGCCTTTTGTCAAAATTAAGGTAAGAATTTTTTTTATCTTATAAGGAGTGTGTAGCTATTTTCTGTTGTTATAAAATCATCAAAGCTTCCCATTAAAGCATATAATAATATTTTCAAAATAAATTTTTTCATAAATTTTTTCAAAATTTAAATAGATGTTTCTATAAAAATTGTTTTGATTTCATTTTTGTCATCATCCTTTGATGAATTTTAAGCTTATTCGAAGTTGATTTATTATGATACAAAAATTCCATATCTTATTGATGGTTTTGTGATATGTTTGACTATAGATGTGTTATTTTCATACCATTCGTGGTTTATGGATATAGTATTGACATTTTGTATTCTAGTTTTAATACGAATGTTTATGTTATGTGTAAAACTTTTCATATGTGGAATGCAATCGACTTAGTAAGTGATGGGTGGAGCACAATATAGCTTCTTGATGCATCAATATGTCTCATGAGACAATCTAGTGTCTTGGACGACGACCATTTCAAAATCATATTTGTATTCATTGCACAAGGCCTTGACTATGTGGTTATGAAAGTCTGGCATTATGCATTCCATCATTATGAAAGTGGATATTGATATTGAATGTGATTATTAGACTAGTAGAATATCCACTTTAATAAGTAAATGAAATTATTTGATTTTATCTTTGCCAAATTATTATGGAGTTCATGTTTATAAAGGATTTTGTTTTAGTCTTATACATTTCCTTAAATGTTAATTCTTATTCATGAATGTTTCTACTATATTGTTATCCCTACTGAGCATCTGAACTCAGCCCTTTCTATTATTTATTTTTTCCTGGATGCGATGAAGTATTTTATGACTGGCCTGCAGGGATAGTCTGAGGTGATATGTGTGTGGACCAAGGAAACAATGTTGTTGTAGTATTCCATTTTATGATGTAATGTAGAGACCGTATGAATGTATCTAGTACTTACAAGGCAGTTAAACTAATTGGTCCACTAAGAGTTGATCTTTTGTGGTCATTCCATTGATTCATAATAATGCATCGACTCAGGACTTCTGGGGTCGGGGTGTAATAGATATGATAACTATGTGGTCTCTCATCTATTCCTTCAACAGAAGGGAAAACTCTCTCAGGTTCAAGCCCCATTATCCATTCCCATTATAGTATTTTCCTCAATTCAATAAATCTCAAGAGGATCATGTTTGAACACAGAGGTCACAATTCCATTGGGACCCTATCCATGCTTCCCATTCTCATGCTCAACCTCCTCAGGATTCCCATTTACCCTTCTCAAATACATATGTTTTGATGCATGTATTCGAAGTAGGGTACACAAGATACATCCCTGAGGTTCTATCCCAATTAATGCTAATTTATGGTTCTCCCTCGTAGGGATGTACCATCATGATTTAAGATATTACATTTAAGGTAAAACATAACCCTGATCGACATCCCTGACATTTTTTGATCCATCTTCCATTACTTTTCCCATCACCTCACCCTTATCCCATTGAGATAAATTCATTCACATACGTCTATTTGGGCTACTATCCCAGAATATGCGACAACATGTCGAAGGGCCTCTAACAATGAGTATGCCTCGACCCTTCAAACTATATAGGTTTTGATCCAAATATTTAATACAATGTACAGTAGAAACCACACAATGGTCTAAGATTAGTAACATCATTTTCACGCCGATTCATTGTCATCAATATCATATGATGTTAAACTGTAACTGATTGTTGAATAACATGGATTTTGATTGATTCATTATACAAAGGGTACATAGTAATCACACCCATTTTTGAAGCACCATTATTCATTCACATCCTTGAATTTTCCTCATGTCATTATTTCTTCAGAGGATCCGGCCTTAACATAAAGGTCGCAGTACCATTGAGTCCCTATCCATGCATTTCATTCTCACATTCCTTATTTCTAGGTGTAGTACCACTAATTTCTGGTAAGTAACCATTTCCTAGTGTATTTATGGATATAATTTATAAAGGCGAAATATGGGAGATTATAGTGACCTTTAAATATGTTTTGGGGGCCAAATGAACAGAGCATGATATGCACACGGTTTCTCCATTCCATGTATTAATATTAGTAAAAACTGCGTGTAAGGCTATATTTTAGGGAGAGAGCCTCAGAAAAATGTGTGCAAAATTAGATAATATTTGAAAAGAACTCATATTAGGGTCTTTCTATATAGTATATAACAAATGGTTGGTGCACAGTTTTCCTAACCATGCAAACTAATCATGCGTGTAGTTAAAATGACATCCTAAAAAAAGGGATCTCACATGTTTTCCCTATAACAAGATCATTTTGGAACCTAAATGTCCATAATTAAATATTTAACTCCATTGATGGTTTTGGAACTTATCATATTCATTTTGGAATCAACCAGGATCTCTCCCTTAGCATTTTCATGAACGATTCTTCCGATAATTGATGTTCATCATCGTTCTGGTCTCGTCTCATAGATCTACTTTACCTATCCTCATTCTTTTTTAGATATAAGCAAATTATCTGTATATATTTGTTATAGTATTTTATATATGATGAGATTTGGGTTATTTTATGGAATGAAAAGTGATCTATGTCTGTTTTAAGTGAGTTTCAACACCGTTGTGTGAGAATTCTTTGTCCGTTGTCAGTTTTCCTCAAATCCTTTGAGGTATTCGGATTTACTATCATCTCATCATGCTAGAATATATATAATTTGTTTCAAATTGAGTATAATGAAACTATTTATTGAAAAACATTGTTCTAAACATGAAATATATAACTCTAGTGATGATTTATCATTTTTGGTAGATTTCTAAAATCTTAATAAATTGATATGAAAACTTTTTTACTTTCATAAAACAAAAATGGTGATTTTAAAAGGTTGATTTTCTAGAACATCTAAATGGTTTTATTGGGAATTTGTTTTCAATAAAAATACTTCTTACAGAAATGAGTTGGCATTGTAATGGTTTTGATGAAAAATTGTATTCAATAATTTTTTTTATTTGACGGGTTGTTTTGGCCTGATCGTTGGGCATGTGTTGTATGTGTGTTAATGTTACATATACTGGGATTGGATGAAATATGAACATGTTATTTTTTCCTAAGGGTTAATGGAACATTGTATACAATTACATATTTATGACATGTTAGATCGATGAGAAACTTCTCAATAGTATGGAACATTCGTAGTGATGCATGCATGCTTGGTTGTGTGATGTTTTGGAATTGTTTGGGTATGAAATGTTATATTGAGATAAGGTTTTAAGTTTTAGTTTTATAATTCCTCTAGAAAAATAAATTGTTGATTTTTTTACAATTATAAATTTTTTCTTTAGGTTTAATATTTTTTGGAATAATATTTATATTTATATATAAACTATTTTTGGGAAATTGTTTTACAAAAAAAATATTTTATAAAATTGTTTCTAAATCTTTAGTACTGGTGGCCTGAGTATTGAAGTCATACAGGAAGAACTACTAACTATTATACTTAACTCTAAATTGGATTTTTTTTTATTTTGTCGATGCTAACATCTAGGACATTGGAAAAAGTAATGTATCAAATGTTGTTAGAACCACCTCATGATACATGGATCGTTCGGTGATTGTGAAGCTTGTAGTTTGTAGAGCATGATGTTTTGTAGTGTTTTCAAAATCATTAGTTTCTCTTCTTCTATTCACTTTTAAAATTGTTTAGTCAAACATTGTAACATACTTTGGAGTTGTTATGATATGAATAATGTAGTTCTGTTGTCTCGAGTTGTTGTATGCATCATTTAACGAACAAATTGGTTATGGTTTGTTAGTTTAATGGATTGTTTACTAAAGGATAAATCATTCCCAACTTCTATTTTAAACCCCTATCCCTTTATTTCCATCCATTGGTCTCTTGGGGATGTTGCTTAAGGCCATGTAATGACACATTCTACTCTCAAGAAATTGGGAATGAGCTTATCATTAAAAATGTTTTCATCTTGTTTGGTAAATGACTAACAAGTAGGTGTAACATTCATGGACTTTTTGTTGATTCATTATTTTCTATTCTATGGTTTTTGATCATATAAAAAACTAGGATTTTATGTAATTGAAATGTATAACATAAAAGGATGTATCTAGACCGTTTAAGATGAACTTCATGTTACTAGGGTGTTGGGTACATATGCATTTTGGAGACACATATAGGATACTGTAATCTCATAGTCATGATTTTATCCAATGAAGTGATCATCTCATGCATTAGATGAATCACTTCTCACTTGGATTTCATATTTCATTTCCTGTAATGATAAATGATCTTGTGAGAAAGATGTAAATTTTTTATAATGCGGATTTTTTTTTCAAATGATTGTTTTTGAAAAGAGGCTACTTGCTGTATTTTGAAAATGGACTTATTCTCAAAAGTAAGAATGAATTTTTCATATAATGGTTGAATTTTAAAATTTCGTTTTTGTAAAAATATTTGTTATAGTCGTTGGTATAGAATTTGAAATACAATTCCAATTGTTTATACAGAGAGAGACTTATAGAGTTTGTTTTTTATTTTGAAAATTGATCATGGTAGGTGTTGTAGGACCCAAATGAATGAAACTACGAAGAATTTGACTGCACCTCATACACAGGTCAACCATGAACTAGTTCAGAGAATCATCCTATAATTTTATGTCATGGACATGGGTAACCATAGGGATGCACCACGGCATGTCGACCATTCCATCAAGTTCAAGAAACAAAATCCTCCCATATTCTGGTGAGATTGTAATCCTGATAAGCTGGTGGTAAGGCGTAGTTGGATGAATCCGATCTTTTAGTTCATCAACACACATATGGATATAATAGTCAAGATAGAGACATACATACTTTATGTTCTTTCCATCCAGTGGTGGGAAATATTTTATCATGATAAAGATGATCAAGGGTTTAATTCGGGGGATTTTGAGAAAATTTTTAATAAAAAATTTGATCCTCAAAATTTCAAGATCCATTAGTCAACATACCAATTTAGCCAGATGTAGGAGAATATCATTGTCACAGATTATGAAACTAAATTCATGAATTTGGAATTCACTGCACACGAATTTGTAGAAAGTGCATCCCTATGGGCGCATATCTTCGAATTATGGATATAATAGAAAATTCAATCTAATATTTTTGTTCTCTATATTAATGATAAGTCAATGATGGTGAACAGAGTGATGGTGGAAAATTGAGACATATCAAGAGCTATTGGAGGAGGATATATAATGATCTCTTCAAGAAATGTTGGAAACCACAGTGATGAGAGAAATCCAAATAGTGATACCTATATCCAAGGTGGGGGAGGGAACCATAATTCAAAAGCTAGATTAGTAAATATTCCTCCACGACCATATATCCATGTGGTATTCTACCAATGATGTTCTTTTCACCCCAAAAATAGGGAGTGTACAACACCACCAAGAGCATGACATACTTGCAAAAATATGGGATTCCTTATGATCTTTTGTTGTAGTTCTCCGAGTGTGGGTTATCAAGACACATATTATGTGTCACAAGCATTGTATGCTTCGAAAAGACAAGGCCATCATAACCCTCCTCAATAGTAGAGAAAATCTAAAAATTGTGATTCATAAGATACCATGACTCCGCATCAAGGGAAATATCAACAAGGCAATAAAAGGAAGAGTACATAGAAGAAGAAACTGTATGGATCATAGTTGATGGTTACAATGATCAGGATTTGCCATCAATATTTAGAAGTAAAATTAGTTTTAATTCTACATTTATTCATGTACTCATTGATAAAGGTTTGTCACATTCCTTCATTTCTTAATGTGTTTTTGAAATGCTTTGTTGAAAATGTGAAATGATTCCTTATATGATAAAACTATAAACTTCCCTAACTAAAAGAGAGTGTCAAGCATTTGTGTGTGTAGCATGTGATATACATTTGATGGAATAGAGATGAAATGGAACATATATTTTTTTGTAGATAGTTGTCTATGATTTAATCATGGTTATGGATTGGATGAAAAATATCAAGGCTCACATCAAATTTTAAAAGTGGGAAGTTAGTTTCATGATTGAGGACAATGTTGGACATATCTATTAAGTAGATAAGGTGGTATAGAATGGTGAAACAGGAATGTTCTCACCAGTTTCTTGAAAAATAATTTACCATTTTGTGGTGCTGAATTCAGAATCATTGGAAGAGATCCATGATGTATATTTTCCATTAGTGGTGGATAACACTCTCGACATCATTCAGATAAAACTTTTAGGTTTAACACATATATTGGAAATGGAGTTTAAGATTTAACCCTTTCTGGGGACTAGTCGTATTATAGTTTCATCTTATAAGTTGTAACCAATAGAGTTATTGGAATTTAATGTGCAGTTGGAGGAGGTTGAAAGATAGGATTTCATTCGGCCAACTACAACACTGTGGACAACCCTGGTCTTGTTTGTGAAGAAATCCCATGTAACTCTTCAGTTGTGCATTGTTTATCATAAGCTTCACCATGTTATGATAAATAATCAGTATCCACATACACACATTGATGATCTATTTGATCAATTGAGGAGAGATCATTGATTTTATAAAATTAACATTTCGATTAGGATATAATCAATTCTGCATTTGAAAGGAAGAAATTCTGAAGGCAGATTTTAGAAGAAGATATGGCCATTGCGAATATGTAGTCATTCCTTTCGGTCACATGAGTTCACATGTAGTATTCATGGATTTATTGAATAGGAAATTTTAGCAACATCTTGACTCTTTTATTGTGGTGTTTGTAGATCACATATTGGTGCATTCATAGAAAAGGGACGAGCATGAGAAACACCTAGTGATAGTGTTTAGAATATTGAGATATCACCTTTTGAATGCCAAACTATCTAAGTGTGATTTTTGGATGTAGGAAGTACGCTTTCTTGACTATTTGATATCAAAAATAGGTATTTTAGTGGATCCTGAAAATATAGAATCTACGATGTTGTGGCCACAACTAGAAAATTAATTTGAGATACGATGTTTTATTAGACGAGCTGTTTATTGACTATTATTTTTGTATTATTTCTCACAGCTAGCCTCATCAATGAAATCGTTGACCAATAAGAATAATCCATTCCAATGGATAGAGGAATTTCAAAAGTCTTTCTATGCGTTGAATGTTCGTCTAACTTCAGCACTTATCTAGATTTATTTAGAATCAGGGCTTGGATATGTTGTATACATTGATGCTTCGGGATTACGGTTGGGTTGTGTTCTTTTACAAGGAGGCCATGATGTAGTATATGGATCATGGAAGATTAGAGTGAATGAGAAGAACTAACCAACACATAACTTTGAATTAGAAGCAGTCATTCATACAATGAGAACATGACATAATTATCTCTTCGGTGAGAAGTTTATTGTGTTCACAGAACACATAATCTTGAAACAAAATTTCTCATAGTGAGATTTAAATACGAGGAAAAGGGGATGAATGGAGTATCTCCAAATGTTTGACATTGAGTTAATGTATACACTGGGAAAGGGTAATTCAGTAGAAAATGCATTGCACAGAAAGTAATATTCTTGGTTAGATAAAGATGCCTTAGATGAATGACAGTTGATATATATACTAGCCAAGAAACATGTGGAATGGGAATACCAATGTGATGTTGCAGTTTTTATTTCATATATTATTATTCATGATTTGGTAAACATGGATATAAAGGAAGAATCATAAGATGAATAAAGCCATGTTATGAGTTCAAAACTCAATGGTGGGGAGACCATTTAGTGTTGGTATCTTGAAGAGAGTTCAATTTGGTGTTTCAAATATCGAATGGTTTTACTTTTGTATTTTCATGTAAAAACCCTCTATGATTAACACCATTCTAGATGGTATGTACATCTAGGCACACCGAAGATATATAAAGCATTGAGGGCATAGGTTTGATGGAGATGCATGAAAAAAAGGTGGTCAAGTTCATCCCATGGTGCTTAACATGACAACAGGATAAAGCATATCATCAGATACCAGAAGGCATCTTATAGTTTGTTACATTTCTAATTGTCGAAACGGTATAAGAAAGCAATGGATTTTGTAACATGTATCCCAATAATGGTTTATAATCATGATTCCATATGGGTGATAGTTGACCAGCTTATAAATTAGTCCCAATTCATTCAATTTCATGAAAATACAAAGGTAGAAGATCTTTCTTAAATATACATCAAATAATTGGTAAAGAGACAAGGCGTACCAATGTCAATACTCATATAAAGTGATATAAGGCTCACTTCATATTTTAGGAAATCCCTATAGAAATACCTTGGCACACAATTTAATTTGATCATGACTTATATTCCTCAGATGGATGGGAAATTCAAATAGACGATAAAAATGTTGGTAGATATATTGTGGGCTTGTGTAATAGATTTTTATGGCTCAGGATAGGAGCACATACCTACTGTGGAGTTCTCAT
Source organism: Viscum album (assembly GCA_963277665.1). Taxonomy (NCBI): domain Eukaryota; kingdom Viridiplantae; phylum Streptophyta; class Magnoliopsida; order Santalales; family Viscaceae; genus Viscum; species Viscum album. Next base: position 394,299,053 of record OY728161.1, read on the forward strand.
AAAAAAATATTTCTATCAAGACAGGATACGTATGGCTCTGTTTGAAGCATTGTATGGGGTCCTTTTCCTTCTCCACTATGCTGGGTGGAAATAGGTGAATCATAAATAGTCGGGATGTTCCATGTCCAAAAAACAACATAAAAAATTTATATAATCATAAAGAGGATATAGATGGATCAATGTTGTTAGAGATCTTATCAGGATAATTTTTTATGGTTGTTGTTATTTTCCATAAGTGATCTTATGTTCTTTATGATATCTGCAAGGTAGTGACATCATCATTTTCAGATGCATAGAATGTTATATCCTCAATACATATGCCCCATTGAGATACCTGAATTAGTTATTTAGGAGGAATAACATTAGTCACTACCACCATGATTATGTTTGGTGCCCAATGTGTTTTATATATCTCAGTTGAATAATTATTATCTTCATCCTAACAATGTGATTAGATGGGATCACGCTGACCTATATCAAGGTTCATAATTGGTACATATCCTAGTGAGGGTTGTAGATAGACAAGAGAATGTATTTTATAGGAAATTCGTCATTCTTATGTGGGTTATATGGTTTCAACATCACTTTTTGGAAGAGTCTTGGGAGTATGAAAAGTAAATGAATGAGAAATGGACATTAATATTTTAGGGAAACGATGGTTTCCTAATTGCTGGGGATGAAAAAAAATGATGGGGAGAATGTAGTTCCCCCAGATTCTAGTACGTAACCCTTTACTTGTTTTTTTATGGATATAATGTATAATTGTAAATAATATTAGAGTTTGGTAATAATTCAATATGTTTTATGGGATAAAGGATATGTGCTTGTGTTGCACACAATTTATACAAACCATGCAAAAATCATTTTAGATACTGTGTCCAAGAGATGATTGGTGGAATAGATCCTCAGCACGGTGTGTGAATGTTTAGGGTGACCATGTGAGTAGGCCATTCAAGGGAGTGTCTTGACCGTAGCTAATGCACAATTAGAACATATTTTTTCTAACCGTGTGAACTAACGGTTCACGTGGTTAAATTGAGATCCTAAAAACTGGATATCACAGGTTTTCCCCTCTAACATTCTCATTTTTTCTCATTAATGGACCTAATTCTATATTTCTACCTTTTGAAGGTTATCAAACCTCTCCAATGTGTTTTAGAACCGATCTATGGGACTCTCTTAGGGTTTCCATGCCTGATTCTCATGGTTAGTGATGTTCTTCACCATTCTTGACTCTTTTCATAGATCTACATATCTTATCCTCATTATTTTTCAGATTTATGATTATAATGGGTAGGGATATGTTTGGGAATTCTGAATATGATAATATTTGGGTTCATTAATGGTAGTGGAATAGAAATAAGGTCAATTTGGGGGAGTTTTGATGAGGTTGCATGAACATTATTCTTCCGTTGTCAATTTTCATTAAAATCATTGGAATAGGTGGATTCATTCTCATATCCTCTTGCTAGATTGGATTGGAATAGTTTTAAATTTAGTAAATTGAAAATATTTTTTGTGAAATCTTGGTTTTATACATGGAATAAATATCTATAGTTATTCTTTATCATCTTTGGTATATTTTTCAAATCTTTATAACTTTTTTCTCAAAGTGATTTAGTATCTTGAAATTTAAACTGTGATTTTAGATGGTGGATTTTCTAGATCTTATAAATTTTTATATTGTGTAGGGTGTTTCAATAATATGATGTTTTTGTTAAATGGCTTGGAATTGTAATGGTTTTACGGAAAATTTATTTTAAATAAAAGTGTTATTTTATTAAATGATTTGTTTTGGATTTATATTTTGTAAAATTCCATGTGTGAGTGTTGATTTTGCATATATGGGGATTGGTTAAAATATTAACTTAATCTTATTGAAAAAGGGTTAATGGAACATGGGATAATATTACTTTGTGACGACTTCATAGATCTATCTGAAACCACCCATGAGTACGGAACGGTCCTAGTGAAGAATGCATGGTTGGTTATGTGGATGTGTGGAATGGATTGGGTAAGCCAAAATTATATTGAGAAATGATTTTAACGTTTTTTATAGTTATTTTTAAAGAAGTTGAACTTTTTGAAAAATTGTTTTCAAAGGAAATTTTATGAATTTGGTTAAATATGGTTCTGAAAAAATGTGTATATTTAGTTGTACACTGTTTTTGGGGAATTTTTTTATATAAAATGTTTTATATAATTGTAGTTAACAATTCTATATTATCGGTGTTAGTAGAGAATTCATTAGGGAAATCATACATAGTGTAATGATCACCCTTGTTTCATCACTTTGGTTCTTTTCCAGATGCTATATTCTGAGACATGGGAAATGGTAAATTATCAAATGTTTTTTGAACCATGACGTGATACATGGGATCTTCTATGATTTTCAATCTTGGAGTGTGAGGAGAATTTAGTCTTTTCATAATATGAGTTTCATTAGTTCTTTACCTGATTTTAATTGATAATTGTTTTCTATTCCATTGAATTATACATTGGTGTGGTTTTTATATAAATAAATTATTAATGTTTTATTACTTTGTGCTTGAAAATTTTGATGAACTGTTTGGTTTTGGTTTGTTGGTATAATGGTTTATTTATTAATGTGTAAACCATCACCCAATTGTTTTTGAAACCCTTCATCCTTTATTTTCAGCCATTAGATTATTGGGGATATCGCTTATGGCCGAGTAATGTTTTCTTGTATTATAAATCTAATGATATTTAGCAGTTCATTATATTAGGTATCCCATTTCCCAATCCATAACAATGCTGAATTTGATTCCAAACCACAATGATTCTTAGGAAGCCTCCCTGATGATCAAGATCATTCCCTTCCACACTAAATCCATTCCACTTATACTCTTCCAACATTTCCATACTGATTCATATCTAGGGCACAACATCTTGGTGTGATCATTATATCAATATCATAACAACTCTAAGTTGATCCTAGGAAGATAACCTTTCATATGCCCTATAAAATCTATATCCTTCCAACCCAGAGTTATCCTCCTGTAACAAGCAACTAACCATGTGCTTGACAAAATCACCCCATTCAAACTACAATGTTTTTGAAACCTATATCCTTCTCAAGGTACATAAGAATCTACTGCCTGGTTCAATAACATACTGTGGTAATCCTTGTACTTCCACCTCCATGGGGTCTACCCCCTGATCCATGCATAGTGGTTTCAAAATCATCCTTCAGTGTGGGACACCATTCCCTTATGGGACACATCATCTGGGTTAGACATCAGAGGCGTTCCCACCAATCTGGTAAACCTTCCAGGTGCTTCGTATGTGGTATGTACATATATGATCCACCTTCCCAGGTTCTCTTATCAGTTCAACAAATATATGAAGTACAATAATCATGTTACCCTCCATCTCTACAATACATTAAACATGTGTATTACCCAGTGATAAACATGGGATGTCTGAGGAAAACATCATAATACAAGACTCCGACATATGATACCCCACGATATATGTGGGATGACTTGGTTTTTCACACCATTGAGATGAAATCATAAATGGTAGACTACTGGTTCTCCATTGCTACAGATTCTAGACATTCCACGGATGGCCAACATGAATACATCCCTGACCAAATTTTTCTACCCTAAATTAACCATTTTGAATTTCCAGATATAATCTTTATAATTAACCATGTCCACATAGATATGTCATCAAGAATAAGGTTCTCAAAAAATTTCTTAATAAATATGGGAGACCTGGAATATGAGACAAATTTAATGGATTAATCCATAGAATATGGAACAGAAATCCTATCATTCCCTTTCAATCTAGGAGTAGAAATCACCTAAGCCGTGATTAATTTCACATACCATTGGAAAACAATAATTAATTATATCAAAAAGTGATTCACATGTGAAAGGAAACACATAGTTGTGGTAAGGCCTCGACAGGAAGAATTAAAAACATCCGAGTTATTGGCATTACTAATTTTTTCATTTTTGTCTCGGCTGGGATGAGAACATTTACTATGCATGAAATGATAATACTCTATAAATAGGTTCATCATTGCGGTGGAATAAATATATTATTTCTCACCCCTGAATGTAAATTTTGGTTTTCATATGGGTCATATTTTTTCTTTTATGGTGCAACATAGATTCATGGTTGATAGGGTCGAGGCCATGTTTCTATTTCATGCAGAGATGATCACAGGTGTTCCTTATATCATGAGAATTTAGTTCAATAGTTTATGGAGGCACAATATGTGGTCTAGCTCAATGTTAGTATTAGATCTATATAATTTTCGATTTGATTATTTTTTAACCCTATATCTATATGGTCTGCTAGTGGATGGCCACTGTTATATATGGAATATATATACAAGATTTTATAGTTTTCATTTATTTCTCATGAATGTTGTATTTAAAATCACATGCTGCTTCCAAACTCTAGTTATATACTATTATGTCTGATACTTATATATTTCACCTATTTTGGTACTCTATTATGAGGGAATAGTCTCCCCACTATCACACCCTAGGCCCTTATATCCAATTGATTGGCTTGAGGTTATGTGGTGGCACACTTTATCCATCACTACTGACTGCCATATGGAGCAGTTTTAATGGAATTAGGGATGGGTTGTTATGTAATATTTTATCTTCTAAATGATACCATTTTCACATTTATATGATAAATAGTTTAAAATTATAGTTCCTAGTTTTCTCATTATTGAAGTATTTTGATGTAAATTTGAAGAACTGTGTTAATAACCAATGACAAGTGAAATATGATGATTTCTCAAATGAGATTACTAACATGATTGGATAAAAAATTAGGAAAAAATTGAAAATTAATTCTTTTCTAACTCATGGATTTAGCAGAAAAATAAACCAGGACGAACACGCTCATCCCACTAATAATGTGAATGTTGTGATTATTTATATTATTCAATGAACACACCCAACATTCTATGGTCATTAAGATACCTTAATCATAGAACATTAAATTAATTAAATTTAAAATATATTCTATGTCCTTCATTTACCTAATAATTGGATGGTCACATTTTATATTTACTATAATGAGATAAATGCTAATAAATTGTGTACAATGATAAAAAATAACTATCAAAGGTAAGAGATCAGAGTGATGTACTGGAAAAAATTCCATAAAATGTATTTCGATATGATTGTAATCACACTAACATTCCAAAAATTGAGATTCATTTCTATGGACACGCAAAGAAAGATGCTGAATCTGTTAGTTGATATGATGAAAACTTTATAATGCGTGCATGATACACCACCACCTTTTTCATACAACCTAGAAGTAATGTTTAAGAATAATTTTATGTTAAAATGTTGAGTCTATAAATACATTTTTTCATTCCATACTATAAAATTAATGTATATATTACATTATGTGCCATCATAATTTAAAAGGACATTGAATAATCATACTTGTATTAGAAAACATGGAATAATATGTGATGAATAGTATGTAATTCTAGTAGTGCAATGTTGAAATTTTATGACAGTTTGAATGTCTTGAACCAATAATGAAAATATAGATCAAACCATATCATAAAATTTAACATAATGGGATAATAAAATGATTAATTTTTGGGATGGAAGGACACATATCTTGTGAATTCCACTAGGAGAAACCAACCAATATGGTAGTAGAAGGGAATGCTTCAGTAACCCTCATATTATTTTCCAATTTTTTTACTACAATTTAAAAGGATTTTATATGAATCAATGAACTAATACAGGTTCTACTGACAATAATAAAAAAAATCCTCAAAGGACTATATAGAAATGGATCAAATAAACAAATACAACTTATATAGTGGATCAATGAAATATTGTTTTAATGGATTTTCAAGTTATTCATTCAAAAATTGAGAACAAACTATGTGATTCTAGTAGAAAAAACTGTTTATATCACCAACATTAGTAAAACTATATGAAAACACCTAAAAACGATAATTGATTTATTATTAATGTGGAATAACGACTAAATTATTGCATCCCAATTATATAACATCTACCTTATCCATATTTATATATTAAGTATTCTTCTAACCCTTGTGAAACATCCATGAGGTGAATTCAATTAAATTCTAGGTGTGGATACATATTCCATATATAGGGATATGATAAATTTTAAAGAGAAATAGATCACTATTAATATCAGGAATTGAACTCTGTTTATATACTATTTAATGTATGATGATAAATCTCATTCAATATTCTCATATTAAGAATCGATATTATCACCATACGAGAAATCATATCATGATAAAATGAGTGAGACTAAGGAGAAGATAATCCTAGATAAATATTACATTATTTTGGAATACACTGCTGTGTTTCATAAAGAATTATCAAGTCTTCCTCTAAGCTATGGGGTTGTGTTATCTATATATATTTTGCAAGGATATTTTCCAATATCTATGTAATTATATATAGAATGATGACTATTGATCATTAAATGAGGTAGATTAAATTATATATAGATCTTGATAATTTATTTATATGATTAAGTTTATTATTGTGGGGTGAAAAATTCTTATGAATCAAGAATATAGATGGAATAATTTCGTAATTCCATGATATTTTAAATTGAAAACATTATAGTTGATAGTGCCTACCACACAGAACATTGAGCTTAGACAACCAATGAAGCACAATATTTGAATATGATTGTCGTAACATATACCGTTAACTTGTTGTGAAAATTATGATTAATAGATTTATGAAATCTATATGATGTTCGTTATATAAAAAAATATATTGTAATATTGGTTTTAACTAATAACTGAATTTTTAGTGATTTAATTTTATTCTAAAATGAAAAATTTTCTTCAAAAATACTTATTTTTTAACATAAATAATATAATGAATTTATCTAATTTGTTATAATTTTATTTTAACAAAAGGATATTATTTTTGACCTCATCATATGAAAATTATCATAGAAATGATTTTTTTATTTTTACTAAAATATTTTTTTTCAATGAATAGGTAACAAATTTAGAATTATGAAAAACTATAATTTATATTTTCTAAATAACATAATTTGAAGTAAAATTTTTTAAATTTTTTTTCATAAAATGAAATATGTTAAATTTTATTCATAATAATTAAATTAATTGAATTTATATTATAATTTTTTATTTTGGGGGTACAAATACATCTATATACTTAAAAACTCAATTTTGTGGAACTTTTTTTAAGTGCATAATGTATTTTATTGAATTTGTTTAAATTAATACCTAATTTGGATTGAATTAAATTAATTTTTTTATTATATATTGTAATTTCTGTGTATAAATTTATAAAATGAAGACTACTAGTCATAGAGTTAATAAAAAATCATCTTTTCAATGAAAATGACATTTCCCATAAATAAGGCTTTTGATCATAATTTTTAGAGCTAATTTGAGATAAAATATATCACTTGTGAGAATTGAATCATGATAAATGAAATCAATATTTTGAATATAGTTTTAATAATTGGTCATATAGTCCCCTTTTAATTAAATAATTACAAATATTCAATATAGTAAATATGTATCAAAATCATAAGGGTAAATTGGGAATTGAATCATTAATATAATATGATAAGGACTAATGAGTGACTATGATAGTAAAATTTATCGAATAATAATAGTGGAGTTGATTCATATACATCCAAGTCTATAATATATTACTTTTTGGTGTGACATGTCATTGATTTTGATCTTTATAATATTCTACTAAATCAAAATGAAAAAATGATTAGTTATTAATTTTAATAAATAAAATATTTTTCAAAAGAGATATAACAAATTTCAGTTAAAAATAATAATATCAAGGATAAATGAATTTTTTTCATAATAATTCATTTTAAATTTATATGACATAAAAATTTATTTAATTTCATAGCTAACACTTACACAATATTTCTTAAATAATTTGAATATAAAAAATGATTCTTGGAATATTAAACTTTTTAAAAATATAAGGAAATATTTAATTCCATAAAATTTTCAGATAGTTATAACATGTAATTTCATTTTCAAAGGGTTAGATTAAAATTCCATTATATCTTATTGTTCAAAATGTGAAAATAAACAAAGAGTTATTAAATTCAAAATGATGATATTTTATAATAAATAAGATTTTAGGAAATTATTTAAAGAAAAAAGAATATATCTTTGTAAAAATAATTATATATGTTATTAAACTGCAACCCATTTATTTTACAATGGTCCTATTATTTTAAATATCATGACCCCTAATGGGTAAAAACATTTTCATCCATATAATTGTGATGTTAGTGTAACACATGTTAAAAAAACATTAAGGGTAAATATGTCTTACAAACTTGTCTTAATATAATTGGATGATAGGATTTTGACCCATCCACATTATATAATTTTAAATTATTGTTTTCTTTTTCCGAAAGAATTCTATTTATATTATGTTAATATTTTGTAAAATTCCAATAATTCCCCTCTAATAACATATAAAAGGAATACTCCGCTATTATTTTATTCACACATAACAAGCATTTTGGATCAATGAATACCACCCAATATCCATGATTTAAATCCATCAACACATCATATATGTTATCTAATGATTATAAAACACTCTTATTAAGTACATTTTCCTCTATACTAATGTGGTTCTTTGAAGAAGGGGCATCATTATTAACTAGTCATTATTGTTATTTTTTACTTACTAAAATTTAAATGTTATTGAACTATTCATTTATGAAATAATAAATATAATAAATATTGTTATATTATGATATTTTAATTTAATACTCTATATCTATCTCATTTTATATCTAATGGGAAAAAGTTGTAATACATTTCAATGGAGGACTGCACCTTCATGAATCATTGTAATTCATTCTCCACCACCACCACCCATGGTTGGATATATTAACAGATATTATATATACATATTATCTAATTTTATATCATCATGAAATGATAATATATGGTATAATTTTTAACCATTCCATTCTTCTAAAAATAACAACATCATTCATGTATACTTGTGTGTTAAACCCTCCTCGAAATAATGAGATTTATTCTTCATAACATCATCACATGATTCCAATATAAAACATTATATAAAAAAATAAAATGATATTTATTTTTTAAAGGTCATTATATGAATATTAATTTATTCCAATGTTCTTTCTATCGTGGTCATTGAACAATAAAATGTTACTCGTGTATATTTTTAACTAAACATCCCCAAGATTAAAATGTAGTTCATATTTCATAGTAATATTTCATTGTTATTTTATATAGAATAATTATTTTATAAAATGGATAATTATTTAATTATTAGCATTCTATCTAATATTTTATAATGACATCTTTTAACATAGTCAATCGATCGACTACATTTTAGACATATGACCTGAATATCATTGAAAAATATAATGTGATCTTAATTGATTACGTAATGAAAATTAAATTTTTTTAAATAAATTAAATTGGAAAATAAATATTAAAAAGATAATAAAAAAGTTAATAATTAAAAAATTAAAATTATAAATGAATATATTGATCAAAGTCGATGAGTTGGCACAAATGGTATGGATTTCATAATTCAACTTCATTCCATTTGGTTATATTACTTATTTATTGACTATGTCATTGCATGATTTTTTGTGGAATGAACTATATTTATTTTCTTATTTATTTCCAAGTTTTTTATTTTTATTTAATTTTTTTACACACCTTAACATCATTGGTTAAAAATGGAAAAAAGGTAGTGTTCTTTGTAATGGAAATCACCTCAATTTTCCTTTATCAGGGAATAATTTAATATTAGAAAACTAAATTATTATATATTATGTATAATATGTCCCTATATGATGTTATATCATGATTAATCTTATATTATTGATATTTAACATTTCAATATTATTTTTTCATTAATGTATTATAATATTATATTTTTACGAAATTCATTAGGGTTTATTTCACAACTTCATCATTACCCGAGATGTTAATCATTACATATTTTCTAGGTGAAATATTAGATATTTAAATATAAAAAAATTTATTTTGTTATCCATTGGTTATTTAAAAAAATTATAATTTTTTACTTTCTTTTCACCCATTAAAATAATCTAGATAACATATGAATTTTTACAAAAAAAATACATTTTTATTTCTTTTCACGCAAGAATATTTTCTTCTGTATAAATATTTTTGTTAAAATGAATCAAATAATATTTTTTCTGATAATAAATTATTTAATTATGTAATTTTTAATTGTTCTTGACTATTTAAAAAATGGTTTAATGGGAATCATTTAGTAATTTTTTAAAAATCTACACTGACTTTTTAAGAAAAACTAATGGAATGATTTGTTTTAATATATTCAGAATGTACAAAATTTCAATCAATCATGAAAAATTGTTTCACAAATGATTCGGTTTAATGTAAAAATAATTAATTTCAAAGAAAATTATTCAATAATATATGATAAAAATTTATTGGATTTCAATATTTAAAATGGAATATTAGTCAATAATTTTTTAATAATATTTTATTTTTGGTATTTTCATTCAACAATAAACAATCATTTATTCTTTATTGGGGATGTGTTGTAATGATACAATCATTATTATTTTTCTAGATAGTTTATCATCAATGTTTCCTGGTAATGTCATAGAATTTTGTATGGTAGTATTTTTATATAATCATTTTATAGAATATGTATATACATTACATTATTTAATTGATTTCTATGATAAATGAATTAGAGATAGTATGTTATGGGTGTGGAAAAAATTACATAGTCTCTCAATCCATCAGTTTATATCCTTAAAAAATAGTTGTATATCCTTGTTAAATGAGTTTTTGTTGTATATCAACAAATAATTTACAAAACCTTAGTGCAGGGACATTATGATAACATATAGATACCTATATTTATTGATTCCATCATTTTTATATCAATTATTTAATTCCATGTTATTATTTTACTACATATGACATCAATGTATATGTTTTTATATCATGTGATTATTTATACAGTATCATTTCGTCTTTAGTTAGTCCTACAATATTAATATTCACACTCTTTCTATAAAATAAATGCAGTTTTTTTAATTATTTATCATTTCATATTAATTATTTTATATTTTATCCTGATAGAATCAACTATAAATACCCATTACCAGGCAGATGATCTCATAATTGATTTATTTCCATTCCCCGTGAAAATAAAACTGAATCTTTGAATTACTTAATAGATGAAAAAATTTCATTCACTGTATTTTTTAATTTTATTCAAATATAATGTGATCATGAAATTTTTTTATTGTTTACCAAGACTACTAAAATGAAAAACCATTGGCATAGATAAATTCTTATTGTGTAACATTATAAAAAAGATCAATCAATATCATGATACGGGGTTTGGGTTCTTTATAATTACTATGATATAAATTATTATGGTAACATTGGGAATTAAAATTTTGATATCACTGATAATGAAACATAAAATTATGAATGAAATTGAGGGTAATTTCATTATAACATGTAATTTTAAATTTTTAAGGTATATATCATGTGTCCTCCTAGGTATACATCTCAGTATGGATATTATAAGTGGATGTAGTTTGGTATAGATGCAGTTAATGGTAATATCATCGAAATGATTTGTTTGAGTATATCTTAGACATTATTCTACTGTGTGGTATCTATTCCCATAATTTTTACCCTGTTTAAGTCCCATAGGTAATTTAATGTAGTAAATTTTAATTTTCATTAAAAACTAATTTAAAATATCTAAATAGATAATGGAAATGAAAGACATAGGATTATCCTTTGTTTTCGAGATTTTAAAGAGTCTTCCATGACATGGATATCTTATAAATTATTATGTGGTTTCAAAATATTATTATAATTTATCATATTATTATTGTAATGTTTGTTGAATTTTTGGAACCAATATAAATTAAATTTAATGAAATTTCATGGAAAATGCGGTTAATATATAAAAAAATTTATGATGATTATAGATAAAGATATTTTTATAATTTATAATTTGTTACCATGATAAATCATAAAAATATTGTACCTGTAATTTATCTCATAATAACAATACATGATAAGGAAATATTTTTTTTTGGGAAAACAATACTATAGACCATGGAAGAATGAAGAAAAAATTTATATTGATTAGGAAATAATGAATGTGAAGCCCCATGGAATGTCTCAATGTATGGGGAAGATGATTCGTTTTTTGTTATAATGGATATATTGAAATGAATTGGTCAAGCGTTAAATGTCTTGTGATAGGGGTACATGGTAATTATTTTAACTATTACATGATACTTGTTTTAACTCCTATACCAAGAAAGGTCTTGTGATATTTAATAAATGATTTGGATAGATTAATGTGTTTTTGTATTTCAATTTTGTAATTATTTCATAGATGTTTTACATCATCAAAATATTTTTTATCCAAATCATGAAACATAAAATGATTGTAAAAACAATTCAATATGTTTTTGAAGGAATATGATGAATAGTATTGAAATCCAAGAAATGTTATTTTTTGAATAACACATGAATAACTAAATGATTACCATTAATGTGTTCATGACATTAAATTAATATTTTTTTCTTGAAAAATGTGATGATTTACATCGATGATGTAAATTAGATTGTATTGGTGGTATAGAAATGTTATAGAGATTTTGTGAAAAAATAATTTACATTATAGTTTAATTCATGTTCAAATTAATGAAAAATATGTGAATAATTAAATTTTTTAAAGGAATAATGATATAGTTAGTTTTTTTTTTTAAAATGACATTTTAGGGTTACCAAGGCATTCTAATATTTTGTATATCACATTATGTGATACATTATACATTTTTGGGATAAATGTAAGGTTAATTTAGTGAACTTGGTGAGATTTTATTTAATTTTTGAATATTGTTTTTCGTAGTATGTGTTTTTGATCTATTTTTAGGATAAAAACATATTGAATTGATAATTTTTAATTTTTTGTGTAATTGTTTTGGTTTTAGAGGTCATTTAATTGATATTAGAGAACTTTTGGTCACCATATTTGCACTATTAAATGTTTAGTGATAGATGAAAATACATTTCTATCATTATTTGATCTCAAGATCCCTCAAAATTTAATTTTAGTCATTTAAGAATAATAAATTTATATAATTTATTCATTTGATGGGGTATAAAATGTAGAAGAAATTTATCAAAGAACATTGAATTGGTGAGATTGTTGTAATGGAATATAAAGTTATGAAGTAATTATATTTTATAGAGACATATATATTTACAGGGAATGAATCCCTCAACTTTGTGAAAAAATATAATGAAATAAATTTTTATACAATTATCTTCAATTTTGATGAATCAATGCTCCTTTAACATACCATATATTTTTGGCATTGAGGTCATTATCATTCTCATAATGAAGTTCTCTATCACCATCTATTAGTACATGGATATTATTTTTCTCCTTCATTCCTATATTTCAAAATCCAATTAATTGTCAAATATTTGGTAACACATTTTTTTTGTAATTCATGATGAAATTTGTATTTCCATTTTACAATTTTATATAGGTTGGTTTAATATCCTTTTTTAATTATGGGTTTTCTGAATAGAAAAATTCAAATATACTACTATCCATATGTGAGGAAAATTCAAATTAACAAATGAATATTATAAAATTGGGGGGGTGATGTAAAAAAATTATATTTTTCAAGACTATAATTTTGTTCAACTGCATATACAACAACAAACTCTAAGATAAAATGTCTAATAAATTTTTTTATTTACATATGACATTTATAAACTATAAATTTAATTGTAGGGTATAAAATATATTAGGTTCTTTATGAAATGTATTAAAAATTTCATACTCAATATTTATATATGGATAAATTCTTAAAAAATAATATTTCTAATTTTATAATTGTCATTATATTCATAAAAACACAATTTCATTAAAAATGTTAATCTTATCATTTTTTGTGATGAAAATATACATACATTTTTCATGAATTATTAATAAAATTTTAGAAATGGGAATAATATTTTCTAATAATCATACAAATAGTATATAAAAGAATTTATATTAAAACAAATTATATAAATGAAATTTATTATTTTTATATCTATTTTTATTAATTTGTATTCTTATATATATACCATTACTAGTCATAGAATTAATAGATAATCATATTTTTCCTTGAATAAATTAGTTTGTTTAAAAAAAAATTAGGTCATACTTTTTTACTCTAATAATAAATTTATATATCACACATATATGGATTGAATATTAAAAAATTGATTCAAATTTTGGAATCAAGATGTCCCAATTTGGTAAATATTCTCATTTGATTTATAGTCATTATGAATAGCTACTCATGTAAAAAAATATTATTCTATAAGAGTTAATTAGGTAATTACGGTAAAAAATAATATGATAGAGAGTATAGATTTTCCTCAACACATGACATAATCAAGTTTTATGATTATATCCCAGCTATTTCCATCAATTTCTATAATATATATCAACTTTGTTACATAATTCAATTATTTTTATCTTATTAGTATTTTTTAAAATATAAATAAAAAAACATCACAATCATATATTCAATAAAGTTAATATTTTTTTAATGGATTAACATAAATTTTATTAAATTATAAATTTTAATTTTAAGAATGAATTTTTTTTCTTTTAATATATTAATATTTTTAGTAGTGATGTAATTACATAAAATAATTATGAAAAAATAACATTTTATTTCTATTATTCCAAGAAGAAACTAATAATTTATTTTAAAAACATTTAAAGTGATAATAAATTAATGATTTATATTATTATATAAATATGTTATATAAATATAAATTTGTAATCATGTTTCAAAGAACTTAATTGAAATAACATTATTTTCATTTAGTTTTCAATGTAAATTTTATTGAATAGTTGTGAAAACTTCATTAAGGTTATTTTATAAGAAATATTATTTTATTAATTGTTAGAGAATTCTAGAAAATTATTTCTCCATTTTGATTTCATATGATAAAAAATATAAAAAATGGTCTATTTATTGTTGGATTAATATTTTGTAGTAGATATCTTATCCCTTAATGAGTAAATGCAGTGTTATCACAATAATTGTCAAAAAGGGTTAACATGGGTTATAAGAAGTTGTTAATTTTAAAATCTGCATATATATCATTCCAAATATTTTTTATAATACTTGATCAACACAAAGAAATAATATAATGAAACTATATTATATTGGATCATTCTTTCAATAAAATTATATTTTTTTAATTTAATATTCTTTGAAATTCCAAAATTGTCCCACCACTCACTTATAAAAGTTCACCTCACCCACACATTTATTCACACATAAAATTATTTTTTTATTTATCCATTCCATAAAAGAATCCATTTCATAATTCCATTACCATTACATAGTGGGATGTATTGGATTAATAAAAAATCTTATGAAGGATTTTGGTGTTTTCCAAAAGAGGTTGTCTGATAATAATATATCATTATTAAAAAATTATTTTTTTTACATCTTGAGAATTATTAAAGATTATTAAACCATTATTATGCAATAAAATAATTAACTTCTATATGATTAATTTTTAATTTTTTGGAATTCTTTATATGTATATCTTCATCCATATAATGGGGGATGAAATCATTGATCATGGGTTTAAAAGACTATCACCACAGGAATCGATGTAATTATTTTTCTGTATACATTGATCAAGGATGGTTATAATTATTTATTACATATTTGTGATCATTGTAAATTTTTTATCATTTTTTGATTATATTGTATCATATAATCTTTGACATTTCTATTCATTTAAAAATTATAATGTCGTTCGTGAATATGTGTGGAGTACCACCTCCATGAAGAAAAGTGATTCGTTTTCATAACCACATCTCATGGAATATATATATGTGTATTTAAATAATAATTATGATATTTCTATTATCGTCATAATCATGGGAAGTTAAAATATTACTTATTCTTTCAATTTTCATAATTGAAAAATGTAAATGTTACTCATGTAGACATACAAAATTCCTTTACTATGATTATAATGTAGTTTTTTTTATCATATCTGTTTCATATGGTTGGTTATAAATATATAATTTACATATAAAAATAATTTTTATTTTATTGTTATTTTTCGGAGAATATATAAAATTAACCCTTATCCTATTGTCAACTCACATAAATCATTTTGGAAATATCACCAAAATAACATCAAAACAAAATATGTTAATATAATTGATAATTTAAATTAATAAAAAAATATTAATAAATAATATAAAATTAATGAAAAAATTAAAAAAATATTATTATATATAAATTAATTAACATTTATTTTTTACTATGGATGATAAATAATTTTTGTGAAAATTCAGACAAGAGGTTTGTGATTTCATAACTCATTAAATATTTTTGTGGTATGTTACTTATTTATTGACTACGTCATTCCATTATTATGTATGGAATGAAATATAAATATTTTATGTCACATTTAAACTATATTTGGTTTTATTTAAATTGTTTATACATAATCACTTTAATGATTAATTTTTACATCAATGTTACAGTCTTTGATTGATATATTTTTTCAATATTCATTTATTGGGGAATATTTTATTATCATACCCCTAATTTATTTGATATATTAAATATAAGTTCCCATTTACATCTTCTATCATTATTATAAATGTGTTGATGATATTTATTATTTCATTTTATTTAATTATTTCACGGGTATTATTATTGAAAAGTAAACAAAATGGTAATAGTATATTTCAAAATTCCCTCTTTGTTCAATATTCATTATGATCTGGTCTCTAATGGGATAATTATGTATTATTTCCAAGTTAAATCAAATTATTATTATTATTATTATTTTATTTATAAAAATTAAAAGTTTCCAATTCAATTTCCTCTTTTAAATACAAATGCTGCCAAAATAATGTTTTTCAAAAGGAATTGTTCTATTTTCAACTCGGTCGACAATATTGTTCATCTAAATTCATATTTTCCATAAAATAATTTAAATATTATTTCCCAAATTACTTAAAGATTTACTAAATAAAATTTTACCCATGATTGAAATACTACACAATTTTTTAAATGAAATATTCTTTTCATTTTTCGAACAATGTGACTAATTACATTTTGACAAAAATATTAAAAGAATTATTTTTCTAACAAACTCTTCCTGATATATATTTAAAACCATCATGAAAACTAATTTTTTAGATTCTTACATCATGTTTTATCTTGAATCATCTATCATTAAATGGGTTCCCAAATATTTTATTATTTTTAGTAGATTTTAAAATCAAAATGGTATTTTTTGAAGAATTTTTGAACTGATATTTTGGTTGTATATATATTCATTATCTACAAAAATAATTTTATTTAAAACCATTTATATGTTGCAATGAATATATCCTTGAACTTTAAAATTCAAATTTAATAGATATGTTGAATGAGGTGAGTATTGATATTTTATATTATAGCTCTTCCTGTATGGATGATTTCAAAAAAGAGAATATTCATTAAGTTGGTTCATAGTTAAAATGATGATTGAATTTGAATTATAAATTGGTATTTTTGAATCAGAATTAAATTTAAACATGATTAATCAACAAGAATCATTAAGAAAATAATTTTGTGTCCAATGTAATAGGTTTTGTTGTATACTAAATTTTTGTCTAAAACTATTATTGAAAAACGCTTCAATGATGTTTCTTATGTTCCTAATATTATGAATTACATTATTATTAAATCAGTTATTGATGTTCATATGTTTCATTGATTTGTTATAGTATAATTGTATTATTTTAAATCTCATTTTATTATTTATATGTAATTATTTTATCATCATTTTCTCCTTTAATATTATTCTTCATGATCTTGTTAGGTATTAAATTGATTTTTTTTCCAGTTATTTACCTCAACATATTTTTTATTCCATATTTATTCATGATAGATTCAAAGATACAAAACCATTAATGGCCATATGATGTCAAATTTATCTTGTTTCTTTCCCCTTGGATATAGATTTGGAATTTTTAATTGAATTTATGGATGTATAAAATTTACTCTAAGTATGTTTTGTATTTTCTTTAAATATAATATGAGATATATGTAGGTATATTGTATACCAAAATTACAAAAATTCATAGTATTTTTTGTTGTTACCAATAATATCTTGTGAAAATTTAATAAATAATCCACCATCTCTTGGCTATGTGGGATGTGGTATTTACAAATCTATCTCTATATTGATCATCATCATCTCAACAGGACCATGATAAAAAATATATATCATATTCCATGGAAAAATTAATTGTCCAATGAGATAAATGGATCCTCGTAAAAATATATATTGGATCTACAGTCTGACTATTATAATGTATATGTGAATATGGAGGATAAACCTAATAATAATTTTTTACAATGTTATATTGACAAAAATTTCATTGTGATTGGATTTATCTCCTCAATCCACTTTTTTTTTTGTATTTGCAACTGACACTTTTAAAGGTAAGTGTGAACCCAAAAAATTCCAAACACATTAAATCCATTAAAAAGTAAAAGACAAGAAAATCAAGACTATTTGGAGATGCCCCTCCCAAGAACCTACATCAGTTAAACAAGTCCCCACCTACGGATGGGCGCTCGGTTAGCTATCCGGTGCAGGGATGCACGAGCCCAGAACAGGTGGCAAGTTCCATGGCCTCTCATTCGTCCAAATCTGGATGACTATGCATTGGTGGACACTTCCTGCTTGGAAACCTCATATGAGGTATATAATTTTAGTATGACTGATGAATTTCACATTAAAAACATAACAGAAGAACTAGAAAAACTAACAAATTGTCAGATGTTCAGTCAAATGCTAAGCTTTCACTTGGAACACTGTCTGGCTTGACTTGTTGTGCAATGTCGATTTCCCGAGTCCACTAGTGCCATCTTCCTGGAACGTCCCCTCGGAGAGAGGGGAGGAGAATTAAAAAAATTTGGGCTAAGGCCTCATAATGGGGGACACTTCTTGTTTCTTGGAAATGATCGATTACAAGGAGAACCGCCACCTGTGAAGAGAGGAGTATTGCATTTTTCAATTCCAACAGTATTTTCCTTTTGTATAGGGGGGTAGGATATACTCACTTATTCCATGCCAATGTTGGAGGGTAATTCATTATGCATTGACCTCCTACCTTGGTAGAGGGTGAATTCATCCTCATCAACCAAAACTTGTTTTCCCTTCTTCACAGGAGAGCTGCTGGGGTCCTTCACACCTAGAACTGCTATAGTAGACACCAACGAGGGGCGTACCCGGCTTATCCCTACACTGGACATATGCTCCTCCCAGGTAGTATAGTGAGAAGTTGCGGAAATGCACACGCCCAGACCCCCTTTTTATTTTCAATGATATAGTAACATTCTTTTGAAACATTATCACGATTAAAGGGATATATTTAGATCCAATAGATAAATAGTAAATTTAATGATGTAACATACAATAAAATATCATATATACCTATATATTTAATTGATTTTTTGGTTAAATCATTGATTTTTGGGAAACTTCTCACAATATCGAATTGTAATAAATATGATTAATTTGTAGGGACTGAATTTTATCTGCAGAGATGACTATGAGTACAACATTAATGAGTAAATGAATAGGATAATCACCGCATATGGGCTAACATTAACCACTTAGTGGGATGAATTTTTAATCTATAATAATGCAACAAAAAATGGTCAAGGAAATATACTATGGAAATATTAAATAAATATAGCCTATGCATATTCCCAAATAATTATCCATGAAGAAAATTTCAATATTAATGATTTGTAATGGTATACATTGATCTACTAATTAAATATATGTATATATTTTATCTATATATAAAAATGGATTATAAATTCATAATTATATCTTAAAAAATGGATCATAAATTAAACTGATGATGGTGGTTAGATATAATCAATGATAGATAAATTTTGGACAATTTCTATATTGGGAAGGTCTAAAAAATCTATGATTCTATCATTATATTGTCTCATGAAACCCAATCCATAGTTATTATTGATTGGGATCGAATATTATTGGAAATTTATGGGATGATAAATGGAATAAATAATGGATATTCATCAAAAATTCTTCCAATAACATCATCTAAAACTATCCATGAGTGGATGATGGAAGCCTATAATGTGAATTTAGAGCTATAGAAACTAGTAGATTACATATCATATATGAACCTACATGGATCTCATGTCATAATTTTTATAACGAGGATATTTGTACCTTCCAAATAAATTTTTAAGAGGGTACTCCCAGATAGTGTTCATAGCTCATCCATCTATATTCATATATAAATAAATATTATTAATAGATATATGAAGAACATTATCATATATGACAATATGCATATGGATATTGTAGAATTGTTTTCTCAGTTCATGATATGAAATCATCTCTTTTCTGAACAATTATTCCCTAAAGCTATGATGCAACTATGGGAAATAATAATATGGAAATGTGAAAGCATAACCGTGTATTTTATTGAAGGGATCCACGTAACATCTAAATTCAATAATTATATCTAGGTGGAAAAAAATTTCCTTAAATATTC
The DNA here is from genome assembly GCA_963277665.1 of Viscum album. Lineage (NCBI taxonomy): Eukaryota > Viridiplantae > Streptophyta > Magnoliopsida > Santalales > Viscaceae > Viscum > Viscum album. The sequence goes on from OY728161.1 coordinate 394,319,764, forward strand.
TATACATTTCATTCCAATCATGGGATATTTCAAACCTGGTCAGGTCACCAAGATATATATGTGTGATGTGTTATGATTGCTTGGAGTTCCAATCTCTTGACTAACTGTTTGAGATATGAGGTTTAACTAATGATTATGGAGAATAATTTTATGTTTGTTTATTAATTTCTTAAGTATCATTACTACTTATGATCTATAAATGAATAGCCATTTCAAGAGAACCATTAAGATTATAGAGAAAATTCTTAGATCATGGTTGGTGAATTTCCATGGATTTTGGGTTCAACACCTTCCTTAAGTCGTATTATCCTATATAAACAATTTCCCTGAAGGAAGTAATATAGGATCCACATAAGGATATATAAGAGAATATGTGTCGAACTACAATGCGTTGGGATGAAGTAGCAGATTAGAATCTTATGGGACATAATTTTATCCAATATGTTATATATAATTATTAATTAAATTCCTGTAATATAAAATCTCCAATAATTAGTGATATAATATTTTCCAATAGTCATTATGGAGACCCATAGTCTGATGTCTGAAATATAGATCTTCTTCCTATATCGCCATCAATGAATGTTAAGAGTAATCTAATGAATGGAAATATAATTAATATATTTATTATCCTAAATGATATCATTAATCTCATTAAATATATGGTCTATATATTGGAACTTAAATAGAACTTATCTCATCTATATGATGTGCCTTATACATACCTCCTAAGTATGTTCATACCATACCCTTCACATGTACTACATCTAAAATTGGAACAATTAAAGAACAATTATACAAATTAGGATAAGCCCGTGAAGATACTAGATCATAGTGATAATGTTCTAGAAAACTAGAAAACTCACATTATCAATGTTTTTTTGGAAGAACCATAAGTTTGAGGAAGAAACAGGGGAACTAGAAGGAAAAATGAAATTGAATTATTAAAATAGTTATTTTTACAAAATAAAACTTCAATTATAATATTTATTAAGGGGAAATAATGTAAGAAGCCAAAAATATATAAATAACATTCCATTTTAAATGAATGAACAAAGAATTTGATATCTTTTCAATAGAAAATACAAGCACTACGTTGGATTCATTTGAAAATGAAAATATATATCTTATCGTATTGAATTTATTTTTTAGGATTTTAACCATTGATAATATATATTATGTTTAATGTCCATTATGATTAGTATATATTAATGTTTATGATAAAATATAAATGACATATATGAATGAATGAAATTCCTCGACCCATAGGATCAAACCCTAGGAAGGGCATTTATCAAAGTCTTCATAGGATATGTAATCATTATGCAGCACCCTTGACTCTCTAAAAGATTAGAACCAATAAAAAATATAAATGAAACATTTTTAAGGGTTATGATCTATATTATTGAGATCATGACCTAAAAAATCTCTTCCAAACTATTCCATGAAATATACAACTTCATACACCATTACATTAGTGACTCCAAGGGCGTAATAAGGGGTTATTTATCTAGATATTTGTAATGTGAATATTTATATTTTTGTTTCAGGACATAATCATTATACATATATATCATTATTGTTACATATCTAGTAATTATATAATTATTTAGTGAAAAACATATATTTATATATATCATAATTTTTCATTTTTGTCAAATATAAAATATTCATTAAGACAATATTTTAATAATTTCATGAATTTTTATAAATATATTATTTTTTAGAAGAAGATATTTTTATATAATATTTATTTAATATAAATTATAATATATTTTTATGTTATCTACATTTATTTTTATATGGTGTAGAAAATATTTTGTTCTGTAAAAACTAGAATTTTCGGTATATAAGATTTTATATTTAAAAATACAATTATCATATTTATGAAATTATTTTAATCAAATAAAAATGATTTTAGAAATTAGAATGTTTATATTATACAATGGTGACTATTCATAATGGTTTGAAATAGACAAGTTTCTATTTTAAAATTAAATTCAGTAAAAATATATTTAATGTGTTGAGATTTTATAATATCCCAAAAGTGATGTAATAAATTTTAAATGTATTATATTGGAATATGACCTTGTTTCCTCTAAAATTTATATATTCTTGGTGTTAATTGATAAATATTATAATCCTTTTATAATTCAAAAAATATATATTTAAGGGTTTTTTAGATCATTTCTATATGAATATGTCTCCCTTCCACAAAACCAATGCTATTAATTTTATATGTGTAGTATATATAATTATACAATATTGAGAAACAATCCAAAATTAAATAAACCGTGTTATATTACAATTGAATGGTTTCTGTTGTAAAATTATTGTTTCATAGAGAGTCTAAAAACTTTTGATTTGAAATTAATAATGAATTCACCATTATATTTCAGTAAATTCTCATACACATCCCAAAACCCCATCTTTGAAAACCCATTGAGAATTAATATCCAAATAATATTCTTATTTAAATATGTTTTAATTTTTTACCAATCTAAAAAAACGCTCAACGTATGCTGTTAGAAAAAACTCTAAATTTAAGTGATCCCCTCCTCATTTTCTGAATACTTTCATTGTACTAAGAGTCTTGATATCCAATAGTCCATGATGTAATATGTTTTTAAACATCAAATTTAAAATAATTATGATTTATATTTAATGATATATCAATTTTCATTCTCATTAATCTATTCAATAAACATTTATCTTTATAAATTGTGATACTATTACTATTATGCTACTTTCTTTTCCATGTATTTGTATTGTGAAAACACCAAAAAATCATACTCATTTTAAAAGAACTTTATAGACCTATAAAAAATTTATTGGATACATAAATGTTTTTAACCAAAACTATTTAATAATTTGATGATATATTATTAAATACATTGTTATTTTGTAGGAATAATGTGGCACAAAAATGAATGTACAATATTTTATTATGATTGATGGGATTATGATTATATAACCCAATAATGAATTGGGTGATGATTTTGTATAATTATACAAAATGAACGGTTCATGGGATTTTATCCTTAGAAAACTATATTATAATATCGTGAATGTTAAATGTTACTTATTTTTATGATTTCTTGTTTTATTTTTGTTTCCACATTTATATTTCCTCCTTGTTTTTATCCCATTATACATGAGTCGATGTCCATGATTATCATTATATCATTTGAATTTAATATTATAAATCCTCCTAAATCACATTAGTTCTTTTTCTAATCTATGATTTTATAATTCCTTTTCAGTACTTTTTATATCACCCCTTTCTTATGTACATTCCGACCCCCTTGTGTTTTATAAGATCAATGGATTTTAATGGTATGATGGGGATTTTTTTTAAAATTTCATTGTGTCCTAATTTCAATATATTGTGTTATGTAAAAAAATACTAAAATAAATTGGACCAATATATCTTTTGGTTATCTATTATATATACCATTCTATAATAAGTCATTAATAAAGATAGTTTAAAGGCATGGGTTTCAACATTACCTATACCTAATAAAAGAACATTCAAATCCATCATAAAATTTCATCATTCTTATATAATTATCATTACTATTAAATACATAAAAATTTATTATTAAATATTTGCAGATATAAAAAATTATTTTTACATGGAATTTTATTTATAAAAAAATTATTTCTCATAGAAATTATAATCACTAAAAAATTATAATATGGAAGTATATATAACCATAAAAATATACAATCTAAAAATATGTATATATATATTAAAATGAATTAATAAAATATATAACTAAAACATAACAAATAAATATTTTTAATGTATTTATAGATTTTTTATATAAAATATATAGATATTCATGTTATAAAAGTACTTTATTTGGATGAAAAATGACAATTTATGAAATCATATTAATAAAAATGAAGGAATATAACTAATAATATATATGAAATATAAATATGCTGAATCCGAAACCAACTAAATGGCATTGATATTTGTGTAGTGAATTTGTTAACTGATGTGAGGGAAAGATGATATGTAGAGAAAATGATTAAAAAAAGAAAATTTTACATAAATTGAGGAATATTGAGGATGATGAATTGAACCAGATCATCATGCATTGATATTATTAGGTTTTATGAATAAAATATAAAAAATAATTAAAAGGAAACTATGTGTATATGAATTTATAATTTTTTTTGAAAAATTTATGTTTTTAAAACTACCGATTTAAAAAAAACATTTAACAAATGTTTTCATGTTGGTTTTCATAAAAAAACAACACATTTTTAATTTAAAAATAAAATGAATTTGATTTTACTAAAACACCAATTTTATAAGATAATTAAAAATACCATTGTGATGATTTTTTTTAAATTATTATCATTGGTAAAACATGAAGGTGGTTAATATCTATTGTATTAAATGTAACATTAAAATTTCATCCAGATGAATTGAATTATAAAACATTAAAAGAATATTTAAAAAAACAATGCATAATCATATATTTATATAATAATGTGATTAAAATTATTAAAAATAATTAAAATAAATATTTACCTTATATATTTTTTATTTTTCAATCTTATTTATATATTATATTCATTATGTTTATTCAACTTCCATATTTAAACATATATAATCCCTTTCCCAATCAATAATATATATATATCCCTCATTACATAAAAATATAGTGAAAAACTAAATTATCATAGTCTTGCTCCTAGAGGATTGGAAGTAATCTTTTTATCTATGTTATTTGTTATCTATGAAATCCTGATATGTTTTAATATTCCTTTATTATCATGGAAATGATCTCGGTAGAGGTTAATGTAGTGCAGCGGAACACATCAATTTTAAAAAAATCACTTGGAAAACATGGGATGCCACAAATGAAACTATGGAGGCCTAATTTAGTGTATATCAAGGGCATCCTCTCTGATCATGTTCATTACTCCAATAGTAAAGGAGAGAAATTCTATGTGGAGAAAGACAAAAATTCCTTCTGAAGCCACAGTGTCATGATGATCAACAACATTATTAACCTCCCTCCATGTGTGCGAGTGGATAGTTCCATTGTAGATGAGCCTATTGGACCTACTCAGGGCATAGTGGATGGACCAGGGAACACACTTATTGAAATGCTTGGAGTCATGCAGGATGAGGGAGTAAGTCTCGACTATTGCAAGGGCAATATTGAGACATTTATAGAGTTAGAGGATCGTTAACATTTCGATAGCTTTTGCTAGAAGTCATTTTCCCCTACCATGGTGAAAATAGATATTAATGAACACACAGCCTAATGGATCATGATCAACACCACCACCCTTAATTTCATTTATCAAACATGATCCATAAAAGTTGAACATCATACCGGTTAGATGGGGTAGCCTCCAAACCAAGTGGTCGGAAAGAGTTGGACGAGTCATAGAAGATGCCACATGAATGGATATTAAGGAGGGGGACTCGTTCCACTTGATGAAACCACAAACCATGTCGAGATGCTTGAATTTAGTTCAAGCAACCAAAGACCTTCTAGATTTCAGATAACCCACATACCTGCAATGTTCTGAAATATCCATGTGCACCCGCAACCAGAAGTGAGAATGATGCCACAAACATTCCTCTCATGCCCAACATCCCCATCAATATATAAGCATTGTTCCAAAATGGTAAGGTCCCTCAGGGATACAACTGATACACTTAAGAAGTCACCAAATCACTTCCACACAAAGTGCACCCACTCGCTATCTAAGAAGAGGTGCATCGAGCTCTCGCCCCTCGAGACACTACAAAACAAGCCACGAGAAGCCATGAAGATACTGGAGCGCCTCAACGTCTCAACTTTTGATAATGATATGTTCTTGATACTCTATAGAAGATATTTTTGTGTGGAAGAAACCCCATTAACCCAAACCGATGACCCCCAAAGGTCATGATGGCCAGCACCCGAAGACACAATCATGTAGTCCATCACTAAGAAAGCAACTAAAGGTGACACAAAAAAGATACAGTTATTTGGTTCCTCTAACATATCGATCATGATGAAGGTCATGCATTGATCTCTATCTAGGAAATCACTGATAAATGACGGTAATCCACTCACCCAATTGAAGTGGATGTGTTTGACCACAAACCATGGAATCTCTGGGATGGAGCCCACCTAATTGAGATGCCAAACGGAGTTGTTCCCCGCTCCCACAATCCACAAAGACAGAAAATGAAGAGCGGGGATATTGGAGCCAATTGACGAACAAAGGGACGATATTTGGGCATTGGGACCTCCCACCAGTCAGCCGCGTAGACATGAACATGCCCCAACGAGAGGTCCCCTCGATAACATCATACCCTATATTTGTCTGCTTGTTGTGTATTTCCTCCGTGATACTCTTGACTACAATACCACCCTCTTGTACAAGCCTTGCAAGCCTCTTCAACGAAACCCAGTGCTTCCTCCCCACCTCTTGCGCATTCCAGCTAAAAGATGATATAATGGATTCATGATTTGTAATCATCCACTTCGGGACCTTAGAGGTTGAGGGATCATGGCATGGTATGGAGGATAGGACATTGTTCTCCAGGGTGATCCGACACCTAATGGATAAGAATGAGTTCTTCCGATTTTGGATTCACCCTGATATTTCCCATCAGTAGAATCAAAATACTGGATGCACACTTCACTATGGAACATCGGGGCACCGATGAACTCCATTGGAAAATAGTCGTGATGCATACCAAGGATCCTGTTCCGGGAGCCCTCCCTACATTTAGTACAGCGACCAGAAACATAAAATGTTCTCTTGCAATGGTTCACCACTTGACCACTCTAGCAAATATACTCCATGAGGACATTATTAAACCCACAGACACACCTCAATCCAACATTAATAATAATTATTGAGACATCCACAAACATCGAATGACTAATATTTCATGCCATGGAATTGCATCAGTACCATCCAAATGGATCCATGCATTAAGGCCCTATTGAGGAAGCTACTGGAGACATCTTGGGAGATAATAAATTGACTTGGGGATAGGGGAACCCCCAGCCTCAGCCCTCTCACAACCTTCAAAATTCCATAGTCCCTACCCCTGAATCGGATTTCGATCCATGGGGAGAAAAAGAAGCAGAATAGATAATCCATAGCCCAAACGGAGAAGCACATACCTATTAAAACCATGATGATAAATTCCCATTATATTCAATTATATTTTTTCTCCATATCCAATTTTACCACCATATAACCTCCATGAACTCTAAAATTCATGCAAACAATGAGTTTTTGGGACAAAGTAATGTTCCTATGAATGGATCAATGCATCACATAACCATGCTTCTTGTGAGAAATCCACTGGGGAAGGTGGGGACTGATCATGTAGATGAGGATGGAGGCATGAATATTATACATGAAGTTTCACATACTCACTGGACGATAGTGTGGATGATAAGTGGGGTCCTTAATTTATGGGACATGAACCAAAGTTGACGCAATGGAAACACGAGGGAGACACACACCTCGAACGATGTCTTGAATGGACCACACCACATCATCCTTAACCGTGCTCTATGTAGAAATAATGAACGACCATAGAAACCCATCTGGGCCTAGAGCTCTGTCCGGATTCAATGAGTTCACAACTACTATGATATTCTCCTCAAGTAGAATGGCTACAAACTCAATATTATTTAGTCCTGACACCACTAAATGAATGGCCTCTATGAAATCATCATGCTCACTAGGATAGCCTGTCTCCATTTGGGGGTTGGGTCCATCAAGTATGTCCTTAAAGAATGCCTCATATAATCCTCTTACAAATTCATGGTAATTCTTGAAGGATCCATCCTCCAACCAGATGTTTGTATGGGAGTACCAGCGATTTTTCAAAATGAATGCATGGAAATAAGGAATATTGTGGCCTCCTTACACAACGATCTAATGCTCAAATCATCATCGGCCATTCATTCATCCCTCATAAGGATCAAAACCATCAGATCCTTCTTAAAAGAATGCTCCCAGAACATTTTTTCATTCCAGTTCAGTTAAAAAATAAAATCAAGTCTCCCAATATAAAATTTGATCCCATCTATGTTTCACACCATTGGGGGGAGGTTGCCATCCCATGACTAAAGATAGACCCTGAGGCAACAAAGTTTTTTATGAAGACACTCCCATGTATTCCCTTGCATGGTTCCATTCGATGAGGCCGATACATTTTTCTAGAAGTACGGGTGATAAGTCCACAAGGAAGAGAAGCTCACACCAAAACTTCTCCTATGGAAGAAAGAGCTCTCGAGGAGAATAGTGGAGTAGTTAGAAAGATTATCGACCATATGAGACACTTTGGCCCCCAGAAAAGAAATGGTGGCTTGAATATAAGCAAGGCAGTTGTCCAGCTTACACCTGGTGTGAAGGGTGCCCCTATGATTATTTTTCTAGTTGAAACTTCTCCCCAAAAATCCCATATCCATTAAAAACATTTGAGAATGGAATTAGGAAAAATCTATGCTAGCATGTCGAGGAAATTGTCACATTCCCTTCATCTCTACAGGATCCACAATCACATTAATGTTACCCCAAATAACCAGGTAGAGCTACCACGGTTGAAAGCCTCAAGATCCTTTCAAAACTGGCCACAGACACATATGTCATTGATTCCATTCACAATGGATATTAAGTAGGAAGGCAACCTGGAATTAATCTATGTAGCGATGTACTGGTCCGAGGATTTGAATAGATCCATGCTAAAAACCATGCTCATAAATATCTATATAGAGGGAAATTTTGAGTCCGGTTTTAAGAAACGAGACATCTTCATCCTATGAGAAAACTCATATATTTTTCTCATTTCATGTTGGGTTCAAGCACAGAATCAATAGAAGTATTCTTAGACCAAACGTCAATGACAATGAAAATAGTTTTCACCTATTTCCCCAAGCCGCGAGAATTATATATAAAGAGGGTTAACATTTAGAGATGGAGCGCTTGGTATTGGTCCCATAATGGTTCGACCTTTTTCAGGGAAGTGGAGACTGGATAGGTTGTCACATATGGGATCTAGTTTTCAAACAAATGGAGTCCGCGATGGGGAGAGGGAATATGATGGGGGAGCTATAGGGTAGGTAGCTATGAGGTTCAGAGGAGGAATGAAATAAGTGAGATGCCAGAAGAGGGGTGATCCCGTTGGGGAAAGAGAAGGATCTTTCTTGGGGATACTACCAAGATGGCCCAAACCCGGGACTGATGAAGGAAGAGTCAAGACCGAGAAGCTCCAAAACCATGGAACTGGTACCCTATGGGGTCGGTCTAGAGAGGCCTCATTGGCCACGTTCCCGTGGGAAATATCTGAAATAAGGAGAGACGTGGTCCCAAAGGAAATCCATGAAACGCCATACCTAGAGAAAATCGAGAGAAGCCAATGCAGGACTGGAAGGAACCAAACAAGAATGGTGTCCCAAAAAGCTTGAATGAAACCAAATCCATGTAAGGGGAATCACTGGACGCTGCAGTAGTAGACAATAGTTGGGGAATATCCTCAGTAATTGTACCAATTTCCTCAAGAAGGGGCATAGTCAGAGGTTCCCCCAGAGGAGGAATTGAAACCTCTATCCAGTTCTACACAAAAAAGAAGGAAATCAGCCTAAAGATGGCCTCATGGGAGGTACCATAAAACGTTTCCCAAACACCTCCTGAATTTTCCCCTTACAAGAAGGGAGAGAGTGTCCCAGGAGATGGAAAAAGGACCAGAACCTTGACCGCACTGGGTAGACTAGAGCTTTGCACTAGTCAAAGAAGTTCATAACACTCAACTGAATATTGACCGGAAGAGGGAGGGATATATACATTTCTAAAAAGATGTGTTCCACAATGGATTCCTATATAAGAATAGTCAAGAAATCCAAATAAAGGAATCACCCAAGGGATTCACCAATAGCCTGGAGGAGAGCACCATTCTAGAAGAGGAGAGGAAGGCCTGACCGGGAGATCCACACCAGTGCCCAAGATGAGTCCCATAAATTGTGAACCGTCGTATCCCACTTCATCAGGAAATAACCTCTATCTACCCAAGACACTGGGGGATCTGCACCATGCGGAAATGAAGTCCTTCTCAAAACTAAAGATGATGCAGAAGGACATATGGTTCAAGGACGAGACCTTAGCGAGAACATTAAGATTCCATGAGATGACGAAGCTAGGGAACGAGTATTGAAGAGGTATATTTGCTCTTATCCTAGACAACGGGGTCTAGTGGAGGCACACCAAGGATTCAAAAAAGGGTTTCCCTAAAAGAGAACCCTTCAGGGCATGGAATGAGCACATGAACTTCTATGAGGGAAAACGACCAGGAGATGCCGATGTGGAACTAGTATCAATGTAGAGATGCGTTTGTGGTGCGTATATTTTCACCTTATGAGACAATTGAATATTAATGAGGATTGAAATATTTATAGAAGGGGATAAATACTGCACATGTTTATCACATTACTAATCAGTGTTGAGGGATTTTTTATTTCCAATGGTACATATAAAACATATTTTCTTTTATTCTCATACCTGGAATAATCGGGTATTCTATTCCATAGATAATTTTACATCATATAGAAGAACTACACAACCTGTGATCTATTAATTTACGGAGAAATCCTTGAAGTAATGATTTTTTGAAACTATACATATAATTAGAAGTGTCAAAAATATATCGATCATAATATCATCAAGTATATATTATAAAAATTAGATCATTACTCTCTAGAAATGAATTATTGAGGTAATAATGGATTATGATTGTTTGAACCATTACTATCCTTGGAAGGTGAACAAAATTTCATATTCACATAGTAGAAAATATCCTTTAATCCTATCCAGGTTAATGAATGAAGTGGAAATGATCTTCATGGGAATAAAATTGATGGAAATGGGACTATTAGAGAAATATTTATCCTCTATTTCATTAATAACATTTCAAGCGTCCCTTCATGAAAGGATCAATTTGTCTTATAAATGATAATTAGAATATTATGGTGTTTAACAATCCTAATGTTAGAGTCATATGTATAGAAACCCTTATATGATAAATATTAAAACTAGATCCAAATAGGTAATTTCTATTTTATTCACAAATCATATCATTATATAATCATCCACAAACACCTATCATGTATATAGATTTGATGTATAACTTTTAGAGGGATAACATGATGAGGGATATTGTAGAATGTTTTTCTCGGTGTTTTGTATGAAAATATTTTTGGGTTGAACGAAATAATTGAAAGGGAATAATTAATTTATTTCCTATTATAGTATATAAATGTAAAAATATAGTGAAACATATCATTAATGGACTTTAGGGGAAATCTAACGTCAACAAATCCATATTTGTGGTAGTTGATTTCATTCCAATGTTTTAAAATTAATTTCTATTAATGAATTATTCCATCCATAGAATATTTTCATGATATACCTATGATATGTGTTAAACATACATAGAATTAAACTCACCATTGTATCTGATCATGATATGTTGGTTACCACAATGTTCTATAAAACCCTTCATCATTTGTTAGATAAGAAGTTTTTTTATAGTGCTACTGCTCACCCTCAAAATATAGAGAGTCTAAAAAATGTATTAATTCTCTAGATGATATATTTGATTTATTGTTAAATATATTTAAAATTAATTTTAGATCAACAACATATCATGTTAGAGTTATCATATTATAATAATTTTTATACTATAATTCAAATCAAAACAAATGAGGCTCCATATGGGAGGTGGTGTAAGAAATTATCATAATGTAATGATGATGGAGAGATGATGTTATTGGACTTGATATTATCCAACAAAAGAAACAGAATTTTTAAACATTTCAATTTAACATTAAATTCACAAAAAGTTGATAAAATATATATGAATAGAATAATTGATGATACAAAGAGTTTGAAGTCGAAGAATCGACATTCCTTTGAATTTCATAATGAATGAAATTCATGATATTTATTATGAATATAAATATTATACCTAAATGCATCTACCCCTTTGAGATTCCAGATATCATTCGAGCTATAGCATATAGACTATGACTCACAGAAACTATATATAATGTACAAGTTGTTTTCTAAATATCATACATATGGTTAAACATACCAAACCCCTCATAGGTTGTAATTCTAGATGAGTTATATATGGAGATTAACATATAATTAGCTGTGTTTCTGATGAAGATCATAGAATATTAAGACAATGTTCTATGAAAGAAGAAAAATCACCATTTCAATGAATCAAGGTGGAATAAAAAATTTGACTGAGCTACATTGGAATAATAAGAGGTGATGAAACCGAAGTGTCATAATCTTTTTATGTGTCCAACATGAAATATTTATAATGAAGATTCAAAATTGAAAAGATTGAAATAACCAAAACTATTATTAATGGAATTCAATTTTGGATGAATAATTTTATACATAGTTAATGTTTTTACAAGAAACGCATGAAATACAGTTCTTTTATACCATTATAATTTATAGCATAGTTTATTGAAAGACCATAAAGAATAATAATCATTGATAATATATCAATTTTATTGTTTTCCTCAAAATTAGATTTTATTAAGCATTATAATAATGTATAATTAAAGAAAATAGATGTAGTGATGGTCTCAAACTATAGGATCATACAATATAAATCCCATTTGTTATTGATTTTGAGGGATATCGAATATTTGGGATATTACATTTTACAATCCAAAACTAAAATTTCTAGAAATGAAACAAGAGTGAAACCATTTGTGTGAGAAGTTAAAGGTCAACAAGGCCATTGTCCAAACCATATTTTCCAAACCACCCTAATAATGAACAAATATCTAACAATATACCCTTTGGGTGTATGTAGGTGTTATATGTGGTTATGTTTCTAGGCCATAGATTTTGGAATTTGAATATTTTATTTCAATCAAATTAAATATTTTTCTTATCCCACTTTATTATTAGATAATCAAAGAATATATGAAAGATGATTAAAATTTTACATTAAAGTGAATAAACTAAAAGTTAATTTTTAGAAATATATATTTTTGTTTAATAAATATTTTAGATAAATTGTTGATTTATTTAAAAAAATTATTTTAATTAAATTTTCTTATCAAATGAAATTGATTTTGAAAAAAATTACAGAATAATATAATGTGGTACACCATCATTTTTATAAGGGTAAATAATTTTTTGGCGAATTGAAACAAGTATTTTCCCTTAAGTAATAATATTTCTATAAATTTAAAAATCAACATAGTTTAAAATAAAATTTATTTAATAATTTATTAAAAAATTAATATTAATAAATTATAAATTTTTAAATTTCATATAATTTTTTAGATAGTAAATTGATTTTGGAAAAATATAAATTTGGTAAAAATATTTTTCTTTTATTTTAATATAATAATATCCCAAGATTGGTGTAATAAATTATATAAACTAAATCAAAACAAATATAGATATACGCATGAAAATAAAAAAAAATCTATTAATAGTTTAATTTCATTAACTGGTAATGAAAACCGCAAAATCAATGTTATAATATAAGTTTCATTATTCAATTTTTTATAAACATGACTCACTTCCACTTCAGTAATCGTATTATATAATCATGTTCGATTCATGGCCTTAAAAATTCATAAACCCACTATCCATTTTTTGAAACTATGCATTGAAATAAATGAATGGTTTTTAGTTTGGATTATATTATTATATAGATCCCATTATGTAAGGGTAAAAAAATTATTACCCTTTATTTTTCTATATATACCCACCAAATATTTCACTCAACATCACTCAAAATTAATAGAATAAAATTGTTCTCTACCAATCCATCTCTCGTCACATACAAGGTCTTAGAAAGATTATAATAAGCTACCACCATTTATTAATAGGAACCCCCTCATGTTTAGGAATATATCTCTTTTATTTCCCATTCAAGAAAATTATATGAATTTCTATATTTCTATCTAATTTTAATATATAATTAAGTATTTACAAATACCCATTTTCATTCAAATTGATTTAAATAAATGGTTGATGTTTTTTCTCATCTCATCATAACCTATAACTAAGCCATTACTATACTGAATTAAGCGTTTATCTCCCCTTCCACTTGATCAAATAAATTTAAGTGTATTATGACCTATTAGATAATTTCATGAAGAAATATGTCACATTCTATTAATAGACTTATTAATTCCAAGTAATGAGTGACCTCTAGTGACACTATTTATTTCCCTCAAATAAATTTATGTATAACTAATATGATGTCAAAATTATTTGTGGATTTTCCAAGATAAACTTTTTTATTAATTACAACATTTGATATTTCATGTTAAGGGTTTTCACCTTGATGTTACTATCTATAATTTATTGTGAAATCCCATTTATGTTACTGAGATTCTTTATTAATGTTTTTAAAGGTATTTAAATTCATTTTTATGATGTGTTATGTTTGTGGACTATATTTTCTTATTCATTATATTAATTTCATTATTGAGTACATGATTATATACCCCTCTAATATGTTCGTAATTTTTTTATCTTGATATATAACATGTAAGGTTCATGAATAGTTATCCTACACACACATTGTTATGAAATATTAGTGGTTATCACTGAATAATTCTTATTATTTCATGATTTATGATATATAACATGTATGTATTTACATATACATAATTGTAAGTGTCATATGATCTGGGTTATGTTTTTATCCCATGATCGGGGAAACCCAAGTATAAAAAACACAATCATTAATCATGGGATTAAAATTTAAGGAAGACATGATTTTGTTTTATGATATATTTGGAACTCAAATTCAAATACAAGATATGAATGTGATGGGTGTACCCGAAAATATAGAACAATTAAATGAAATATGAAATGTTTTTAACTCATGAGATATAATGTATGGTTCATGAGATGATGTCATATACACTCAATGTCATGATGTGTTAGTTGTTATCAACATCTTATTCATATGATGTGATGTTTTATATTATTCCCACAATTTAATTTTACATGAATTCTATCATCTTATATCATGATTTTATGTTAAGGTTATTGATTATATCACTTTTATGAATCATTGAAATTATTATTTACACACATATATTACATTCATAACATTATTCTTTGATTATTCAAATACATTCATTGGTATCTCTCCCATTTCATATTTACATTCCTGGTTTATGTAGTTCAGTTTTAGAACATGAATGGAATATAATGGAATATTTTGTACAATTTAAATAATGCATATTAATTCATGTATCTTGTTAACATGCTATGTAACTAGTTTTCAAATTACATTTTTTCTCTTTATCTAATGTGATTTAATTATGTCATCTTTTATGTTATAAAAAATGAAAAATATTGTAAACAAGAAAAGTGTTACCACATTTAGTATGTGTGGAAGGATCATGTTATTTATGAGAATTTGAATTAGAAAAACAAAAGTGATATACATAGAGATAAATACTAAACAAAATCGAAATCACTACATTTTGATAAAATAAATAATATGTCGTTCCCATGAAATATAATACCAATTTGAATTCTTCAGGTGGATATATACACAATGTGATAGAATATGATCTTTAATGAAAGTTGTGGCCTTCCTCCTAATCATGTTGTTGATTTCTTAATCAATATTATTTGGAGAGCATGTAAATTTTTTGAGGAATGACATCAATAGAATTGGTATCTATTTGACCTTCATAAATATTTACAATTGAAGGATGGACTATAAAAACATATTATGAAGATATCAAATGTTTCTTGGATTAGATTGGTTGTATTATCAGTATTTGAGAAACACATCATGATTATAATTCTCACTACCTAATATAAATTGAAATAGAGTGGTTTTTTAGAATATTGAATCCTCCTCATCATTGTTCATATTATTTATGAATAAAATTCCTAGGAGCGGACCACTTAAAGTTTGGAAAAATCATTAAGAAAAATTGGGAAGAAAAAAAAGAAACTATGAAGGCCTAAAGTAGTGAAGATCTAAGGCATCGTCTCTGATCATGTTCTTTTCTCCAATAGTATAGTATAGCACTTCTTTATGGAGAAACACCCAAATTCCTTGTGAATCCATGGAGGAAAGATGATCAGAAACCTTATTTTCCTCCGTCCAAGTGTGTGAGAGGATAGTTCCATTGCAGATGAGCCTCTTGTAACTTCTCAGGGCATAGTGGATGGACCGAGGAACACAATTCTTTCCATGCATAGAGTCATGTAGGATGAGGGAGTAAGTCTCAACCCCCACAGGGCAATTTGGCCACATTTAGAGTGTTGGAGTCCTATTAACATTTCCATATTTTCGACCAGAATAGATTTTCATCTACCAAGGTGATAAGAGAAATCAAGGACCACACACCCCAATAGATCCAGAACAACACCACCACCCTTTATCACCTTCATCGAACTAGAGCCTTAAAATTTGAACATCATACCAGTCAGATGGGGTAACCACTGAAATCAGTGGTCATAAAGAGTGGGATGATCCATAAAAGAGGCCATATGCATGGATCTGAAAGAGGGGAGCTAGGGCCACGTGATGAAACCACAAACCATGACCAAAATCATGAATTATGTCCTAGAAGACAAGGAACATCTAGAGGTTAGATGGACCTCATACCTGGATTTGTTCTCAAACTATCAAAATGCACTAGCTACAAGAAGTGAGAATGATTCCACGAGTTTTCCTCTTTAGCCCAACATCCCCAGCACCGTGTAAGTATCAATCCAGAAATTAAAGGTCCCTTAGGGATACATCCTAAACACCAATGAAGTCACCAAAGGCCTTCCATACAAGTTGTGCCCAATCACTGTCAAAGAATAGGTGGTTTGATCTCTCCTCACTTGAGACACTACAACACATGCCACAAGAATCCATTAATATAACGGATGGCCTTAGGTTCTCATCGGTTGATAATGTTCTATTCCTAATACTCCATAGAAGAAAATTTATTTTGGCAGAAACTTGATCAACCCATTTGGATGACCCCCAATGGTTATGATGGCCATCACTAGAAGACACCATCTTGTATTCCTTGGGTGAGAAAGCATCTTAAGGTGACACAGAAAAGATACATATTTTTTGTTACTCTTATATATCGATCATGATGATGGCCCTATACTGATATCTATCCAGGACAACATTGATAAATGCCGATAATACACTCTCCTGGTTGGAGGTGATGTTCATAACCAAAAAGCGTGGAATCTATATGGTGGAGCCCAACCAATTGTGATTCCAAAAGGAGATGTTCATGGCCCACATAATCCACATTTACATCAAATGTGGAATGAGTATTTGAGAGACAATAAACTAACATAGAGATGATATCCGCACATTGGGACCACCCCCCCAACCCCACAACATTCAGTCGTATAGACATGAACCTTCTCCAAAGAGAGCACCCCTCGATAACCTCCAATACTATATTCTCCCACTTTTCATATAGTGCCTCAAAGATTCTCTTGACTACAATACCACCCTCGTGAACTGGAATTGCTAGCCTCTTCCATGAAACCCAGTGCTTCCTCCACTCCTCATGCACATACTAGAAAAAAAATATGATAGAATGGAATCAAGCTTAGTAATCACCCCCATCGGGACCATGGTGACTGAGTGATTATGGCATGGGATGGAGGATATGACATGGTTGGGTAGGGTGATCCTACCCAAAATGGATATGAACTAGTTCATCCAATTTTGGATTCTCCCTGAGATTTCCCCACAATGGAATGAAAGTACTAGATGCACACTCTACAAGGGGACATCGGGGGTCCAAAGTAATCCATTGGAAAATTTTCATGATGCATGCTGAGGATCCTACGCACGGAACCCACCCTACATTTAGTACAATGACCAGGAACATAAAATGTTCTCTTGATAAGGTTCACCACTCAACCACTGTAGTTATTATACTCTGCAAGTAAATTATTAAACCCAAAGACACAACTCAATCCTGATTCCATAAAAACAATTGAGTGATCCACAAAAATCAAATGAGTAATATTTCATGTCACGTGATTACATCGGTTCCATCCAATAGAGCCATACATGAAGCCCTATTGAGGATGCTACTAGAGACATCATGGGAGAGAATTAATAGACTTGAGGATAGTGGATCCCCCGGTCTCAGTCCGTACATAGCCTTGAAAAATCTATAGTCTATACCCATGAATCAGATTTCTATCCAAGGAGAGAAAAATTATTGGAATAGAATACCCACAGCCTAAATGGAGAAGAACATACCTATTAAAAAATTGATGATAAATGCTCATTCTAGCCAGTCATGTGATTTTTCCATATCCAATTTGACTACAATATTACGTCCATGAACGCTTGAACTCATGACATCAATGTGTTCTTGGGGAAATGCAATGGCCCCAGGAATAGATTGATGCTTCACAAAACCAAGCTGCTTGGGAGAAATCCACTAGGACAGGTGGGGACTAAGAATGTTATTGAGGATGGAGGAAAGAATCTCATACATGAAGTTACACGTACTCATAAGATGGTAGTGTTGATGAAGAGAGGGGTCATAAATTTTTGGGACAACAACCACAGTTGAGGCACTGGAAACACGGTGGAGACACACACATCAGATGAAGTCCTGAATGGACCAGACCACATCCTCTATAATCGCACTATAGGCAGCCTTAAATAATGTCCCCATAAACCCATTTGGACCTATAGCGCTATCTAGGTTTAGTGAGTTCACAACCCCTATGATGTTCTCCTCAAGTGGCATGGCTACCAACTGAATATTATTTAGTCCTGACACCACTATAGAAATGGCCTCTCTGAAATCATCATGCTTACTAGGATAGTGCGTCTCCATTTTGGGGTTGGGTCCATCAATTTGGTCCTTAAATAATGCCGCCTCTAATCCTCTTACAACGTATTGTTAATTTGTGAAGGTCAC
Source organism: Viscum album (assembly GCA_963277665.1). Classification (NCBI taxonomy): domain Eukaryota; kingdom Viridiplantae; phylum Streptophyta; class Magnoliopsida; order Santalales; family Viscaceae; genus Viscum; species Viscum album. The sequence goes on from OY728161.1 coordinate 394,338,732, forward strand.
ATTCTCCAACCAGATGTTGGTATGGGATTACCTATTATTATTAATAATGCATGCATGGAAATAAGATATATTTTGGCCCACCTAACATGACCAAATAACCTGTGAATCATCAAGGGCCATTCATTCCTCCATATGCTGGATCAAAACCATATGATCCTTCTTAATAGACATCTCCGTAAATATTTTTTCATTCCATTCTAGTTCCAAAAAGGACTCAAGTCTCTCAATCTGAAATTTGATCACATCCATGTCACATGCCATTGGGGGGAGGTTTCCAGCATATTTCTAAAGACAGAACACGAGGAATCTAAATTTGTCATGAAAACACTCCCATAAATTCCAATGAATGGGTCTATTCCACGAGGAAGAGATACTGTTCTTGAAGTTAGAGATCTCAGTCCCTAAGGAAGAAAATATCACACCAAACCTTCTTCGCTGGCACATAGAGGTCTCGAGAAGAATTGGGGAGTGGTCTGAAAGATTACAGATCAAATGAGAAACCTTGGCATCCAGAAAAGCAGTGCAGGCATGAATATTAGCAAGGCAGTTGTCCATCCTGCACCAGGTGTGAAGGGTGCTTCTATGATTATTTCTCATGGTGAAACGGCTCCCTCAGAATCCTAAATCCATTAAACACTTTTGAGAAAGGGATTATAAAAACTCTAGGATAGCACATTGAGGGAATGATTCCCTGCCATTCTACTCACTAGGATCAACAGTCACATAATAGTTACCCCTACAATCCAGGTAGAGCTCCCATGGTCGAAGACCTCAATTTCATCCCATAAAAGGCCATGGAAACATTTTTCACAGATTCCATTCACAAACGACAAGAAGCAGGAAAGAAACATAGAATTAATCTTTAAAGAAATACACTGCTATGAGGACTGGACTGGATCCACACTGACATCTGAGTTCGGAAATATGCAGATACAAGTTTGTTGGGAGTCCACATTCAAGAAACCATACATCTTGATCCTACGAGAAAACTCATATATTTGGCACCTGTCTAGTTTGGGTTATATAATAAAAACAATATAATTTTTTTAGACAGAACTTCATTAACAATGAAAATAGTTTTCACCTGATCCCCTAAGCCACATGCATTCTAGATAAGGAGGGTTAACATTTATAGATGGTGCAAGTAGTATTGGTCCCAGAATTGTTCGACATTTGGCATTGAAGGGGAGACTAGCTACGTTGTCTCATGTGAGATTTGGTTTGCAAACTAATGGAGTCCACAGGGGGGAGAGGGAAGATGAAGGGGGACCTTCAAGCTTGGTAACCTTGAAGTTCGTAAGAGTAATGACCATAGGGAGAGTACAGGTAATGGGGGGATCCCACAGAAGAATGATATGGATCTGTCTCACGGATATTACCAAGATGGCCCAAACCAAGGGCTAACAAAGAAAAACACAGGACCGATAATCTCCACAACCCAGGATGCGGGACCCTATGGGGCTGGTCTGGAGAGGCCTCATAGGCTATGTTCCTATGGGAAATCTGTAAAACAATGGGAGAGGGGGTCTTGATGGAAATCCATGAAAAACCATACCTAGAGCATTCTGATAGAAGTCGATGCAGGTCTGGAAGGAACCCGATGAGATAGGGGGCCCCAAAAGCTTTAAAGAAACCAAATCCATGCATGGGGAATTGCAAAAAGCTGGATTAGAAGCCAACAGCTGGAGAATATCCTCAGCAACCTCACTCACAGTCTCAATAAAGGGCCTAGTCAAGGCTGCCCCCAGAGGAGGAATAGATACCTCCATCCAGTTCTCCCTAGACAAAGAGGGACATGAGCCTGCAGCCTCCATTTATGAGGAACCATAACAAGATTCCCATAAACCTCTTAGATTTTTCCTCTACATTATGGGAGTGAGTGGCCCTCGAGATAGAAAAAGGAGAAGCACCTTGGCATCACTGTGTAGACAAGAGCTTGACACTAGTCGATGCAATCCAGAACCCATAGCTGAATATTGACCAGAAGTGGTAGGGATAGATCCATTTCCACAAAGATGTGGTTCATAGAGGATTCCAACATAAGCAGTGTGCAATCATCCATATAAAGGAAGCACCCTAGGGAGTCACCAATAGCCTGGAAGAGAGAACCATTCTGGAAGGGGAGAGTAAGGATTGATGGGGAGATCCATAGAAGTTCCCATAATGAGTCCCACCCATTGTGACGCTACATGTCCCACATCATCAGGAAAAAACCTCCATCTAACTGAGACCCTAGGGGGAATTTCACTATGAATAAATTAAGTCCACTTCATAACCCAAGATGATGTAGAATTACATAAGGTTCAGGGATGAGACCCAAGTGGGAACATGTAGATTCCACGAGTTGATGAAGCTACAGAATGAGAAGTGAAGAGGCTGATCAGCGCCAATCCTGGACACCATTCTCTAGTGGAGGCACTCCAAGGATGCAAAAAAGGATTCTGATGAGATGCCCAGGGTGGGGCTAGGGCCCTCCAGCCGAGAGGCCACCACGATCGGGGAGATCTCTGAGAAGCAGAGAGTGAGACTCGGATGGCACTAACTACAATGGGTGTCCCTGAATGAGAAGCCCATTAGAGCATGGAACAAGCCCATGAAATTCTCTGGGGGAAAAGGAGTAGGAGCTACCAAAGAGGAACCAAGATCATCGGAGAGGAGGCGTGTGTGGCATGTTAATTTTCACCTTCTATGACTATTGAATGTTAAGTAGGATTGAAATATTATAAGAATGGGATAAATACATCACATGTTTATCACATTACTTACTAGTGTTAATGGATTTTTTAGCTCCAATGATACGTATAAAACATATTTTATTTTATTTTCATATATGGAATAATATGGTATCTTATTCCATTGAAAATTTAACATCCTTTAGAAGAACTACAGAAACCATGATCTATTAATTAATGTAGTAATAAATAAAGTAATGACTTTGTGGAGCTGTACATATAGTTAGACGTGTTAAAAATATATTAATAATAATATCATCAAGTATATATTGTAAAATTTATATCATTATTCTCTAGAAATGGTTGATATAGGTTATAAGGGATTATGATTGTTTGATCCCTTATTAACCTTGGAAGGTGAAAAAAATTTCATAATCACATAGTAGTGAATATCCTTCCATACTATCCATGTTAAGAACTGAGTGGGACTTGATATTAATGGGAATGAATTTGATGGACATGGGACTATTAGAAACATATTTATCCTATATTTCATGAATAAAATTTCTAATATCCATTCAGGAGAGGATCAATGTGTCTTATAAATGATAATTAGAATATAATGGTTTTTAACATACCTAATGTTAGAGTTATATGTATAGAAACCCTGATATGATACCCATTAAAACTAGAACCAAAGTAGTGATTTTTATTTTATTCACAAATATTATCATTATAAATTCATCAACAAACACCTATCCTGTATATATATTTGATGTAAAACATTTAGAGGGATATCATGATGAGGGATATTGTAGAATTTTTATCTCGGTACTTTGTATGACACTATGTTAGAGTTGTACAAAATAATTTGAAGGTCATCTTACAACTATTTCTTATACTAGTATATAAATGTGAAAATATAGCGATACATGTCATTATTGGATTTCTCAGGACATATAACATCAACAAGTCAATATGTGTAGTAGTTTACTTCTTTCCGAAGTATGAAAAATTCATTTCAAGAAATGAATAATTCCCCCCTTTGATTATTTCCATGATATACTTAAGATATGTTTGAATGATACATAGAATTAAACTCACCATTGTATCTGATCTTGATTTGTTGATTCCTTAAGGTTTTATAAAACCCTTTCATCATTTGTATGATAATGAGTTTTTCACCAGTACTACTTCTCACCCTCAAAATATAGACAGCATATAAGATTTATTAATTCTCTTGATGATATATTTCATTTATTGGTCAATGTATTTAAATGTATATTTAGATCGACACCATCCCCTATTTGACTTATCCTATTATAATAATTTATATACTATAAATCAAATCAAAACATATGAGTCTATATATGGGAGGTGGTGTAAGACACTAACATGATGTAATGATGTTGGAGAGAAGAAGTTATTTGACATGATCTTATCTAACATATGATATAGAATATTAAAACAATTAAATTTAAAATGAAATTCCCAAAAATTTGATATAATATATATGAATACTATCACTAAAGATACCTAGGGTTTGAGGTCGGAGAATCAACCTTCCTTTTAATTTAATAATGAATGAAATTCATGTGATTTATTAAGAATAGAAATATAATACTTATATGAATCTACCCCTTTGTGTTTCCTGATATCATTAGTGATTTAGCATATCGAGTATAACTCACACATTCTCTATATAAAGTACATGATGTTTTATAAATATCTCACTTCTGGTTATACATACCAAGAACCTCACATGTCGTAATTCTAGACATGGTATATATGGAGATTAACATATCAATCATGGGTTTTCCAATGAAGATCATTGAATATAGAGATAATTTTTTATGAACAAAGACAAATCCACTTTTCAATGATTCATGGTGGAATAAAAAATTGACTAGGCCACATTGGAATAATAAGAGGTGATGAAACAAAAGTGTCATTATCTTTTTATGTTTCCAAAATGAAATGTTTAGAATGAAGATACAAAATGAAAAAGGTTGAAATACGAAGAACTATTATTAATGGAATTAAATGTTCTATGAATAATTTTCTACATCGGTTATGTTTTTACAGGAAACACATCAAATATAGTTCTTTTACACCATTAAAATTTATAACCTAGATTATTGAAAGACCATAGAGAATCATAATCAATGATAATATTTCAATTTTATTGTTTTCTATAATATTAAATTTCATTAATGATTATGATAATGTATCATTAAAAAATATATATGTAGTGATGGTCTCCACCGACATGATCCTACAATATAAAGCGCTTTTGTTATAGATTTTGAGGCATATGGAATCTCTGGTATATTACATTTATCAATCCAAAACTAAAATTAAACAAATGAAACATTAGTGAAACCATTTCTGTGAGAAGTTAAAGGTCCACAAGGCTATTGTCCAAACCATATTTTCCATCCCACTCTATGAATGAACAAATATCACAAACCATACCCTTTGGGTGTATGCGGGTGTAATATGAGGTTATGTTTCTTTCCATAGATGTAGGAATTTCAAAATTTTATTTCAAACTAATTAAATATTATACTTCTCCCTCTTTATTAGTAGATAATCAATGAATATCTGAAAGATGATTAAGATTTTACATTGATGTAAAGAAAAAAAAATTAAATTTTGTAAAATATATATTTTATTTTATAAATATTTTAGAGAAATTGATGATTTTATTAACAAAATAATTTTAATTTAATTATATTATTAAATAAAATTTATTTAGAAAAAAATTATTGAATAGTATAATGTGGTACAAATTAATTTTTATAAGGGTAAATATTTTTTTGGCCATGTGAAAACAAGTATTTTCTCATAAGTAATAATATTTATATAAATATAAAATTAAACATATTTAAAAGAAATTAATTTTTTTTAAAATTAATATTATTAAATTATAAAATAATAAATATCATATAATTTTTTAAGATTGTAAATTTCATTTAGAAAAAATATAAATATGGTATAAATATATGTCTCGTATTTTAAAATCATTATATCTCCAGATTGTTGTAATAAATTCTATAAACTAAATCCCACCAAATATAGATATACCCCTGAAAATAATTATTTTTTGGTGTTAATTGATTAATTTAATTAAATAGTAATGAATACCCAAAAATAAATGTTATATTATATGTTTCATAAATATTTGTTTTGTAAGCATGACTCACTTACACTTCAGTAATCGTATTATTTTAACATGTTCAATTCATGGCCTTAAAAATTCATAATTCCACAATCCATTTTTTTGAAACCATGTGTTGAAATAATTGAAAGGTTTATTATTTTGATTATATGATTATATAGATTCCATTATGTGTGGATAGAATAAAATAAATAATAACCCTTTTTTCAATTTAAACCCACCAAAAATTACAATCTGCTTCACTCAAAATTGATTAATTAAAAATGTCATTTATCAATCCCTCTCTCGTCACTTCCAATTCTCTACAAGGATCATAATAAGCTACCACTAGGAATTAATATGAACCCCCCATGTTTAGGAATCTATCTATTTTAGTTTCTATCCAAGAATGTTCAATGAATTTAGATATTTCTATCCAATTTTACTCTATAATATATATTTACAAATACCCCTTTTCATTCAAATTGACATTAATAAATGGTTGATGTTTTTTCTCATCTCATAATTACCTTTAACTAGACCATTACTATACCAATGTAAGTGATTATTTCACCCTTCCATTTCATCAATTCAATTTAATTGTATTATTTCATTTTAGAAAATTTCATGAAGAAATATGTCACATTCCATTAATAGGCTTATTATTTCCATGTAATGTGTGATCTCCATTAACTATATTTATTACCCTATAATACATTCATGTACAACTAATACGATGCTAAAATTATTTGGTGACTTTCCAAAATGAATATATTTTCTATGTACATCCTTCAACATTTCATGTTAAGGGTTTTCACTATGATGTTACTATCGATAATGTATTGGGAAATCCCATGTATGATACCCAGACACATTAATAATGGTTTTAAATATGGTTTAAATTTATTTTTATGATTTGTTATATATGGAGAATAATTTTTTTTTGTACATTATATTAAGGTCATTGATGAGTACAGAATTATATACCCCTTAATTTAGTTCGTAATTTTTTTATCTCGATATATAACATGTAAGGTTCATGAGTGTTTATCCTTTACACACATTGTTATGGAATATTGGTGGATAGCATTGAATAATTCTTATTATGTCATGTTTTTTCATAGTTTCAATGTATTATTTTTACTTCATGTCATCATATTATATCATTCCTCAATGTCCATTTTATAATCTCCATCCACAATTAAAATATAATTAAAATGTAGTCTTTTCCATTATAAATATAATCATTATCACCATGTTCTTCAAATTTTATTGTATATATATTTACATTATACACATAGTAATATGAATATGTTTCATTGAATTAATAACTCAAAAAACTACATATATATATGTATATGATTTTCTATTTCAACTAATTATAATTAATTTTATTATCAAATTAATCCAATAATGTGAATAAAATAATGAACGAATATAAAATTTAAGAAAAACTATATGAAATATTTATTTTTCGACGAAATAGGTCAATTTTTTAAATTTTCCTTTTGTAGTTTGTCCACATAATATAAAAAACCTAAAAAACATTAGAATATATCATAGTATATAACCGCATGTCTATCTCACATGGAAGATTCATATCACATAATGGAAAATGTTTTTCTATTTATAATATGTCTAAATTATTATATAATACTGAAATTATAACATTCCCATGTTCGACACAATCTCATATAGAAATTTCATGTGTGTCACATTCCCTCGGGGGAACCATCCCATATGCCATAGGATTCCAACTAGCAGAAGGGGTTTGAATAATATACTAGGGATACTTTTCATCACATAATGTTTACAACATCATAGAATTAAAAATAATATTACAGTCACATAAACAAAGGAAACAATATATCAAAAAATTGGGCGAAATGATAAACTAGTAAACCATATAATAAGAGTATAGTAATGTTAGTCTACAATAAAAATAAATGAAATTCTTGAAGTCATACTGTTAAACAAATAATCACACACAAATATACTCAATAGAACTAAGTCCCATTTTCATGGTTTGTCTAGTCTCAATGCTATAACATATCCCACAAGAAAAAATCCACCAAAAAAATGTTATTTTCACTTGATTAAACCCATGTCCATGTAATATTCTTGGGTACCAAGGGGAGATAATAATAGGGTGTTAGTAAATCTATATAGTTTGAAACCACCATGACCAATCAAAATATGTATAACATTATGTTCATTTAACAAATATTTAAACATGACTATTTATTAACCAATTACATAATAAGATAATCAAAATACATTGGAAGATTTTTAAACTATCCCTTTTCATGTGTCATATCCTTTATAGAAATAATAAAAAGTCTAGAAACTGATAACATAACTATGAAAAATAAAGTGTAAAATAATTTATGTATAACCAAACCCATCTCCAACATAACTTATATAATAACTCTATGAATGATAGCATATACTGGAAAATACCTATTAGAATTACATTAATTTTATGTAAATAATTCAATACAAGTATTTTAGTACAATCCACTACAAAATATTTCATTTTTTACAACAAGAACACATCTGTGGGTAAAAGTGCATTTTTTGTTGGTAAAACATTTTACCAACACATATATCCCAGTCATTAAACTGTTTTTAAAAACTAGGTCACTAAATGTTATTGTGAAAGGTAAAATAATTCTGTTACAATTATAATAATATGAACAGATAATATATATGTTGGATAAAGGGTTTAACAACATATTCATGTGAAAATTTTTTCTGTTGGTAATAATATTACAAATATATAATATCTATTTATAAATTACATTTAAAATAAAAATTATAAATATTTATTTCTAATAATAATTCACATTATATTTATAGATCTATAATATATAATACACCTATTTATGTTATTAAATAGAAAATGATTTTCACACAAGGTAAAACTCAGGAAAATGATTAATTTTTTTAATAATTAAATTTAATAAAATATGAATAAATACATAGTTGGAGTTGGTTGATACCAAAAAAAAATCATAAAAACACAAAAGCCTAGGATTTATACATGCCCCCAACACCACATGAAAAAAGGGTATGTCGCCATCGTCCAATATGACTATTGACTACAATCCTCCAGGCACCCAAACATTTTCCTCCATGGTAAAATAATGTTACTCCAGATTGCCCGATGTGAAAGATATCTTTCACCAGCATTCCAAGTAGGCCACTACAATAATAAAATCATGCATTATCTATTATTAGTGAGAAACTCCAATTGCAAATATTCCACACCCTTCAACTACAAAATCTACACCACACAACCAATGAGAATACCCACAAATTAGTGTAAAATATATACATATATTGAAACCAAAATTGAAATAAATGAAATAATTAAAAAAACTGAGAATGAGCATTTTTTGTCTTCCCTGTTGACATTTCAAGGATTGCTGGTATAAATGACTCAAATATAAACATTTTTTCTCTAAAAAGATGAAAACTAGATCTCAAATGATATATTCTCTTGAAATATCATTTCCATATTTAACTGAGCAGTGAGAGAATCGATTAAAAAGTACACTTATCATTAACAAAAATATAGAAATTTAGAAAACATCATTGAATAAAATTTAAGCTTGCATATAATTATCATATGTGAATAATCCTCAAAACTACCATACCATATCCAAAATAACATTTTCTAAGTACATGTTTAAAGGGACAATAAACAAGACAACACACGTAAAGGAACCCAATAACAAACAAATCAAGAATTAATGTGTATGTTGTGTTAAGTAACCAATACCATCCCTAAATTTCCACAAACAAATACTATATTATAAGGGAATTAGTCTAATTTGAAAGAATTATGGAATACCAAAGTGAATAGATCTAAGACAATGACCATCTTATAAAAAAATAAGAGGTCATCTTCTTTTACATAAGAACTCTTACATTTAAGATCGAATGTGCCAAATTAATGGAACACTCCTGATTAGTGGTGTCGATGGGTCACATCGGGTTGGGTTTTTGGGAATTTTTGACACAAGACCAATAAAAAGATGGGCCGAATCGAGTTACATGATGTGTGCCCAAAGGACCTAACCCAACATGTAACAGACTGGGTAAAATGAGTTATGCAACTGCTCTACAAGTACATAAAAAACTGAACATAGAGAAAAGAATAAAAACATGGGTAAAATAATACATTTCCTAGAAAATGACACACCCCCATCATAAAATTAATTTAATATTACAATAAATGTAAAAAAGCCATACATTATGTAATAGAGGAAAGTCATCAGAATAGAAAAATACAGAGTTAATACAACACACCGCTATGATGAAAACTACCTAAAGAAGCAGGAACTCTCTTGTCACCTGTGCATCATGTAACTAGAAAAAAACACCCCTGAAAACACCTGCAAACCAAACAAATATGTCCTATGAAAAAAAAATTCCATTAAAACAAATGAATTGAATTTTCATCCAAGAAAAATATCAACCAACCATCAAAGAAAATGAATCCTTGAATCTATCAATATACAACCCAAATATCATTAGTTATTAACTCATAAAAAATTCTAACTGAATAGGCTTACAAAACAAATAACAACCATCAAAAATACAAACTGATCTATGGATTCATTTACTATAAACCATAAAAAATAGTCATTTTTTACTCTTAGAACATTTCATATGCTGGAAAAAAGAAATGAATAAATTAATACATAACCAAAACCATAAACCCCTTACATAATGAACAGAAAATGTTGTAATGGCTTGGCTTAAACATTTTTCTTCACAGTCACAAACAATAACCAGCAGATATCAGTTCAGTTTTCCATCATCCCAGAATTAAATCATTGACTACATAATTTTCTGCATTTTTCCTTGCGCACACTAAACAAAAACAATTAATTATTGTGTTCCGTGATTTTCATTATCTTTAAATGATCATGACTATCTTTACATTTAAAAAATGAAATGATTAAAAATATTTCATAGTCGATGAAGATCATTAAAAACATGACATGACTTCTCAAGGAATATGGAATCATAGAAATGCTTGTGCTATTTTAGAACACATACATTTATTTGTTTTATGTTAATTGAAATATTTAGTTTTAAGAAAATAAATTAAAAACAATTACCTTATTATGTTCTTTTAGGAATAAGAACATTCAATTTTTTTTTACAAAAACCGTAATATGTTAGTATAATTAAAACTATGAATCAAACAGAAAATAAAAAAAATGTATGGTCCAAAGAATAATTAAATGCATGTCCAAACTTTTTAGAAAAAAATTATCAATTTTATACCTTAAATGAAATTCATGTCAGTTAACCACATAATCTTAGAAACATTATGATAATACACTTACACCCTTTGAACTAAGTGAGAGCTAAAGAAAAATAGAGCTAAGACAAAATCCAACTATAAAATTCGAAAACAAATCGTTATCAAAAACTTTAACAGATGATAAAACTAAAAAAATAGACATGAATGATAGAAAGGAAACATTTGAAGATCAAATCTATAAATTATAATTCAAAAAAACATTTTTGGGTTTATGACTATATAGGGAATGTGTAATGATACAATATTCCATATAGGTAGCAACATTAATTAATTGTGAAACCCCTTACTTGAAATCATATAAATTATACACCCATTGAAGAACCTTGAGTTGTTTCCCATTCTAAAAAGAGACAATGGTAACCAGAAAATTAATTACAGAAAAAGGAAATTAACCTAATACTTTTCTATCTGTTTCTCCATATTTGTAGAACCATCTGTGTGTGGTGTGGTAATTCCTAGTCAGAAAAATTCATTGGGGGATGCCTTTATTAAATATAAAAATATTGAAAGCATGAAAAACCTTGTAGAAAAATAACACCATCAATTAAAAAACTAATGAACTATAAGTGATTTTTAGATACATTATTATATACATTATTCTTTAATATTAAAGGTTAAATGTGGGTATATAACATGCTAAAATATCTATGGGAACTGTGAGAAAAGGGTCTATCATAGATATTTAATTAAAAAAAATGTCGACTGTGGTGAGTGTTGTCACGAGCATGTATTATCTAGCCTAAAAATGCAACACGACACAAAAATTGTTTTCCCAACCTTAATAATGTAAAATTAGTGTTGAAATGGGGTAACTTATCCCAAGAAAGGTAATTTATTGACTTTTACCACATTTTCTATGTGGATTGATGGTTCTAACAATGTAAATCATATAAAAATGAGATATTTAAAAGAAAAAATGAAATAAAAATAAACTAGAAAGAAAAAAACATTGATTCATCTTCAAATATTTGAAAATATGATTTTTATCAAGCTCCAAGGATATATAAATCAATCAAAATCAAAATTACCAAATCTAAAAGGCCAAAATTTTCAACGGTTACACCTATAATACAGAGTTTCATACCTTCAAAACACTTTTTTAACTAAAATCGACAATATCTCCTTAATCAAAGAGTAGAATTTTGATTAGATTCCAATAATCCATGAAATCAAGTAAATCGTCCTTGATTAAGTTCAAAAAAAAGTAACCTTTTGAAATAATCTGATTGATAATAATTCAATGGTGAAATAAGAAATAAAATATATAATAAAAAGTGATGGAATTTACGATGACCACACAAAGCTATAAAAATTAAAATAAGAGAATATGTTATACTTATAGCGGATGGAGAATATGAATTCCTCAAGATAACAAATTATAGTTAGTGGATGGGGGATATGAATGCTTTCGTTGTCCACTGGAATATAGAAAGAGTATCGAAAAATCATTACTAAATATAATTTTTATGCTACTGAGAAAAAGATAGAGAAACAACTACAATGACGAAATCAAATCTATTAGCTACAGCCAAATATTACTAGAACTGCTGCTAAAAATGACCACACTATATAACAAACTAGTACAAACATACTTCTGCAAGGACTAAGAAATAAATAAGGGAATGGAAATCTCTATGAGGTAATTCTATTTCCTATTGGATCTTCACTATCAAGATACCCACAACTGCAACCCGGCTGCTACACACTACCTACTCCAATAGAGAAAAATATGTGAGAAGAAGATTTACTACTACTTTCTCTCAAATGAAAACTATGCTACCCAACCACGAAATGACTTCAGTACGACGACCGAACCACATGCTTATTGCTCAACTCTTGTTTATTTACATGGATGAAAAACATATCTCTAGTTTATTCCTCATAAGATGATCAACCAAACTCACTTTCTCCAGACTTCATTAATGAACACTATAACCAAATTAACCACTATGACATATCAAACATGAGTCCTTCATTGAATATTAGACAACAACTGCCCTTTTAAAAACATATTTCTTCATGAACCATCTATCGCACAATGCTGAATCGAATTCATTAGATTTTGATTAGAAATATTCAAATGCCATCTATCATCACTGGATGAAATCGTGCATCACGAATAAGAAAACCTTTGAGAACTATCAAACTATGGATTTCAAACTCAATGGAAATCTAGATCGAGAAACTATGATGAATTTGGCGTGAGAGATGATGACGGTAATGAAGAGTGTGGGGTCAGGAAAATAATTGTCGGTGAGGAGGCGAGTGATGTGGAGAAACGAGGAAGGGGTGAGTAAGGGGCACACAAGATGGAGAAAAGGATAAACGAAATGTGAACAGGGGGAAATGGTGATGAACTGAAAGGGAAAGTAGGGAATCAACAATAATGAAATTGGTAGTGATGGAAGAGTGTCGAAGAACAGATGTATATGAAAAGGAGTGGATTTTAGGGTTTTTAGGGTACCATAGATGGCGTGATATTGAATTATATGGGGAGAACTAAAGTGAATGGAAAATTCATTTGATTTGAGAATTGGGGATTTTTCACTTAGTTAAAGATATTTAATTAAACTTAGAAATATTATGATTTATGAAAAATAATATATAAAAAGTTTTAAATTTATATAAGTTTTTAAATAAAAAGTTATTATATATATATAACTAATATATATAAAAGTGACTTTCTCTTTTTTGTATTTTCAAATTGAAAAAACAACAATAAAACAATTTTAAAGGATTTAACGATAATTTTATATCATGTGTGTCTGTGTGTTTATATATTCATTTTTTTTGACAAAGTGTTTGTATATTCATTTCAATAAATTAGATAGTCGTATAATGGTATGATTTATTGTCAAATGATATGTTTATAATAAATATTTGATATTAAAATATAATATATTGAAAATGTTTTTTATAATTATAAAATATTAAAAAAAATTAATAATAACATATACAATTGTTGATAAAGAAATTGTTGGTATTAATATGATAAATAAACAAATTAAAATGTTAGTAAAAGCATTGTTGGTAATAAGGTCTAATATAAAGAGATATATCTATTGGTAAAAACAATTTTAGGTACCCATAATCAATATAAAAAAAATTATTAACTTTTGAAATTACTCATTTTTACAAAAATCCATATTATCTGTTAGTAATTTTCTGTTGGTACAACTCATTTTTTTGTAGTGAGTGTACCATTCCCTCTATATAAAAATATCATAAAAACCTAGAAAAAAAATCTATATAAGAATTTCATCCTGAAACACTACCATGTCAATTATATAACAATTTTAGAATGAATAATAACATATGTCACAATGGAAGGAATAACAAAATAAAACACCATAAAAAAAATGGTCAATCTATCCCTTTACAATTTTCCTTTTAATAACCCTTTCATTCCAAAAATTATATAATAATAAGATATCATGCTGGTATAAAAACCCATCTTGCTTCTATGTATTTATTTCCATTTCAAGAAAAAATAAATTCATATTATAAATAAACCATATCCCAATAAAAAAAAATGTGGACTCATTCCATGATAAAACATATTTTCTGCTATTATACAGTTCATTATTATACTAGGGATGATTAATCATACAAGTATCAAAATTTTATTTCTCAACAATATTAAATCCAAATAGATCCAAGGAGTACTCAAAATATAATATTATCATCACCCACTATTCTTTTAGTTAATTCACACATTATTTCTATGAAATAATATTATAATTCTGACCCTTTAACATATATAAATATACCATGGGTATCATTTCTAGACCACCATAAATTATGTGGCTATAAAAGAAAAAATCACCATATAGAAAAATATGAAAAACCATGATGAAGTATATCCGGAATAATTCCAATATCACAAAAAATTTAGGATAAAAGCTAAATTAAAAAATGGTCAATAGATCATAATAGTTTAATATTGAATAGTGGTTGGAATGGGGAAAATTATAGTTACTCACTGGAGATTAAATTATATAAAATAATTCCCAAAATTGAAGGAATCACTCTAAAATTCTCTAGAGTCACCCTTAAGATCGAGATTGATGGTTACACGATGGATTAAAATAAAATCAAACAGATTTTGTTGTTTAATATCATGTTTCATGAGATATGCCTAATATAATCCCCATGTCTAATATGAATTTATTTAATTGTTTGATATAATGAAAAAAAATATTCCACAAGTTAAATGATGCCTGATTTACCTTTCATAATGTATAACTATTTTATTACATCTAATTTTATCACGATCTATAAATGATCATGAAATCTTCCAAGAAACATGTTCAAGTAATGTAAGTTTCTTTCGATGTGAATGTGACCCAACTATAGATCTTATCCCAATATTTGATGAAAGATACTAGGACACATATGAAGCATTAAAAACTCACATATAACTATCATAATCCATTACAAATATTTATACTTGAAATCCATTAATTAAAAAATACATACATTAAAAAAAATTATGTCATTTTCCCCTCAAAATTGATCCCCATGACAAAGAAAAACAAAACTATGACGGATCTAAAATTAAATAAAAACCCAAATAGTGGAGGGTCAACCCAAATTCAAGAGGGAAATACATATAAAATGTGATATATTACATCCTCTCCATCATATAATTGATAAAACCTGATCTACACCATCATGAATGATAGGTTCTCAACAAATAGTTTTCCCATTATGATTTCATATAATATTCCCTCTCATTAGACTCCTCTTGAGCATTCTTCTGTATTACTAAATCATGATGTATAGTCATTCCCCAAAAATACTTCTCACTCTAGTCACTTATATGTATCAGATTCTCTAAAAAGGATGAACCTACATATACTCAATGTCATTAGCAGATATACTATTAGAAGGGTCATGATGATATATCCAAAGTTAGGATAAATAAAACACGTCATCTATGGAAATATAGAACATTGTAAGGTATAAATGGTATATTATTTTATTGAACCATTCCAATATCTCTAACAACATAATAAAATTGTGTTATTTCATTCCTTATTTCGTAATAAATAATTTACCCAACCAAATAGACACCAAAAGGAATATAAAATGACCTAACAGAAACTCCATATGTTATCACCACTACTTTGAAAATTATTTTTTCATGATTTGCATTGTCTCATCCCACTTCCTAATCAACTGATCCTTATTATATTTATCCTATATGAGAGTAAGGAAAAAATACATTAAACCTTCAACCTCAGTCTAACAAATGGGAGATCAGTGTGGACTACCATAAAAATCCTCAAGAGTTTCTATGTTGGTAAATGAATGTAAGTTATTATTTTATGGAAACCCTAAATGTTCTATAAAACTCTTCCCTAGGTAAGTATATTCCAAAACACAGGCTCATATCATATTCTCTTGAATTTAAATAGTCCATTATTTTTAGCTGTCTATCTAAGGATGAATGGTTTTTATTTTATAATACTATAATTCAAAATCCTTCTAAAGAACACTCAAAGACTGATACATGGTATTAGATCACTAGAATAAATTACAATACTCTGAGAAACATGTTACAAAACAATCTCCCACATGTAAATACTATAGAAATCGGTAATCGTGAAGGTATCTCAAATGGGAAAGCACGACCATACATTATCCAGTCCGTCCTCAAGCACCCATACTCTATCATTATCATGAGGTGTCCTTGGTAATGATATCACAAAATCCATAGTTCTATCATCACACCTCCACTATGGAATTATAAGATGTTAAAAATTCCCAAAAGGTCACAAATCCTTATAAATAAAATAATGAAAGGTGAACCGTCTCTCCATGAATCCATTTCATCCTTTTATAGTCTTGGAAACCAGTAATTTTTATGGATACCATGATACATATCTGTAAGACCACGATTGACTACCCATCAAGATTTAAGAAACTCTCTAATAATTTCCTAAAAATAGAACAGTTCAATGTATACTCGGTGACAATAAATATGAATATTTCAATGGGAATTATTCTATACTTATGGTGGCCCCATCCATATATTTTTTCACTCATATTTAAACTCTCTGGATTAAAAACATCTAAAACATGATACATTAAAATTCATACTTATAATAGGTTTCAATATTAGAGATACTCACCAATGAGACTAATGAATATCTATATACATGTCATCATAGAGTCCCATCATCGTCGCATCATTTTATGACTCCTACACTGCTTCTAATTTCTTATTTGAGATCAAAAATCAAAAATTGTTTTTCCCTTTTCCATTGATTAAGTGATATCAGTTTTGATATAATATAGATACTAGATCCACCTAATCTACTAATGATTTTTCTCATACCGATAAATGAAATACTGGTGTATCTTGTACTATGTGTACATGAATAAACTGTTACTAAAATTAATGTTTGAACAAAATAATAGGGAATATACCACCTTAAATGGACCTTGATCCTGATTATGATAATTCTACTGATGATTCTCAGCTTTTTCAATCCATATGAAACCAATCGGTCCTCCATTATCAAAACATCCCCTATTATAGCTTTAGAGTCATCATAGAAAATAGTATATTCAGACATATAATAGGTATAGTGAGGATTTTGGATGGTGTTGGATATACCATATTCTATTTAAGATAACACCTATGAGTATTGAGGAAACAAATCACCATATTCATGGTCATCCAATATATTGTAGCTTCCAGATGGTAAATATCTTCGATTAATCCACTTCAGTAAACTAATAAACCCATAAATTAGTACGTCTAATATAAATTATGTGGACATTCACAAGATTTCAAGGCAAGAATCTTAGTTGGGACCACTAAAACTCTTTCCTCTAAGATGGCATTTCCTATGAAGTAATATTCATAAATCTAGAATCTTTATTTAAATATCATAGTGAAAATACAATTCCCTATCAATGTACTCAAGATTATACAAATATACTAGGACTAGTTATCTAATAACTAGGTGGACTCTAACATTTTATCATTACAAACCACCAAAAATTGATCCATGAATGGGTGATATAGCTAATTCATCAGGGCCATGAATACCAATATTTTTTCTAGTCCAAATTCTATCACAATGAACACATACATTCCATAAATGATCATAATAATAGTCTAAGGTATGTGTGATAATTTCACTATTAGATGATTAGACCCCGATATCAAGACAATCTAATAGAAAATTTGGGAACCCTTAAATTGATTTATGATATTTTTGATCTGTGGAGGGTGATATAATTTTTTTACTTCATTCTAGTTCAATTTATGATAGTTCACAAACAAGTTCAAATTCCCTTAATCAATATTTGTGAAAATCCTGGAGTACCACATGTTAACGTACTAGGTTGGATGAAAGTATTATCTTCTAAATAAAAAAATGAACCTTCAAATCCTAAAAAATATTGGGTCATATTAATTAAGGATGAATATAAACTAGTCCTACTACCAACACCGTCTCAATCATGAAATAGATCTCCCACTCTGGTGGTAATGCATATATTTATCCAAGAAAGTGATCATGAACGTATTATACCACTATAGGAAAATTAACCTATTACATTCAAGAATAATCTAGAGAAATAATTTATATCTTCTCCATGAGACAATAAAATGTGTACTAAATTAATCATGTATGACTAGCTTCATGATCCCCTACACCGTGGTCAAAATTAATTATCTTTATATAGATTTAAAGTTTTCAATACTATAATAATATTCGATATAACAAATATATTGATCTAAAAAATAAATACATAGAATATAGTTAGATCCTATCATTTCCAACATAACAATTTATGTAAATTAAAAGTAACCAACAATTTATTGAGGACAGTCATTGAAATATTTGATATTATCTGACTACACTCCCAACATTGTGTCGATGGTATGGACAATATTGTAGATTCTAGAACAAATTCTATTAATAATTTTAAAAATATTAGATATGATAGAATGTGGTGATAATATGTAAATAAAACAAAGAAAATTATAGATTATACATGAATCATCTATCTAATTGTAGAAGGACATGCATAAAAATTAATTGGAGTATAGTTCGTAGCATGGAACAAACATTACCCCATTCCCTGGGATCCAACCCAAATCTAATTTTTTACTCCATATAAATGTTACTAAAGATATATTACTAGGGTACCACATCACCTTCCATGACTTAAAAATTTAATGGAACTAAAAATACTATTACAAATAGGGGTAGTTTAATAAATACAATATCCTTGTACCTATCACGATCTACTGCCCGTAATTTAATTCTACATTGTCCAATAGATAATCTGTAGGGTTCATTCATGATGCAAGAATAAAAATTCTAATAAGTGTTTTGGAAAATGATTCCACTTGGTAGAAATCATTCCAAACATATAAAATTATAACATAACATAACATGGTCATGGATTGGATTACTATTGCATTGGGTTTTCTTCTTGTAGTTTTAATCGATGTAATATTCATAGTGCCGATTCATTATAGCAGAATAAGAGGTCAAATTTTTTACTTTATGAAACATCATGGATTCTAATTTGTACCATATTCATATTCCAATACATTATAAGGACCCTATTTATCAATTCCTAAATTCTAATCATGTGAAAAATGTTCACCTATTCCTTGATCACATAGTAATGTCTATATTGGAAATTCATATCAGTGTAAATTTCATAAAATTATACTGATACCACAAATATCTTCAAGTTGGTGAAATGTCCAAAATATTCAAATACTAAAAATCCCTCATATGTTAGTTTCATGAATTCAGTTTCCTTCTCATTCCTCTATGCCTCTGGATTACATCCTATTGGAAATATTTCCTCAATGTCTTTGTAAATAACTCTTATTGCTCTTCGAAATAATCCAGAATGTCCCACCAGTGGTATAAAATTCACAAAAATCATTTACACTAAATTCATCAACCTTATTTGTAAGTTTATAAGGATTCATGAAGATCATATATATTGGAATGATATGGAACATGAAAACATTGTGTCCTCCCTTCCCCTAGAATGTAGGTTGATGTTGTCGATAAAACTATCTATTTATTATTAGAAAACAATGAAATATTGTAAATAATATCAATTTACATGGATCACATGAATATTTAAAAATATTCACATAGAATAACATCAATCTAACCCTTAGGAGTTATTGGAATCATCAGTTAAACTATGTTATGAGAGTTATGATTACTGATATCTTGAAGCACAATTCAAATATTAGTAGGGGTTTTTCCTCCATGGAAACCATAGTCCATATAACACTATATAACAACAATTTATACCATAATAGGTGACAAAAAACAATGAATTAGTAGGTCATGGTAAATCTAAAAATGTATTAAAAAGTTAATTATCTTGACATAATAGGTATACCATCTCATTTATCCGATATAATAGGTATCTCATTTCATGGTTCACAACAAATGATGTCACATGTTGTAAATTTCTCAATATAATGAATAATGAATGTAAATATATATATTTATGAACCTATCATGATGAATTTATACGAAACTCATGTTATTAAAATAATTATTATAAATATGAATAAGCAATAACATCAGACAACATGGGAATCAAACAAGTTGATCTAATATCAGTTATCACAAGTAAAAAACTTGAAAAATAGTCTCATACGTGGGAAATGAAATTCATACACATTCTTGGGTTTGGTGTTCCCATTAACATGATCATTATAATGTATCTAAACATCATAGATTCAATTATACCCTTCTCAAATAGTAAATAAATGGACGATAAACTGTTGATCTTCGTTGATGCCGAATTTTCATGTAACCCAATCAGGAATGCTCCCTCATGAATAAACTAAGTTGGTCGGTGTATATCATGTCTATATTAACATAAAATATATTTCTTTGATATGTAGCTATGTTTAGAGATCATTTTGGGGATAATATAATAATTTATATAGGGTTACATCAAAGATGAAATAATGAAATATTAGAGTGATTTGAATAGAATAAAAAATTCACCATACAACTGAATGGTAAAGTATTTACCATTTAAAAAACTAAAAATGAACAATGAATTTTTGTGATATAATGGATATAAATGAAATAATGGAACTAAAATAAATTAACTAACATACCTAGTCAAAAACCCACAAAACTATCCATTCCCTATTCCTTGGTTGGTATAATCCATAATACATTATCTATATAAGAAGAAATAATTAACAAACATTTCCTTTTCAACTATCTAAAACTGAATCAATGTAATCTTTTCTGATAGCAGTATGTTTTGGGAATATATTTTGAGTAAAACATAATTGGTCAAAATTACCAGATCTAAAAATCAGTTTGATAGTAAGTGATTTCAATATAGAGATAAACTTTTGTATTAATTAATCAATTAATTTAATACAACAATAAACCATCTTCAGCAGCATTCTGGCAAAATCCCTTTCCATGCTGAAAACCCTACCACCACAACAAGTCCATTTTATAATAACATAACCGTGAAAATACTTGAGTATATGAATTTCAACATAACTTGTACAACCCATATATGATTTTAATAAATACTAGGAAAAGAACTACATGAATTGTAAAAATTTATTTCTATTCCCTATATGCATTGAACGATTTCTTTTTGATCCCGATATATTCATTTTTATATATAACCATTTGAATTACATTATATAATAGTTTCTACATAATTAGGCCATTAGATATGTATAAGTAATTTTTCAATAAACTACCCCAATACTTATATATATGAATTAAATCATGAATGAGAACATTATTCAAAAGGATGGGAATACCACAAAATAAGATAATAAGCCCCATTAGTCAATCCAGCCAACTACCATTAGTCTTTCAATTACCCTTTAATTCATCATATTATATATTAAGACTTTATCTTGCTAGTATACCATATTATCTCATATAAACATTTGATCAATAATTTCAACAAAATTTTTATATATTTCATAGTGTGATCATATCACAAGAAATCACATGAGGTCTCATGTCATGCAAAATCATATTTTATTCAAATATTTAGTTAATTATTTTTCAATTGTATGCTCACACTATGGGTAGGTGTATGCTAGGTGTGAACACTGTTATATACGTAGAGATCTATGGAGTTGTCTAAACACATCATGATCAACCCCCATTTTTCTGTTTGTCAACATGGATGTTCTGTTAGTGAAATGTCATAATATTTTTCACACAAAAAATAATTGAAACCGACCATAGGGATTTGATATAGAACTCATTCAATTACCATGTGGCCAAAGAAAAAATCTTATTAGGGAATTCAAATGATGAATGAAGGAAAATGTGTTCACAAGGAAATCATAAATTAGAAAATCACTAAGATAAAACAAATATTAAAAGATGATACGGAGATCACATTAGATTAATGTATAATAGTATATTGAAGTGTATGAATAATGTTAATGAGAAAAATGTATAATAAACTCTAGAACAAGATTCACAAAAGTAAAGGAATTAGTCCAAAATTTCACGGAGTCTTCCTATGAAATAAGATAAAAGGAAAAATAATGGATGAAAAAAATCATATGATAGAAATGGATTAGAATCATTGGTCCCAATATATTAGTGATGTGAAATCTTTTGATGACATAAATTTCTTTATTTATACGATATGAAAGAAAATGTATCACTAATGGCTAAAATAACCCCGATAATTCATCTCAAGAATTAAACTAGTTTCACAGTGTTTAAATGTATTATTTTTTTAACAAATAAATGAAAATTCCTAATAATAAGTTCTAGACATGTAAATTAATCACTATATAAAATTTTGAAATAGATTGATCACAACCAAACATTGGAAGAAGAAGTCTAAAAAACCTCAAAAGCATTCCTAGCCAATAGAGAACTCAATTAATCTCTGTGAGTCATTTATAACATTACTCCTTTAATTAAAAATAGTATTTCTACATTCATATAGTTATTTTACATGGAAAATATATCGGTTCAAAAATTCTACTCAACCACCATGGTTTTTTACAAGAAAGGAAAAACCATTTAAAAGAGGATGAAAAAAACTCAAGAGGGGCATACATTGAAATAAATATGATATTACTGAATATATATAAAAAATTTATTTTGAATATAGATTTAAAAAATAAAAGGAAATTGAAGACATTTATATTTTCATTGATATTGAATACATGTGTAATTTCTTTATTTCAAATAATTCATATCAAATATCTCAAAATAATAAAATCATGAACAAATTACCCATGGTTTCCCTCCTATACCTTTTGACTTACATAATTGGTCCCTCATAAGATTTTAGTAACATGCATTAATTTTAATCGACATTCTTTGTTATTCAGTTATATAGTATCTACCATAGAGGTCAGTAGTTGTTTTTAATAAATTAATCAATCTGATACACTCTCAATGATTGCCTCATGAAATATGATATATAATATATAATCAATATTTTTGTTGATATTTTCTAATTCAATTTAAGATATAGTAACTCTCAAGATATGTTTCTTATTGCATGATTATGTGCGTGTTCCCATTTGAAAGAAATATTACTGTAATATTTTGAAAACAATCATTATATGAATGATTCCCATTGAATTATTTTAGGTTTTAATATGAAATAATAATTTTAAAAAATATATATTATGGGATATTTCAAACATATACGAGTTGACTAATGATTGTTTTACTCAATATTTAATATATTAAGTACAATAGATTGGTTATCATAAAAATGTGAAGTATTCTGAGTTCTCATAATATAGATATGGAATATAGAAATTTATTTCTAGGTAATAAATATCATTTAGTCCAAATAAAAATTATTTATATACATTAGAGTAAAATATATATGAAAAACCAATTGGAAACATTTAAAACAAACATATATATTACTGAGAAAATATCTCATAAGGTGGCAATTGATGGTTTTCATTAAATTAATGTGGTATTAAAGAAATAAACGTTAAAAAATAAACAGATAAATAAAATTAAATTAAATATTTGAGTAAGATATCCAATGTGAATATCAGAATCAATAACTCTTATGGGAACCATTATTATTGTATGATATTACATTATTTATGATAATATGACCATGTCCCATGGGGTACATCATTTCACATTTTGGTATAGAGTGGTTCATATTAATCATTATATAAGGGTATTAAAACTCATTTATTCTTTTTTAATCTTTACAAACTACAGAATTTATTGTCACGTCCAAATATTTTCCACATACTCCTCTTTCATCTTTCACTCTCCAAATAGAAATATTAATTTTACATTACTCAATTTTTTAGAGTATTTATTATGTTTATTTATATAATTATCAATATTAATGTATGATATACATGTAGAAATATTAAAAAAAATCATTTTAGATCCCCTAATTTGGAGTTTTTCATTAAATAATCATCATCATGTACTGATTATTCTTTAGATCATATATTTCTATAATAGATTGAGGGTTTTAGATTTTATGAAAAAAATCAATGTGTTGATATATATGGATATAATATTTATTATGTAATTTATTATATTTTAATTTTATTTTATTCCATTACATTATATTCTATTTATAATCAATGACTCACCTCTGGGTGTTCCCCTCCCACCAACATCATGTAGTTATAAAATATAATATGTAAAACTCAAATGACTAAAAAAGGATTTATGGTTATGTCATCATTCTGATATGATATAACAACAACAAACATTTCAATTATCCTCGATCAACAATGAAAATATGAGCACATTGCATGATATTAATTCCTACTTCTCTAGTACTCATAATCCTTTCTAAAAAAGTGACACGATCAGGTAATAATGTATTTATTTTCTAAATGATAATATAACCACTAGAATAAAATTCAATAATATATATTAAATAAAAACACATCCCCAATTCATTCCCTCAATAATTGGGCAATGAAATTCTTGAGTAATACGTAGTGATCTCTAAAATAGTTTTAAATTCATTATTATAATAATGATTAACTGAATTTGGTGAAATAAATTCCCATCTATCCTATCCAAAAATTCTACAATTAATTATTCTATATTTTAGTACTAAATTATAACATTATCAAGTCAACATATATTACATTAAATTATATTTAATATTCAAGTATTTTGATCCTCCCCATTGCATTTTGATAGAGTCATTTAATAGTGAAATATATAAAATTACACAAAAATATAATTGAAAAAAATTATATCACAAAATAAAGAATAAACCATAAATATATTTTAATAAATTAGTATAATATGACAATAATACTCTAGAAAATCCATTATTTTCTATATTTCAATATACTTCCTTGGATGTGAAGAAATGTTTCCTATTTTTGTTGAATTTCAATTTAAAAATATTGGTGTATTTTATTTAATCATACATTCTATGATAATGTCATATATTATCTATATAATTTGTAATGATTTCTGTTTTTATAAGTATAATAATTAGTAATCAAAATTATATTTATTAAAAACTATGGGAAAAAAGTTGTGAAGATTTTTAATATAAATCATGGACGAAGTCTAAAATAAAATATATAAAAAACATATAGAAATATGGAACTATTACTTTTAATTTCATCACACCAATTGTTCTAAAAGATATCTTATGTAACTCAAAACTGTATAGACATTGAATAATGATAAAAAATTAAAAAATTACTATATAATAATCAAATAAAACTCAATTATATATTAATACAATTTATTAAATATTTTTACAGTTATAATAATAATAATTATAATTAAATAATTAGAATCCTCATGTGACCATAAAGTGAATGCATGAAAACATAACGTAGGAAGTGATTGTGGTTTGATAAATTGGGTACATGTAAATCAGTACTCAATGTGGGTATTATATATCATCCACACATACTGGGAATGCTACATCATCTCATCTCTAAAATTGTATTCATGTATCCACTGTAACTCTATATAATCATTCATACTAGATCATGGGGTAGCGAAAAATTTCATTCTATCCTGATTTTTTAATGGAAATTAGAATCTATTTTATGAATGATTGATCATATAAATGATAAACATGTTTTTCAAAAACCAATTTATTATCAATAATTACATTGGTAAAGGCCATAATCTTCTATTCACATTCATATATTTATCGTAGAACATAACTATCACATTTTCACAATAGCATGTTTTTTGATTATTAATATTCTCCAGGAATCTCCCACCTATTATTATGATACATGAATCATTTGAACTATATAAATTTTAATGGTTTTAAACTATATATTTCATATATATGTTTTTGGTGTGAATTGTACACATACATTCCCTTAGAACTGAGAATGAAGTGTAATTTGAAGGTATACAATGGCCTTGAATTTTTGGTTGTTGTGTGCCTATATTAAGATATTATGGTTCATTTATTTGCTGAATAAGTGTGGGGGAATTATATTCAGTTCCTATTAAGAGTTTATATATGGTTCAATGATCTATGTGTTCCCTATATATCTTAATAAACATAATGCTTTCATAATTTTTTTTTCATTTAGATGCTCAATATTTTAGGATATTTTTTATGGCGATATATGCTTCTCATACATAGATAGTAGATAATTTGATATATGTATTCATTTCTGTACAAAAAATTGAATGATTACTATAATTTATTACTTCCATTGAATCATCGAACACAATAATCAATGTTGGTGAAAGATATTCAATAATTCCCACAACAATCATCCCATTTAGTGATCTTCATAGACATACACTTCTTTTAACCATTAATCGTATAATGGGGAAGGGAAATCTAAGAAATGATCATCCCATATTCTCAATAACTGTAAATATATGATATATAAATATATGAGCATATAATATTATATGGTATGAATAAGGGTATGAGATCATGAACAAAACAAAGAAATCTCATAACAAACCGTTCGCGGATCATCATAAATTTAATGGAATAAAAATTTATCATTTCATATAACATGGAATTATTAGATAAAACATCCATTAATCAATAATGAACTAATAAATCATGTCATAAAAAGCTGTAACAATATAAATATATAAAACCATTTAATATGTCAATGTAAACTTCTAAGACCATCATCATAGTTGATCAGTAATTATCACATCTTTCCCATTTTAAACAACAATATTGATGTTTCCCATTACGGAATAGGAAAATAATGTTCCCCAAAGTGGATGAGGACACTCATTTTTCTCATAGTGGATTAAGGAAATCATGATTTACCTTTTGTAGAAAGAACATTGACTAGTTTTCCATTTTATATAATCAGATATAAATCATTACCCAATGTCGTGGATGGAAATATTGATTCCACTTATCATTAGTTATAATAAAAACATATTAATTTACTATAATATAACCCCCATAACATAATAAAAATCATTAATATTTTTCATCAATATAAATAAAACATAAAACCTATCATCTCATTAAAATTCATGTAAATAAAATGGGTTCCATAAACATTCCATCATTTCATCATAACATGACAAATGAAAAATAAATGGGTTTCATAAACATTTCATTATCATTAAAATTATCCATAAATAGAACAAATAAGGGCTCTATCAATAAATACTGCCCCCAATTGGTCGGTAATAAAATTATAGGTCATCATATTGTATGGAAAATAAATCTGAACAGATAAATAGAATATTTCATGAGTAAAATATTCTTTTATCTTTGACAAACTCATTTTAAAAAATAATTTTTTTTAATTCATTAAAATAAATCTAAAATTTTAAAAATGATTCTTTGAAATTAATAAATATATTTACTAAAAAATATTATTTAGCACTAGAAATTACCATTTTAATTTAATTTTAGAACATTTTTATAAAAATTATTTATGTAGGAAAAGGGTTTTCAACTGAAAAGATGATTTTTTATTAAATCAATATTTCATCATTTTGAATACATGAAGATAAGAATGTAAAGGGATAACATTTATTATCATAAAATACAAATAGTTTATGAGAATAAACTAGTTTCATATGAAATAGATAAAAATAATTCATTATAGAAAGCATATTCATAATGAACCCTTATAAATGATGAGAATTTTACAAAATACTTTTACCACATTGGAATCAATTAATTGTAATCCTAAATAAATTATCTCATTAAATAAAAATAAAAATAATATAAATAATGATATTAATAAAATAAAATTTCCAATTTGAAATATACCAACCAAGTAAAAATGGATATGTCCATAACATAACATACATAACAAAGAAGGGAAATTGAGACATAAATCTGTTATCGATATCTAAATATTTAGAAAACAATCCACTTAAATGATATATCATAAAATGGATATGTAAATCACCATAATTTATGTAGAAAAATAATATTAGAAATTCAAGTTGTTTAGATATTCCACCTAAAATAAAAAGGTAGTGGATATGGCTTGTGTCTCACATAAGTAATTAGTAAGACATAAATCCCATACCTAAAGTCCTGCTTGTGTTTTACTTGATAAAAACATTTTAATTTTGAATATAAATTTTTTTTAAATTTATTAATGAATAAAAATAATATATATTGACATATATAATTTTTATTATCTTTTATTTATATTTATTGAGAATTCCATGTTAATGTTATGTTTATGTAATAACTGCTTTGTCATTCATATATGTTTTGATTTGTTATATTATTTAATTATATTATATTAATAAATGTATGATAATATTAATAATAATTACCATCATAAAAATATAATATATATTCTGTATATATTTATCTATAATAATCCATAAAAATTAGTTATAAAATTGGTATACACCATTCATGGGGACACTATGTCATATGTTCTCCAAAACATTATTTACATTTATTATTGGATCAAAAGAAATAAATTTAGAAGAAATATTATAAATCCTGAATTATTTATATGTAATATATATCAAATATTTTTTATTATACCCCCCATTAATAACATCCATTTAATGTGTGAATGAATAAAATCTCTTCACAAGGCGGTACTCCACCGTACAATCATGCAATGTTTTGGTATTTCCAAAAAATGTAACGAAGTAATATAGCATGATTAAATAATTTAAAAATAATAATAATAAAATAAATATAATATATAAAATAATTATACTTAATTATTACCAATGAATATATGGGTTAATGTTAAAATGGATGACAAGAGATTGTGGGGAGGCATCCCGCCACACACACGAATAATGATATCATATCCCATTTGATTAGAGTGTTGATGTTTATATGTCATTACCCTAAAATAACAAAAAATATTTATATTTAATATACTATAGTTATTATAAAATTAGGTTATCATAATAATTTAGTGGGTGTCATATGAAATAATGAAAAATTTCTTGTTGATGGACCTTACGTTTTTCAGGCATCATCATTATGTTGGAAGTAAAATCCTTAACATGATGGATTTATGCAAAATATTTTCATTCTAGGATGATTGAAAGAAAGAGGGTAAGTTATAGAAGAAATTATTCACTATGACAAATATTATTTATCATGTTATGATGAATGAAGAGTGTGTGGCATTTTCTATGTAGGGGAGATGACGCACATCATATTTTTGAAATGAAATAACTGATCCAACGTTTGAATTTGTAAATATAAAATCCTGGGTAAACAAAGAATATAACATTATAATATTTATTAATATTTGTGAATTAAACATTTATTTTACATTAAAGGATATTCTATGTTCTATGGAGTATATAATACACTACAACGGGTTTCTTTGAAATATTACATTATATACTAATAATATAATATTATTAGTTTATATGGTTGTTAAATCCAAGAAATTATGTTGGATGGAATGAATAAAACTAACTAAAATATTATTATAAATGTTTCATAAATGTTTTTCCATTTATCTAAAAAATTTTAGTGTCTTAAAATAAGAATGAATCCAAATTTTAAGCACTAATAGTCTAATATTCTTTAAAAGGTTGATTTACAGCCTTTTAATGGAGAAGCTTTCTTAAATATAGTTTTTTTATCATTTATATGTTCTATTTGACAAAATTAAATCTTTCCTCTGAATAGGGACATAAAAATTTACTTTGGGTAAATTTTTGGGATTTATCTGATAAAGATCATTTTTAATGAATATTGAAAAATACTGTATTTTAATTCAAAACTACATTTTAATCTAATTTTTTATATGTATATATTATGTTTTAAATTGGTTTTAAAGTTTTAATAGATTTTATTTTTACCATTTAATCCATTGTTGTTCATTGGATTTAATTTTAATTTGAAATTGGAAAAAAGTGTCAATCTTTTGATAGTTATTATTTCATAAAAACGTGGTTTTTGTTTTGACAATGGGAATAAATTTTTAAATTAATTAATTCATATTCTATTATTTAAAATATGGTAAAATAGACTTCATTTTTTAATTTGTAATATCAAATATATCTTAGGCTAATTTTTGGTATTTTCTGAAAAACATCAATTTTGGATGAATAGTGAAATTACTGATTAATAATTAAAAAGATTAATGTTTAATTTATATAAAATTTTACCACATCTGTGAATTGAATTTAGATAATACGACATATATGGTTGTTATTAGGAAATAAATTGTGGTTCAATAAGATGAAAATATTTTTTGGTGAATAGTAACGTTTGACTTGTTTTACCGTTGTTAACGATAAATAGGGTAATTCAAAGTAAAAACTATATTATAATAATATAAAATTACCTTAAAACATGATGTAACCTTATTCTATGAGTAATTTCCAACCAAGATAATCCTTGCGTTGGACTTCTGTCCTATGAAATCCTCTTAGGGAAGATAATGGTATTAATAACTTTTTATTTAATGTTATCAAAATTATCATAAACATGTTTCATTTGGAAAAAAAAATTAACGTGTCCTTATATGATTGATATATTTGACTAAAAATGTTATTTATAAAGATAAAACTATTTTCTACATAATAGTATTTTTTCATAATTTTTATACCTTAAATAAATTAAATTATTTATGACATAATAATGATGTAGTGTTGAACTAATTAATAAATGATTTAAATAAATAAGATTATAAAGAATAAAAAAATATCCAAAACCTATCCAATTATTATTAGATTATTTTATTTCAAACATGAGTCATCATATTGTTGACTTTAATATGTTTTGTACATTAAGAAACCAAAAAATCATTATATAATAAAATAATATTTTCCCACATTCCTAAAGAACTCATCCTCCCACCTTTTGAAAACTGTCACTTATATCCAATTCCTCACACCCATAAAGCCCCTTGGCTCGTCCAAACCCTTCCCATATAAGCTCTCAATATCCCAATCTTCCACCTAGAAACCTTACCTTAGGATGAAGGAACTTCAAGAAATTCTTTTGCTTCAAACCAAAGGGAGTTAACAGATTTAAAGGTAACATCTTCTCATATGTTCTTTTTTTTATATTCATTCTCCAACCCCATAAAATAATTTCATTAATTTATTTTATAAAAACCCACTATACTCAACATACTAGGGTGTAGTTATGATAAGGATTTGAACTACATTTACACAC
This sequence comes from Viscum album, assembly GCA_963277665.1. NCBI lineage: Eukaryota > Viridiplantae > Streptophyta > Magnoliopsida > Santalales > Viscaceae > Viscum > Viscum album. The sequence goes on from OY728161.1 coordinate 394,370,500, forward strand.
CTCTATCAGATGGGTAAAGAACATACTGTTTTTTTGGACAGCGAACTAATGCCTCATGAAACGATGATTGGTCAGTCTTCTCCAACAACCTCTTATGGTGGCCATAATGATGAAAATGTATTTATATGAGATATATTTTTTTATGTTTTTTCAATGATTCATTAATTTTTATTTACAAGCTTACCATTATTATTTACAATATGTGTAAACGCAATAATTTCATTTGAAGAAGTACGGACTACCGCCCTCTCGAGGTGATATGATTCATTAATGACATAAATGGAATTTATAAAAGATAGAGTTAATAAAATTATGTAACAAATATATCATATGATATTATAAAATAATTATAATATAATTATGTTTTTTTTATGTTTACATTTCAGTAAATATAAAATTGAAATGAAACTAACGTTCATGCGTACGTACAACTTTCCATCTCCATGAACATTGCATTTCTTTTCTTAACTCCAGATGATATGGAAAATTATAAATACATATAAAATAAATATATTTGATATATATTATATCTAATTCATTAATATTAATATGTAGATAATGAACATTGGACCACATGGAATGTTTGTGATTATAACATTTTCATTTTTTACTAAAGTTCTAAACATCAATCAAATGTCTGATATAAACTCAAATAACTAACCAATTGTTATATCAATTATATAATATATATAAAAGGAAAAATAAAATTTTAATATTTACTTAAAAATGTAGAAATTAACATTATTTTATTATTGAATAAATACACACATAATAAGACCCAAGATGGACACGAGGTAAGGGGTTTCTCATATCACATTTACATCTATGGTATTTCCATTTTTCACAGCTTATTTATTGCATGTTGTGTATTTTTTTACTTCCCTTTTATATATATTATAATTATTATCTTTATATTCGTTGTATATTGTGATTTATTTCGTGGTTAATAACATTGGGTCTTATGAATCGATTGATTATAATGTGGTAAAGGGTTTTTATCTCACAATTTATTCCCATGAGATTCTTACAATGTTTTCCAATATTTCCTTTTGTGTGGTGTATGTACTTCCCAGGATTGTATTATTTGTAAAATATAATATAATTTTTTTTCATTTAATTCTTCATTGTATAGTGTTTCTTTCATGTGGTGAATGTGTCTTATGTTACCGAATCGTTAAGGGATTCTTTCACCCTCCTCTTTTTAAAAGGCTTCTTTTAGTTATGTCTATTAATTTACATCTTCTTATGTTGGGATATGTTCTTATATATCATTATTTCTATAAATTGTATGTCCATGTGATTGGAGATCCTATTTTTCTCTCATAAACTCATTTTTTCAATTTTAAAGAGATGTCGTTCAGCTGTCGAAGTTCAGTAAGAGTACTTATTAACCCAATTTCAATTCTTTGGGATAAACCTATACTTCTTGATTATTTCATGCTTTGAATATGTGTTAATTTCCTCTTAATGTTTTACAAATTATATCTAATTATATTGGGTGTATTCTTATTTTTCACACAAAATAATGTAATTGATTTATCCTTAATATATGGTTACCGTCTTTATAAGGAATTTCGTCTCAATTTACATTCAATTGAGACTTCATTATTATTATGCACATAATCACTTTTATATGATGTTAATACTATCTTATGGAATATTATATCATGAATCCCATTATCTTCCTGATAAAATAATTTTTTTATTAATATTATTCCTAAACTATTTGTATTCAATCTTCTATCATTTTCTTAGGAACTATTTAACTAAAAAATTGTTTTAAATGTTTTAATGATAAATTTTTCAAAATATATATCATTAATGTCCATGTTTTCAAAATGGTTTTTAGGATATAAATATACGAACATTAATGTTTTCAGAAGATAATTCATTTAAAAAATTAAATGTTGTATGGAACACTTTGATTCAAAAATCTCTTTATTCATGATTTAAATGGTTTTGAAAGTGGTTTGATAAATTATTGTTTATTTCATTATCCTTATTTGATATATTGTGTTTGGAATATGGAAATTTTATCTTCCCATTATGCTTGTGTTATGTGTTATGATTATGTTTTTGTTATTGGGCATTGTTTACGTATACAGGGGTTCAATGATAAACTTTATTCACCTGAGCCATATACAGCTCTCCAATTCATTGGGTAACATGACAGAGATAAACATTAATGTTTCTCCTAAGAGATTTTGGGAGTATATTGTGTTGGATATTCCAACATAACTCCCTACATAGTTGTGATAGCTACAATGTATGTATGATATGGATTTCACAAGTTAATTTTTTTATTTTTTATTTCTAAGTGTTATTCATAAATCAAATGATTTCATGAGGTGTGTAATGATCGGAAATTATGGTTTCATGGATTTGTATTTTTTTATGGGTTAATGTTTCCATTCATTATTTTATAACCCTTACATAGATTTTTATGCTCATTCCAAGTTTAAGAAATGTCTTCCTCATGACATGAAGATGAATAGGGTCAAGAATGGGATTATGGAAAAGTCATGTTATCTAAAACAAGCAACTAGTCATGTTTATTTTTTAGATTTTTTAAATTATGAAAAAAGGAATACTGAGTAGTAGTGTCTAAATGTAATTTTCAATTAGATATGTTGTAGTTGTGGCCTAATTCTCTAAAACTCTAATCCATAAATGATATTCAATATGAATTATTCATTTAATTCTAGATTATGTTATGTTTAATGCTCGGGTCCTTATAGTAGGTATTAGAGGTCGGTATAGATAAATTTAGAGTATAGGGTGTTATTTAAGCATAAGTTACATTACCATAATGGATAGAATTTTAGAAAGATCCATAGTTATTTTTGATAAACTGAATGAGTTTAAGATAACATGAATAAGCTTATCTTAGTATTTAACATCATCATAAAATATTATATGATAATTTTACTGATATACTCACACTATCCTTTTTGGTTTTAGTAAGTGGTTGGATATACCAAGAACCAATGCAACAAATGATGTGAAAGAAACTATGGTGGTTTTATTAATGAGAAATGGAATTAAATTGGAGATGCCATGAGAAACACTGTGGTTAAAATAATTTATGGTAATATTTTCAGAATTTATCTCATTTTTTGGAATGTTATAAAAATATATAGTTTTGGAAAAACTGACAACACGTACACCATGTGACAACCTGTAGCTTCAGACAAAGCTAAGGGAATCAAACCCACAACTAATGTGAGATTAGGATTTATCACCTACCACTAGACTACATGAAGTACCTAGTTAGTATGACTATTTATTTTTGGTTTAATTATTTTCTTTATCAAGAATATTTTATTTAGGATCTTATGTTTTATCCAATAGAAATCCTTAGTATAAAAAAATGATTTGGAGATTATGTAATATAGGTTATTTTGGAATACATTTTCTCTATTGGGAACACAATATGCTTAAGGAAAATAAAATACTATGAGATTTAATTTTTTTAGTAATGATTGAAATATTATTCTAAAAGAATCTATGTTTTTATTTTGGAAAAATTGTGATTTGGGGTATTTATGGAAATGATTAATCAATTATAGAGAATATGGGTTTTGGTTAATTACACATCAGTATGAGTCTTTAAGAATTGTCAGTGTTTTTGGAGATTAAGAATAAGATTTACTATGGAATACATTGTGACTAAATCCAATTGAGTATTGGGTTTGAATCATAGATTGGATTACATTTAATTATTTTAAGTACAGTTTTATATTGAGTGATTTTTCATGAGCTTTATGTTCTTTTTATTGAATTGTGTAGATTATGAGTAGTATATATTTTCATAAAATATTATCCTTTTATGGATTATCTGATCATATACTAACCAATTTTGGTTTTGGTTTATGTCTAAAGAGAGGGGGAAAATATAGTTTTTATATTGTAGATTATGTGACACTCTATAAGTTTATTCTAGCACATTAGGTGTGACCATGTCATCTTGAATACTTACTACTTTGAGAAAAGATGAGTTTGGGGTAGAATTTTATTAAAGGATGACACTCAACATGACATGTATATTTATTTAAGATCTTAGTCTGGTTATTAATAAAATTATTCAAATCAATGAAATGGAACTTGAATCAAGAAATTTTATACGCTCTCTTTTATAACAAGTGTTTTACCCAACTCAAAATTTATGGTATTATGGTGGTTAACTTTCCTTGATCATTTTCTCTATCAATCTCTATTAATCTATGACACTTAGTTTCTCTTCCATATCCATGTTATCATGGAATCATAGTATTTATTGTCCCGAGTAACCTTTGTACTTCTCTTCCTTTATTTTAATGTGATATTTTTTTTGAAACTATTTCTGATGTGGGTCTTTCAATGATGTTTTCAAGCCTAATTTTAATATTGTGAGGACGCAATTCTAAAAAGGGGGGAAAGATGTAACATCTCATGTAAATAATGAATATAACTAAAACATATTAATTAATATATTTTAATTAAATAATTATTTTACATTAAGTGGTACGATATGTTCAATGGCGTACCTGATACACATTAACGAGTTAATTTGAAATCTTATGTTTCACAATAATAATATAATATTATTATATTAAATGGTAGTTAACGCCTAACGTTGTATTAGATAGAATAAATAGAACTAAGTATAATATTATTATACATGTTGGTTAAATTTTTTTACATTAATGCAATAAATTTTAGAGGCTTATAATAAGAATGAATCCAAAATTTAAGCATTAAAATTCTAATATTCATTAAAAAGTCGATTTACCACCTTTTGATGGAGAAACATTTTTAAATATAGTTTTTGTCACTTTTATATGTTTGATTTAACAATATAAAATTATTATTGAACATTGATAAATAAAAATTTACTTTGGGTAAATTTTTTGGTATTTTTCTGATGAAGTTTGTTTTTTAATGATTAGTGAAAAATACTGTATTTTAATTGAAAATAACATTTTACTCTTATTTATTTATATGGTTACATTATACTATTGATTTATTTTAAAGTTTAATTATATTATATTTTTACCATTTAATCCAATTTGTGTCATTGTAATTAATTTCACGTGGAAATTGGACATAATGAAGTGTAAATCTTTTGATAGTTAGTATTTCTTTAAAACATGATTTTTGTTTTGACAATAGAAATTAATTTTTAATTAATTAATCAAAAATATATATTATTAATTAATTAAAATAAAAATCTTTTTTGATTTCATAATATCAAATATATCTTTGGCTGAATTATTTTTATTTTTTTGAATAACAACAATTTTTGATGAATAGTGAAAACACCCAATATTAGTTAAAAAGCTGACTTTTTCATTTAAAAGAAATTTTACCACTTCTATGAATTGAATTTCGAATGTATGACATACATATTAATTGTTAGTAAGTAAAATGTGGTTTAATATGATGAATGTATTTTATTTCATGAATAGTACCTTTTGACTTTTTTACCTCGGTTAAAGGTACATAGGGAAATTAAAGATAAAAACAGTATTAAAATAATATAAAATAACCTTCACACTTGTCCTAACATAATTGGATGATTAATGGACAACCGAGATAATACTTTGGTGAGACTTTTGTCCTTTGAAAGACACTTGGTTAGAATAATGATAATAATAACGTTTTATTTAAAGTAAAAATAAAAATATCATAAACATGTATTGTTTTAAGAAAACAATTTTAATGTCAAGATATATAATTGATATATTTGACTATAAATATTCTTTATAAAGCTAAAAAGATTTCATATATTTTGGTATTTGTTTTTTATTTTTAATAAAATAAATAAATTAAATTATTTACGACACAATAATGCTTTAGTGTTTACATAATTAATAGATGATTTAAACAAATAATATTATAATGATTAATATAATATCAAAACCCTGTCAAAATCTTATTGGGTGATTTTATTTCAACCACGAGTCTTCTTATATTCTAATTTAATAGGTTTTTGATATTTATAAACCAAATATCATTATATTATAAAATAATATTTTCACACATTCGTAAAGAACACCCCCTCCCCTTATAAAAATCCCTCACTTATAACCCATTGCTCACACATATAATGCCACTTTTCTCAACCCAAACCTGACCAAATAAGCTCCCAAGATCCCTCTCTTCCACCCAAAATTCTTACATTAGGCATAAGGCACTTCATGAAATCCTTTTGTTTCAAAACCAAATAAGTTACCTGATTTAAAGGTAACAACTTCTCTTAAATTCTATTGTTTTATTTTCCTTCTCCCACTCCATAAACTCTATTTATTCCTTTATTTTATAACAAAATTATTACCATTAATTAACTAGTATGTTTTTATGAGATGGATTCTATGAAACACATACACACACCTCCATCTGATTGCTAACAAACATAATGTTTATGTGGACGACGAACTAACACCTCACAAAATGATGATTGTTCAATATTATCCAAACACCTCTTATGGTGGGCATTATAATGGCAGCGTATTTATCTGTGATATATTTTATGTTTATGTTTTTTATATTCTTCAGTAATTTATATTTACAAGAATTTATTTATGCTTTCCAATATGTGTAAACACGAAACTTTATTTGAGAAAGTGCAGACTACTAGCCCCTCAAGGGGATATGATTCGTTTATGACATACATGGAACGTATAAAGAATGTAATTAATGAAATTAAATAACATATATATCATATGATATTATAATGGAATTATAATAAACCTATTCCTTATTATATTTTCGTACTATTAAATATAAAATTGAAATGAAAGTAGCCTTCATGCGTATGTATGACCTACCGTCTCCCTGAACGGTGCATTACATTTCATAACTCCAAAAGATATGTAATATTGTAAATACATATAAAATAGATATATATGATACATATGATATATAAATCATTAATATCAATCTGGAGATAATGAACTTCTGACGAATGAACAATTTGTAATTATATCAATTTCATTTTTGACTAAAGTTTTTAACATCGACTAAATGTCCAATATGAACTCAAATAATTTTATAATGGTTATAGAAAGGTAATAATTCATATAACTAGAATGATAAATATAAAAATGTTTTTAAGGAAGAATTAATTAACTTAATTTTATTATTTAGGAAGAACACAGAACATACGACTCATGTTGGACCAGAGGTAAGGTGTTTCTTATGTCACTTTTAATTTTATAAGATTTCCATTGTTCACCACTTTTTTATTCAATGTGGTGTTTTGTGTACTTCCATTATATATATATTATCATTATTCTATTTATATTCATTTTATTTTTTGATTCATATGGTGGTAATTAACTTTTGGACTGATGTCTCGATTGGTTACAACATGTTATGGGGTTTTTATCTCACATTTTATTTACTTGAGTTTCATGTAATGTTTTATACTATTTCCTTTTGTGTGGTGTATGCACTGCCCATGATTTTAATCTTTTTATAATGCAATTTAATTTATGGGTATTTAATTTTTCATTGTATGATCCTTCATTTATGGGGTGTATGTTTCATTAGTTACCAAATCTGTAATAAATGCTTTCACCCTCCTCTTTTTAAAAGACATTATTTTGTTATGCCTTTTACATTACCTCTTTTTATGTTGGGATATATTCTTATATATCCTTTTTGTGGTATATTTTCTGTCCAAGTGATGAGAAACCCTTTTTACCTCTCATCAACTCATTTTCTCAATTTTAATGTAACATTTTTTGACTTCCAAATTTCTGTAAGAGAACTTCTTAACCAAATTTCAATTCTTTGGGTTAAACATATACAACTTGATAATGTCATGCAATGAATATGCGTGTATGACCACTTCTAATTTTAAATATAATATCCAATTATATGATTTTTATTATTATATTTACTAATAATTATGTAATTGATTTATCCTTAATCTAAGGATACTAGCTTTATAAGGGAATTCGTCAAAATTTACATTCCACCAAGGCTTCATTGTTTTTATGTACCAATTCTCTTTTATATGGGTTTAATACTATATATTGGAATATTATATCTTGAATCCCTTTATTTTGATGATATTATATTGTTTTTATTAATATTATTCCTCATTTATTTTTATTCAATCACCTCTCATATGGTTAGGAACACTTTAACTAAAATATTGTATTACATGTTTTAAAGATTTATTCTTCTAAATATTTCTCTTTAATGTACATGATTCCAAAATCATTTTTAGTATTTATTTATATTGAAATTAATGATTTCAAATGATAATTCATTTAAAAACATCAATGTGGTATGAGACATATTGATTCAAAAATCTATTTATTAAATATTTTAAATGGTTTTGAAAATGGTTTGATAAAGCATTGTAAATTTCAGTATCCTGATTTGATATATTGTGATTAGAATGTGGAAATGTTACCTTTCCATTATGATTATGTTAGGTGTTATGATTATGTTTTGGTTATTGGTAATAGTTTATGTATATGGGATGTTCCGTGATAAACCTAGGGCGGGTGAGCCCGAGATGGCGCTCCAATGCATTGGGTAATGTGACAAAGGTAAACATTATTATTTCTCTTAAGAGATTTAGGTAATATACTATGATGGGTATTCCAACAGAACACCGTACATAGCTTTGATAGCTACAATGTATGTATTATATGGATTCCACAGGTTACCTTTATGATTTATGATTTCTAGGTGTTATTCATAAATCTTATGATTTCTTAAGGAATGTAATTATTGAAAAGTATGGTTTCAATGATTTGAATTTATTGACGGGTTAATGTTCTCATTACTTATTTTATAACAGTTACATAGATTTTTAATCTCATTCCATGTTTCTTTTTAAGATATTTTATTTTATGAAAAAAATGGATACTGAGTAGCAGTGTCTACATGTAATTTTCATGTTGAGTTGTAATAGTTATGGGCTATTTCTCTAAAACTCTAAACCTGAAAAGATTTTCAAAGTGAGTTATTAATTTAATTCAAGATTATGTAATGTTTTATGGTCAGGTCATTATAGTAAAAGTGGTGAAATTTATAATTTTGTTTTACAATTAGAGGATTAAAATCCTAATTATTTTTATACAATTGTTTTGACACATGTTTATAAGTCTTTATTAACATTAACATTTTAGTTTTACCCCATGCAATCATATTTTCACAATAACATCCATAATTAACATTTAATGCACTCACTCTTAATTAGGGGAAATAATTAATTTGAACTAATAAGATAATAAAAATTTGAAATATTGAAAATATGGAATAGATTTTTTATAATTTGAGTCCCATATATAGATAATTTGAAATTAAAATTATTCTAATAGACATGATGAGAATTTGGGATTTTAAAGAGAAACTATTTAGATGTTTAAAGTGGTTTAATTTCAAAATACACAGTGAAGTTTATTCCAGTAACCTATCTTTGATTAATATATGTATACATGAACTAATATTATATTAAAATAATTAATATATATATTTACTATATTAAAATGTTTAAGAAATTTAGTTTTAATTAAATTTCATGATTTTTAACACTTCAAAAAAATAAAATCTATTTCAAATATTTCAATGAAAATACCATATGATAATTTAGAATTTATTATATGAAATCTATGGTTTTTTTAAATAATTTAATTTATTTTTAAATAATTAAATTTAAAATTCACACAAAAACTATTTATAAGTGGGTATTCAAGAAGTGTATTATTCATGTATAAAATGATTTTATATTAACAGTGTGTGTAATGAAAATCGTTTTAAGAATCTAAATGATTAATTAGTTATTTATATACTATAAATTTATATTAAAAAAACGTCATTGGGAAGTTTTTTAATTTATTAAAATTGAAAAATAATATGCACTATAGATCAGTTTTCAGAAAAACACACTTTTAAACCTCTAAAAAACCGATACTAAAATCCATGACACAATTGATTCAAATGTAATATATTGGATTAAATATAAATAAATATTAATTATGTTACATTAAATAATAATTAATATTTTAAATTACATAATTAATAATTGATATTTTTTCTATAATTAGTATTTATTACTATTCATTGAGAGATCAATATTTTACGAAAAAACCCAATGTTTCATTGTATGTTATTTTTATATAATGATCTAAAATATAAAAACCATTTTATATAGTAACTATAATTTAATTTTAATATTTTCTGATAATTAGAAATAAAAAAATATGTTTTATGAAAATATATTTTTGATTAAAATAATTTCGTTACAAAAAATGACTGATTCATTATTAAGAATTTATAAGGGATTTTTTCTTGATTAATAAATTTATATGTATATTTAATTATGATATTATAATACTTATAACCACCTATTTAATATATATTATTTAATTGAAAAAATTAAAATAATATCATTTCAAAGTTATTTGATATTGGGTGTCACATGTCATACATTCAATAATTGTTTCATATAGCACAAACCAATCATAGTTTTGGGTATAACACATGATATACCTAGAACTAAGCGTAAAATATATAAAATCAGTATTACATGTAATGAAAATTTTTAAAATATTTCATTTAATGAAAAAAATTACAAAATATAATGGTGTTACATTCCCCCCCCCATAAGATGAATTTCTCACTCAAAACACCTATCTGACATAAAATTATTAACATTTTCAAATTCCATAATATAATCCCACATCATAAAAATGAATAATAAAATGCCACCAAAATGGAAATTTGGAAACATAATGGTTATTTAAATTGACTTGTAACTAGGTTTTCATATATGTGAACATTTTTGGAAAGTAATAACATGGAAATAGTTGAGAAATATAACACCCCAAATATGGATGTTGAGTGATTGAGAACATTTTCCACATGAAATTGGGTGATCTAAAGAAGATTAACAACCCAAAAACCATTATCCAATGAGGTGTGAATAAACAAATTGAAGTAATAAAAATTGTTGTAAATGATGATATTTAATTTCATGGTCATTATACCTAAATTTATGAATTATCACGAAGATATATCCTTAAATTATTTCATTTAATTTCTTAAGCATAATAGCACACTTGGGTTTTAACTCATTCAATTTACACTTCATCTCTTACTCTATGAAATTATGGTTGGTTTTTATTCATTAACAACTAACAAATCATAATATCCATAAATACATTGATAAATCATTCCATGTAAATATATTTAACAGCACATATAGAATGTTTTATCATTTTATACATATATAGTCATATATTAAAATAATACATTATTAATTGATGACACCCACAGTGTTAATATTAAACCATTTAATAAATTGTTACCCTTGTTGTAACATCCTAGATTTTCATTATGTTATGGTTCATTGCTATTTGGTTATAATTACTTTTAATGTCCTTGTCGTTGAGCCCAGATCAAGTAAAGGAGGTCTCATGTGTGTCTAGGGATCCATCAAGTTATAGAACCTTGAAACCGAAAGACAAGTTCGGGATGCATGGTTTTTCTGCAAGCATACTACCAAGGGTGCATAGTTGGGAGAGTGTAACATGTTTGTTTACTGTGTTGGATTTCACCTTTTGTACACGGTTAGTTGAACAAAGTTAAAAACTATGAATTTTTAATCTTTATAGTAGTTAGTGACACATGGTTGGTGAATGATTTTGAAACCATACAGCCAAACATTCTGTAGTTAATTTTTTCGGTGAATTTTCCATTTTATCCTCTTAATTGTTTTGGGTCATTTATTATACTTTTTCCAATATTTTGTATCATCTCATGTATCTTATCATATTCAATCCATCCTCTCATATTAATCTATGATACAAGGTGGAACATTCATTTGTTTTCTGATTCATCTGCCATTAGATCCATTGGAATGATTGAGGTACGATCCATGATTATCACTAATCCAATCAATGTGCTTCATCTTATATAGTGTTTTCTATTGGTGAAATCTCATTTTCCCAATTTTAAGGGATTTTTATGGTATTGTAGATCTATTTTGATGAATCTCTAATAAATCATTGATACTGGATGAGGGATGTACTATTAGGATAAGATATGAGGTCGTGGGATTTTCTTATCATTTCATTGGGTATCATAAATTATGTTGTTGTGATAATCAGTACACAATTCCATTTAGGACTAAAAATGATAACTAAACAATTTTATGTGATATTGAAAATGTATTATAATCCTAACTAGTAGAGAATAACCTCCATAGTTCATGGCCTTTAACCATGTCACCTCAAATGGTGTTCCTACATTTTAAGTCATATTTACCCCTTTTCATTAACTAGTTGGACAACATTGTTGTTTTTCCTCAGAATAAATTCCTTGTCAATAAAAATTAAATTGATTCTGATATGAGCCATGTTATTATACCTCTATGTACTATGAAACAAATGAGATGGTTAAATTAAATGGACAGGTTATGTGACTTAATCCATTCACCACATTCCTTAATTGATATGTCAATTTGCTTAGGATGTGAACATTATTCTATCTAACATACATGGATTTTCAATTGAACTTCCATTACCATAATGTTTTTATGACATAAATTATAGAATTAATTAAAATGGAAACTCATTTGAGTTTGGTAAATATGAAATTTTGGTTTGGAATTTTTTATATTGATATGCGGGTAAAACAATGGGTTCCCAATTAAGGACCCCTTGGATGGATTCTCATTCCCTCTATTGAAAATTAAATGGTTATTAGACACATCGGTAATGACCCCATCTATTAAAAGTATATGTTCACTAATTGTCATTTATATTTACCTATAGACGAGTGATGTTGATTCCCTTGGGGAGGCCCATTTTATGGGATCTAAGGCATAATTAGTTTAACTATGGTAAGAGAGAGACTCTAGAACCAACATGTTGTACTTGGTTTAGACTCTAAAGATAGTATATTAATTCTCACCATGATTCTAGTGAGACATGGAACATCATCCCTATTTTACCATTTATGGGATACATGTTATTGGTTATATGATTATACCCTCGTGAAATACTTGAAATGTGTTCTAGGATTGTTAATAATGGGTTCTCGGTGTCACACTGTGTTCTATAAAGTTTGATTAAAATAAAATTAAAAAGATAAATGAATTTCTTAAAAATTAAAAGTGATCATTTACATTAGAAATTATGGGACACATCCTCCAAGACCAAGCTCAAGCTTAGGGACATCCAAGACTATGGTGAATAAACATACTTAGTTTAAATATTAAGCATCTATCTGCTTAGATTTACATGCTTTTTCCAAATTAGGTAGTTACGGTAGGTGTGTAAAAATTTTATTTTTTTATTATGAATTTAGTTTCATTTATATGGAACAATGTATCTTTATTATTAATGAAATAATATGGCCTACATACCTTCTTTTTAGACTACTAACAATGTACCTCACACCCTTCTCAGGCGATATTGGTACGTGAGTCAGATATAGAATTTTAGGATGGAATGAATTGATGTATCCGACTTCCAATGCATGATTTACTTTTCTAATATGGTGATGGTAGAAATGGACCAAACTGATACTCAAGATGAATATTGAAAAAGATTTAGTTTTTAACATTTATATTAATACCATGTTGTATATACTCATATTGCCTACCCCTTCACTATGTAATTTTTATATATAACATGATATTCTACCATCATCAGTTTATTTTATTTATTTATTAAACATACAAAATTTATTTACTCAAATCTCATGTTTAGGATTTTTTATTCCAATTCAATTTTGACATTTTCAATTCTCCTTTTTTTCTTATATACTTATACTATTGAACTGTATTATGAATAATTTGCTCATTGTTCCCCAAATGAATTACAAAAGGTCCTCACAGCTAGTCTACATCCTATGGAATATGGGTATACTCCCTTATATTCATTGTGGATCACCATCTTGGGGAACTATTGACCCACACTTAGGCTGGGGCACTAAAAATTGGAAGATTGTGATATTCATTCTATTAATATTACTATTCTATTTTATAAAGGAGACTAGGAAATTAGAATATATTTTAAATAATGTTCCTAGGATGAGCTACCCCACATATAGGGGAATCTAAATTTCCACATATGTCGAAATGCCATTGTTTTCCTATTCTTATTAGGATTTCACACGATTTCACTATTAGATGACATATATGCTTTTAATTTTTTTTCCATAATATGGTATCAAATTTTATAAGTTGATGATATGAGGACTCATTAAAATAACTTATCATATTATATAAAATATGTTTAAAATTCAATTCACTATTCCATGTCATATATATGTTATCTATTCATTTCATTTATTTCTTGTGAAAAATGATTTTTCCGTCATTTTATTCATTAGAGTGTGCTGGTACTTTCAATGGAAACATAATTTGTTTATGTGAAAAATTATTCCACATTAATTTTTTTGAACGCTTAGTGTCAATAGTATATAATCATATTAAAACAATACATATAGTCTGTTCCATTGGTTTCCTTTTTCATGGGTTAGGATGACAATAGATGATGTAGAAATTGAAATTTCTATGGTTTATTGGACATTGTGATGTGAAATTGGATGCATAAGTAACTGCATCATGATTCTATCCATCTATATAATATTAATGAATCTGAATAAATTAAAATGATGTGGATACCCATTATACATGTGACTCGAGATGTTATATTAAACCGAACTTAGTAGTGGGCTATATGAAGTGTCCCCTATGCTTTCTTGGTGAGTTGTTATCTCATCCATGCCTAGATTGCATGCAGGATGAGTGTTTTTATTATACAATAGGGTATCTCTATGAATTTACTTCATTACAACATTCACTATATATTATAAAAACTTTTTGAGGTGTGTGATTAATATTTGTAGAGCTATGCCACCCTAAAAATCTTGTTCTATATGCCAAAAAAATGGATATGAGTATACTCCTGAGGTGGTGGGTCATAGCCCCATGTGGTAACTCCTGTATTTATACATCGAGAACCTCTTCTTTATCCTCCTCTGAGTTTAGATACTATTCCTTGTGATATCTCGTTCCAGTATATATAATCATTGAATGATCTTCCCAGACCAGCTACATCAATGGCTGAGATGGCCTTCATGTTTTCGTAGAATCATCACATGAAAAAATAGGGGTATAGAGGGCCTCATGATACTAATTCCAAGATGGATATTGTGGTTTCCATCTTCTATCATATCGAGACTCCTATATATTGGAGGTTTAATATTACTATATATCTTTTACATGATTCTACAAAGCATTTGTTGAATATTTGACTAGGGATGGAGGACACTAGGGTGTGGTCTTGGTGGATTTCTAGAAATCATTTTTTACTGTGTATTTCCATAGAAAATGAAATCATGTCGAGGATGCTAATTCATCCACAATGATATATGTTTAATGTCAATGATATATTATTCTATTTTCATCCATGAATTGTAGCATTTTTTACAAAACATCACTTCTGATGTGGTGAATACTATTAGGTTCATGGAGTAGGGACTTTGCTATGTAATCCATATGAAGGTAAACTTTTTCTGGATGACCAACATTTTCTTGATCATGAATCTAGACCTCATGTTTGAGTTGAACCTGAGGGAATTAGGTGATTTGATATAGCATGAATTAGATACCACACATACTAGTAGTTTTTTACCCTATGGAATAAAGTGACTCTTCAATGGTACATATGGGGGAATTACAAGCCTCGTAAAATGTATCAACATCTTTGTGGTGTGTCAATAGTCTGGTAGGCTACGTAAAAATAACCCCATTATGAATGGAATATGATTGAGTGTTGGGTTTGTGGTAATATGTTCCACCTCCAGTGCTTATTCTAATATTCTACCTCAATACCATGTGAGAGAGTTTTAACATCCACACCACCTTGAGGAGCATTCTTGGTGACACATCTTCATAATGGAAGCTCATCATTTCAATCATTTCAGGCAGAGTAGTAGATCATGATTGATCCAATTAGGCTTCAGAGCTCAATCATTAGTAGTGTGGGCATGCTTAGAATACTTTGGTAGTATCTCAGGGTTGTGGTTGAGTCCATGGCTATGTAGTGTTTCCTATTTTATAGGACTAGTGTCCAAGACCATCTATAGTTAGAAGAAACATTATGTTTTCCTCTAATTTAGTTTATTACTTTTCTTTTATATGTACATGAAACTATATATAATCTACTAGAAATATTGGTACTATTCTCTTAGTGGTACAGTAATAGAGTGGTGTTTTCACCCTCGACATGTCATTTTGTGTTCAGGCTACGTGTATATTCTAGTGCAAGGGGTGCCCCTTGAAATATGTTGGGACTTTTTTATGAGAAGTCTATTAAAACATAAGACGACTGGCATGGACATCATTCTCAAAATTGAATGGATTATTCCATATATATCCTAGGAGGATTGATATCATTATCGAGGGTACTTCACATATCCCAATGAAAATTTGTTTATCCGAAAGTGATAATAGGATATTCAGACCATTCAAGTGGGACTCAAGCATATGGTGCTTTGAAGCCTAGATATCTAGATGGCCAGTATCATTATTAGTGATCTTGGAATGTATTTAGGATAATTCCATCTTGTTGTGGATCGTTTAAATTACATATTCATTGATGATTTCTCTATAATACCTCCTAAAATAGAGATTGAGTACACTAGTGATATATACATTTTGTGGCTCCACTTTCCATTCCTCCATACAGGATGGAACCTATAGTTCACTTTGTAAACAATAGTTAGGTGGAAGACATTGATTCCAAGGGTTTTATATAACCTATCACATCAACAGGGGTTTCTATAGTATTTTCACCAAGAAGGTTGATGGTACCCGTCAAATGTATATGGATTACAACTGATTGAACAAGAATATGTTGAAGAGTTGGTATAAATTTACTCATAAAACCATCATATTTTAATAGACCTGAGGAAAAGGTGTTTTCTCCAAGATTTATTTGAGGTCAATATGCCATTAGGTTCACATGAGGCCGTCAGATATACGATTTACAACATTCATATGTAGGTATAGATTGTATATGTATCTCGTTTTCTTATTTGGTATAATGAAAATGTGGGTAGTCTTCAGGGATCTGATGAATTGGTTTTCCCACCTATATTTTAATTGTTTTATTGTAGTCTTAAAATATGAAATCATAGCATACTCACACTACATACATGACCAATCCAATTATCATTAAATTGTTCTTCATATAATACGAGTACACAAACTATATGAGATTATCTGAAAATTCACTATTATGATAATTAAGGTTCAATTTGTGGATGATATAATATATGGTATAGACATATCAGTTGATATAGATAAGGTAATAATCATGGATTACTATGATCAGCCAAAAAAATGTGTTTGACATACACATATTCTTAAGGATGGAAGGTTGTTTTAAGAGATTCTTCTAATACATCTCACCCCAATAAGAACTTCCTAAAGGATTAACCATGATTTTTTTATGATTAATTGGATTGAATATTGTGATACATATTTTAGTAGATAAAGGGGAGACTACATTCAGTGATAATCCTAATAATACCTGATCCATGAAGAAGTTATAGGTTTGAATATAATGCTTCGGGAATTGAGTTGGGTACTGTTTGGATGCATGTTGATCTAGTTGTAGCATATGGATCCCACTAGCTGGGCCTTAGGATTAGATATATCTGACACCTGACATTGATCTTTCATCCATATTTCATTCCCTTCACTATTGTTGGTACTACTTGTTGATTGAGTGGTTCTTCTTTAACAGATATAATAAATTCTTATTGTACATCCCCACTTAGTGAGACCATAATTTGAGTTAGAACAGGTGTGTTGAATCATTATGTTATTTGACATTGAGATATATTATTCTCTACGATATTTTAGTGCCCTATATAATTCTTTTAATTGTAAAATTATAACCATGATATCTGGGAGGCCAGTTGTGAGTGGACAATTATGGATTTTTTCTCTAATATGAATTTATATGTTCCTGAACAAAATTGATAACCAGATTTAGTAGCTCTTTTTGTGACATTATCACTTCTAAAACATGTTTGGATTTGGTATTTGTTATAATCATGAGGAATATATTGGATGGAGATAATAAAAAATGAAAACATTCCTCAGGGTTGGGTTGTGGACGTGATTGTAAACATATACATCCATGGATATGTATGAATTCAATATGAATCCTAGATAAAGATGATGAGGTAATCAAATTAATTTTTACTAAAGGATCAACCTTGTATCACCATGATATAGAGAGATATATTACTTCAGTACTAAAGGTAGGGAATGAAGACACAAATTTCATGCATTATTACCCTTCTCTCCACCTATCCATAGTAGAAGTTAGAGAATAGAAACATATTATAAATATACATAATCTTGAAATTAATTAGTTTAACTGGTCTTAATTCACCATATATATCATAATTAGCTTTCAAAGATCCCCTCGATGGAAAGGTGTAATGTGGGTAATCATCAATAGGCTGACCAAGGACACACTCATCCAAAAAATCATGGATAGATTAAATATTGCTAAGTTTGGAAGGAGTAACATTCATGGGATATTATGACTAAATGGTGTAACAAATCCTTTCATTTTAGACCTAGGTTCCTAATTCATGTCACAGTTATAACAAGTATTTTAGAAGGGACTGGGGTTGCTGGTTCTCATAATTACTTCATATCACCCATAGACTGATGGGAAGTCAAAGAGGACCATATGAGTGGTGAATGATATGATACAAGCATGTATCCATAATTATTTTTTTCCTTTGAGGAATTGTATTAAAATTTTTTTGAAATATTACAAAAAAATTTGTAGGTAATGATTCATTTGGTTCCTAATGAGGCCCTCTATGGTAGATAATTCTATTCAACATTTTTCTAGAGGTATGTATGTGTGGAATCTATAGAAGCTCTCCATAAAATTAAGGAAAATTAATTTTATATCTATTGTAACATCCCAGGTAATTAAAGAATAAAGAATTTTCATATTTATTAATATTTATGAATTAAATATTAATTTTAATTAAAAGGGGTTTCTATGTTCGATAGCGTACTCGATACGCAACGATGAGTTTCTTTGAAAAATTACGTTGCACACAAGTAATAAAATAATATTATTTTAAATGTTAGTTAACAAGTAGCCATTGTACTAGCGGTAATGGATAGAAAAACTAAAATATGATTATATATTTTTTTTAAATGTTTTTACATTTACCCAATAAAATATAAAGGCTTAAAATACGGAAAGAGTTCAATTTTAGGCATTTATACCCTAATTTTCACTATGGGTTCACTTATCACCTTTTGACGGAGAACCGTCATTAAATATAGTTTTGATCAATCTTATAAATTCTATTGGACCAAAAATAACTCTTCTTTAGAATCGGGACATCAAAATTTACTTTGTGTAAATTTTTGGTACTTTCTGATAAAGTTCATTTTTTAATTAATAGTGTAAAATGTTGTATTTTAATTCAAAACCTCTTTTTAATCTAATTTATTTATATGATTATATTACCTTCTTAATTGGTTTTAAAGTGAAATTAGAAAATATTTTTACCATTAAATCCAATAGTGGTTGTTGGAATTAATTTCACTTTGAAATTGAACTTAAACTAGTGTCAATCTTTTGATACTTATTGTTTCATAAAAACACGCTATTTGCTCTGACAGCAGAAATTAATTATTAAATTAATTAATGTGACTTATATGTTTTTAATTTTGTAAAATAGACTTCATTTTATAATTAGTAATATCAAATATAGCTTAGGGTGAATTTTTGGTAATTTTCTGAAAAACGTCAAATTTTGATGAATAGTGAAACCACTAAGTGGTACTTATAAAAACTGATTTTCTGTTTAAATGAAAATTTTCCATCATTGTGTTTTAATTTTCAAAAATCCTACATACATGGATGTCATTAAGAAGTAAAATGTGGTTCAATGAGGTTAAAATAATTTTTTGGTGAATAGTAACTTATTAAGTTTTTAATCGCGATTAGTGGTAATTAGTGTAGTTTATGGTAAATATAATGTTTTAATAATATGAGATGAGCTTGACACATGTCCTACCCTTATTGTATGTGTCATGGCCGACCAAGACAAGCCATGGGTCAACTTGGGGACCCCATGGAGCCACTTTGGTTTGGATATGACATAAATAACTTTTTATTTAATGTAAAAGTAAAAATGACACAAACATAATATGTTTTACGAAAACAATTTTTACAAGGGGTTATAAAGATCATATTTTTGATTATAAATAGTCATTGGAAATATAAAAAGATTTCCTAAATCATAGTATTTTTTTTATAATTTTTAGAATTTAAATAAATTAAATTATTTATGACATCATGATGATGCAACGATGACTTCATTATTTAACGATTTAAATAAAATGGAAAGATAATGTAATATATAAAACCTACACATGTCCAAAACCTATTGGATGGAAATATTTCGTAGCCTTATCATATTGTCTTCGAAATATATCAATGTGGGACCTTAGAAATTCGAAACACTTTTGAAAATAAAATAATAGTTTCATGAATTCCAAAAGTGCCCCTCCTCTCCTCTTATAAAAGGCCCCCACCTCTACCTCATTTCACACACTCCTCAAGCCTTTGGATCGGCCATCCCCTGGCCATTTACTCTCTCCACATCCCTCTCCTCATCCTAGAAGATTCCTTTTGGGCATAATCCTTTCAAAGGAAGCCTTTATTCTCAAATCAAAAGGAGTTACACTTTTAAAGGTAATTCATTATCTCTTGTTCATTTGTTTTATTTTGCTTCTCCAACCCCCTAAACTCTTTTTATTTACATCTTTTGTAACAACACCAGTATCTTCAATATACTAGGATGTTGTTATAATATTTGTTCGAGCTACACTCTCACACAACAAAATCAAATGGTTAAAGAACAAACGGTTTCCGTGGATGGAGAAATTCTGCCTCCCGAAACGATGATTGTTCGGTACTCATTTAACACCTTCAAAGGTGGCCATTATTATGTCACTATTTTTATATATGATATATAATATGTTTATTCTTTCCTTAAGATTCTGTATTTTTCATTTATGGCATAACATTATTTTTTCCATTATGGGTAAACACGATATCTTCATTTTAGAAGTGCGGACTACCGCCCCCTGAAAGTGATTCGATTCGTTAATACCATACGTGGGATGTGTAAAGGATAAAGTTAATGATATTATATATGTTATTATACTGGAATTATAATATACTCTTATATCATTATGATTCCATTCCAGAAAATATGAAATAGAAATGGAAGTAGCGTTCATGCGTATATACGGCTTACCGTCTCCATGAACCGTGCATTTCATTTCGTACCTCTAAATGTGATGTATATTATGAATACATGTATATGATGAATATATATGATATATATTTTATCCAAATCATTAATGTCATTCTGGATATAAATAACCTTTGACCACACGAACAACATGTAATTGTAAGAAGTCCACTTTCGACTTAAGAACCAATTATCGACAAAACAAACATTATTAACTTAAATGGTTACATAATGTTTATAACATGACAATAAGTGATATAAAAGGAATAATTCACTTTAAAAAGGTTCTTAATCAAGTATAAATTAACTCAAGTTTATTATTCAGGACGTTAAAGAACGATCGAGTCAAGTCGGACCCGAGGTAAGGGACTTCGTCTCAATCTCCTTTCTTTGAGGCATATCTAGTTTTATACACAACTTTCTTTTATACGGTGTATAAACCCCTTTGAATTTTACTTTTATACAAAGGGAATCTTTTTCTACGATGTGTTTTACTAAACGACAAAAAGGAATGTTTTTTTAACGTACGCGGTGACAACGACCTTTTCCGCCGCCGCGAGTATTATTTGGTATTTGGCTTCCTCAACAAGCCGTAATGTTTTTAAAATGAAATAAATACCATATACTATTTTATGTATTTTGGTATTGAAAATGGTTTTGATAAAGGATTCTATTTTGATATATTGTGATTGAAATGTGGAAATGTTATCATTCCTTTATAATGGTTTTATGTTTTATGATTTTATATTGGTACTTGGACATTTGACGGGTGGTTACGTGATAAACCATATGACGGGTGGTGCCGTGAATACCAGGACGGGTGGTTACATTATAACCTCCAATGCATTGGGTATGGAAGTTGGCCGTATGGCTATTTCATTAAGTATGTATGGAAATTGGCCGTATGGCTATTCCATTAAGTGATATGTGTGGAAGTCGACCGTATGGTTGTTCCACTTAAGTATGTTTATGTCCCAAGTAACCATTATATATGTTATGTGTTCTTTATATGGGTTTTATGGTAATCCTTTGGTTACAAAAAGGTAATTAATGATACTTTATTCAGTGAAGAGTTTTTACTACTTCATGAAGCTGAATGTATTAGTTTGATGGAGTATACATGGTTTACATGATGTTTGAAAAACTAATAGTTTTCATTCTTTGTGTATCCCTTACTGAGCTTTTTATGCTCACCCCAAGTTTTTTTGAAATGTTTTTCACAGGACTTAATGTGGAATAAGGTCAAGGATGGGATCAAGGGAATGTCATGCTATATAAAACATGGAACTAGACATGTTTCTTTTAAGATTTTTTTTATTATGGAAACTTAGTAGAAGTGACTACTTTGTAATCTTTTGAGATGTAATAGTTATGTTCTAATTCACTAAAACTCTAACCCCAAAAAGATCCTCAATGTGTAATCTTGTAATAACTCAAGGATAAGTAAGTTTTAAGGATGGGGCCATATAGTTGGTATCAAAGGTCGGTTTAGACAACTTTAGGAGTTAGAAAATTGTTAAATTATAAGTTAATTTATGATATGATTGAAATGATATAGCATTTAAAGATTACCTTGTTGCTTCACCTAAGATATTTCTGTGAAAAGAATGGTTTTCCATAGAGAAAACAAAGCAGATTTTCTGGGGAAGGCATATAGAGGGAAATGACCATTCAAATTAGTATCTTGAGATGGTCAGAGTCAGAATTGAATAGTTTGTTGCAGTGATGGCTCAGTTGATTCAGGTGATAAATGGTGGTTGTGTTTATTGATGATATTTTGTTGTTTTCTAAAAGTAAAGAGGAGCATGAAAGTCATTTAAGGGTTATCTTGCAAAGCTTAAAAGAAAAGAAACTATATGGAAAATTCAGCAAGTGTGAGTTTTGGTTACAACAAATTTCTTTCCTAGGTCACATTGTTTCAAAATATGGCATAACTGTTGATCCTACTAAATCAAAAGTTGTTGAAGAATGGCCAAGACCCACAAATGTAACTGAGATCCGTAGTTTTCTTGGTTTGGCAGGTTACTACCGAAGGTTTGTTGAAAATTTTTCACGGTTATCTAGTCCAATGACTAAGATAACTCGTAAGGGTGTTAAGTTCACCTGGACAAAAGAATGTGATGATTGTTTTCAGGAGTTGAAGAGAAGATTGGTGAATGCTCCAGTTTTGGAACTTCCTTCCAGGAATGGTGAGTTTGTTATATACAGTGATTCTTCGTTGAAGGGACTTGGATGTGTCCTTATGCAGAATGATCAGGTAATTGCTTATGCTTCACGACAGTTGAAAACTCATGAATTAAATTACCCTACACATGATTTAGAATTAGCTGATGTTGTCTTTGCTTTAAAAATTTTGAGGCATCATTTGTATGGAGTAAAGTGTGAAATATATACTGATCACAAAAGTTTAAAGTATATATTTACTCAGAAAGAATTGAAAATGAGACAGAGGAGATGGCTGGAATTAATCAAGGATTATGATTGTACAATTCACTACAATCCGGGAAAAGAAAATAAAGTGGCTGATGCTTTGAGTCAAAAAAGTAATTCTTCATTAGCAATGTTGCGTTTGGAACGTGATCCTTTGGTTAAGGATTTGATGAACTTTGGCATAGAAGTTGTTGGTGCAGGAAGTTCTTCTGTTTTGTTTCAGGTATCAGTGAGATCATCTCTATCAGACAAAATCAAGCAAGCATAAAAGTGAGACAGTGAGTTGAAGAAAAAGGTAGAGCTGGTTCAGAAAGGTATGTTGCCTGAATTCAACATTGATAATGATTGTGTTTTTAGGTTTGGGAAGAGGTTATGTGTGCTTTGTGATTCACAGTTGAAGAATGAGTTGTTATGTGAGGCTCATAGTTCCCCGTTTTCAGTTCATCCTGGTAGTACTAAGATGTACAGAGATCTGCGGGAGTATTACTGGTGGGATGGAATGAAAAGTGATATTGCTGATTTTACTGTGAAGTGTCTGACTTGTCAGCAGGTTAAAGCAGAGCGGCAGTTACCGAAAGGGATGCTTCAGCCTTTACCAGTGCCAGATTGGAAATGGGAAAACATATCCATGGACTTTGTTGTGGAATTACCAAGGACATCTTGAGGTAATAATGCAATCTGGGTTATTGTTGATCGCTTGACTAAATCTGCCATTTCCTTGCTATACGAGATACTTTTTCCCTAGATCAACTTTCTTGTTTGTATGTTAAAGAGATATTCAGGTTACATGAAGTTACCCTCTCCATTGTATCTGATCGTGATCCCAGGTTCACATCTAACTTTTGGAAAGGCCTTCACAAGTCGTTGGGTACTGAATTAAATTTTAGTACAGCTTTTCATCTTCAATCAGATGGGCAGCCAGAACGAACAATTCAGACCTTGGAGGATATGCTACAATCTTGTTCGATGGATTATCAGGGAATTTTGGACCAACATAATTCTTTGGTTGAGTTTTCTTATAATAACAACATTCATTCTAGTATACAGATAGCGCCATTTGATGCATTATATGGGAAGCGGTGTCGAACTCCAGCATTTTGGGATGAAGTGGGTGAAAAAAAAGCTGATGGGACCAGAATTGGTAGAAGAGATGGAAGAAAAAGTTCAGTTTATCCAGAAGCACATGAGAATAGCTCAGAGTAGGCAGAAGAGTTATACGGATAACCGGAGGAAGGATCTATCTTTCGAGGTAGGTGATCATGTTTTTCTCAAGGTTTCTCCTTGGAAAAGTGTGATGAGATTTGGTAACAAAGAAAAGCTGAGTCCAAGGTTTATTGGACCATATGAAATTCTGGAGAAAGTTGGATCAGTTGCTTACCGAGTGGCTTTACCCTCGAGTTTATCTCAGGCACACAATTTTTTTCATGTTTCAATGTTGAGGAAGTATATGCCAGATCCATCTCATGTTTTTGAGTCCAGAGGCAGTTCACCTGGAGGAGAACCTATCTTATGAAGAACAACTAGTCCAGATTCTTGACCACAGGGAGTAGGTGTTATGGAATAAGGTGATTCATCAGGTAAAGGTTTTGTGGAAAAACCATGTGATTGAAGAGGCAATGTGGGAATCTGAAACTGCTATGAGGGATAAATAACCCCACTTATTTTGATAAGTAAATAAAATTGCGAGGACGCAATTCCAAAAAGGGGGGAAGGATGTAACATCCCAGGTAATTAAAGAGTAAAGAATTTTGATATTTATAAATATTTACGAATTAAATATTAATTTTAATTAAAAGGGGTTTCTACGTTCGATAGCGTACTCGATACGCAACGATGAGTTTCTTTGAAAACTTATGTTGCACACAAGTAATAAAATAATATTATTTTAAATGTTAGTTAACAAGTAGTCATTGTACTGGCGGGAATGGATAGAAATAACTAAAATATGATTATATATGTTTTTTAAATGTTTTTACATTTACCCAATAAAAGATAAAGGCTTAAAATACGGACAGAGATCAATTTTAGGCATTTATACCCTAATTTTCACTAAGGGTTCACTTATCACCTTTTGACGGCGAACCATCATTAAATATAGTTTTTATCAATCTTATAAATTCTATTGGACCAAAAATAACACTTCTTTAGAATCAGGACATCAAAATTTACTTTGTGTAAATTTTTGGTACCTTTCCGATAAAGTTCATTTTTTAATGAATAGTGTAAAATGTTGTATTTTAATTCAAAACCTCTTTTTAATCTAATTTATTTATATTATTAGATTATCTTTTGAATTAGTTTTAAAGTGAAATTAGAAAATATTTTTACCATTAAATCCAATAGTGGTCGTTGGAATTAATTTCACTTCGAAATCAGACTTAAACTAGTGTCAATCTTTTGATACTTATTGTTTCATAAAAACACGCTATTTGATCTGACAGTGGGAATTAATTATTAAATTAATTAATGTGACTCATATGTTTTGAATTTTGTAAAATAGACTTCACTTTTGAATTCATAATATCAAATATATCTTAGGGTAAATTTTTGGTAATTTTCTGAAAAACTTCAAATTTTGATGAATAGTGAAACCACTAAGTGGTAATTATAAAAACCGATTTTTCGTTTAAATGAAATTTTGCCATCATTGTGTTTTGATTTTCAAAAATACGACATAAATGGTTGTCATTAAGAAGTAAAATGTGGTTCAATGAGATTAAAATAATTTTTTGCTGAATAGTAACTTATTAAGTTTTTAATCGCGATTAGTGGTAATTAGTGTAGTTTAAGGTTAAAATAATGTTTTAATAATATGAGATGAGCTGGACACATTTCCTACCCTCATTGGATGTGTCATGTCCGACCAAGAAAAGCCATGGGTCAACTTGGGGACCCCATGGAGCCACTTTGGTTGGGAAATGACATAAATAACTTTTTGTTTAATGTAAAAGTAAAAATGACACAAACATAATTTGTTTTACGAAAACAATTTTTACATGGGGTTATAAAGATCAGATTTTTGATTATAAATAGTCATTGGAAATATAAAAAGATTTTCTACATCATAGTATTTTTTTTATAATTTTTAGACTTTAAATAAATTAAATTATTTATGACATCATGATGATGCATCGATGACTTCATTATTTAACGATTTAAATAAAATGGAAAGATAATGTAATATATAAAACCAAAACATGTCCAAAACCAATTTCATGGAAATATTTAGAAGCCTTATCATCTTATCTTCGAAATATATCAATGTGGGACCTTAGAAATTCGAAACACTTTTGAAAATAAAATAATAGTTTAATGATTTCCAAAAGTGCCCCTCCTCTCCTCTTATATAAGGCCCCCACCTCTACCTCATTTCACACACTCCTCAAGCCTTTGGCTCGGCCATCCCCTGAACATTTACTCTCTACACATCCCTCTCCTCATCCTAGAGTATTCCCTTTGGGCATAATCCTTTCAAAGGAATCCTTTAGGCTCAAATCAAAAGGAGCTACATTTTTAAAGGTAATTCATTCTCTCTTGTTCGTTTGTTTTATTTTGCTTCTCCAACCCCCTAAACTCTTTTTATTTACTTATTTTGTAACAAAACATGTATCTTAAATATACTAGGATGTTTTTATATGATTTATTCGAGCTACACTCTCACACAACTACATCAAATGGTTAAAGAACATACGGTTTCTGTGGATGGCGAAATTCTGCCTCCCGAAACGATGATTATTCAGTACTCATTTAACACCTTCAAAGGTGGACATTATGATGTCACTATTATTATATATGATATATAATATGTTTATTCTTTCCTTAAGCATCTGTATTTTTCATTTATGGCATACCATTATTTTTTACATTATGGGTAAACACGATATCTTCATTTTAGGAAGTGCGGACTACCACCCCCTGAAAGTGATTTGATTCGTTAATACCATACGTGGGATGTGTAAAGGATAGAGTTAATGATATTATATATGTTATTATACTAGAATTATAATATACTATTATATCATTATGATTCCATTCCAGAAAATACGAAATAGAAATGGAAGTAGCATTCATGCGTACGTACGGCTTACCGTCTCCATGAACGGTGCATTTCATTTCTTACCTCTAAATGTGATGTAATATTATGAATACATGTATATGATGAATATATATGATATATATGTTATTCAAATCATTAATTTAATTCTGGATAAAAAGAACATTTGACCACACGAACAACATGTAATTGTAAAAAGTCCACTTTCAACTTAAGAACCAAATATCGACAAAACAAACATTATTAACTTAAATGGTTACATAATGTTTATAACATGGCAATAAGTGATATAAAAGGAATAATGAACTTTAAAAAGGTACTTAATCAAGTATAAATTAACTCATGTTTATTATTCATGACGTTAAAGAACGATCGAGTAAAGTCGGACCCGAGGTAAGGGACTTCGTCTCAATCTCCTTTCATTGAAGCATATTTCGTTTTATACACAACTTTATTTTATACGGTGTATAAACCCCTTTGACTTTTACTTTTATACAAAAGGAATCTTTTTCTACGAAGCGTTTTACTTAACGACAAAAAGGAATGTTTTTTTAACATACGCGGTGACAACGACCTTTTCCGCCGCTGCGAGTATTATTTGGTCTTTGGCTTCCTCAACAAGCCATAATGTTTTTAAAATGAAATAAATACCATATACTCTTTTATGTATTTTGGTATTGAAAATGGTTTTGATAAAGGATTCTATTATGATATATTGTGATTGAAATGTGGAAATATTATCATTCCTTTATATTGGTTTTATGTTTTATGATTTTATATTGGTACTTGGACATTTGACAGGTGGTTACATGATAAACCATATGACGGGTGGTGCCGTGAATACCAGGACGGGTGGTTATGTTATGACCACCAATGCATTGGGTATGGAAGTCTGCCGTATGGCTATTCCATTAAGTATGTATGGAAATTGGCCGTATGGCTATTCCATTAAGTGATATGTGTGGAAGTCGACCGTATGGTTGTTCCACTTAAGTATGTTTATGTCCCAAGTTACCTTTATATATGTTCTGTGTTCTTTATATGGGTTTTATGGTAATCCTTTGGTTACAAAAAGGATAGTAATGATACTTTATTCAGTGAAGAGTTTTTACTACTTCATGGAGGAGAAGGTATTACTTTGATAGAGTATACATGGTTTACTTGATGTTTGAAAAACTAACAGTTTTCATTCTTTGTGTATCCCTTACTGAGCTTTTTATGCTCACCCCAAGTTTTTTTGAAATGTTTTTCACAGGACTTAATGTGGAATAAGGTCATGGATGGGATCAAGGGAATGTCATGCTATATAAAACATGGAACGAGACATGCTTCTTTTAAGAGTTTTTTTTATTATGGAAACTTAGTAGAAGTGACTACTTTGTAATCTTTTGAGATGTAATAGTTATGTTCTAATTCTCTAAAACTCTAAAACCGAAAATATCCTCAATCTGTAATCTTGTAATAACTCAAGATTAAGTAAGGTTTATGGCTGGGGCCTTATATCTATGTGATTTTAATGCATATGTATAGAGCACAGTCTAGGATGTTTTCATTTACAAATAATCTTCATTGACCACTTCAGTTCATGGTGGTACATTGAGTATTAATGTATGTTCCACCCATGACATGTCAGATAAAAATATGGAGACAAGGAAAAATATTACTTAGAGATATAGAGAATGTCAGGATAATGTACTGAGTTTTTTGGATATCCAGTTAGTTACTGTTACCTCATATGTACCATTTTATGTTCGTTGTCTTCCCGACATCTCAGCTTCGACAGTATCAAGCTAAATTGTTTCATTTATTTGACTGTAAGTACATTTAATGATAAGCAGATGAATCCTTCAATGATAATATGATAGATATGATTAATCATAGGATAAATTTTTCCATGTTATCCATGTTCCTCGGGTTTTCTTCTATGGTAGCATAGATGTGTATAATATGAGACTTGGAAATGTGAAGCTGATGTACATTTTTTATGTATGGAGATTTTATTAGGAATATTAATACTACCATTGGATTGTGAACATGGGGGTAAATTTTATAATTAGTTGACATTGTAACATACCTAATTTTATCCATGTTTGAGACAATTACATTTTTGTTATAATTTATTTAAATGAACTAATATTGCATGCCTGTATCGAGTGCCTTAGTGTCCCTTTTAGATATCAGATCAATAAAATTGAATGAGGAGACTGGTTTTCATATTTATCTAAAATATTTTAACCATAGGTGCATGAACAAAAATGTGTTTCAGGTTTTTGATAGTATGGTTTTGTATGATTATTTCAGGGATAGTGAAAGTGTGCAGCAAATTGTGAAGGGTCTCATTTGTAGTAGTGATTTGTGCATAGTTGGTGAATGATTTTATAACTGTGCATTCATATTGACTGGTGTGGTTTTTTGGTAAAATTTGAATTTTCCTACTATGTGTTTTAGGTTATTTAATTTTCTTTCTTCCTCTCTTTTCAATAAGCTCTTCAAAATTCTACCATTGAAGCCCTCCACCATCAATAATCCAGGAATCAGCATGGATCATTCATTTGGATATGAATTTTCATCCAACGAATCCTTTGTACCTATGGAGTTACAATTTTAGTTATTATTTATTCCCTTCCATGATTTTCACCCAACCGGTTTCTCTAATTAGGTGCATGGTAATTTTTCCCAATTTTTTATAATTTGAAAGTTTTATCGATTTATTCCAACCTATCTTGAATGAAGTGTTGAAACTAGAAGAGGGAAGCTCTAGGAGGCTATGTTATTTTTTTAGAGCCTCTTCCTATAATTTCATTCCATGTTATATATCATTTCATTATAATGTATAATTGAACACTCTACTGATGTCCTCCAAAAGATATTCAACTATTACGAGTGATTTTTTACATGTAGTATGATCCTAATAAGTGGTGAATATCCTCCGGGGTTGAATTAGTTTCCCCAATCCACCCAAATTGTTATTTCTATACATTAATTACCACATCCCAATTTCATTTTAATTTTTATCAACCTTTAGGTAATTTCATAATAATAAATGTCTTGAATTGTTAAATTAAATTGATTGAGCTATGTGCCATTTTCTTAGGCCTCGATGTCCCAGCCTATAAAAGATTTGGTAAAATGAAATGAACTACCCAGGTTCTTGAATCCACACACCGCATTCCATAAATTTAATATACTATTATATTAGGCTATTAAACTTATTATTTTTCACAAACATGGTTTACCATTTTCGTTTCTATAACCAATGCATTATTTTTGATTTAAATGATATAATTAAATGAAATAGCCATTCATTTAATCATAATAATCAATAATTGTTTGTTTAGTTTTTTCTAATTAGAGTAATTTGTGAGAAAATTACATCCTACATAGGGACCCCTTAGACAGACTCATGTGTCACCATCTATTATTATTAATCATTAGTAGACATGTTGAGAATTACACAAAATACTCATGGTATAGGATCAAAAGTGAAATTTAAACTTACCTCTAGAAGTGTGACACTGGTCCCCTAGGAAAAACATCTAGGGAATACCTCTAATGTTTTATTGGATGAACCATTAATAGAGATATACTCAAGCTCCTTTGTTTGGTAACAAATATAAAATCAGTTACTAGTATTTTACTCTACAGAATGATTGTAGTGTATCCTGGGTCTTCATCCATGGGGAACCATTTATGGGATCAACTTTATTTTTATATGATGAATCCCTTGAGAGAAACATGGGAATTACTCTCAAATTATCATGAAAATGCTCTGGGGTATTGCATAGGTTATATAAAGTGGTATTGAAATGAAATTAAAATGATAAATGGATTCATTTACATGAGAGATAATCCCTAGCATTGGAAATTTTTGGGAATGTCCTATAAGGCCAAGAAAGTGATTAGGGAAAATCTTGAAGATGGATCTAAACATTACTCACATTACCATTTTGGGATCTGTCGGTTCAAACATACTGGCTTAGGGATAAGCTTGTAATTTGGACTGGTTCCATTGCACTAATTAATTAATTTATTATTTCTTTTTATTACTACAATACATAGTTTCATTATCATTTCATGAAATGGAATGGCATAAAAACATTTGGTGACAACCTATTGAGATAATATGTCACAAACAAATCAGGCTTCATTGATACCCATGTTGACATTAAGAGTTCGGGTAAGAAAAATTATATGCATCTAGCTTCTAATGCATGTTTTTCTTTTCTAGGATATGGAATGGTTTGGAAGACTAATCCAATTATTGATATAAAAGATATAGTAGTTTTTTTACTTTTTATATTGTGTTTTATAATCTTGTATCTCATATACATTTCATAGTCATATTTGTATAAAACATGACATAATATCAACATATAATTATTTTATTTATTAATTTAGCTTGAACACATAATTTCATTATCTCACATGTTAATGATTTTTGTTTCCTCTTCCATATTGAAATTTTTATTCCTCTAACTATTTATTTTATAAATATACTATTGTTATTTACTCTATTAACTTAGGGAATAATCACCATATTGAATAACCAAAGGTCCTTGTTACTTGTTAGTAACCGCTTGAATTTGGAGACATAAGCGTGAGGTCTTTTGGCAGACATCCATAGGGTAATGTTGTGTGGAACTCAAGGAAGGATGCTGCACTTATTAACCTTACAAAATATTGAAATTAAAATCATTATATATAATGACACATAATTTCTAAATTGACCTTATCATTAATCCCCCAAACTGCATGAAATAAATGTTAATTTTCACATAACAAACATGAGAATACTATCATCTGATAATCTATTGAAATTGAAATTAACATAGAACCTCAACAAAAACATGCATTCATTATCAATCATTGAATAAATCCATATATTATTTAATTTGTTTCCCAGATCCAATGATTTTTAAAAACCCATCAGTTATTACATAAAACACTTTAAAAAAAACACTTTATCATTTATAAGGATGTTAATACTATATAATATATTATGGCCATATCAATCATCTCATTATCCAAATTTAACACAAATATTTAATCATCTATAAAAAATTAAGTGTTATGTTCCCATTAATGAAAATGCACCCTTTCTATTAAATTATTCTTCTAATAAATTAGAAACGTTCATAAATTCTTTCAAATCCTTGATGAAAAATTATTACTTATTAATAATTATATATTTCAATATTTATGTACCATATTTTTTAAATTCTAGATTATAAATAAGACATTCACACTAGATCCTTCTAAAAAATAATTACTCTCAATCGCGTCATCCCATAATACATATTTCCATTAATATGTCATTTTTCATCTCTTAATAATCACAAATATATCCATTATTTATACATCATTTTGTATTTTCATCATGATATTTTATATTAGGACATCGATATGAATAATTCCCCTAAATTCCACATTTAAAGAATTCAACTGTTAATGATATAATATGAAAACTAATATTGTAATCCCTTGAATTAATTCAAAATTATACATTCCTTATGTAGTTACATGGTTTGTGTCATTTTCTACAAAACAACATCACCCCATTCCACAAACACATCAACTTCTGATCTTATTCACACATTCTTGAAAATTACAAAATTGAATCATTATACCTACATGGTATCCACTACCTAAAATATATGTAATATTTTTAAATATATTATATGGTTTATATGACTGTGGATTATGGTATCCTATGTCAGTCATGTTTGATGGGAACTGATTAAGAATAATATAAACATCCTTCACTCTATCCATCATTACAATTTACATATCATTACAAAATTTTTCCCAGCATTAAATTTTTAACATGTTCTTTATGGTTCCCGTTAATGGTCTAGATCGAAAAATTACTTTTTCTGAATCAATAGTCATATTGTCAAACAAACTAAACATGAAAATTTGTTATATTTTGTCTAAATCATGACAACTTCTTGTTAATATATGACAACATTTTTTTATAAAATTTCATTAAAATTTGTCAGTTATATAAATCCATCGTGATAGGTCATAATGTGTTTGTGAATACACAATGAATATCCACCTGTATTATAAATCTATGAGTAAAATAAGGAATGATGTCGTGCAGTAGTTCCAAACATAGTCTAGCTCAATATGGTATTTTTTGGGTTGTTACCCCTAGGTACATCTATTCCACAACAACATAAACTTGTAGCTTCTAGAAAATGATTTATTTTTATGGAACCCACTAACTCTGTTGTTTTCCAATATTCTAAAAGATTTACTATTACATTGAATCATTAATACACATATCCTTACACTAATCCCTTAACATATCACTAAAAATATCCCTAAGTATCTAACTATTTTTTTCATCATTATTTACACTGGTAAATTTATCCATTCCATTAATATAAGGTAATGGTTCATGCTAGTAAAAAATGGATAATACATAATTTTAGATGAATATTCCCTACATGACACACACACATTCTTATGTTCCATAATAGTTTAGTACCTAAGGAATCATGGAACAAAATCTTCAAATTTGGTGAAATATGTTCAAGGTTTCCCAATAATATATTCCTATCAAGCACTCTTTAAAGATATTCCTTACATAAAAACATTAATCATAACCAAGGTAATGGAAAGACAAGAAAGGGTGAGACTAGATAACCAGTAAGGGTAAATGTAAGAGATATCAATCTATGATCATATGAAATGATAATATAAAAATATGGTTATTTGATCGTGAACATTACTTAAAACGATCACACCCAACATATTATGTATAAAAAAGAATGGTTCATTGAGTAAAACATTATAATTTCATAAAAAATTAGTCATATGGATGAAAAATAATCATAAATATATCAATAAATATTAGTACCTATCATAAATGTTTGTCAACATCATACATATAGATTAAATTTTGGTATGTCATTGAAAACTAACAAGATGATCAATATAGCAGATATATAATTAAAACCTGTTTCCCATTGTGGATCTGGAGACCTTGATTTTATATTCTATATTAGGAAAAAACTATTTTCCTTAGTGGATTAGTACACACATGTTTCACATTGTATACTAGGACACACATAATTAGTATATTGGATAAATCTGGTTGACTTCATTACCTTTTTTATCATATGAGATATAAATAATTGTAGAATTAATTGGAAGGAGATATAGGTCCCACCTTTCATTAGATATATGGTAACCACCTTCCATTGTTATGATAGAACCATAATCCAAAAATGAAAATCATACATATGTTTTACCCATGATCACATAAAATTTTTCAAACAATCACATAATAACTCATGTAAAGAACTAATGTTTTATAAATATTTATTCAATTCAATATATCATAACCCATGATAAACAAATTTGATTCAGAAACATTTAACAAACATAAATATTATTAGAACATAGTAATATCAAAGATGGTATCATTAAAATATATCCCAAATAAATCGTATGTAACATCAATGGATTTTATCATTGATATAAAATAATTTTCGATATGTTCATTGACCATTACATGACGACAATATCCTTTCAACCGTGTGTCACATTTTTAATAATATAATAATTTTAAAATTTAATTTTCCACAAATATATATTTTAACATTTTTAAATGATAAAATAAATATAATTTAAATCATATATTGTTTAAAATGTGTTTTCATATTTTTAAAATAGTTATAAATAAATTTAATAAGTGATTTTGAAAACATCTTCTTTGAAGAAAAAGCGTTTTTCACTAAAAATATAATTTTTCATAAAATCATTATTTTGAACAGTTGAGTTAATAATGACATGAAATTTAATGGATAAATTTTAATATCATGATGTAACTATAGGAGTATAAATATAATTATAATCATTAGTGATCTATCATAATATTTCATCATTGAAATAATAATCATGAAAAATATGGATAAATGATGAAATTGTAACAAAAATCTCTCACCGCATTTGAAAAATTGACTCACAATAACCATGAAATAATATCACTAAATGAATCATAAAATTTAATTAGTATAATTATATTCATGAAATGGAATTTAAATGGTTAAATATATACTTTTAAGGGAAGTTGATAGGATCATAAGATATCTTGGGTCCCAAAGAATGAAGATTAAGACAAGAACTCATTATCGATATGTTAAATTCTGAATCGTAAACCCCAAAAAAAGAAATTCTAAAATGAATATTTAAATGAACATAATTTAAGGGGATTCATCATATAATAAATTCTTGGTTATAACATAAATCTCACAAATCAAATATTTTGTGAATACTAAATGTGTCTCTCACATGTAAAGAATGAGATGGAAACCCCATAACTTATGTTTTTATATACGTTATACATTTTAAAAACTCATATATATTATATATTAGTTTATTATAAATATATTAATAAACAAAAATCATATATTACATACCATATATTATTTTTATGATTTTTTATTGCCATATTTTTATCAATTCCTGGTTAATGTTACATTCACTTTAATAACTGATTTGTTTTTCAAATATGCATTGATTTGATAGATTTATGAAATATTAATATGATAATGGTATAATATTATATAAAATATAAACATGATAAAAATCTAATTTATATTATTTATATATCAATTTATAATAATCCAAAAAACATAGTTATCGAAAATTAAAATCAATATTCATGGAGATGAGAGGGTATATGTACGCATAAACTATACTTACATTTTCTTATTTTATTGAATTAAATAAAGGTTAAAAAATTATAACAATGTGTATTATATTTTTATACCTTTTTATCATATATTTTCAGTAATCCCATCCTTGAATGCTTTTATGTATAATGTAAATGAATTATATAGCTTTATTAAAATGTACTCCGCTGTATACATGAGCAACAATAACATATTCCCAAAATATAGAATGAATGATTGAATATGTCATATAAAACTTCCATAATAATAATAATAATAATATCATATATATAATTTATAAACAATATATCTATCAAAATTTCCATCCAGGATAAGTTGTAATTCAAATGAGAACGACATCAGTTCGTGAGGCGGTAGTCCACTATACACAAGATAAATAAATTTATAATCCATTTGATGAAAATGGGGATGGATGTTGAAAATTACAATAAAATAAATATAAATATGTATATATATGGTAATGTTATTTTTATATAACCATTTTCTAATAATAATTTAATGGGTTTTTGGAAGTAATAAAATAAACATTCTTAATGACCAGCATTACATTTTCCCCGGGTATCGACATAGGTTTTCACTAAATGCATTCATATGATGAATTTATATCCAAAAATGTATTATATGATGAAAATAGAAAATATTTTATGTTATTTTTCTTGGAATTCGTGGATCCAAATAAGTTTTATGCTATGAATAAGAGCGGAATATTGGTGGCCTTTCACTACTAGGAGAGAGGAAACACGTGGTATTTAAAAAAAATAATAAATGATCCCATTTATTCATATATAAATTGATAAAAAATATTCAATTAAAGAACAATATATTTTACATTTTCAATGTATTTCCTTCCCATAGTTTTTGGATAATTTGATAGGATAATTTTATCCTTGACTTTTTATATCAACCACTTATAATCGCACCGTCTCATTACCCTTGATAATTAATTATTACTTCATAATTAATAACTTTTTCCATTTTTTACCATATAACATAATATTAATTACTACAACTCAAATAATGTTTTTTACTCACTGAAGATGGAAATAATAATTTAAAATTAATCATGTAGATTTGATGAGAATGAGTGTTATTAATGAGAGAATCTTCATATGTTTACAATGTTTTAATATAAATATAATGTATTAATTTGGTTTAAATGATCTAAATTATAATTATTGATGAAACATTTACATAATTTGAAATTAATATCAATTTTATATATAATTTTCCATCATTAATTAATTAAAATAAAAAATAGTTTTCAATTAAAATATAGAATTATTCTGTATTCAACATAAAATTAATCATTTGAGAAAAAACCTAAAAATGAAAATAAAATGAATTTCAATTTATTATTTTAAAATTTATTTCTTATCAAATTAATATTTTGTAATTTTTAAAAACATAATTTAAAATAAAAACTCACAAAAACAGTGAAAACATGATTTAAATACATGTATTTTTCCAGAATGATAAGATTTTATATTTAATATATGTATAGTAATAATATTTTAATTTATAAAAAATATTTATTAATATATAATATATACATATATATTATAAAAATCCTCAAAAATTAATATTTTAATTGATTAAATTGAAGAAACCATACACACATTTATATTTTTTATAAAAAAACCCACTTATAAACTTAAATATAAGCTAATAATAAAATCCAATATACAGTTGATTAAAAATTAAAAAATTGTAATAAATATAACTAAATTATTATTTTTGTTAAATTAAATTATAATGGTGCAATTACGGTACTTAAAATATAAATGAGTGTTTTAAAATAATGATTATTTTTACTTTTTTATTGAAAATCATCACTAAATAAAAATTCCCAAACATTCCACAAAAGTTGAAATTAAATATAATTATTTCAAAATTAATGATCATATTATAAAATAATTATTCCAAAAAGTTAAAAATTAAACAAAAAATCATATCATAAAAATGAAAAAATTAGTTATAATGAAAAAATACTTCTGAATAATATAATTACATTGAAAAATAATTATTGATTCATTTCTAATAATTTTTAAAAAAATTCAGTTTTCGTAGTTCATTTCATTTAATAATTTGTAATTATTTTAAAATATTCATACATACCTAATTAACAGAATTGTGATAATTTTCATATTTAAATTTATATTATTTCATGGATTTCTGAATGTCATTGTTGTGTCTCATGAAAACTATCACTGTTTCATGTAATCTAAACTAATATATTAGATTAATAGAACATAGTATATATTGAGTTTTAAATGTAAAAAATTATAAATAATGTATTTATAATTTTTTAAAATATTCACCATATTAAATTTATATAATAAACCTTATAAAATATTAGGGTTTTACATTTTCTCCAAATAATACAATGCATTTTTGTATGACTTACATGAAATAATAAATCATGAGAGGTAGGGAAAATCCTTATTTTTAAAATTTAAATATCAATACCTTATTTTTTATCCAACATCATTAATAATATTTAGGGATTATCCCATATGAACCTAAAACTACCCCCTTACTATAAAAAAACAAAATATCTGGGGATGGAATGAACATACATAATGGATAGGTTGGAATGCACCATAGTATGGAATTATTCTACAAGACAGGTTCAATATAAAAATGAATTATACTATGAGGAGGAAGGATATTCTAGGATTGGGGTTCTCTTTTTATAAAATTTAATTTTTTTATTCACTGGGGAACACTATCATTATTGATGTTTGAGCCACAATTAGTGTCTGATATTTGTAAAACCCTACAAAACTTATAAATCTATATTCGAGTAAGAATATACATTTGTGGTCACATTCATATTGGAAATTAAAATATACATTATTCTATAGGTTAATTTATATTTTTATATAGTGGATTTATCAAATAGGACATTTAAATTTTTATTAATGGAATGAAAGGACCATTCCCGTAAAATTCATTTCTTTTAATGGATTGTAAGAATATACCTTAATAATTTATACTTTCATTGTACATCTTTCTGAATATACTAAGATTATTTTATATGGAATTACCATAAGTTCTTTTATTTTATAGCACCATGAAACTTCCACATAGTGATTTTATAACTTTAATGAAATCAATAATTTCATGTGGTTTTGGTATGGATTTCAATATAAAATTTATATTATTCATAACTCACCAAATATTAGGAATGAATGAAATAAAAATAAATCCACTCTATAAATAATTTCCATCATAAATAATATAAATTTTTTTATTCTGATACATATTATTCGCATTATAATGAAAAAAATCATAAATGATAAAAAGAAATCTTATCAATCCATTATATGTAATCAGGAACTGTATTCAATATTTGGAAACAAATAGTTTGGTAAAAATATTTTTCCTACTTAGTAATAATAATATGAAAATTCAATTAATATTAAATTCTCTTATACACTTGGATGAATTATTGCCCCAATTTTATTGGAGTCAATGCATACACACACCTTGAATTAATTAATATATAATTTAATATTATCTATTTTCTTGGCCCATAAATAATTAAACGAATATTTCCTTAAATTTTATTTGATCATTTTATATTTAGAGAACTAATTCTTAAAAAAAATTAAAACTAAAATAATTATATATTTATTTTCTCATGTCTATATAGAAACTCAAAAATTAATTTTATCAATTAATGTAATCATACCAACATTAATTGTAATTAATATAAGGTGGTGTTAATCTATCAATATTTTAAACTCAATGTATAGTAATTCAATAATTAGTTGTAAATTATTATTATTTTTCTTTTAATATTGATGAAATAATAAAATAAATAGAGGGTTATTCCGATATAACCTAATAAACACCATCGGGTTCCTGCTAGGATATTTTTGGGTATTTAGTAAGGATACTTCAGGTATTATCTATCCCTTGAAAGGGAGATTATAAAAATTGGGGTAAGTATAAAAGAATAATTTAGATAATATTTTTATTAATATATATATTCTTTTAAAAAATATCATACCCAAAATTCTATATATTTGACCCTGTAAATGATACCTCCTTCAATATATCTCCACTTATTTATTTTTTTAGAGTTATCATAACATATCTTATTGGCATTGAATTTATATTTTTTGATGAATGTTTTCCAATATCATACATTTTAGATAAAAAACCCCAAAATCATTTTTACCACTATTCATTTGTGATCTATCAAGAAAAAATATTTCCAATAGTTTACCTAATTTGATGAAATCCAATCATTGATGTAAAATTAGGTGAGAAAAATTGTGAAGATTGTATGTTAATTTAATTTATAGGTGGTTCTCATTATATTTGATGACTATATTTGGGATTCACATGATATAATAAATATATTGTTAGATGATAATAATCGGATGATCAAATAGTGTTCCTGGTGTATCCCTAAATATTTCATTATATTATGAAATTGGGTCTTTTGTTTTTTAATTTAGTCTTGGAATATATTTATATTTTAGTCACGTAGTTTCAATTTCACAATATATGAAATAGTAAATTGTGGAACATTGGCCCCAATAATAATGACCATGGTTGTGAAATTTAATAAATGTACTATCTTGGTTTCATTTGATTGTGACTAGTTTTTGGGATGTGATGAAGAATTTTGTTATACTTATGGATTTCATAGTTTGAATTTAATATTA
The DNA here is from genome assembly GCA_963277665.1 of Viscum album. NCBI lineage: Eukaryota > Viridiplantae > Streptophyta > Magnoliopsida > Santalales > Viscaceae > Viscum > Viscum album. The sequence goes on from OY728161.1 coordinate 394,411,701, forward strand.
ATTTTATAATAAATAGAATATCATAGGGAAAATTAGGTTTATGATAAATTCTAAATTAAAATTATTCACCTATTAATTTTGGAATATACATCAGTGGTTATTTCCAATGGTGTTAGACAATGGAGTTGGATACGTAATAATTAACAAAAAAAGTGTTAATTAACGATACAAGAATTCCATGAAGATATTAATTGAATTTATAAATAAAAAAATCCTATATATTTAACTCTCCAAAAATTCAATTACACATATAAATAACAATAATTTGTCACCAATGTCTATATCTCATATAGTGATATTCATATTTATGTCACTATGTTACATGATACATATGAACCAAAATTATTTTCATGAATTCATAGGATATTAAAAAAATTATATTTCAGTAATATCATCCATGTCTCCATATTAATCATAGTGTGTGAATTTTAGATAAGCTGGATTGAAATACTGATATCTGATGTAGGAGATATAATTTTATGTTATAAATATTTTAGATATCATATACCATTAATGAATTTCATCAATGTATAAAATAATATAGAACTTTTCATTAGTTAGTTCATAAATAAATATAAAATGTGGTCAAAATTTTATAAATAATTTAATATCATATGTCTGCATCATGGGATATATACTAAAAGACTACTCACAAAATCTAAAAAACTATACATACATGTAGGGTATTTCATATAAGGATTTATTGATTTATGGAACTCTGTAAAACATAAACCCAAAAAATACTTATTACATAATAAGGATGTTGTATGAATTTAAACTATGGGAACAAGATATATGATTCAAAAAAAACATTACACTTTTTGAATGATTAAATATTCATAAAAAACCTATAATGAGAAATTTTCACAAATGTTTTGATGATATAATTATTTATTGTAGGCCATTACATTGGAATATTAATTACAATCCCACTATAGTTATAATAACACAATACCATTGGTCTTATCCCCCACATCGGCAAGAATTTTTATTCACAATTTTAAATCATTATTTCACTAAGGTAGATATTAGGATACCTTTTGGAAGGATATTTATCCTCTAAGTTTTCATCGATATAACCAAAATATAAGGATTCTAATATGTAGCACCAGGTTATATCATGTTTATATTTTATCTTATAGGTTACCGACTTTCATTTTTATGTTGAGAATAAATAAGTGATGTTAGACATCTAGATATGTGAAAATTAGGGTATATGAACAAACAAACACACACTATATCTTCATTTCTATAAAAGATAAATTTTATTTATAATTTTATTTATAATTTTAATTTTTTTAAAATATGGTTTCTTAATTATTTCTAATAGAGTGAACTTATTTAGTTTTCATTCATGGTGGATGTCTTACACCTACATCCAACTCCTATATGGCATCCTCTTCCATGATTAAATTTTTAGATATCTCTCTTCTATGTTGATAAAATCCATTTAATGTAGGTACAAGAGTATAATTGGATTTTATAGTATATTCCACAAAAATAATGAATTAATTAATTTAATATTCCACATAAATAGGTAATTTAATGGTCCATCCAAAAATAAATCCCAGAAATAATGATAAACCACATATCACCACAATGAAAAAATAGTGTTCAATAAATAATTACATAAACTATACAATACTCAAATTTCCCAAATTGATATAAAATATATTTTACACCAAATATAAAAAATTTAAATTTTATGATTGATTATCAATGATTTATTATATATCCAATTCTATACTATATATATTACATATCTAGCATCAAACATGGCATTCTATTTCATTTAATATTTCCAAATTTCAAATATAATGTCTAATCAAATAGATTTTAATTTTGATGATTAAAATATGGGTTTTGATTAAATCTATAGTTATATGTAGGAATCTATGGAGACGATAAATCCTTACTCTATGAAAATGATGATCTTATTTTGAATCCATTTTTATATTCATATTTAATAATATACCCTACAATCACGACTATTCTATCATTGTTGAAATTAAACGCAATTATAACCCTTACTACACCATGATTAGATTACGATATTATTAAGCTGTGTGTCTTCCTAGAATTATATATAATATTGTATAACTTATAATTATTAATTATTATTTTAATAATAATTCCCTTAATTCAAAGACATATAATGAGTACTTATATATATATTTTTATGTTAAACTCCATTGGGACGTGTGGGTTCTCAAGTATGTACTTAAGATATAATATAACCCATTATGTCTTTCTAGATCATAATAAGATCTGGTATAATAGTTAGGATTTCTTGTTGAAAATGGACACCACCATAAAAATTTATTCTTATTTCCTAACATTAATATTTTTTAACAATTTTTCATCTACCTAGATGAATAAAAACTCAATATTTAAATTTTATACATATATGAAACCACTAGGATCTTTAAATTACATTTTTTATTCATCAATGATAAAAAAATAGTGTAATTGTTAATATATTTCAAGATAAAAATAAATCATACATAATTATTAATCAATCTTGGATAGCCTTAAATAATTGAATAACATATAGGTTAACTAATATAACTTTAAATTAGTGATTAATTTTTGAAACATTTGTGAGGTTCATAATAAAATGGGTATACTTTTTGTCCACATGATGGACCTATACTGTAACATCCCAAGTAAGTAATGAATAATAGATATTTTTATCTATGTCTATTAATGATTAAGATAGTGTTTTAGAGGCTTAAAATGAAAATAAATCAAATCTTAAGCATGGAATACACTAATATTTTTAAAAGATTTTTTTACTGCCTTTTGATGGAAAACCATTTTTAAATCTATATTTTGACAATTTTATAAGCTATGTTTTTCAAAATAAACTTATTCTTTATGATTGGGACATCAAAATTTACTTTGTGTGAAGTTTTGGTATTTTTCTGACAAAGTTCATTTTTTAATGAATAGTGAAAAATACTGCATTTTACATCAAAACTACTTTTTAATATAATTTATTTATATGATTAGATTATGTTTTGAATTGGTTTTGAAGTGAAATTAGAATATATATTTACCATTTAATCCAATGGTGGTCATTGGAATCAATTTCACTTTGAAATTAGACTTAAACTGGTGTCAATCTTTTGATACTTATTGTTTTATAAAAACACACTATTTGCTCTGACAGCGGGAAATAATTATTAAATTAATTAATGTGACTTATATGTTTTGAATTTTTTAAAATAGACTTCATTTTTGAATTCAGAATATAAAATATATCTTAGGGTGAAGTTTTGGTATTTTTCTGAAAAACTCCAATTTTTGATGAATAGTGAAACCACTAAGTGGTAATCAAGCAAACTGATTTTTTCAGTTAAATGAAATTTTACCACTAATGTTTATTGAATTTTGAAAATCCAACATACATAGTTGTAATTAGTATGTAAAATGTGGTTCAATGGGATTAAAATAATTTTTTTGGTGAATAGTAACTTATTAAGTTTTTAATCGCGATTAGTGGTAATTAGGGTAGTTTAAGGTATAAATAATGCTTTAATAATATGAAATGACCTAGACACATGTCCCAACCATATTTGTTGTGTCATGGCCCACCAAGAAAAGCCATGGGTAAACTTGGGGACCCCATGGAGACACTTTGGTTAGGAAATGACATAAATAACTTTTTATTAAATGTTATAGTAAAAATGACACAAAAAAGAGATGTTTTACTAAAACAATTTTTACATGGGGTTATACAAGTCAGATTTTTTATTATAAATATTAATTGGAAAGCTAAAACGATTTCCTACATCATAGTATTTTCTTTATAATTTTTAGACCTTATATAAATTACATTATTTATGACATCATGATGATGCAGCGATGAACTCATTATTTAATGATTTAAATAAAATGGAAAGATAATGTAATATCAAAACCCTACACATGTCCAAAACCTATTGGATGAGTGGATTTCGAAGCCTTATAACCTTATCCTCGAATTATAGCAATGTGGGACCTTTTGATTCCGAAACTCTTTTTAAAATAAAGTAACTTATCTTTACTTTCCAAAAGTGCCCCTCCTCTCCTCTTATAAAAGGCCCCACCTCTACCTCATTTCACACACTCCTCAAGCATTTAGCTCGGCCAACCCCTGCCCATTTACTCTCTCCACATCCCTCTCCTCATCCTAGAGGATTCCCTTTGGGCAGAATCCTCTCAAAGGAATCCTTTAGGCTCAAATAAAAAGGAGTTACACTTTTAAAGGTAATTCATTCTCTCATGTTCATTTGTTTTATTTTCCTTCTCCGACCCCCTAATCTCTTTTTATTTACTTATTTTGTAACAACACAAGTATCTTAAATATACTAGGATGTTGTTATAAGATTTATTTTAGCTACAATCTCACACAACTACATCAAATGGTTAAAGAACATACAGTTTCCGTGGATGGCGAAATTCTGCCTCCCGAAATGATGATTGTTCAATACTCATTTAACACCTTCAAAGGTGGCTATTATGATGTCACTATTTTTACATATGATATATGATATATTTATGTTTTACTTAATCTCCTGTTTTTTTTCATTTTGGGCATACCTTATGGTTTCAATTATGGGTAAACACGATATCTTCATTTCAGGAAGTGCGGACTACCTCCCCTGAAAGTGATTTGATTCGTTAATACCATATGTGGGATGTGTAAAGGATAAAGTTAATGATATTATATATTTTATTATACTGGAATTATAATATACTCTTATATCATTATGATTCCATTCCAGAAAATACGAAATAGAAATTGAAGTAGCGTTCATGCGTACGTAAGGCTTACCGTCTCCATGAACGATGCATTTCATTTCTTACCTATAAATGTGATGTAATATTATAAATACATGTATATGATGAATATATATGATATATATGTTATCCAAATAATTAATATCATTCTGGATATAACGAACCTTTGACCAAATTAACAACATGTAAGTGTAAGAAGTCTATTTTTGACTTAAGAACCAAATACCGACCAAATGAACATTATTAACTTAAATGATTACATGAAGTTCATAACATGGTATAAAAGGAATAATGAACTTGAAAATGGTTCATAAGAAAGTAGAGATTAACTCAAGTTTATTATTCAGGAGATTAAAGAACGGTCGGGTCAAGTCGGATACGAGGTATTGGACTTCGTCTCAATCTCCTTTCATTGAGGCATATTTTATTTTATACACAACATTCTTTTATACGGTGTATAAACCCCTTTGACTTTTACATTTATTCAAAAGGAATCTTCTTTATACGAAGCATTTAATAAACGACAAAAGGGAATGTTTTTGTCTTACGTATGCGGCGACAACGACTTCTCCGCCGGCGTGACCGTTATTTGAGTTTCGGCTTCTTCTACAAGCCATACCTTCTTTTTAAAAGAAAAATAAATACCATGTTTTACTTTTCTTTTATTTTGGTATTGAAAATGGTTTTCACAATGTTTTTTGTGTTGTATTGATATCTTGTGATTGAAATGTGGAAATGTTATGTTTCCTTTATGCATGTTTTATGTGATACGATTATGTTATGGTTCTTGGGCATTATTATGAAGATGGGTGGTTCCGTGATAAACTAAGGGCGGGTGAGCTCGATATAGATCTCCACTGCATTGGGTAACGCGAAGGAGTGAAACGTTAAGGTTTCTCCGAAGAGATTTTAGGGAATATACTGTGATGGGTATTCCAAACGTAACCAAGAGGGTTACTCCCTACGTAAGAATGTTATGAATGCCTCAAGTTACCTTTTTATCTTATGATTTCTATGATTTATTCATGATTTTATGAGGTATGTTAAAGTGATTATGTTTTATGGGTAAAGTATGATCTCATCCTTATGTATATGTGTACCCATGTTTCCTTTCCATATTTTTATATCCCTTACTGAGCTTTTTATGCTAATCCCATGTTTTTTTGAAATGTTTTTCACAGGTCAAGTGAAAGGTACATGATATGATGATAGTGTCAAAGAAGTGTCAAGAAAGAATCCATGTTTACTTTAAATATGTTTCTATGATGGGAATGATGAATTCTACCTTTATGTAACCACTTTGTTTATATGTGGAATGTAATGAAAGTTTTATGATCTAATTCTCTAAAACTCTAAACCTGAAAAGATCCTCAACGTGTAATCTTGTGATAACTCAAGATTATGTAAGGTTTAAGGTTGGGGCCTTATAGTTGGTATCAAAGGTCAGGCTAGATAACTTTAGGAGATAAAATTTTATTAAATGATTATCCAATTTTTTTTTGAAATGATATAGCATTTGAAGATTACCATGTTGCTTCATCTAAGACATGTTTGTTCAGAATGGTTTTCCGCAGAGGAAATAGGGAAGAAGTGCTAGGAAGGAATATAGAGGGAAATAGCCTTCCAAATCAGCATCCAGAAATGGTCAGAATTGGAACTGAACAGTTTTTTGTAGTAATGGCGCAGTTGACCCAAGCGATAAATGGTGGTGGTATCCATGCACGAGATTAGCCAGATCAACCGCAGAGGAAAATGTCAGTGGTGGAACATTTCATGAGGCAACATCCCCCATAATTCAGAGGATCATCTGACCCTGTGTTAGCTGAAGGGTGGATTAAAGCACTGGAGAAGATTTTATATGTCTTGGGGTGTTAAGACAATCAAAAGGTTAGTCTTGATATTTACCGTTTGGAGGGTGAAACAGATCAGTGGTGGTCTATGGTTAAAAATATCAGGGACACCGATGAGATTTATGCTCTTGACAAGGATGAATTCAAAGGTATGTTTCTTGAGAAGTATTTTCCTAAGGCTGTTCGAATTAGGATGGAAAAACAATTCTTGGAATTGAGGCAAGAGGAAGACTCCGTGGCTGCCTATGAAGAAAGGTTCACTCGATTGGCAAGGTATGCTCCAAATTTTATCCGAGACCTTGATAGTAAAATCAATCGTTTTTACTCAGGATTAAAGCCAAAATATAAAAGGGCATTAGCTTCCCGTGAGTTTAAAAGTTATGAAAAGCGTGTTTGATGTGCTGAGAAGGTGGAAATGGATTTTGCCGATGACCAAGTGTTCTATAAAAACCAGCAGAAGAAGAGACCGAGGTGGCAGGAGAAAGGTAAGAATTCTTCAAAAAAGTCTGATGGTAAGAGAACTAAGTTTCCATTTTGTGATAAATGTGGCAAAAGGCATGCTGGGGAATGTCTTTTGAATTCTGGAAAGTGATACCGATGTGGTAAGATGGGACATAAGGCTCGTGATTGCACTGAAAAGGATCAAGGTGAAGATAAGAACAAATTTGATTTACAGTTAGTGAAATGTTATAAGTGCAATGAGATGGGTCACTATGCAAACGAGTGTCCGACAAAGAGCTTGAGTGATGGGAAGCAGTTAGAATACAAGCAGAAAGGGGTGGTGAAATCATTTGCAACTAGTTCAGCAGATGTCGGGCCATCAAATGAAGTTGTATCAGGTACATTGTTTGTTTTTTCAGATTATGCCAGTGTGTTGGTTGATTCGGGGTCTACACATTCTTTCATCTCTGAAATATTTTCTAGTAAAATGGGAATACCATCTCAAGAAATGACTCCTGAACTTTTGGTAAAAACACCTGGGGGAAATGTTGAGGCAAAAAGAATTTATAAGAATCTTCCTATCCTTATCTGTGGAAAGAACCTACTTGCAAACCTTATTGTTCTACCTCTAGTAGAGTTTGATGTTATCCGGGGTATGGATTGGATCTCTATTTACCATGCTAAGATTGACTATAGAGCTAAAGAAGTTTCTTTTCAGAAAGACTTTTGGTTTGTTTACAATAATGAACCCTTATTTTTGATAACATATCAAGAGGCCGAGAAACTTGTAAAAGATGGAAATTAATGTTACCATGCACACGTCGTTGAAAATAAAGGAACTATTCAGATTAATGATGTGCCAGTGGTAAATGAGTATCCTGATGTTTTTCCTGATGAGTTGCCTGGAATAATACCAGATCGGGAAGTTTAGTTTACTGTTGACTTAGTTCCTGATGCTAAGCCAATTTCAAAACCCCCTTATCGAATGGCACAAATTGAACTTTTAGAGTTGAAGGAGCAATTGCAAGATTTATTAGAGAAAGGTTTCATTAGACCTAGCACATCACCATGGGGTGCTCCTGTTTTATTTGTTAAAAAGAAAGATGGTTCTATGAGACTTTTCATTGATTATAGAGCCTTGAATAACATCACTGTTAAGAACAAATATCATGTGCCTCATATCGATGATTCGTTTGATCAGCTCCAGGGAGCTCAGTTTTTTTCAAAGATTGAACTGAGATCGAGGTACCATCAGCTGAAGGTAAAGGAGGCAGATATTCCGAAGACCGCATTTCGTATGAGATATGGCCATTATTAATTTGAAGTAATGCCTTTTGGGCTAACCAATGCACCTGCGGTATTAATGGACGTAATGAATTGAATTTTCCATGAGTTCTTGGATAAGTTTTTGGTGGTTTTCATTGATGGTATTTTGGTGTTTTCTAAAAGTAAAGAGGAGCATGAAAGACATTTAAGGGTTATCTTGCAAACCTTAAAAGAAATGAAATTGTATGGGAAATTCAGCAAGTGTGAGTTTTGGTTGCAACAAATTTCTTTCCTTGGTCACATTGTTTCTAAAGATGGAATAACTGTTGATCCTGCAAAAACAAAAGTTTTGGAAGAATGGCCAAGACCCACAAATGTAACCGAGATTCATAGCTTCCTTGGATTGGCGGGCTATTACCGAAGGTTTGTTAGAAATTTTTCACGATTATCTAGTCCAATGACTAAGCTAACTCGGAAGGGTGTTATGTTTATCTGGACAAAATAATGTGATGATTGTTTTCATGAATTGAAAAGAAGATTGGTGAATGCATCAGTTTTGGCACTACCTTTCAGGAATGGTGGGTTTGTTATATACAGTGATGCTTCATTGAAAAGACTTGGTTGCGTCCTAATGCAGAATGATCAGGTAATTGCTTATGCTTCACGACAGTTGAAAACTGATGAGGTAAATTACCCTACACATGATTTGGAATTAGCTGCTGTTGTTTTCGATTTAAAAATTTGTAGGCATCATGTTTATGGAGTAAAGTGTGAAATACATACCGATCACAAAAGTTTAAAGTATATATTCACTCAGAAAGAGTTAAACATGAGATATAGGAGATGGATAGAATTAATCAAGGATCATGATTGTACAATTCATTACCATCCGGGAAAAGCAAATAAAGTGGCTGATGCTTTGAGTCGAAAAAGTAATGCTTCATTAACAATGTTGCATTTGGAACGTGATCCTTTGGTTAAGGATTTGATGAACTTTGGCATAGAAGTTGTTGGTGCAGGAATTCCTTCGGTTTTGTTTCAGGTATCAGTGAGATCTTCTCTATCAGATATAATCAAGCAAGCACAGAAGCAAGACAGTGAGTTGCAGAAAAAGGTAGAGCTGGTTCAGAAAGGTAAGTTGCCTGAATTCAACATTGATAATGATTGTGTTTTGAGATTTGGGAAGAGATTGTGTGTGCCTTTTGATTCAAAGTTGAAGAGAGAGTTGTTATGTGAAGCTCATAGTTCTCTGTTTTCAGTTCATCTGGGAAGTACTAAGTGGTATAGAGTTCTGCTGGAGTATTACTAGTGGAATGGAATGAAAAGAGATATTGCTGATTTTACTGTGAAGTATTTGACTTGTCAGCAGGTTAAAGCAGAGCGGAAGTTACCGAAAGGGATTCTTCAGCCTTTACCAGTGCCAGAGTGGAAATGGGAGAATATATCCATGGAATTTGTTGTTGGATTACCGAAGACATCTCGAGGTAATAATGCAATCTGGGTTATTGTTGATCGCTTGACCAAATCTGCTCATTTCCTTTCTATATGGGATACTTTCTCTCTTGATCAACATTACCATTTGTATCTTAAAGAGATAGTCATGTTACATAGAGTTCCTCTCTCCATTGTATCAGATCATGATCCCAGGTTTACTTCTATCTTTTGGAAAGGCCTTCAGAATTTGTTGGGTACTGAATTAAATTTTAGTACAGCTTTTCATCCTCAATCAGATGGGCAGTCAGAACGAACAATTCAGACATTGGAGGATATGCTACGAGCTTGTTCAATGTCTTATCAGGGAAGTTGGGACTAACATCTTTAATTGGTTGAATTTTCATATAATAACAATTTTCATTCCAGTATACAGATGGCACCATTTCAGGCTTTATATGGGAAGCGGTGTCGAACTCCAGCTTTCTGGGATGAAGTGGGTGAAATGAAGTTGATGGGACCAGAATTGGTAGAAGAGATAGCAGAAAAAGTTCAGCTAATTCAGAAACACATGAGAACATCTCAGAGCAGGCAGAAGAGTTATGCAGATAACCGGAGGAAGGATCTATCTTTCGAGGTAGGTGATCATGTTTTTCTCAAGGTTTCTCCTTGGAAAAGTGTGATGAGATTTGGTAAGAAAGGAAAGTTGAGTCCAAGGTTCATTGGACCATACGAAATTCTGGAGAGAGTTGGATCAGTTGCATACCGAGTGGCTTTACCTCCAAGTTTATCTCAGGTACACAATGTTTTTCATGTTTCGATGTTGATAAAGTATATGCCAGATCCATCTCATGTTTTGAGTCCAGAGGTAGTTCAGCTGGAAGAGAACCTATCTTTTGAGGAACAACCGGTCCAGATTCTTGACCACAGGGAGCAAGTGTTACGGAATAAGGTGATTAAGCAGGTAAATGTTTTGTGGAAAAACCACATGATTGAAGAGGCAACATGGGAATCTAAAAATGCAATGAGGGATAAGTACCCCCATTTATTCGATAAGTAAATAAATTGTGGGGACGCAATTTTCTAAAGGGGGGAAGGATGTAACATCCCAAGTAAGTAATGAATAATATATATTTTTATCTATGTCTATTAATGATTAAGATAGTGTTTTAGAGGCTTAAAATGAAAATAAATCCAATCTTATGCATGGAATAAACTAATATTTTTAAAAGATTGTTTTATTTCCATTTGATGGAAAACCATTTTTAAATCTATCTTTTGACAATTTTATAAGCTATGTTTGTCAAAATAAACTTATTCTTTATGATTGGGACATCAAAATTTACTTTGTGATAATTTTTGGTATTTTTCTGTCAATGTTCATTTTTTAATGAATAGTGAAAAATACTGCATTTTACATCAAAACTGCTTTTTAATCTAATTTATTTATATGATTAGATTATGTTTTGAATTGGTTTTGAAGTTAAATTAGAATATATTTTTACCATTTAATCCAATGGTGGTCATTATAATCAATTTCACTTTGAAATTAGACTTAAACTGGTGTCAATCTTTTGATACTTATTGTTTTATAAAAACATGCTATTTTCTCTGATAGTGGGAGTTAATTATTAAATTAATTAATGTGACTTATATTTTTTGAATTTTGTAAAATAGACTTCATTATTGAATTAAGAATATCAACTAGAGCTTAGGGTGATGTTTTGGTATTTTTCTGAAAAACTCCAATTTTTGATGAATAGTGAAACCACTAAGTGGTAATCAAGAAAACTGATTTTTCAGTTAAATGAGAGTTTACCCCTAATGTGTATTGAATTTTGAAAAACCGACATACATGGTTGTCATTATTATGTAAAATGTGGTTCAATGGGATTAAAATAATTTTTTTGGAGAATAGTAACTTATTATGTTTTTAATCGCGATTAGTGGTAATTAGGGTAGTTTAAGGTATAAATAATGCTTTAATAATATGAAATGACCTAGACACATGTCCCAACATTATTGGTTGTGTCATGGCCGACCAAGAAAAGCCATGGGTCAAATTGGGGACCCCATGGAGACACTTTGGTTAGGAAATGACATAAATAACTTTTTATTAAATGTTAAAGTAAAAATGTCACAAACAAGAGATGTTTTACTAAAAAAAATTTACATGGGGTTATACAAGTCATATTTTTGATTATAAATATTCATTGGAAAGCTAAAAAGATTTCTTACATCATAGTAGTTTCTTTATAATTTTTAGACTTTAAATAAATTAAATTATTTATGACATCATGATAATGCAACGATAACCTCATTATTTAAAGATTTAAATAAAATGGAAAGATAATGTAATATCTAAAACCTACACTTGTCCAAAACCTATTGGATGAGTGGATTTCTAAGACTTATCACCTTATCCTTGAATTATAGAAATGTGGGTCCTTTTTAATCCGAAAATATTTTTAAAATAAAGTAACGTATCTTTACATTCCAAAAGTGCCACTCTTCTCCTCTTATAAAAGGCCCCCACCTCTACCTCATTTCACACACTCCTCAATCCTTTGGCTCGGCCAACCCCTGCCCATTTACTCTCTCCACATCCCTATACTCATCCTAGAGGATTACCTTTGGGCATAATCCTTTCAAAGGAAGACTTTAGGCTCAAATCAAAAGGAGTTACACTTTTAAAGGTAATTCATTCTCTCATGTTCATTTGTTTTATTTTTCTTCTCCAACCCCCTATACTATTTTTATTTAATTATTTTGTAACAACACCAGTATATTCAATATACTATGATGTTCTTATAATATTTATTTGAGCTACACTCTCACACAACTACTTCAAATGGTTAAAGAACATACGTTTTCCGTGGATGGCGAAATTCTGCCCCCCGAAACGATGATTGTTCAATACTCATTTAACACCTTAAAAGGTGGAAATTATGATGTCACTATTTTTATATATGATATATGATATGTTTATGTTTTCCTTAAGCTTAAGATTTTTTTTTCATTTTGGGCATACCTTATTGTTTCCATTATGGGTAAACACGATATCTTCATTTTAGGAAGTGCGGACTACCGCCCCCTGAAAGTGATTTGATTCGTTAATACCATATGTGGGATGTGTAAAGGATAAAGTTAATGATATTATATATGTTATTATACTGGAATTATAATATACTCTTATATCATTATGATTCCATTCTAGAAAATACGAAATAGAAATGGATGTAGCGTTCATGCGTACGTACGGCTTACCGTCTCCATGAACGGTGCATTTCATTTCTTACCTCTAAATGTGATGTAATATTATAAATACATGTATATGATGAATATATATGATATATATGTTATCCAAATCATTAATATCATTCTAGATATAATGAACCTTCGACCAAATTAACAACATGTAAGTGTAAGAAGTCTATTTTTGACTTAAGAACCAAATAACGACAAAATGAACATTATTAACTTAAATGATTACATAATGTTCATAACATGGTATAAAAGGAATAATGAACTTTAAAAAGGTTCATAAGCAAGTAGAGATTAACTCAATTTTATTATTCAGGAGATTAAAGAACGGTCGGGTCAAGTCGGATAAGAGGTATGAGACTTCGTCTCAATCTCCTTTCATTGAGTCATATTTTATTTTATAGACAACTTTCTTTTATACGGTTTATAAACCCCTTTGAATTTTACGTTTATTCAAAAGGAATATTTTTTATACGAAGAGTTTACTAAATGACAAAAGGGAATGTTTTTTTCGTACGTATGCGGCGACAACGACTTCTCTGCCATCGTGACCGTTATTTGAGTTTCGGCTTCCTCTAAAAGCCATACCTTCTTTTTAAAAGAAAAATAAATACCATGATTTAATTTTCTTTTATTTTGGTATTGAAAATGGTTTTCACAATGTTTTTTGTGTTGTATTGATATCTTGTGATTGAAATGTAGAAATGATATGTTTCCTTTATGCATGTTTTATGTGATACAATTATGTTATGGTTCTTGGGCATTATTATGAATACGGGTGCTTCCGTGATAAACTAAGGGCGGGTGAGCCCGATATAGCTCTCCAATGCATTGGGTAACGTGAAGGAGTGAAACGTTAAGGTTTATCCAAAGAGATTTTAGGGAATATACTGTGATGGGTATTCCAAAAGTAACCAAGAGGGTTACCCCCTACGTAAGAATGTTATGAATGCCTCAAGTTACCTTTATGTCTTATGATTTCTATGATTTATTCATGGTTTGATGAGGTATGTTAAAGTGCTTATGTTTTATGGGTAAATTATGATCTCATCCTTATGTATATGTGTACCCATGTTTCCTTTCAATATTTTTAGATCCCTTACTGAGCTTTTTATGCTCATCCCAAGTTTTTTTGAAATGTTTTTCACAGGTCAAGGGAAAGGTACATGATATGATGATAGTGTCAAGGACGTGTCACGAAAGAATCCATGTTTATTTTAAATATGTTTCCATTTATGGGAATGAAGAATACTATCTTTATGTAACCACTTTGTTTATATGTGGAATGTAATGCAAGTTTTATGATCTAATTCTCTAAAACTCTAAACCTGAAAAGATCCTCAACGTGTAATCTTGTGATAACTCAAGATTATGTAACGTTTAAGGCTTGGGCCTTATATATACAATGGTGATAACCTTTTAAAAAATATTTAATAAATTTATTTATGCATTCCAGTTTTGTTTCATTCATTGATAATGAATTTTAATAGTTCCACAATATAAAAAAATATTATCTAATTTTTTTACTTTATATCATTCATTAAAAAATGGAGTAATATTTCCTAAAATGATGAATTGAATAAAATTGTTGGATGATATTTCATTCACTACTATTAAGTATAACATTTCGTATATACCTATGTTTTTGAAAGATATGGTACATGATTTTTTTCATTATCATATAGATTTAAAGAGTGATGTATTCTTTATTAAACCCCAATTGTGTTTAAAATAAATTAAATCCCATAATGCATCCATGTACATAGTTAAAATCTATATATTTTTCAAGTATATCATTAATATTTAATGATATATGTCTTCAATTTTCAATTAGTATGATATTCTATACACCCGTTATGTAGGATAATATAATTTTATAACTTTATCTCAAATATCATGATAATTGATTTGAATTTATCAAATCATACATCATGATACATCTATTTTTTTTAAAAATATTTTATTTGAATTCATAATATGACAATATTATAACTATGAAATAATTTTATTATTGGAAATAAATTAGAATTGAGATATATTTTAAAATATTGCATCCTTACTTTTGATAATACTAAATAGGGTTTTTTGTTAATGAATAAAAAAATATAACCATATTTTTTTGATAGATATATAATTCTTATGGACCCAAAAAATATGGTCCAAATAAAAAATGATAGGTGATACTATAATTATTGAAACAACCACGAATCAATCAATTACTCATTCATTATCACTACTAATACATATTAAAATTTTCTAATGATATTACACATAGTTTCTATAATTCATAATCACAATCATCATATGGTAAATTATATGTTACATTATTAAAATATTAATTATGTTATGAAAGAAAGTATAATAGTCTAAATAATTGGAGTATTAAACAATTTATTATTAGTAATATCATTATAAGAATTCATGGGGAATTAATACCCATGTTGTCACATCTAACAACATATTTTATCATTCCCTTCAGTGATACAACACACTCCTTCCATAATTAGTGAATAGGATAATAATTTTTCCTACATTATTTTATCAATTAGAGGTTCATTCATACATGTTTTCAACCACATCAGTAAACACTATTCTTTTCGAAAGATTCCATCATTGTAGATTTATAAATAATATCATTCCATTAAAATTATACACAAGGAACTGAGAAGATTGTTTCATGTGGGGAAATTATATTTGATAAATATTTATACTAAAAATAAAAATAATTTA
Organism: Viscum album; assembly: GCA_963277665.1. Classification (NCBI taxonomy): domain Eukaryota; kingdom Viridiplantae; phylum Streptophyta; class Magnoliopsida; order Santalales; family Viscaceae; genus Viscum; species Viscum album. Next base: position 394,427,468 of record OY728161.1, read on the forward strand.
ATTCATATATTAAAAATATATTCTTTGGATAGTTCAATGTCATCATGATTTAGGGCCCCTAACAATCCTATAATATTGTTGTGAAAGTTCCATAAACTGAATCAATCTTATTGAGGGTGATTACAAAATAATTAAGTCTTAAATATAAATAATAATTTATAGCCCACACATTTCGTTGAATTTGAAAAATTTTCATCCATTATAAAACTAGTACGCAAAAAATTCCAATCAATCAGTGTAGAGTTCCTCCTCGTGATTATGTTGAAGACTAATATATATATGAAATCATGGAATGATTAAAGCATAACATTGATTCTTATATCATCATATTAGATGACTATTTATTAAATATCATTATAATATATACAAAATAACTATAAAAGTATAGTGTTTGTAGATAAGATACACATTCAAAATATAAAAAAACAATCATCATAAAATTTGAAAAATTATTCTCATATACTACCATTCATTCACATATCCTACTTAGATCCTTCATTCAAATTCCAGTGATGAAAAAAATAATAAAAGATGATATTTGTTTTTAAGTATTGATAAATTTGGGATATATCAATCAAGGACCATATGTTATAATAATATAATAATAAGTCTATGATTATATATTTATTGATGGAAAAATATTGATCTACCCTTCGAAAATATATTATTTTTCATGGAATATGGAATTTTAATTACCAAAGATACGATTCAAAAAACTGTTCAATCATTACAAAAAAATATAGATCCATGCGATCATGTAATAACTAATATATAAATCTTATGGAATTAATATATACAACTAAAGTCATTTATTTATGAATGGATCACAAATAATAAAAACTAAAATATTGGAAAAGTTCACCTATCGGATTAATTTCACTCGTCATTCAAATAATCATAATTTATGATGTACCATGGATGTTATTATTCAATATTAACCATTTTTCACAATATTTCATAGTATTTTATACATGACACAATTATTTGGAGATATATTTAATTTTGGGCCCACCTATCACATATAGAAAATCATACATATGTGTTCCAAAAAATGTGAAAACTTTAACAATTTTTCCTCACAATATTAACCGATAGAAAATATTTTGGTAACATGAAAAAATATATAGATCATTTTATAAGACCTATTGAGAATTAAGGTCATTATTTTCTTGAGAACATCGTTAATCTATAACATAAGGACATTGCATGATGTTAACATGGACGAAAAACACATTTGAAATATTATTGAGAAAACCAAATATAAAAAAATAAACAATATATATTTTATAAAACACTTTATTTACAAAAATAATTTGTAAATAAAATTAAAAAATAATAATGGAAACCATTTAATGAATAAATATCCTAAAATTACTAGTACTTTATTACATATAAATTGAAAAATTTTATAATATCTTCAAAAGTAAACATGTAGAAAATTTTATAAATATAAATTTTAATTTGAAAAAATAAAATAAAACAAAATACATTTAAACATAATTAATTTCTATATAACACTATATGATATATGTAAAAATTATTGATATATTGGTTATTGAATATTTGATGAAAAGAAGTTTTCTGTTAACTTTAAATGAAAATCGGTATATGATGTAAAATAAATACGCAAGAAATTGAGATTTTGTGTGGATATGGAAAACATAAAAAGAAATATAATATGAATAAAAAGAATTTTTTATTAATTATATAAATAATAAAATATTTTTAAAAATATAATTATATAAAAAATCATTTAAAAATGATAATTTAATAAACACCCTAAGGATTTAAAATCACTAAACTCAAAAGCACTTAAAAAGATAAAAAGTAAATACTATGAAATTATTTATATAATTAAATAGGACATATGTTAAAAGTAATAAATTGGTTAGTATGTATTTAAAATTGTATGTATCAGGTAGTGAATAAGGATTATTCAAAAAGGAATAATAATTCATATGAGAAGCTATTACATTTTTCTGTGAACATTTAATATATGTCCCTAACATCAGGAATATTAAATATATTTTAATCCCTGGTATCATATCCATATTCGTATATATTCCATTTTATATTCATAAAATATTAAAATTAACTAAAAATGTATTATTTATTTAATTCCTTTTCATTATTGGATGTGATTATGTTTTATTTTTTCACATGTGTTTTATAATTTTGATATCAACCCCATTTCATTAATACCAAGTTCATCATTACAATAAAAAAATTAAATAATTTTTATTCAAGTATTTATAGTTCCCAATTTTAAATTATTATAAATATTTTTAATGGTTTAGAATAAAGAGATATATGATTAAATTTTGTCGAGTATTTTAATAATTTTTACGAGTACCTTAAAATGGTCATTAATTGTTTGTCTATTTTTTAGAATCATATTTATGAAATATATTAAATATTAATACCATTTATAGTCCTCTATCATATTTTATAATAATTCGTATATGGAAGTAAAGAAAATAAAACACATTATTCATTGTTGTGGTACTTTGAACATGTGCGCGGATGACGTAATTAATTTTACAATAATAAAAATAACGTATAAATTGAAATTCAATTATATAATCTCAATAATTTTAATAAAGTATATTTATAAATTAAATATCATTTATATATCCCTTTATTTTGGTTTATGAAAAATGTAACATGTTTCCCATGGAGTTCATAGTCTACACATAACATGTACAATATTTCTTTTTATAAAATGGGTAGGTAGGGGTAGATATTGATTGTACAATTAATAAACTAATATTTTATTTTTATAATTATATGGATATCATAATATTCATATATTTAGAATAATATTAAAACATTATAGAAATTAAATGTAGTAAAATTAATTATATTGAGTACAAAATACTGATGAGGAGTCATTGAGTCATCACTTGGAGGAGTTCATTGAAATGGAGTATTTACATATCATTGATTGAATAATTAATATTCAAAATTATAATAATAAACTATAGGATGTAAAATTAGAATATTATTAAGGGAATTTTGAAAAAGGATTTTAAAACCACATTGGTGGAATTTCCTGCCTTTTATAAGTGAAAAGTGGAAATTTTTTAGGGAAATGAATGTTATGCAAGGGTATAGAATATAAATTCTTGAGAGTTGGATTCATTAAGTGGAAATGAATTTAAGCAGATATTGTTATTTTTTACTACACGATAGATGTTTTTTATAATATCTATTTATCATATTAATATAGGTACATTCATGCATGAAGAAATTATACACTTTTACCAATATTAAATTTTTAAAAAACTAGAAATTATAATTATTTTATTACTAAAAATATATAAACACCCCTCCAAATAAAAATTAATAGAATTTATTGTTTTCTAGAATCTAATAAATCTATCTCAATTTCAAATTAATAGAATATTTAATTTAATATAAAAATCATATGATGAAAAATTTGTTTTGTTGATAAATGTATTGTTATATATAATGTATTTACTCTTATTCATTGTGAATTAATAATAAAATTAATGTTAATATATAAATATTATAATCATTTAATCTATATTTATTAAAATTCATACTATAAAATATATAATTTAGATAAAATTTCATAACATTATCTTATTAGTAATTTTGTAATAAAAATTTTATTTTCTCATTGTATTATAATTATAAATGAACTTTATATTTATATATTAACAAATATTTATAACATGGTATAACTTTTTGAACAACTAATTGAAAAAATATATTTTAATTCCTTTGAAGAGATTTGTATTGGTTATATGTTTCATGTGAATGATGTTATCTATCAAAATGAAATTATTTAAAAGAAATAAATTTTAAAATATTGTGTTGTTACATTCAACAGACATATATATGAATTTCCCGATAAATAATACAATATAAAATTTTAAAAGAATGTTGATACATCTGAATCATTTAAACCTTCTGTTACAATATATATTATTCAATTTATGATTTCAAAAAATATATTTTACAGGTTAGTGGCCTTATTCAAAATTATAATATTTTTTGATCTAGAATATCCAATTGTTAGTCCCCTATATAATAATCATTATATAGATATATAGCCTCTATGTTCAATGTACATAAAAAATTTGATATGTATATCTAGAGAATAGATAAAATGAACACATTGTAAAATTAGGATAAGCATGGGGAAGGTGTCATGTGATAAGATACCATCACGGTAGAATGGACAATATTAGAAGGGATAATATCTCTTATGAACAATATACCCTTCAATCTAAATATAAGTACAATAATCCTTGGGGATAATAATATAAATTTGTTATTATGAAAAGAAGATTCTAGATATTACTAATGATAGACATCATAACTCGTTCATTATCTAAGATATTCTTGAATATTAAATTATATACACATAAAATTAGTTTCTATTTCCATAAATTTCTCAGGTCGAAATTAATTATGTTCTATAACATCATCCAATTATATTAAATTTACTTAGTTTTTTTAGTTTATGTATTCAGAATTACCATTAGAATACATGAGATAAATCTAGAGTTGTTTTTAAATCCATCCAATGGAAGGTGCAGATAACGACCTACTTTTCAATTAATAGTGAAATCATTAATGTTATAATGTTGGGAAAGAGTGGCCATACCAGAATTATCTACCATATGATGAATATAAATGGTTATAATGTTTAAATTGGTATTCTTTTCTTACTAAAGACTTATCTAAACCATCTAGAAAAACCATAGATCTCAATCATTTAAAATTGAGATTGTTATTATATTCGATTTTAAAAATATTTAAATACAATTCCTGCAATATTGGATTACTAAGAAATACTATTCCACAAAAAATAAATTTATTAACATCTACTAGGTATTGACTATAACACAATTTGTTTCTTCTACTTTATATCTATTGTGGTGTCTAATGATGAATTACCACGTTCCATTCTTTCATTTAAATATGATATTTGTAACTATTTTTTTTGTGTTAGTATAATATTAAATTAATTACAATTATTGATACATGTCTTCACAGAAAACCAAAAAATGAATTTAAACTATGATTATATAAAATAATGTTTTTTAATTAAAATTTATAAATAATTTTATCCCCATTTTCTAAAACTAAGGTAATTGAGTAGTATAACTCTTCCTTTTGATGAACACTTGTGTGATGATAGAAAAGAGGATGAATTATTAGCATTTGCAATAGATAAATCACAAGATGAAGTATATTAATTAATGCAAGAGAGAAATTAAATGAAAAAATTCATGGTAAAAAAACTATCCACATGATCATCACTATTTTAACACAACATGTGATGGTTGATATATCATATCTTATTTTTAGGGCTTACATTGAGATATTGATTGAATTTTTCAGTTCAAATTATATTTATAAAAACGTTTAAATTTTAATTTAATATAATAATACAATGTAATTTTTTTATTAATTTATAATTTTTAGATATATTAAAATATGATGTTATTTTTATATACTTTTTCAATAATAAAAATACATTTATATTGAAAAATAAAAAATATAATATTTCAATGTTAAAAATTAATTTTATATATAATATTATATTTTAATGGGATAATTTAAAGAATATAAATATATTATATGTATGATATTTCTTATATGAATAATAAATTAAGTATAATATAATTATAAATGGAATATAAATAGTTATATGAATAACTTTTTTAGGATGTAATATTCCTATGAAAAATGTTATCTATTTGATTTAATGATTTTATTTATTTGATAAACTTATAAATTTATGAATGTTAATATTTTTTAAAATATATTTTTGGAGTTAAATAAAATTATTATTTAAGATTGATGTATTTGGAATTTTCATTAATATTAAATTATTAAATGAATAGTGAGAAATATTATTTATACATACACCATATCATTTATTATATGATCTAAAACATAATATTATACCCAAAATAATGAATGATTAATCATAAAATCTAATTCATTTTAGATTATAAAGATTCAATTATAAAACTATTTAGAGGAAATATCCCATGATAATGATTTTAAAACATAAATTATATTGCCTAAAATAAAAATTAATATTAGTATGTTTCTTTTCATTATGTTTTCAAAAAGTGTATTTAATATTTTTTATTGATTTTACTAATACATAAGTCACAGTTTATTTATAATATTACAATTACTATCATTTAAATGAATAAAAATATTTTTTTATCTTAAAAATAATTAATTAGGTTTAAAATTACAATTTTCCTAAAAATGATTAGTATACATTTTGGGTGATAATATTAAAATTTATTTTTATAAACTTAATAAATTGATTTGATAAAATGATGTTCTAATTTATTTTATTACATAAAAATTATATTATTTATTCCAATTTCTAATATGGTCAAATAAATAAAAATAAATAAGAAAAAATTAATAACGAATATAAAAATATATATGTATAAAATGGTAATATCTATTTGTGAATGAATGAAAATGTAACGTCCCGAACCCGGAATCCACACAACAGTGCTCCGAGACCATTTGGAAACATTGAATATTGGATATCTTCCTAGATGAAGGAGGCTACAGACTATCAGTGATGGCATGTGTGTGATTTTAGGGAGACAACTCCCTCATTAACATAGTGTAACATAGTATACAACATTAACAATTCAATAATTGAAGCAGTAATACAATAAAATCTATGAAGACAATGGATTACATATAGTATAATTAAAACAGAATGATATTGTACAAAAAATGAGGATACATGTCACATGTTACTAATAAATATCTCAAAATAGGTAAACTATAATCAGATACAATACATTCCCAGAAAGAAAAAATACGACTAAAATAATCATAGATGAATCCCAAGACGTACCATGGTCCCATGATCTCTTTCTCCTCTACAGGATAACAAGTAACTAATGGTTGTATCTTTATCTCTTTGAAAACTACAATCATATAATCTGTTTTGGTCTAACACATGACTAAACATGGTGTGATACTAAATCGCAGTACACACCACCCACAGTTTGTTCCCCTGTGTCCGTGAATATATATAACCTGAATTGTACTATTATGAAATCATTAATCATGGATGTAAATATAATTAATCAACCTACAAGTAGATAATTCCATTTACTTTTCATATTATTATATATTAATCATTTTAATTACATTTAACTCATAATTCATGAGATCAGACATCTTCTCGGTATCCCCTTTATAACATTTAACAGGAAGGATTCCTTAAAATACTATCCATACAATTATGAGGGAATACTGAATCCAAGCATGTTCTTTGGGTTGGTAGACTCATCCCAAATCATTTCATTTCAATATTCATGTTATAAACACATGCTATACATGACAATAATTTTCTATAATTCAAGTATCCCTCTAGGTGAAATATCTACCAACACACTACATACTACTCCCATAGAACCTCTCAAGAACATGATGTTAATCTAGTTATGGTTGAAGTCGAGCTCAAATAATCTCATCATTATAGTTCATATAGGGAAACATCAAGAATCACTCATGACAAGAAGTCAATACCTCTTGTTCTCATCCATGGAATCCTTCAATTGATTTAAGATCCACTCGAAATTTAATTACAACATCTATGTGTCTTTCTATGGAATACGTTGATATATCAATGTATCACTCATGATATAATCACACGTAACCCTTGATCCCATTCATGACATTCAATGTCGAATCCATGATTAACAATAAGTAGGAAGGTACTATAGTCAAATGATCCATTTCAAGGAATTATATACTAAATCTATGATTCTCCCATGGATATTTACCATTTAGCCTTTCAATATTCATTTAACATTTTATTGGGAATGCTAACTTCAAAACAAAAAAGCATCTAATATAACACAAAACTAAAGGGAGTATCTAGAAAGGGCTTACTACATAAAAATTATCCATTAATTTACTCACATGTGAGCATTTAAAATTACAATAATCACATGTAAATTTAAATATTACATGGATTTATCATTATCCAACACACATGGGAAGTTCAATATAATCAGAAAATCGATCTAGATGGGCATTAAAAAGCATTGGAATACAAAGATCAAGTGGTATGTCCACCATACCATTCCCTAAATATATTGAAATTCCATATCATATCATTCTAATTCCATTAATTGATAGATTCATTTTTAACAAAAAAATTAAAAGGGAATAAAGGAATGCATCATATGCTTCCTTATCCAAACAACTGTAATAGTTAATTCAAGGGAAATATCCCATTGGGTGGCCCAAAATATAGGTATAGAACCTTCTAAATTCATCATGAAACATATTCCATTACATAAAAAACAATTTGAAACTACATTTTTTAATTATAATTTATGTTGACACCCTACAAATGGGCACGTGGAACTCCGACATATATATACTACTCAATAATTATTGAAAGGAACATGATCACCTACATTAGGATAATGATAGATATCCCATCCAGTATGATATTTCTATTAACATATGTGTGGGAATGAGATGAAGAATAAATAAATAATGGGATATTAGGGAGATAGACCTTAAATACAAATAGCATAATTGAAATCTCAAAGAATTTTTAAATGATAAAAATAAAGTACTAACTGTTGTGAATCCAAGAAGAACAATTACACTCGATTCAGAGTTCATATGGAAAACGAATGTTATATAATACATGGTGGTATGAGAAGTAATTTTACATAGGTGGGATATATTCCATTTTAATAAAACCAATTTTATTAATATTTTTATTTTAAAAATTAAAATGTTAAACAATCTACACAACATGGCTCACATGGTTTTTCGAAACAGTTTTTTAAACAATACCAAAACTATGAATGGATTCATGTAAGTCTATGGTATATTGAATGGTTACGTAGTACACCTTTTACTAACCATTTGGTTACCATTGTCAATATTTTTCCAAAACTTGTTAAAATTGTAGATTTGTCACACCTTCATACAACCCAACCTGCACAGTTTTCACAAACTATATGTCCTTCTCCTTTCACCCAAACTCATGTTCCTATCTCTATACCTACCACTGACACCCCAAAGTCCTCCATGAATCAAATAAGAATTCATAAGAGGCTATATTAATGTATTTAAATTGATAGTTGAAATAAATCTCATGATCCTATACTCAATGAGGAATAATTTTCTTACATACATCCCCCCTTAATATAATTCATCCAAAAATTTCACATCCAAGGGTGGTGAAGAAATATATGATAAAAAATCCAGACACTCTAATTTCAAATTGACCTACATCTCCTAGATCTAATCTTACAACCAGAAATGCTGCCATAACACCTATACTAATGGAAGAGACAATTTGTGAAGAACCTTCGTGTTATGATCTACAATTACTAAATGATGCTCTATAAAGAACACATCTAACTATAACTAATCACCTTATAATTAAAAGGATTTATTTATGTATTAATAGTAACACCACATATATGAATTATGGATGAAATTATTCATAGATTGATTCCTCTATGTTAACTGGAACTGATAGGCTAGTAGTCCATCCCTCTATAGAATCTTCCATTGTCTGACATATCTAATTGAATTCTTAAAAATATCAGGATCCTCTTGTGTCCCAATATTAGTGAAACATGTATGATTACATGATCCGAAACCTTATACACTAGAGGCCATATATATATATATATTAAAATAATATTTAAGAGGAGACTGTGTAGTAGTCATCTGCTTCTGAATCTACTTCCCCTGTTTTGTAGTCTTTTGGACAAGAAGAGGTCCCACCTCAGTTTCCAGTCCCGTGTCTATCCTATATAGAGGCGATCAACATGGGATACGATAAAACTACTCATATGGAAATAAATTAATAGTATATCAGAAGATATTATTTTAGGTGAACACATCCAATGGTATATACCTCTCCCAAGAACCCCTAAAATATAAGATATATGCCTACAACATGTCATCAAGCACGTGAATCATGTGTTTTGACTGGTCATCTATTTTGAGGTTGTATGATGTGCTCTGAATCACATGTGTACATAGAACCGTATATAGAATAAACTATAATTGAGAAATAAATATGGAATCCCTATCCTAAACCATAGATTTCGAGAACCCCTTAGTTGTACTATCTCACGGATGTAAAACATCCCATGATCATCTACACTGATGATTTCCTTAATTAGTAGGAAATATGAATCCTTTATTGGAACAATGATCATCTACACTGATGCTTTATTTAATTAGTAGGAAATATGAATCCTTCATGTGCCTATAAAAAAATTATAATCAGCACCTTGAGGCAAACCTAGTAAACCCATTATGAAATCCATTGCAACATCATTCCATTTCCATTCAAGAATCCATATCTTCAATTAAACTCGAGTTGGTTGCTCGTGTTTCGCCTACACATGATAACACGTGGAACTACTCAAGATAAAACTTGACACATATATTTTCATAAATGGATTACAATTTTTGCGATGTAAATATCGATACATCTTTGTGACATTGGAACACACAGTCCATATAGAGGCATGAAATTTCCACTTCATAATATCATGCATGTCTCCTGAAACCAATATGCGACCATGTAGATGTATAACATCAACATCGCTTAATATTCATCCAATAGGAGGGTCCTCACTTCCAACACTCTCCCATAAAACTAGATCTTAATATAATAGAATCCTTATCCTCCCTATGTCCAGTAGGTTATAGGTAATAGTTAAAGATGATATAATTGCCTTCCTTAGACTGTCGTGCACCTCCATGTACATCTCATACAACAATTTCATAAGATTCCACAGGCTCTTGGTCTACTACACTACCTATATCCATGTGATAAAGATTAGAGAATCAGCCACTGAATTTCCTTAATAGATGTATATTATATCTCGATTTCCCTATACTGAATGTATTCCACCCACTGTCACTTTCTCAAATTCAGATCTCACTATGTAAATTTATACATGCAGATTTTGTGGTTTTTGAACACCCTAAAATTCCATCCCAATAAGTAATATCTCTAAAAACATATTGCATGAAACCCACACCCAAACTAAAGATCGTGAGTCATGTAATTACTCTCAAGTGGCCTCAAATTCTGATATTTATATGCCACAACTCATTCCCTTGCATAAGAACTGCTCCTTACCCGATAAATGGTGCATTGTTGTACATGTTGTAACTCTTGCTTTGCTATAGTAAAATCATTATCGATTCTAGATTTAATATATGTTCAACTCCTAATATTCTATCTTGAATGAATTCTTCCATACATACATTGCACCATTCTTATTAAATCTTATAAATAATGTTGTTATGCATGAGAAGTCTAGTATGAAATGTTTTTAGTACCCATAAATCCATATAAAACTCTAAACCTAAAATACATTCATGGTATACTAATATGAAAACATATTTTTCAACTTCTCATGGTCCAATGATACTCCTATCTCCGATATTTTTTGACTGGGAAGTGAATATAATTCATCCAGATGATTATGATTTGGATCATAGAATATAACAGAATTTCTATCAGCTTCTACAAAACAATCTCATGATATTTGGAATGGTCATGTCTATTGTGTTAATAAACCACGATTTAACCCAGGAATACCAAAAAAATGAGTCAAGATGTGGATGGAACCCTCATTTCATAAGCACCATAAAGACTATTGGTGTGTTTATAGCATCCAACCTTTTTGTCACATAAACATTCATTACATTATACAAAACTGATGATCTTTAAGAATTACTGTCTTGGAAACCAGGAAATTAATACATGAAACAAAAAAGACATTCTTCTTAAACACTTGAAAGGATTATACTTATGTTCATCCTAGGTTCATTACTGCATCTCATAATCCGGGTACATACATCAAAAGAAATGGTGAGCAGAATGCCTAGTATGGGAAACAAGGGAAACATTTAACATGTGAACTTGATATACATCAATAAAGTCATGAAAATAACTTTAAGGAATGAAAATTAAATCAATAGGCATATCATAATAAAAATAACATATTTCAAAACATGAATATGTGGCTACAAAATTTTACAAATACAATAATTTCCATTTCACCAAGGTCCATCCCTAAGGTGTAAATAAAAATTACCATGGTTATTCACCAAGGTATCAGTCTAAATGGTCATCTCAGAGATTAATTCTTTACCTAATGCATTGGACCGTTATCAGGGTGCACCATTAAATTTTTCATTATCATCATGTGATCCACATATATCATCATCAATAATTTCATATACATCCCACATAGCATAAAGAAATGGGTTTCATTTCAAAATCACAACGTTTTAAAAAAATCATTAAAGACATGATCTTTATGTCACTTAAAACCCACAGAAAAGGAAAGTGGGTCTCTTGTTTGTAAATATCAGAATTTAAAATATAACAATTTGGTATATATTTTAATACCCTTTTGAAAGTATGAGATTTTAGTATTCACTTAATAAAATAAAATAATTTGAGAAAAGGAGAGATACATTTTAGACAGAAATTCTGCAGCATAACGACAATGCTTCGGGGTTTTAGATACATTGAAAAGAGAGGGGACATAGGTCACCCACTCATAAAAGATCAAAATAACAGTAGAGGGACAGAATATAATGGATATAAGAACATGGTAATGAGATTTTAAAGACATACCATATGAAATAAAAAACATGGAGGAAAGACAAAAATAAGATTTCTCCTATGAAAATTCGGCAGCCTAACTGTGTCACTTAAACTTCAACAAAATGAATTGAAGAGATATAATAGGGTCTCTCATAATATGAAAATATAAGTTCAGTATGATAGATATAGAGATAATACCCCAATATAATAAAAATAAAATTGAAAGATTTGACATGAAAGTAGAACTTTGAAAAATGAGAAAGGTGAAAGAATCCCTTAAACATTCGGTAGCCTAATTGTGTCACCTAAACAACAACACAAAATGAATAGATGAGATCAAATAGGGTCTCTCATAATATGAACATAAAATATCAGTATGATAGATTTAGATATCATACCCCAACATAATAAAATGTAAATGAAATACTTGACATGAAAATAGATCTTGAAAATGAGAAGGGTAAAAGAATCCCTTAAAAATTCGGCAGCCTAACGACGCCACTTTAACATTATTAAAATGAAATGATGAGAGAAATAGGGGGTCTCACAAAATATTAACATTAAAAGGGCAGTAATATTAATATAAAAGAACATCCTTAATCATAAGAGCATGGATCATAAAATAAATGACATGAAAGAGATTACTTGAAGAGAAAGAGAGAGGTCAGATCCCTTACATTAAAACGTAACGTTTAAAACTCAATGTTTTGGACCTTGAGGGATTGGGGGCACCTTGGGAGGACTCCTTGGGAGGTAATGAGACCATAGCTTCGTTGGGGAAGAGTTTTGAGTGAAAAATAAAGGAGGAAATGGTGGGTATTTTTAGGGAAGGTGAGGCGATACTTTAATAATTTCAAGGGACACCTCACAAGTGGTTTTCTCAAAACCATGGGCTCTCCCATGGTATTTCCAATGGAGTTAGACCACATGGGGCCCCAAATACAGTAATTCATAACCATTGGTTGGGAAAAATATCTCATGACATCATCATGACATAGTTATGATGTCATTAAACATACCGAAACCCAAAAACTGTATTTTCACTATTCACTGAAAATTCATTTTTTTCAGAAAATACCCCAAAAATTACCATAACAAAATATCGATGCTCTGAGTTCAAAAATAAAGTTTATTTTAGAAATATAATTTTCTAAATATTTTTAATTTAATTTTTAATTAAAAAAACACTATTCACCCGAAAAACAAATACTTGACTAAATATATAGGAAACCATTATTTACCCATTTTATTGAATCAAATAACTTAATCAAGGTGTCTAGATTATATTAATAATTTCATTAAGTGAGATTACTAATCAATTTGGTCACATTACTAATCCTAAGCATAAAATCACTATTCATAATATACTATTCATAAAAAATCAAGTTGATCTTATTAGACTCTAAATTTCATACTGAACATAATTGTAGAAGACCATTTTTTGAAAATCATTACACATTTTTAATTATTTAAGGTTTACATAAACATTTTTAAAATATCATTTTTCTAAAATTCATAAAAAATATGTAGACTATATTTATCCGGTCATTTGAAAATTCTTAAACTTCATCATAAGAAGAAATCAAATTTTTTATTTAAAATAATGTATTACACAAGGCAGTTACGGTCTCCTTACATAGCCCCTTATCACACCAGTATAGGACCTAAGTGTAAGGTGTGCTAAGGTGACAGAATCTGAGGGAGGCTCGACCAACATTGCACGAGTAGTAATTTCTATTAGTTTGAACTTCTCGCGAAGGTTATTCCGTTCTAGCTTCACACGATGAAGTTTGTCTTGGGTTTTGTCCAGAGCAAAGCCCAGTGGTTCTACCTCCTTCCCATGATCCGTTAGATGGGCTTCAATTGGCCCGAGACTATTGGATGAGGCCATTGAATCTTCTTTCTATATTAATTAACCAAGGTCACTTTTATTTAGGGACAAAAGTCGCAACATTCAGTTTTCAATGGTCATACTGACTAAGGGTCATATAATTGTCAAATCCCAACAGTCTCATTTTAATTATTCTCACGTTATCAAATGAAACAGTTTTCTTGAGTATGAAAAATAAAATAACACACAAAATTAGGAAACAATATTTATTGAAAATTACGAGTCGTTAAAATCTTCCCCCCTTAAGAAATTGTGTCCTTAAAATTTTTAAAATTGGGTTTTGAAATTTCATTGAAAGTCCCACATCGGAAAAAGAGTCAGTGACACTATTACTTTAAAAGATAGAAAAGGAAGTACAAAGGTAACCCGAGTTAACCCATACTATGATTCCATGTAGGAAAACATAGATATGGAAGAAAAAACAAAGGGTCATGTTTTGAGGGAGAGTGATAGAAAACATGATTAGGGGAAAGTTAACAATAAGAAAATCACAAACTTATGATGTGTGTAAAAGGTCTTTGATTACCTAGTAGGAAATGTTAACAGAGAAAAAAAAATTTACGTTCCTTTTCATAGTTTTTAGGAATTCATTTACTTCATAGAATAGAAACATAAGGAAATATACCTAACTTCATGTAGAGTTTCATCTTTTAATAAGTTTCTACCAAAACTAATCTTTTCTCAAAACTATGAGCATTCAAAACTACTTGGTCTCATCAAAGCACAAGAATAATCGTTTAGAGAATCATATAATCCACCAAATAATAACTATCTATTTCTTCTATCTTTAAACATTATCCCAAAACAGAAAGGGTAAGATAAAACAACTCTTCCAAAATAAAGAACCTCAGAGGAAGGGAAGCTTCTTTAAATCTTCATTGTCACATGGTACTACCCATAGTTCATCAGAGACCATTCCATAAATAACTATCCTTTAAATTCCTCAATATAAAAAAAACTAAGATTGAAACCCAAATACAAGAAGGATTTGATAACATAGTCTTCCAAGATAAATTTTATCACTCATCTCCAAACAACATCAACTACTCCTAACATCTTATAACAAAATTATCTAACCTAAATATTTTTTACCCAAGATATGTTAATCATTTCCACATGTAACATAAATTACTATAAGTCTGCCTTAAATTCATCAATTATTCAAAATATTAGTCAACCTTTACTCCTCAAAGAAAATATTGTAGTAATCTATTTTCCTCGATCAAATAGGGTTCCCAAAATAGTTAACATCTTCCAAAATAATAATCATCTTTTAATACCCTAATCACCCTTTTTTTAGAAGAAAAGCTTTACAACATCAACATGTGGTACATAACAACAGTTTTTTTCCGTAATGATATAAAATAATCTTAGGTAGTGACTCTATGATCTTAGAAAACATAAAATATATGCTCATAGAGCACAAACTAAAATACAAAATTACATTGACAATTCTTGTGAAGAAGTGACTTGTACTTCAGTCATCATGATCCATATCTGCATATGACTTGCATTGTTCCCTTGTTCTCAATGATTGTTGATTCTCATCATGCTTATCACCCATTCCAAGAGAGCATTTCCTTGGATAATGTCTAACTTCTCCACATTTACGACGTTGAAATGTATAAGCCACATTAGATCGAACCATATCTCCATTCTTCACATTATCCAATTTTTAATGAAATCGGATACTTTATGCCCTATATTCCCAAACATAAAACATCTCTTGGTTCCTTTGTGACATTCTCCTTAGTGCCCCTTTCCACACTTTTTTCACAAATGAAATTGGGTCTTCTTTCCCTTATCAACTTAATCAGATGAACATCCTTGAGACTTTTACTTCTTCTTCTATGATGAATTTGGGCATTCAACTAGGTACCAATTATTAACTGTGATTTTTGATAACTGGTTTGGCATAATCACAATATGTTCAACTTGATATTTCTTCATCTCTGTCACATCAATAGGGAAATCATCACATTTCCTATCACATTGGTTGTTGGGACATGTTCTTCTATTTCCCTCCATTAACTAAGAAAAGAAAGTATAATTTGGGGCATGAATACATAGCCAACAATCATTAAAAGGAAACTTTAAGCATAGAAGGATAATCTTGTAGAAGGAATGTATACCCTATCTTGTGATCCCCTAGGTTCCAATCTAGGTTATCCATGATCATATATTCTTATGTGAATCTTTATTTTATTTTATCTTTGTTCCTTTAATAATGGTTCATACTAAGCTTATGAATTTACCAAAGTATATCCCCCAGGAGTGTCGTAACCAAGAGTGCAGAAAATCCCATTGTCGTGTACCAGTTCCCATTCGAGTCTAGCTCAAAGCGGTGTTTTTGGGTTTTACCCCTATGTACATCTGTTCGAGAGCCACCTCTACCTGCCCATATCCAGACATTGATGTATTTTCTTGGGAAACCTT
Source organism: Viscum album (assembly GCA_963277665.1). Lineage (NCBI taxonomy): Eukaryota > Viridiplantae > Streptophyta > Magnoliopsida > Santalales > Viscaceae > Viscum > Viscum album. Next base: position 394,444,444 of record OY728161.1, read on the forward strand.
TACTCAATACTCACCTAAATAACAGAAAGATTTCCTATATTTAAACTTTTTTATTGGGTTATTCTTAATGTTTTCATATCCTAATTTCCAAAAATAACTAAACCATCCTTTCATACCAACTATAGAATCCCGCCTTTTTGTCACATAAACTTTCATTAAATTATACAAAACTGAGGATCTTTAAGGTTTAGTGTATTGGAAACCAGGAACATAATTCATGAAACCAAAAAAAACATTCTTCTTAAACACATGAAAGTCATCTCCTTATGTTCATCTTAGGATAATTACTACATCTCATAACCTGGGTACATACATCAAAAGAAAGGGTGAGCACAAGGCCTAGTAAGGGAAACAAGTAAAACATTTAATATGTGAACTTGAGATACATCAATAAAGTCACGAAAAGAACTTTAAGGCATGAGAATGAAATCATGAGGCATATCATAATAAAAATAACGTATTTCATAACTTGAGGATGTGGCTACAACATTTTACAAAGTCAATCATTTCTGTTTCACCAAGGTCCATCCCCAAGGTGTCAATAAATATTACCAAGGGTATTCACCAAGGTATCAGTCTAAATGGTCTTCTCTAAGGTTTATGTCTTTACCCAATGCATTTGAGCGCTATCAGGGCACACCATTAAATTTGTCTTTATAATCATGTAATCCACATATATCATCATCAATAATATCATAAACAACCCATATAGCATAAATTAAATGTGTTTCATTTCATAATCATATTGTTTTAAAAACATCTTTAATGACATGACCTTTATGTCAATTAAAACCCATAGAAAAGAAAAGAGGGTCTCATGTTTGTAAATCCAAGAATTTAAAATAGAACATTTTGGTATATATGTGAATAACCCTTTAGAAGGAAGATATTTTATTATTCAATTAATAAAATAAAATAATTTGAGAGAAAGAGAGAGACATTTGAGATGGAAATTCTACAGCATAACGGTGATGCTTCGGGGGTTTAAAAACTCTGAAAAGAGAGGGGACATAGGTAACCCACTCATAAATGATCCAAAGAATAGTATAGGGACAGAATATAATTGATATAAGAACATGGTAATGAGATTTTAAAGACATACCATATGAAATGAAAAACATGGAAGGAAGAAAAAAATAATATTTCTTTTATGAAAATTCGGTAGCCTAACAACGTCACTTAAACTTCAAAAAAATTAATTGAAGAGATAAAATATGGTATCTCATCATATGAACATAGAAGTTCAGTATGATATATATAGATATCATACCCCAACATAATAAAAAGTAACATGAAATACTTTACATGAAAGTAGAACATTGAAAAATGAGAAATGTGACAGAATCGCTTTAAAATTCAGCAGGCTAACGGCCTCACCTAAACTTCAACAAAAAATTATTTGACGAGATAAAATAGGGTCTCTAATCATATGAAAATAAAATATCAGTATGATAGATTTAGAGAAAAACCCCAACATAATAAAAAAAGAACATGAAAGACTTGACATGAAAATAGATCTTGAAAATGAGAAGGGTGAAAGAATCCCTTAAAAATTCCGCCGCATAACGGTGCCACTTTAACATTCTTAAAATGAAATGATGAGAGAAAGTGGGGGTCTCTCGTAATATAAATATGAAAAGGGAAGTACGATGAATATAAAATAACATCCTTTATCATAATATCATGGATCATAAAAGAAATTACATGAAAGAGATTACTTGAAAAGAAAGAGAGAGGTCAGATCCCTTACCTTAAAACGAAAATCTTAAAACTCAATGGTTTGGACCTTGAGGGCATGGGGGAACCTTGGTAGGACTCCTTGGGAGGTAATGAGACTATAGATTCTTTGGGGAAGAGTTTGGAGTGAAAAATAAAGGATTAAAGGGTGGGTATTTATAGGGAAGGTGAGGTGATACTTTAATTATTTCAAGGAACACCTCACAAGTGGTTTTCTCAAAACCATGGACTCTCCCATGGTATTTCCCATGGAGTTTGTCCACATGGGGCCCCCAATACAATAATTAATCACATTTGGTCAGACAACAGTTAAAATATCTCATGAAATCATCATGACACAGTTATGATGTCCTTAAACATACTGAAACCCTAAAACTGTATTTTCACTATTCATCAAAAATTCAACTTTCTTAGAAAACTCCCAAAATATTACCTTTACCAAATATCGACGCTCTAATTTCACAAATGAACTCCATTTTATAAAATTAATTTTCTAAATATTTTTAAATTAATTTTTAAATTAATACACTATTCACCAAAAATTCATTTTTTTCAGAAAAAACCCCAAAAATTACCATAACATAATATCGATGCTCTGAGTTTAAAAATAAAGTCCATTTTATAAAAATAATCTTCGAAATATTTTTAATTTAATTTTTAATTAAAAAACACTATTCATGTGAAAAACTAATACTTGACTAAATATTTATGAAACCATTATTTACCCATTTTATTGAATCACATTACTTAATCAAGGTGTCTAAATTATATTAATACTTTCATTAAGTGAGATTAATAATCCATTTGGTCACATTACTAATCCTAAGCATAAAATCACTATTCATAATTTACTATTCATCAAAAATCATGTTGATCATATTAGACTCTAAATTTCATACTGAACATAATTGTAGAAGACCATTTTTTGAAAATCATTACACATTTTTTATTATTTAAGGTTTACATAAACATTTTTAAAATATTCTTTTTCTAAAATTCATCAAAAATATACATACTATATTTATCCGGTCATTTGAAAATTCATAAACATCATCATAAGAATAAATCAAAATTTCTATTTAAAACAAAGGATTACACAAGGTAGTTACGGTCTCCTTACATATCCCCTTATCACACCGGCATAGGAACTAAGTGTAAGGTGTGCTAAGGTGATAGAATCCGAGGGAGGTTCGGCCAACATTGCACGAGTAGTAATTTCTATCAGTTTGAACTTCTCGCGAAAGAGATTTCATTATAGCTTCACACGATGAAGTTCAGCTTGGGTTTGGTCCAGAGCAAAACCCAGTGGTGCTACCTCCATCCCATGTTCCATTAGATGGGCTTCGATTGGCCCGAGACTACTGGATGAGGCCATCAAATCTGCTTTCTATTTTAATTAACCAAGTTCACTTTTATTTTGAGACATAAGTAGCAACATTCAGTTTTCAACGGTTATACTAACTAACGGTCATATAATAGTCAAAACCCAACAGTCTCATTTTAATTATACTCATGTTATCAAAGGGAACAATTTTGTTGAGTATGAAAAATAAAATAACACACAAAATTAGGAAACAAGATTTATTCAAAATTCTGGGTTGTTGCAGTGTTAGTCAGACCAAATGGAATTACCAACTAATCATAACATACGTACATTCTATGAATGGTTCTGTGATGTATGTATGATTATCTAACACAAAACTAATGATAACCATATCTCTAATAAATCATTTTGAAAACTATAGATCCCTAGTGATGGTCAATGAGATCATATATCCACAGATGAGGATACTAGTTCATAAATATCAACTTGGAAAATTTTTTATAATCCAAAAATATCCTGAGGGAACCATTCAACTTTTTCAAAAAATGAACCGGGGAACCCCGTATAGAATTTCTAGGTTGGATGAAATCCTTTTTTTTCTAAATCATCTAGCTTCATCTGGAGCACTTTCAACTCCATTGTATCCATCATATAATGAGGAATAGATACCATCACATCTTCTAGAAATAGCTCGTTAAAGAACTCTACCAAACTAACTAGAGGTAAACCTGAAAATTCATCTGGGAAGACAACCTTGAAATGATCAACTACTGGAGGAAAATAAATATGACATGTTATCTGGTCATCCATACAGAAACTCATAATATGTTCTTTCTTCCCACCCAACCCATGTTGTTTGCATCTAGCTCGACTTTCATGGACATCCCATTAATCATTATGATGAATATCTCCTACATCTAGTGATGTACAACTCACCTTGAGATGATTAAAATGAAAAAATGTTGTACTAGAAACCAAACAGTCCAGTCGAGTAATGATAACAAAACTTATCTTCTCTAAGACATAGAAATCACATATGATGTGACACCCTCAAACCACAAGGGGTTCTCATTTTAATAATGCACACCTTCACTTCTAATCAATAAGGGAGTTTCTAGATTCATGAAACATTCAGATTTATAAAAATAGAACCCATGTATCATCACAATAGGTACAAATATGATACTATGTGAAGCCCCTATATCTAAAAGTTCTATAGAAAATTGGAGGCTTAAAAAATACAATGACGGATTGTAGAATTTTTGAGATCCTACACTAAGTGGGTCTAGTTAACTACATATGTATGGCCTTTACCATGACCCTATAACACTACCTAGCTACCCTGGGATGACCCACCCAAATACCTATGTGAACCTTAGTTCTGGAAACCACTACCATGACCACCACCCCGACATTGATAGACTGATGTACTGAAACTCCCAGTCTGTTGAGAAGTTTCAGAACCCACTCTTTAATGTTGAGTTGGTGCGAAACCTCTATCAGTAGTTGCTAGTTGAAACATCTTACATAAATGTTGTAAATGGCACATCTATCTTCCCATTCAACACTCTACTGTGTCCAATGGACACAGTGGATTGCATTCCCCAACCTACCACAATGGCATCACCTAACATAGATACCTGGATATATTTTATTTCCACTAGTTTCACTATAAGAATGGTCCAACCAATTCATTATAACACAGGTCGAGAAAACACTAGATCAAGGCGACGAACATCCCCATGCCACACCTTTATATTGCATCGTTCTACGCTCTATAATAAATTACATTAATTATAGAAGTTACAATAGTAAACCTGAAGACATTTACGACTGATCAGATGTCATACATGAGACAGTCCTCAAATCTCTTAGCTTTTGATTCATAATCACCTATCACAAAATCTAGGAAGTGTGGGAGAATAGTAAAATGTGTCGAGTAGTCCATAAATGACGAATCCCCCTACTATAGATGGGTAAAATCTAGGGCTCTATCAACCATCAGCGTCATAGGATAGAGGTAATCCTAGTTTACTGTCCAAAAATATCCCCATGAAATATCCAAATGACACACTACTTGAGTGATAACATCCCACACCATCTACTAAAAAGTTAATAACATATACGTAGAGGAGATTAACCTTATATTAAAAGGTGTCTCTAAATTTTCGATGATTGAAATCATGGCCTATAGCCGTGACACTATAGCTTGTGTTCTTTTATCACCCAAAAATGTGGGTGGATCCTATTCTAATATGACTCACTTTTTCTCCTTCATAGATGTGGTAGGTTTTAGTGCTCATTAAAAATATTTAATGAACCTCATAAAGAATACACATAACCTTTCATCAAAACTTATGTCTAGTGTAACAAATATTGCAACAATTAGCATGACTGGAGTGCATACTGCTATCCCACTACATACCTCCTATGGGTTATGATCATCACCACCCTCCTGGAATACAGTTTGAGTTTGTGGTGGTGGAATGACTCTATAATTCCAAAACCAATGCCCCATTTTAATACTATTTCATTGTTTGTATCTGAAAAGCGTAGTTATCAAACATTATAGGTCAAAACATTCCTATGAAAATCACCCCTTTTCCTAGCACATGGGATAGGTATTTGTGTCAAACAAATGAGAATGTACCAAAATCCCACAACTATGGTCAGGTTTTTTCTAGTTCTCTTTAAATATATATTTCAGTTTCACGTGATTTCTGAATCATTCCATATTTATCACATCCTCTTTTTTGATGGGTAAACCCAATGGTTTTATGAATTCTGATCAATGTTGTCCCATAATCCCCGTAAATCAAATCCTGGAATCCACATATGGCACATCGTAACAAAGTTAAATTTAAGAACACAATATTATCCACTAATTTCTCATCCATGACTGGACATACACCTCAGTGACCAATGATAGACATCCATCCAATAAAACGACAACATTTCTCAAATATACATACCACAATGAAATTAATATCTATCAAGACATCATGCAATAAGTAATTCTATATAAATGTAATGACATGTAATGTAGGAGATGTGATTTCTAACAAAATCCTATATGATGCATGATATGTCATAATCTCATATCATCAAGTTGCATCAAAATAAAACCCATAATAAATATCAATAATAATAGAAAATCATATGTTTCTTACCCACTAGTTAAATAAAATCAACTATAATAGCTCTGAATCCAAAAATGACCAATTCAATTTGACACAATTTCGGTTTTACCTATACACATGGTAGCTACTCCAAGGCACAACCTATTTCAAAATTACATTTCCCTACAATCATATACAATTTTCACCAAATTGTATCGAAAAGTGGAACAAATAAAAAAACCTATAATATAACTTTGTAACATCCCGAATACTGATTCCAACCAAAAATTCTCTGATTATGGTTGGCCACATGGCCTCAAGCACATATCCCCAAATTCTAGAGACTATTGAAAAGTAGTGTGGGTCTAGGTGTGATAGTGTGGATAATATGACCACATTAGTGAGTAAAACCCAATAGAAAAAAAATTAAATATCGGAAGTAGAAATACCAAAATTTAGAGGCCAAAAGTTGAAGACTTATATTAAATTAATCAATAATATTATTAGACATAAATTATGATATATGTCAAATGTTTTGAATAAAGTAAAAAAAACATATACACTAAATTAATATATAATATATTTCCTTGAAAAAAGGACAATAAGTAGCCTTGAATCATCACAAGACTCATCTTTGTCCCATGCTTTTCTACTCCTCACCAACAAGTCCATTACATGTATGAGGGTGCTTTCCCTTATCAACACCAAAAATCATATAATTTATTTTGGTCCAAAACGTGACCCAAACTGTTTTTGAGACTAAATAGCAGTAGGAAACCACCCATGGTCTCTACCAATATATCAGTGACTATATATATAATTGACATAGTACAACAATGATTTCAATATCCTAGGAAGTACATAGATGTAAACATCCTACAAGCATTGATTTCTATGTAAATTTTATCTCATTATCCATTAAAAATTAAATTACCTTTAATTCACAAGTATAGAGATTTGGCATGAGCCTAAAATTCTCCCTATATCTATAAGAGAAAAACATTCCTCAGAAGGATGTCTATATGAGAATGAGTGAAGATTGAATCCATGAATGTGATTTGTCCCAAAAAATGTGTCAAGAATCATTTCATTTAAATAATAAATTTAAATTCGAAGCTCATCCTTAAAATTTATAAGCTATAATGAATGTACCACTCATATTGATATATCCACCAACACCCTACAAGAATGTCTTGATGAAAATCCCAGGTCCCTAGTATCACATTATGTGTTGTATAATTCCATGTCAATGGATCCCTTCCTTTGCAGACTTATAGGGAAAACACAAGAATCACTCAAGACAGAAATTAAATGCAACTTCATCCTTTCGATTAAATCTCACAATGGATCCACGATTAACTCAGAATTTATGTACATCCTATAATATAGCATCCATAGAACCCGTCAACAAATTCATGTATCAAACGTGGAATAATCATATTTATATCTTGATATGAAACATGAAATTTTATGTCTAATCCATGATACACACTATATAGGAATATTAAATAGTCCCATTAGACCATCCATGACATTCCAAATTGAATCCATGATTCACTAAAGACTATTTACTATTTTATCATTCAAATTTCATTTATCATTTCATTATGCATGCTAAGGTCAAAACACAAAAGCATCTAATATAAAACACCACTGAACGATGTCTCATGTACGGACCAAGCTCATGAAGCTAGGCCTTTAATTTACTCAGATGGTCATATTTCTCATCATAATAATCACATAAAAATTAAATTATTAAATGGATTTATGATTATTCAACACTCATGGTTAGTTCAAAAGAATAGGAAAATCAATCCACATATGCTTTAATAAGAAATGGAATACAGAGAACACATGTTATGTTAACCATCCCATGACCTAAATGAATTCAAATTACATCTAGAAGTATGTAAATTTAATTAATAAATAGATTCATTTTTTTAAAACCATTGAAAGGGGAAAAGGTATTATTCATAGGATTCCTATGCCAAAACGGCCATAATTGGTCATCCAAGGGAACTCACCCATTTTGGTGGCCATTAATCTCGGTATAAAACCTAATACCTCTGTCAAAAAAACTATTACATTACCTAAACTGCATTTTGAAACAACATTATTAAATAATAATTAATGAAGTCATAATGAAAATGGGTTTTCTACATTATGATATATATAAACAGCTTGATAATTAATGAAAGACACAAAACCACCTACCTTAGGCTCGTTCTTGAAAGGTCATTAAATATCAATCTATGATTCACAATGGTTTGAGATTAATATAATGAATGGATTACTAATGAGATATTAGGGCATATTACCCTAAATCCAAATAGGACAATTGATGTCCAGATGAATCAAGAATGGAAAAAAATGATTCAATGACATACCTTAGTAGATCTAAGGAGACGAACGACACTCAATTCAGGGTTCAGACTGTGAAGGAATATGAAATACAACATTAGGACAAGGGGGAATTTTGAAGGTATGGATATTATTGATTTTATGGAATCATTTTTTAGGTTTTATATGATTTCTAATTCAAATTTACAATATAAAAAAATCCTATACAGTATGGCTCGCAAGGTTTATCCACATGGGTTTTCAAATGCTGTGGAAACCCTGAACAGATTCTTGTAATTATGGGGCATATCACTTGGTTACCGCCACACAGTTTTCACTAACTGTAATGTATCCATGATCAAGCATGTTTCATGTTCTGTTATAATTGTAGAGTTTTCCTATATTTGTGCAACCCAACTCACATGGTATGAAATAACCGTGTTTCCTCCACTTCACCCCATTATATTTATTTTTTTATTCCTCTCCACATTTTAAAAATATTATCCTCTATCATTAGGATGTTACATTTAAAAAAATTATTTTAAATTCAATTATAAATGGGTATTTTTACCACTATTTCATTAACACTCAATAAAATATAACTTCTCTTGAAACTATACCTATTTTGAAACCCATATACTTATATTCCATTAAAATGATATTATTTTGAAAATGAAAATTTATAATTTAATACACATGAAGGAAGTCTTATAAGGGAAATCTCTTGTTTTCAGTATGACGACTATTTCTACATACTAATTTTTTCTCTTCCATTAACATAAAATTATAATTTTCCAGGTTATACATGAATAAAATATTATTATTATAATAAATAAAATATTTTTTCTATAATAATAACCATCCAGATTTCCGCCATTATATTAGAAAAATCAAAATGTTGTTCGTTCATTCACACCAACGACCACATATACAAATCACCACAATTTATTTCACTTAATCATCTTAAATGTATTGTTAAAAATGATAATTTAGATAAAAAAATTATATATGTAACACAATTTAGGAAATCAAATTAAAAACGAACTCCCAATATATTTTTGTTCAATGAAAAATAAAAATACCATATTTGTGTAAAAGCCAACTACCACTCTAGAGAGTGATAAGATGTATTTTTTCATTTCATCCGTAGATGAGTGATTATAAAATATATATGATGAAAATATATAATTTTAAGGATTTATATGGGTTATGAATATAATTATGAAATTATAACACGATAGTTAATGGTAATTATATTGTAATTCTTTGATATAGTTAAATGACTCAAAACATGATTATCATTCATTCTTCTCTCACAAACCCAAACCTTAGTCTCCATAAAATAAAATAAATGTTGGATAAATCATTGAAAATTTATTTAAATAATTTTTATAACATGGTAATGATGATATTTTTATCATTTAATGGGGTTCGAGGTCACCATTATAAATTATTTACAAAAAAATTTAATATTATTTCCATTTTATGAGAAAAAATAGTAATGAGATACTGAATTAATATCCAATGATTATAATAGTACAATAAATAAGGATTTATATTTTAATAGTATTCATAATGATATAATTGAGGATGATAATTTTATGATACCAGTTGATATACCATATTTAAAGAATTTATGATTAACGGTTTGGGTTATTATAATAAAAATTCATTGAGTTGTAAATTTTCTTCATGGATATTATTCTTATATGTTCGATATGTTTCACCACATGACACTATTATATTATTTTTAAGAATTATTTTTAATTATTTTAAATTTATACAAGATAAAACACATTTCTAATATACCCTACATCATAAATTATTATATGTATAAGGGTTTCAATATAATATCATTTCCAAGATGATATTTTCATGAATAAATTTCTTTATAATGAAAAATTTTGTGAAATTTACCTTCGATAACACATCCATTTTCTTATCATTATATTGTTAAATTGATTTTTACGCACTCATTCAATTTTACTTTCCATGGTAAAATTATATTCCTTGTGTGAAGATCATATTTGAAAATAGTACAACATATTCATATTTATTGAAAATTATCCTCCAAAATTTATATCTTCATTATGTGATTTTATTTATGTAGTTATCATAGATAATGTAATTTTTTGAGGCTATTTTACAAATATTCTAACATTTATTAATAGTGTTTTAAGGTAATATTTTATAATTTTATATAATGGAATATTTTCTATTTCATTTATAATTTCTTTCATCGTCAATTCATTATTTTATTATTATGATAAATATTCCTTATAAAAATTTACATCAACATTTTAATATGAGTAATTAAATTATATGAGTTTAAATTGATTTTTGATGGAATTGGGGTATTTATTTTTTATGTGACTAATATAATATAAAAAAATTATTTTTCATCATTTTTCACATCCTTCAATGATCATTACTTTAGTAATATAACATTTTAATATTCTATTATCCATTTTCATTATGTTTGTGTATTCTCAAATTCTTGATGAATAGTATGGTAAAAAATAAAACTTTTCAATTTTTTAATAATGTAATGATGGAATGATGAATGTATTCATATCTGAATGGAACAAATACGTATCATTTTTAGTATGTGGTGGTGGGGCCAGATTTATATAGGGTTACATGAACTGGGTATTGTATAAAATCTCTGGATATTGTAATAGTTGGTAGGAACATGATTCGAGATGCACCATGTTTTGAGATACATGGGCATGACTCTTTAAGCACAATGTTTGTGGTGGTGTGATTGTGATTCCTAATATATTATGTTATAAATTATAGGTAAATGTTTTTTAATGATCATTGTTTGACTTACATTCATATATTTGTGAGGACCTGAATTGTTTTTAACATTGTAATATTATAACATATCATGAATTTTTTTCTTAGATACATGTTCCTTGAAATACATTGATGATGAATACTTATTTATAAAAATATAACAATATTATTTTCATAAAACATGTAAAATTTATTATGCATTGATTTTTATTATATGCTCAATTAAGATTCTCATTTGATATCTATTTTTTTATTATTTACTAAGAATGTGAGATCCCTCTATTATTATGTTTATGTTTCCCTCAGCTCTGAATATGTGTATAATATGGAAGATGATTATATTTTATTATATTAATATGCAATTTCAATTAAATGATAACATGGATTTTAAAATATTTATATTATATTGATGTTCATTAAAGAAACCAAATCAATGGGTTTTTAGATAAAAAAATTCTTACTGATAAATAAAAATTATTTTATTGCTCGAATATAATAAATTTAATTTTCATATCCTATGATGCCTATATTTTTTAAAAGACTATTTTTAAATTAAATTGTTCCTAACTTCAAATCTAGAAATATGGGTATGTGGAAATTCATATTTTGTAAAATTATAGTTTTTTTATTTAGGGGATTTTTTTTCAGGGATTGGAAAGTAGTAAAATTCCTGTTAACTATTAAGATAATTTTATCAATATGAAAATATCATGAAATTTTAAAAGTGTATGGATTGTGTGGTCTCCTTAAATGACATCCATTTCTATACAATAATAGTGGATATAACATCTGGTATAGATTCAAACTATGGTAACAACACTAAAAATATTTTTTGATAAATAATATCATATTTACTTAGTTTATGACAATGGGGAGAAACTATACCCATAGTTTGACACTAATAAGGGATATGATTTAGTTAAAAATTTCTTTGTATGATGAATTATGTTTTATTTAATATGTGAAATAATAAGGTTATATAGTAAAATATAACTAAACCAAATGCAATATAGAATAAACATATTGTTATTTAAGTTGGATTGTAATATATAATTATTTTTTCGAAGTGTATAAAATTTTCATTTCATGTTTTCCCTAAGATTATATATGCATATTCTGTTATTAGTATAATTATTCATCTCTAATGTTAAACGATATTATATTTATTCATGGTTATATCCCACATGACACAAGATAAATATAGTTCCCTTACCAATGTGTAGATCAACTCAATGTTAAACCTTGTAGGGTAAGTGTTCGAGTAACAAATATTTTGTTTATCCCAAAGAATATTTGTTTAATTTTTATTACAATACATTACATTTTTTATCATCAAAAAATAATACATAATATAATAACATATTTTTTTGGATGATTGAATGATACTGATTATGAATGAAATAATATTCAATTTGATTTCTTTTTCAAATATTGAATATGGAACATAGGGGAATGAATATAAAGAACTATAAGAAATATCTCTATACTAAAAGAGGTTATAATTAAGTCTCGATCTAGGAAAATTTATATTTTTTATATTCTCTTAATAAAAATTGATTGTTTTATAATGTATAAAAAACAATTAATTTTCAATATTTTGAGAATCATGGTCATTATCCAAGTCCATGATGAAATCAAAGTGATAGAAATGATAATAGGTAGTAGAAAAATCCATTACCAGCGGAACATGGGAATGAGTATAAAACCAAAACATTGTAATTCTATTCTAAAAATGATGTTCGGTATGGAACAATATTCATCCACTCAAAAATGATATGTTGTTAAACCACATTCTTTTAAAATAGAATGTTTTCTATGAAAATATAATTACTACATTGTTAGTTAGGTGTTTTATTTTTAATATTAATTCAATAAATATTATTTATCTAACATTTAATATTTTTGGAATTTGATTTATGAAAATCATATTATAATTTTGTTAGATTAATTTTATATAATATATTAAATTTAATTTCATTTAAATATAAATTACCAGAAGAAAAAAATCACATCTAACATTCAAAAATTTTCTCTGATCATGATATTCATTTATTGATGATGAAGAGATCTATTTGAAAATAAATTTTGTTACATGAGTCATAATAAAAAAACATAATTTTTTTTGCTCAAATGATTTGTCTGAAACACATTATTGGGGATATGACTATTATTTTTCCTTTTCATTCTTATGATATATTAATGGGTGTCTAATTTGAAATTTCATCTCCATCGATGCAAATATTTTATATACCCTTATCAAATTTCATTTTTGGGTGATAATTAAAATTATTTTGTTCAAATTTAATTAATATAGATTAATATAATAAACATTGGTTTTAATTTAAATTATATTTGTAAATAAATACGATAAATGATAAGTTGTTTGAAATGAAACACATAAAAAAACAAAATGAAGACACTTTTAATTTACATAATTATTTTTATTCATAAAAATAAATGTTTTAAATTAATATGTACAAATAAAAATATACAAAATTTATAAAAAAATAAAAGGATATTGTATATTTCTACATTATGAATCCCATTTGTCTTATCATTGTATGGATGTGACTTTACTAGGTTATTACCCAGACCAAACCAAATCCAATTTGAAAAAATATGGGTTGAGTTTAATAAAAAAAGGGATGTTCATGACCATTGAAATTACTACAATATCCTTTCTTGTTAAACTGCCATCCTTGATAGACACCAAAGCATATCTTATTCTCAAGTCATAGGTGGATATCATAAAAGTTATCCTAGTCGAAAATAATATTATACAAATGATTCATTGTAATTATTAAAATATTTATATATATCATCTAATTTTATTATCCTATCATTTTTACATTAATTGAAATAGAATGTTCTATTTTAAATTAATAGTTGTATAAAAATCAATTGATGTAGCTAAATAAAAAATAAGATATGTTTGTACTAAAAATTAATTTCATCTAAAATTCTAGTATTATGAAATATATATCAAGACCAAAATATATTATTCATATGATAGAGTAATTATATGACTTTTATAATACAAAAAACATATTTTTTTAATTTGGAGGAATTACAAATCTGAGAAATTAATGTTAATTTAAATATATTTTATTTTAAATATTGGTATTATAATATTATAATATTTTATTTTAAAATAAAAATTTAAATATTTTATAACCTTAATTTATAATGAATAAAATCATATTTTTATTTTTTATATAAATATTAATGAAAAATTATTTTCCATTCTTTATTGAATGTAGTTACTTGATAAGAAAATGAAGGAAAATAACATTTAAACATATAATATATCATTCTTCCTTATTAATTAACCAATTATGAAATGAAAACCTATAAAATATTTCTCAAGACTAAATATTTATTTACAGATGAAAATTAAGTATTTATAAACAATATGTTCATTTTAGAAAAATGACTTCTAATATTTTGAAACACATGTAATTTTTAACATAATAAAAATAATTTTTCAACCATATATTTAAATTATCAATCCTCAATGTATGATTATGTTCATGAGTTCATTATAATACACTTTAATGTTATATGTTATATAGTAAATAAAATAACTTCAGAGAAATATGTTTCATAGAAAATTATTTACAGAAATTATTTTTATTTTAAAAATACTTTTTTTAAAAGTTCTTCATTGTCATGTGTTCTAACATTTAAATTATATTTTAAATAATTATTTATTTTGTTTAAGTAAATTTAATTATTATTTTTAATTTTAGGTACAAATTATTTAATTTGGAACATTTACTTATTTTCCAAATAAAATTAATTAAGTAGGTATGAATTTCTTAGCATAGAAAAAATAAAAACAATATAAGAGTAAAATATATGTGTAAAGGAATAAAAAAATGCTAAAACCTATAATAAATTTTTTCCTCAAATTTTTATTTGAAAATTAATATATAATATCAATTACTTTCTAATTTTTCCACTTTTAATATTATTTTTTTCTATTTTTATAAATTTATTTTATTTCCAATGAATTTAATTACATATAGTTATTATAGGGCCCTTCCACCAACCATTCATCGACTATCTAATAATTAAATATTATTCTGATCAAGTGATAATTTAAAATCATTTATATTATTCTTATACTAAAATAATCCTCTGTAAATAAATTCCTACATCCATAATTTCTATAAAGTCATCAAAAGGAATGCTCAGGTTCTCATCATGAGTACTAGTTACTGCCTTACATATACTATTTTATATTGTTTTCAAAAATATTTTACTAAAAACATTTAATATTATGTCATCAATATTATTACAATATTTCTTATTAGTATGAAGAAGTAATTATTATCATTTTCATTTCCTATTTCCCCACATAAAAAAGAAAATTAAATACTTTTGTATATGTGGAGTACCACCTCAATGAAGGAGAGGTCTCCATTTTACGTCCCATCCTAACACAGTTTTGTAAAAAGGATTATATATATATTTTAATTTAAATCATTATTATAGTTTCTAAGAGATAAATCAACTCAAACATTCCTTGTGAGTTATCAAAAGTGAAATGAACTATGTTGTGCACTTGTAATCTACCACCTCCATGGATCAATGTGTTTATTTTTTTCATCGCTGACCTACAAGAATAAATATAAAATATATTTGATGATGGGAAATTATATTTAATTATAAAATATTTATTTACATTTTTTACTTTTAAGAAATATAAATAATTATCATTATAATTTAATATATTGATATCAGTAAATTACCGAAAAAACATATTCATGTATTCTATTTTATCTACAATGACCATTGTATCCAATAAATTCACATGGGGATATATAAAATTATCAAGTTAATTTTCAATAATTTTTAAAATAATTTAATATTTAATATTTAATCAAATATCTAGGTTCGGCATCAATGTTGAAATTACTAAAAAATACATAAAAAGTAAAAATTATGATATTGAAAATAAACATTAATATGCTACTAAATAATTAATGAAGTGTTATAATTAATCAACTGAAATTTTATTAGATAAAAAATTATATTATGAACATTGTTATTATGTTGGTTATTATTTTTTAAATAATTTTAAATAATTTTTCGGTTATTGAGAATAATTTTTTTAAATTAAATATTATTAATATATTTAGGATTATAATTCTTAAAATTTATTAATATTAGTTAGGTATGATGATACATATTATTTAATTATTTTGAATAACTATTTATTTTCAAGGATTTACATTACTATAATAAATAACCATTTTGAAATGATTCCAACTTCATGAAATATGGTGTATATAGATGTATCATTCCAATCTCATTCCAAAATGATTTTAATTTATAAATGAATTTATATATGAGATCATTTTTCATCATCTTTTATACCCCATCGATTTACTTATCCTCAGGTAGTTATAACTTTTTTATATATTCATTATCAATTATATTTTCATGATAAAATATTTTAACTAAAATGATTCATGGAAGTGAAATTGACCCCAACACTTATTTTTAGTGATTAATATTTATTCTATGTATTGATATTAATTTAATTAATTTATATTTTACCATATCTAAGATTAATTAATTGATTAAGGAATAATACCCATTAATTTGAAATAATATTCATAATTCATGTTGGTATATTTTATCATTTTCCACACATTCATTTTAAAAAACATTTTTAATGATTTCAATGTGTACACTTTGATTCAAAATTTTGGGAATTCATCATTCCGATGATTTAATTATATTTTTTAAAAAGGATACAAAAATATTTTACCTCAATATGTTTTTTATCTTATTATGCAGAATTATAATTATTTTTTGTAGTGAATAATATAATATTTATAGATGTATTTTTTTCTGTATCATATCTAATTTATGTGGTTTATATTATATAGTGGATATTTTTTTATTGTCCACTTTCATTACCAGGAGGTATAATTAAATGTTAAAATGACATTTTTATGAAACTAATATATTTTAAATTAACAATTTATGTTATATTTTATAGATGATTTTTTAATGTTCTTGTGGAAAACATATGTATGGTTTTTATTATGTTATTTATGGGATTAATATTTTATTTCCCTCCATTTCATTGGTTATATAATGATATATCATGAGAAAATAAATGATTTGAGTGGTTTTATTCTTGAAGACCAGTTTTTTGGAAGATAAGAACTTGATTCATGATTCATCATGTTTTGGAAGTTAGTAATTTTATTCCTGATGAACTATGATATAACATGAAACATGATTCCAGATTCACATATTTTTCATTTCCCATAAAATGGTTGGGAAATAATCTTAATTTTTGAAATCATTTAATTTTTGGAATGATGATATATGATGATCTTCTTAGATACAAATAACTTTATTTGTGACTGATGATCTCATATTATCTAATTATAATTTACTAATGTTATATTCAAAGACACAAACTATGATCTTATACCCACATGATTGTCTTATTCTTCTGTATGATCATCATTTACATTTTTTTTCATTACATTTAATAAAAATATTATCTACCCAACTTTATATTTTTTAATTTACCCACGTTATTATTATGGTTATAATATATATTCTATTTAAATTGTGTTCTTGTATGTGATATTCTAGATAAATGATTACAAGTATTGTAAATAAAATCTTTTGTAGTCAGTCCACAAATAAAATAATTTTTATTATAATTGTAAAATTAAGTTTGAGATGTAATAGGTAAATAATTGACGCGATTTAAAATAATGGTATAATTATCATAGGACAACAATATTTTAATCAATGAAAAGTTTTAGACATCTTTTCTAGCATCAGATCTTGTAGTCAATGTCAAGGGTTTAGGTGTTTGTATCACATAAGGGTATGGTTATTTTTATGACTATCTTGGTTACTTGAGTTTACTACAATGAAATAAAATTAGGAAAAAACTCAATTATATGTATAATTATATGATATCATCCTGATATTTTATTAAACGTGATTTTTTTGGATTCTATATAATCATGTCCCTATTTGGGTACTAAATGTAGATATGTGATATGGAATAAAAAAACTAGTGGTAGTAACTATGAAAGGATGGATGAGTAATAACATGAACCATATTTGTTTCCAACAATGTGGCCAATATTTATTCCTATATTTATATTCCCATGGGATTTTAATTAATTAATTACATTTTCAATAAGAGTTGTTATAATTGATTTATTGTAGAAATGATTATGGTTAATGTGTATTAGATAATACAACCTAATAACACATGAATTGAGCCAACAATTATTATTGTTTCTTTTTAATCTAATCTTAATTTTCAAATAGTCGACATTTCAACCACAAATTTTTCATGAGATTATTTATGATATTTTTTCCATGATGTTAATTTTCTATAACTTATGTAAACCAATTTACGAATTAGTAATGTTTATCTCCAAAAGGATCCAATTCAATGATAGACGTCTAGAATTATTTGGATATTTTAAAACTAATAAAATGATGTGAATATTATTAATAGTGGGAAATCATGTGATTATTTCTGACATATTATTTTTAATTATGGTTAAAATTTTTAATTTTATTGAACATAAAAACACACCAAGGAATAAATTAATGGTGTATTTTAGAATATTTTGAATTAAAGATAATGAAGGAAAATAAATTATAATTCCTTCATATTAATGTGATAACAAATTTCATCATATAAATGTTTTCAAAACAATGGGAAGATGATTTATATTTTCTTAAAGAATTAATGGATTATAAAAATAATAAAAAAATATTGTTATTTTAATAACCAAAACTACAGAAACCCATAATTGTTTGGTAATTAATTGAATTTAAAAGATAAATTAAAAGATAATTCAAATTAATATAATTTTTTTTGGTATTGAAATAATATACACCTACATGATTCCCATTTTTACATTGGAAATATATTTTAAAACATATGAATATAAAAATAAACAACCATTAATCAAATTCAACGATTATTATTCATATCATAAGGAATGGAAAAAATAAATGTTGGATAATATGATATTTATGGGTCACATTCAATGTATGTTAAAATGGAATAATATGTCATAATCAATATAGAAAAGAAAATTGATGAAACACAATCCATTTAATAAATACCATGAAGAGAAAATGAAACCATGGATTATATCAATGCCATAATATCATTGTTAAAACAACTAATTTCTAAATGAAGTAAATGCAGACTGTTAAATTTCCTGATATATGAGATCAAGATATCACCACATTTATTATTGTGGGCATATACAGTGTAAAATGATGGTCTAACAAACAAATAATTTCAAAAATGTATTTTTTTCACTTTAGTCTATCCTATTCAATATGGCGATATATAATTCTAGGTAACACCCTTCACTATATGTTCAATTAATTCCTTTTACATTGAATAATTTATTTAATTCTATAAAATTATTCATTATAAAAAAATTTCCATATCGAGTAATGAATTTATATTATCTGTAATTCTCTAGTCAATCATATAACATTGTATATAAAACATTGTATGTATAAATGAAATATAGTTTATAATAGAAGCGTTTTTATTATATAAATAATATGGTTATATAATGGAAATTATATTTTCAATGATCCAATTAATTTTAATTTTCCCAAATTAATATTATTTCTGTGGTAATAATAACGAAATGTTAGATAACCATGAAAAAGCATTTTAATGTAAAATTTAGTCTTTTAACTATTAAATGAATAATAAATATAAAGAATTTAAAATATGATTTCACTTTTAAAAACTCATGATAATCCAATTTATTAGTGTGTGAATAAGAAAAATCACCTAAAATAGCTTTGGATTCAACAATGTCAATTAACTATGTATACGTAAAATAAAAACATTCTTTTTCATTTTATTGTAATGAATATTAAAAATTACCCTTTGTGTGATAAAAGAAAAAATATTCCATGAGAAATATTTATAAATAAATAATGATATTTTATAATTTCAATTATAAATCATTTTTAATTGAAATTATTTTTTGAATAAATTTTAAAAAATAATGATATGGAAGAAAAATATACCAGATAAAAAATGTGAAAAAAGATCGAGTTTTCAATTAAAAACACATCTTGAATGTATAAAATAAATTGAATATTTAATAATAATGAATAATGTTATTATAATTTAGAATAATTCCAATTGGAATCATATTCACATCATAATGATTAACAGGTGATTAATACAAAAAATTCCTTACTAGATTGTAAATTGAGACAAAATCCATTACATCAAGTATTATTTT
The DNA here is from genome assembly GCA_963277665.1 of Viscum album. NCBI lineage: Eukaryota > Viridiplantae > Streptophyta > Magnoliopsida > Santalales > Viscaceae > Viscum > Viscum album. The sequence goes on from OY728161.1 coordinate 394,465,053, forward strand.
ACTCATAAGGGATTTTAACCTCATATATAATAAATCTATATTTATTATGCATACATAACCAAATTGTGAAAATATATATAATTTCATATAATGTCCATTTATGACCTTTTCCCCCCATTTGTTAGTAGTGACTTTTTAATTTCATTATATCTATTGATAACTACATTGTTTTAAAAATATGTTTGGATTTTTTTCTTCCTATGCATATTCATTCATTATGGTGTAATCATCCCCAAAATATTATTCCTGTTATTAATATTAATTATGAATAATATATACATATTTATAGTTATATATAAAATATATGGATAAAATAATAAATCACCCCGATCATAGAGATGGGAGACCATATGTACGCATGAATGATTTTCCATATTTTAAATAGGTTGAATTAAAGAGTGGTGATTAATAAAATATAATTCCATGCTAAATTATTAATAATATAAATATTTAATCCATTAAATCCCTCCTTATATTTGTCAACATAAATTGTAAATCAAAAGTCGATCAAATCGGTTCATGGATGATGTAGTCCACACAAACGCATGAGAGACATTATCATTTTTATAAGGATTTAAAAATAACAAGGTAAATATAATATTATAACTATAGAATCATAAGATATTTCATAAAAAGTTTATATATGCATTAGATTTATCTCTTTAATCATCCATGTAATGTTTTAATGAAAAATGAATTGCACTTGTTAATGGAGATGATAATTCATACAAATAAACATTTAATATTTTTGATTTTCAAAAGGATGAAAAAGAGATAGAAAATGGTTGTTACATAATAATAATATCTATAAATATTAATTGTATGGGAATTATAATTTTAGGTAGATTACTCTATACTATTATCATATAGATGAAAAAAACTGATAATGTATATAAAAATGGTTACCTCTTCTACGGTAGACATCCTATAGATCTCTTAATGAGGGACATGATGTAGGTTATTTAGAATTAAAAATATCTAGATCATGTATAATAATGATTAAGTGTCTAATTTTAATTTAATGGTCATGTTATATGTAATAATGTGGTTTAAATAATTTAATAAATGGGTAGCCATTTAATTTGTGAGGGGATGAGTGTTAGCGGAAATTAATAAAGTACTAAATTAATATAAATTATATTTCATTTCAAAATATCTCTAAATTTCAATATCATGATGTTAAAATTTTAATATTTTGAAATATACTCATATAATTAAATTTGAACATGTGTTATGTCTTCTTTCACCATTATATTTTTTGTTTAAAACACTGATAATCGTTCTTGAATTTTCCAAAACACTATATTATTATACCATTTTCAGGTTAATAATGTTATAATAAAATTAAAAAACAAAAATTAACCATGGTTTAGGTTTAAAAACATATAAAAATATTTTTATATAATATACATCTTTCAAAAAAACAACCATTTAATAATATCATTTTCATTATAAAATATTTTTTATTCTTATTTTTACACTATTCATTCAATTTTACATTAAAAACATCATGAAAGAAGGGAAAATCGAAAATAATATTGTAAAACTATTATAATATATTATATGGATATATAAAATTCATGGTATTGACTTATTATTAAAAATTATATATTTTTAACTAATTTAAAAATTAATTTATTTTACTTTTATATTAATTAAATAATCGATGCATAAGTTTAGTGCAAGATTTTATTGTAATTAAATATATTATATAAATTGTTATTTAAATATCATATGTAATATTATTTGATATTATATAATATAATAATTTATATTCATTATTCACTAAAAGATGTTTTATTTGAATAAATATGATATATTTACAACAAATAGAGTGTATTTTTTTAACTTTTATTAATTTGAATATTATATTGTGTTTTTCATGGAGAAGTGTTTATTAAAAAATTAAATTTTATTCCTAAGGTTATATTGGTATATGTAAATTTATCAAATAATAAATTGATAATAATGTTTGACCTTATTCAAATATCCTACATTAAATATATTTATCCTTTAACGTGGTGAAAAATTTCACTAGAGTTGTTCTCTCAAATTCATAAAAATTAAATTCATCTAATAACCAAATTTTTCCCTCATGATTAAAAATTGGGAATATATTTTATCAAAATAATATAAATAATTTAGAAAAATAAATGTTAAAAAAATTTCTTAAAATTTGATAAAATCATGTTTTTGTAAAATACAACATTTAAGCATGAAACACTATTTTTTCTTACCCCTTGATTAGTAATAATATATGATGAATGATTAAAAATTATTTAATATTTAATATATAAATACAATAAAAAACACTCATAAATAGTGACTAATTTAATTTATTAGTATAAAAAATAATTGTTCACGGAAAAAAATATTTTACTTAGAAAATTTCATTTAATTTAAAAAGATTTTTATTTTTAATTTTAATTCATTAATAACAAAAAACAAATATTTTATAAATTTGTACAAAATATAATTTTCTTAAATTTCTTATTCCCAATCATTCAATATAATTTAATTCCTTTTTAAAAACATTATATTATATTACATATTTTTATAATTGAGATGGTCTGTATCACAAGCTATAAAAGAAGCAACATATAAATAAAAATAATAATAAGGTAAATTATTAGCTATTACATTTCCCCCCTTAAATAATATCATCCAACAAAACTGTATTGTTTCCCATCCTGAGTAGATTTGGTTAATTCTTCCTCATAATATCTTCAGGTTCCCCTTTTATCTCTTCTAATATATAATTTCATCACAGTAAATTTTCAATCTGATTAGTCCAATTCCTAAATTATTGTTATCTAGTGTTTACAATATCTATTGTATAATTTCTATATGGTATATCATGTTCTATATATATTTATTTATTGGTTAGAAAATTCATTAGATATAACACACACATCCATAAAAGTGAGATACATCACCCATAATTTACATTACAGACGCTCTGTGGCATTGTCAATCCATAACCAACAACTAAAATTTGTTTTAGTATTTTAATGTTTTACGTATGATGGGCTCAGTTTCCCATTATTTCTAAAAATTGAAACCCCCTTCCATTGAGATACCATTAATAAAACATTATATACCATTTTGAAATACATATCATTCATTCAATTATCATAATAACTCTTTTTCCTACATTGAACTCATTTAATTTGAGACATTTTAGCATTTTCCTTTACCGTTGTCTCCTCAACAGAGTCAAAAACCACAATATATCATTTTCAAATTTCATACCAATAATTTATAGAACGACATATTTTTCTATATATTTCATCAAATGATTCCATTTTAATAATTTAATGGAAAATATTTTTATTGAAAATTTTCACCAAAGGTAAATCAATATCCCACATAATATGAATGTCATGTGAGAATGAGAACAAAATCTCTTGGAAATAATGAATTATTCTTTTGGAATATACAATAAATTGAATGTGATAGAAAATACTCAAATATTTATCAATAGGTATTTTGTTTTAGATTATTTTCTATAATTTTATTATAAATTAGGGATCATAATCAAACACAATTGATGTAGTTTAAATGTTAATTATTAGAACATAATTAATATAGATCCTTTGAGTATTTCATGAGTAATTTCTGCTCTTATAATGAGGAAATGTGTTGATTTTTTAATTAAAAAAACTATATTTCATTATTGTTTATTGAAATCATGGGTAATCATGTGAAAATGTAAATATTATTTTTATCCCATTTCCACATAAGAATATGTAGTTGTTAAATGAAACCTCTTGAATATTTTCTTTAATTCTTAGTTTGTTAAAAATATAATCATTTTGAACCATAATCATAAATTATCTACTTCATATTTAACATTAAAAAAAATTACCAAAAAATATCTACACAAACATGGTTCTACTAAGGTGTTTGGAATAATTTGAACTACGAGAATCATCAAATAAATAACTTATTATCTCAGCTATAGATGGGACACAAAACAAATTTCCTAAATTGAGAAAAACATATTAACATTCGATTTCTTCAAATTTTTATATCTTTCATAGAATATATTTTATATTGACTATTCTTATCACAAGGTTTGTTCATTTTTTATTTTTAGTAAATTTGATTTTACAATCATTTGAATAATAAATGATTTCCCCCTAAATAATTACCAAATCCATAATTACTAAATAGATGAACATAAGATCTCTATAAATCGATATATAGGTGAGAACTCAGTGATATTTCCTATCCAATGATTTAAGTAATTTTTTTCTTCTATGTATTTTATATTACTAAGGAATCTAAATCATTTATTATTATAATCCATCAACAATTCCTTATATGGATATATTTTTTTGTGAAGTTTTGCGTAAGGATCATATAGTTTGTGTATATCTAATTTTATTCTATATAGTGATAACCTTATATATATTCAATGGAATGATTGTGGATTAAAAATGAATTTCATGTGTCAGATAGTTTTTTATCATTAATCATTATCGTTTTTGATGCATAGAAAATATATTTTCCATTGACCATAATAAAATGACCTTTTCTTTTACACGAATCATCACTATATTTGTAAAAATACCTAATTTATTGATCATAATGTTATAATAGGATAATTTACTAATATCCACATTAATTATTCAAATCATTCATCAAATTTAATATTCCATTAGAACATTTTCCCTTTACATGTAAGCATGGATTAATGTTTAACAAATTAGGGATAATATTGATCATTTTTTCAATAGTAACGTGATAATAATAATAATATATAACATTTTTATGTTTTACAATGTAAAAAATTCATTGATTAATTTATTCATTGAGATATCAACATATATTCCACCATTGGGGGAAATATTTCTAGGAAATTATTCTTTCTAATGCTAGAGTCCACACTTCATAAATTTCCAATATTACAATTTTTTTATATGAGTCGGAAGAATAACATACTAGGTAATATCTTATTCAACATATCCTTTCTAATCTAACATGATATCGTAAATAAATATCAATGAAAAAATTTCAATATATTCCATGTATAATCTATTCACAATATACATAGTAAAATGATTAATTAGTTAATCCAAATGGGATTACTAAAAAATCATAATTTCCATACCTCTTATAGAATATTGTCTCCAAAATATCGATCTTATATATATTTAACAGATGATATATTTAATTACATTCAATCCCTGAAAAATATTGATATCTATGATTCTGATCTAATAATTCATCAATGAATATTATATGAATCATTTTTAAACATAATATCATTATTTTAATTAAAATCCATTCCAAAATATATTTATTAAGCATACATCTTAACAAAAATAACTGGGGGTATCCATTGTAAAACATTATGATATAGTAATCCATTATTATATAATTACACTATATGTTTATTTATATCATAAATCTCGTATTTTCTATATACAGTTAGTGTTTATATAATCCATGAATCATTTATTAAAAAAATGTAAAGTTCAACGTCCTGATATGATGGATGCCTATGTAATTCACTGGGAAACAAATCAATATATGAGTGTACACTAGATGCATCTAGTTTTTAATATTATTTTTTCTAATAATAGGATTTATATACTATTCTTTCCTAATAATCTCATTCAGTTGAGCTACTCTATGTGTTTTTAGAAATTATTCATGTGATACATCTTCACATATAATGATATTTAATCCCATATATTCATCACAAACCTGATATTCCTTCTCAATGTATTTTTATTATTCATACATAGAAGTAAAATAAATACCCATTAAAATATCAAAATCAACCATATGTTTGACATTAATGTTTTTAAATTTTTCCTAGTTAGGGGCCATTATAGGAAATAAATAACATATAATTTTTTTTAAATATTTTCACATAGATATTTTTCTAAAAACTCACCTATTGTTATAGTGCACACATAACCATCTCCCCCAAACCACTTATATGGAATGTCCACTTATATATGGGAGGAATTAGTTTTAATATTGACACATTTCTCAATAGTTGAATCTCTAGAAAACACATATTATTTATTTTATGATTTAATTCCTTGAAAAAATAACCCTTATATATATACATGTAGAAAATCACATACCATTAATTATATTATCAGATATTTCATCCACAAAAATTCAATTGATGGGAAATTATTTTTTCCCCTATTATTATTTAATTATTTATAATTATTATTATTTTAATTGAATACAAGATTCTATTAATTTCATTGGAATATAAAGGATATAAATAAAATTATCAACTTCTATGCCACATAACATTATTTCATCTTTTGATGAATTTGTTTCAGAATCCAATTCACTTTACTGACTTTCCAAAAGTAATTCAATGAAGTGTATAATCCTTTTCTCCATATAAAACATAAACCCATTTCATAGATGGATATAATTGTAATGTTTTTCATATTCTTAAACACATTATTCCAAAAAATTTTAATAATTCTTATGAGATTTTTCTTCATTTTTTTCAAATTTGGTAAATTTTTTATGAATTAATTTAAATATTTTGAACTATATATATTTAATTAATTTTTTCTCCTTGGTATTTTAAATAATAGTTCATCAATTAATAGAATATCCTCTATGATAATACAATTATAGCACAACATTTTCTTTTTCATTTAATCACATTGAGAGAATTATCTTTTTAGTGAATTAGATCCATTTATTAACTACAAAATAACGAGTAATTAAATTAAAATATGGAGGCTAATATCACACTAAATTATTCACTATATGTGTATAATTTCATGGAATATCATGTTTATATATATGTGAAAAATAATTACACTTTAACTTGGTTATACTTTCTTATATGACCAGGATCTTCTTAGCTCTAATGCTGAATGTATTGGAATTCTAAAAATAGAATTAACTATTTTGAAAATGATTTTTGATTCTATATCTTTTGTTATGATCCATCACAAAATAATTCTAAACAATGAGTTCTGTAATATCACAATCAGAAATTAATTTTGAGTCCTAAAATAAAAATACAAGGAAAATTGTATCAAATATTATAAGGGATTATCATAATTCCCATGTAATTAAGGCTTATTTAAAATCTTTTACATAATGTTTTTACTAAATTTGTACTGATAGAAACTATAACTACCCATACATTAGTAAACCAGATCCACTGTGCAATTTCTTACATGTAATATTAACAATGAAACAAAATCCAAAAGAATCAAATTTTTTAGTCGACATTATGAATTAGATACAGACATAATTCTAATTTTTATATCAAAAATAAAATATGAATCATTAAAACAAAAAATGTTCAATATCCTTGAACCTAATAAAAAAATATTTATCTCAAAATTCAATGGAATGAAAAAATAATAATCGTGTAATTATAGATTCATTATGGGTTAAAGAGAGAGAAATCAATTCATGATAAATTTGGACTAAAAAATATGAAAAGGTATATAACTGAATAAATTTATATTAAAACAATAACATAAGAAATGTTCATTCATGGAAAATATCAATAATGTAATCCCCTGGAAAATAATAACTAAATTAATGAATAAGGATGAAAATATAATTTGGTTTCATTATTTTTAATATCATTATATCGTTACTATGAATAAAATATATACAAAATTAAATTTATACATAAATACCAAGCTAATTCTGCAAAATAATTTTGCCCAAGTGATTATATTATCCATCTTAGGGGATATATAATTTTCTTCTTCACAAATCACAATTAGAAAAATTCACATATCATATATCAAATTATAAATTTAATTCATTATAAATATTTAAAGTTCACATTTTTTAAAAATATATATTGTATTTGATAGTGCACAAGATACACCACACTAAGAATTAACAATTACTAAATATTGATTAAATGTGACTGTAATAACCTAGAAATTACAGTGGTAGGAATTTATAGTACTAGGTTTATTTTAAAATAAAAAATATTACAAATCATTACAAATTTATTTATATCTGTACATATAAAATTAAGAACTTAATTTTAGTAATGTCAAATTTTTCTTGAAATTCCATTTCTATAAAAAATTATTTTTGTCTCTTTTTTGAGAAGAAAATATAATAAATTAATATAACTTTTATAAATTTTATTTAAATATAAATTATTCTTGATATAATTATATGAAAATTACCCTATGTTTAATCATTGAAAATAATCTGAAATGTTTCATTTTTCAAATGATCTGTGAAAAACAAAATTTCTTATTGAAAATTTTATTTTATTTTAATGTTTTTAAAAATTAAAAATATATTATAAATTAGTATTAATATTTAATTTTCATTAGTTTTGATTGAAGATAATAAATTTATGTCATTTGAAATGTATTTCATTGTTGAGAATTGTATAAATGTGTTTAATTTTCAAGAAGAAAAATTCTCCAAAAAAACTATTTTTATTGACATTTATTGATTTTTGTTAAATATATGAATAAAAATTTACGTGTTTTATTTTTAAATTTTTTCCCATCATTACAAATCAGGATTTCTGGATTTACTAAATAGTTTATGTTTATTTTTTGAACATTATTTTTAATTAGAAAGGAATATTTTTACCATGATAAAGGGTAAATCATGTTATTAGGTGTAAAATTAAATGATAAGGGATATGGAATTGCCTTAAAAATATAATGTTTTTTATTTGGCGAGAAATATTTATACATATTCAATCAATGTAATTTCATATGACCATTTGTTTTACATTATAGACAATATAATATTTTATATAATTAAATGTCAAACATATCAAATTAATGTTTTTAATAAGTAAAATATTATGATTAAGATTTTATCTAAAATATATATAGTAATTTAAAAAAAAATATGAATTATGTTTATCATAAATATGGTTATTTTATTTTATTTTGTTCGTGAAGAAATAATAATTTTAATTCTCATAGAATGTTGAGGCAGCAATTATTATTTAATGGAAATATCATGTAAATGTTTTTAAAATAAATTCAACTTGAGATAATTTATCTGATAAGCTAATTTTATATATTATATTTACGAGTTACAGATGTATAAATTTTTTTGTGATTTTTTTTGTTCGCTGATGTTTTAAAAAGCCAATGTAATGATTGGTATCAATATTACCATTAATTATATTTTAAAATACATAATATATAATTAAATGTAATAAAATTACTAAAAATTTTGAATTCTTACAATTGATATGAAAAATATTTAAAATATAATCCATTGTTCATTAATTTTTTGTTTTCAGTTTTATATGAAAAATTTCATCACATTTCAAACACAATTTTATCAACTAATTCATTACCATATACCTTCCTTGATTTTAAAAAATAATAATAGATGCCTTAGTTTAGGAATAATACCAACATTAGTGGTCCTACAATATTAAGAAAATGAGGATTTCCAAAGCAGATGTACGACTTTTATAAATTTGTCTTAGTTTTTTTACACCTCCGTAAAATATTCATAAAATATAATTAAATTATTTCTTAAGTATACTACATATATATATAATATGTAATGACCCGGAATTCCAGGGGAATGTTTTTTAATACATGGGAATTTTACGAGTCTGCAGTTTCTGATGGCGCTTGATTCCGAGGCCCAGTGTGCCCGGAATCAATTTCTAAAGTGTTGTTCGGGTACATTCAGTAAACGTACATTCTGGTTCTTATAAATTTTGAATTGATTCTTGGAATTGAAATCTTAGGGCACCATTGAACTCGCAGTTTCTGTAATTACCTAGTGAGACCTTCACCACAGTTGCCTTCTAACAAGTTTGGAAGTTAGTTTTTGTTTGGTTTTCAAATAAATTGAATAAAATAATGTTTTAACTTTATTTTATTTGGTTGGTTAAAACCTACAAGGGAAGGTTGGAAGTGGGGACCACCGCACCCTAACCTCCCATGGGAGGTTATGGTGGTGGGGCCCATCGGCACATAACCTCTCGCGAGGGGTTACCACATGGGGACCACCCGAGACCCATAACCTCTCTATTAAATGATAGGGGAGGGGACCACATGACCCCTATTAATGGTGTAGGATAAAACCTCCCACATCTCCCTATTTAATGAGGGAGAGCCTCTTGACAATCCACATAATTAAATGTGAAACATCTAATGAATTTAATTATGTGGGGCCCACTCTTTTAATTCACCAATTTGAATTACGTGCCAACAGAATTTTAGACAAACCCTCCCTCTCCTATATAAAGGAAGCATGGGGGAAGGTTTTGGGATGGCTTCTTCAAGAGGAAAAACGCTGGAGAAGAGACGCAATTCCCAACCCTTGGAGAATTATTCCTCCAAAGTAGAACTGTCGCCCACGAAGAACGATGAACGACAAACGTCGTCTTCATCCTTCTTCAATCGGGGAATGGAAGGGAAGCATTGCTGCCCACAAAGAACGCTGACGACGTCATTTTGACTCATCTTTTTCCATCTCTTCTTCCTTTGAATCTGACGGAACGACAACCACCATCCGCGACTCCGTCGTTGATCTCTGATTTCGAGGTAGGTGGTTTAATTTTTGGGTTGATATTGTAACCCTTTTCTTACCTTCTCCAATGGATATAATGGAATTGATGCTGATGTTTTTGATGATCATCTTCTACTTATGTTGAGCCTTTTGTTATCCTGCTAAATACGGAGGGTTTGGGCCGACCTCACACGGCCTGACACCCTCCGTTGAATTTTCATTGTGATGTTCTTCGAAGCGGCAACAAGGCATGGAAAAGAGGCAATGACGACAAAGACGGAAAAAAAGGCTACACTTCCCGCATCCTCCTCAAACCACATCGCCTCCGAGGTGCCTCGGCGCGCTTCCCGCACCCCAAAGAACTTGTATCACCCCAACACACTACCCTGGCCCGCTTCCCGCGTGCCTCGCACGCTGGCTGGCTCTACCTGAGCCCTGTCAACGTGCTGCCCGGCTCCCCCATGCCCCGTCGGCGCGCTGTCCAGTGCCAATGCACCCCAAAAGCGCACTACCTTGGGCCACCGCGCCCCACCGACGTGCTACCCGGTACCCCCGCGCTCTGCCAGCGCGCTTCCCGGTGCCCCCGCACCATGCCTACTCGGTGCCCCCGCGCCCTGACGGCGGCCTGACCGGCCCCTACTGGCGGCCTGCCCAGCAACCTGTCACCCTACCCAGTGCACCCACGGCCTGTCGGTGACCCACCAGCCAACCCGCGCCCTACGCGGCCTGCATGCTGGCCTTCCGACCACCATCCTCTTGAGCGGACCCGCAACGCCCCCGTGGTGTCACTGGCCGAACAGAACTGGTCCTCCCGACCGAGTTATTGAGAAACCTATGTGGCGACTGCCTTGCCGAACGACCCTCGTGGTCTAGTGGGCCAGGACCATCGGACCGCGTCAAAACATAGCAGGCTGAACCACCTAATAGGCCAGGTCAGACCTAACGAGTCTGACTCAGTCGACCCAGATCGGGTCGGACCGGACCCAGGCATATTACTGACCCTTTACCTTCCTGGGCCATATATTTTGTATCGGACGTCCATTTGATGAACGGTCAGCAGCGCCAGTAATCTTAGTGAATATCCATCCCTTTGAGTATACCCCACGAGAGTTTGGGGTATAGTTGAGTCATGGTCTGGGTGGTTCATATTAGAATCCAACCATGCCCCCAGGACTAAAATTCTAATAACTCACAGATCAGGCGTCCGTTTGACGCGACATCTGTTGCGTTGAGACCCCAATAACGTGGAAGTCCTCTGATAAACTTCTTCGTGTGACTTCGCGACACTTGGAGTATAGAATAGTTGCTCATGGAGCGGATCCATCAAGTGATGAGCAAGAATAGTGCGGAGAACTAGTAGCAAAAGACATAATAACTACTTGACCGATTCGAATCGGAGTAATTCGGCTAGACCAGTGGGGAGCACCTGGTATTTGGAGGCAGAACCATGGAGGACGTAGCGCCTGGCAGTTGTTAGTTGACCTGTGATACTCGACAAGATAAGTTCCTCTATAGGCTATTAGGGGGAGCACCCAGTATTTGGCGGCATACCCACAGCGGACGGAGCACCTAGTAGTTGGCAGCAGACCCGCTGTAATCGACATGAGAAGTACCATAGCATACCAAGGATAGTGAGAAGCACCTCGGTGTCTCTACTAGCCCACTATACATGATAGAGGCGGAGTTCTCCAACAGCCGTGGTTTCGATAATGAAAATCCTGGTTTGAGCTGAGTCAATGACCTTTGGGTTTTCATCATGATTGAGATGAGTTACATGATAACATAAGTATATATATGGGAATATACCTATGTAATGGTTATCCATTGATTTTATACTTTTTTGTTTATCCTTGTTAAATTTTTTTGAGACCTTGACAGTCTCGGGGTCCCTACTGAGTATCATTATACTCACTGCTACATGGGCTATGCCCGCACCACGTTGTGTTGGATGCAGATGATTGACAGCATTGAATGAGGCCGAGGGCACCATGACTTTATGGTACCTTGAGGAGGACCTTACGATGTATCGGTACATGGTTGAGTCTGATGGATGTGGAGTGATGTGGAGGCCATCTATACCTACCCTTCATGTAGGAACCCCGGAGGACGACCTAAGAGCTACTTTCATTGTTCAGCTGTTATTCCCTTTTTCAATTGTACCTGCTTTCAGTTGTATTAGTACTTTATAGTTGGGCATGTATTCTGGACCCGCCTTTACTTTCAGTACACTTGTTATAAAGATTTTACTTAGTGTTTTCTTCCGCTTGTACTCTGGTTGTGTTTTTTCACATTTTATAAAGGCATTTCCTTCCCATTTTTAGGGAATTACACATTTGGTGCTAGTTTCCAGCCCCTGGCCTATAGAAGGCGGACATGTGGTTGTCACGATACAGAACCCGGGGGAACTGTCCGTGAATAATTGGTATTAGAGGATTCCGTTCTACCGCAGAACCTAGGAATCCAATATTTTCTTTTCTGTGAAGCAATAGTGTTAAGGGTATAGAGTGTGGTTTTCAGTTTAGGGAGTCCAATGTTGGTGTGGTGGCCGACATATCTATACACCCAGACCATGACTACTGATTTCCAACATAGTACCTAAAAACACTAATTGCGTGTGTGTTTCAAATGTTTTTTCTTTATGTCAACTCAAACCAGGTCAGCTCACTAGGTATAGTATTTTGACAGTGTCACAACTGTTTCTTTCAGGATTCCTCCCCGAATACGACCAGCTAGAGCCCCGAGAGTTGTATATACTGACATCCCAACGAGCGACAAGGCCTAAGTACATGTCCCTCTTCCATTTGAGGCACCAGTGGAACTACTTCTCATTGGTCCACCGATGCCACCATCCCCAGCAGCAAGGAGTGCACTCCTCATGAGCGCGTTGTATGAGTTCCAGCGCCAGAGGCCACCCAGGTTCCAGGGAGAGACAAACCCACAGGTGGTTTAGGATTTGCTGGATGCTGTGGCGAGAGTCTTCAGGCTAGTAGGGACACCAGCAGACTTCATGGTGATCCTTACTGCCAACCTCCTTCAAGCAGCAGCAGGAAGATGGTGGATCATGATGATCCAGGTCCACGATGAGGCGACACTTCTAAGGGAAGAGTTCGAGAACCTGTTCTGGGTGGATTTTGTTGTAGCCACCCTTCGTTCATTGGAGATACAAGAGCTAAAACATCTATAGTAGGGTAGCATGACGGTGGGACATTACTCAGCGAGGTTAACCAACCTCCCACGCTACTCCACTAATACGGTACGGGGTCCCATTCTTCAGGGCCCAGAACTTCGAGCAGGGGATCAGGCGAGAGATCAGAGCTATGGTGATCTACCTCAGCATTCCGACACCAGCAAGAGTGTTGAAGCTATCCCTCCTTGTGGAGAGTTTCCTTGCTGAGCAGTCACCAGTAGCGAGACCCACTACTAGTCGACATGCATCGGATTCTTCTATAGTTGGATGTAGATTGATGACGTAGAGGTATAAGAAGGCCAGACCCATAGGTGGTCGACTACATGGCTCTAGATCAGTTGTGTGGGGCACCCAGAGTGGAGAGAGAGCTAGACATACCAGGAGCAGACAATGTTACTCATGCAGCGGACGTGGTCACATGCCTCATGAGTGTCTGACCTGCCGTTCTGATGATCATCAGTCTATTGAGGGACCCCCAGGAAGAGGAAGTGGTTCAATCGAGGCAGTCCATAGGGAGCAGGAAAACATGGAAGTGGAGCTGGTTCAGCAGCTAGCGGTAGTCGACGATACGAGGTTCTACCATCACTACCACCAGGAGGTCCACCCCGGTGACAAGGAGTGGGTGGATAAGGCAGAGCTCAGCTTTAGGTAGCTTAGGCCTATAACCATGGAACTCCTGAGATGATACTAGGTACGATCTCTATCTACTACACCTTAGCTAAAATTCTTATAGAAATAGGTTCCAATCACTCTTTCATAGCCACTACCCTCATTCAGAGCTCGGAGATTCCGACGGAGCCGTTGGCTCGATCCTTAAAGCTAGAGACAAGTACGGGAGTAGGCTCGACAATTGCGCACTAGTTCTGGTAGTGTGTGCTTACTATATAGGGTGATAGCTTCGGCTGGGATCACCTTTTAGAGGCGTCGGGTCCTTATTAAGCCATCTGGGGTATGGACTGGTTATATACATTCCATGCTCATATTTACTGTATTAGTCACAAAGTGTGGTGTGTCCTCACGGATGGGAACCAGTTGACATGCCCCGACGAGAAGGGAACCATTATAGTGTAGGAAGGACTTACTCAGAGTAGGGTGCCACTAATCACTCACTAGTTGGCTTGACTTACCCTTGGAATAGTTGATGTGCAGAGTCCGACTTATCCAATAGTGGTGGACTAGTACGCGGATGTTTTACTTGCTGAAGTCACAGGACTACCTCCTCGTAGAGAGGTGGAATTCTATATTGACATGTACCCCGAGACGGCACTGATATCTACTCCAGCATATCAGATTTCTCCTGCTGAGCTTCACAAGCTTAGGGTATAGCTAGAGGACTTGATGTGGAAGGGATTCATCCTGCCCAGTGTTTCTCCCTTTGCAGCCCCGATTCTTTTCGCGAAGAAGGTCGATGGGAGCTTGAGGCTCTGTGTCGACTACCATCGCCTGAGATAGGTGATTTTGAAGAACAAGTACCCACTCTTGTGGATATATTACCTCTTAGATCAGCTCAAGGGAGCATGGTGGTTCTCAAAGATAGACCTCAGATTAGGTTATCACCATCTCAGAGTTTAAGATGAGAATTTCCAGAAGACGACCTTTAGGTGTCGGTATGTACACTATGAGTTATTTGTTATGCCCTTCAGAATAACCAACACTTCAGCGGTATTCATGTGTCTCATGAACACGATATTATAGCCTTACTTCATTCACTTTTTCGTAGTCTTCATCGATGACATACCGATCTACTTGACTACTGAGGAGGAGCATGCCAACCAATTGTAAGTAGTACTGGACACACTCCGAGAGCACCAGCTTTATGGTAAGCTCTCAAAGTGCCAGTTTTGGATTCGAGAGGTTCACTTTATGGTACATAACATCTCAAAGGATAGTGATGCAGAGGATCCAGCAATGATCGAGGCGGTACTTGTGTGGGAGCCAGCCATGAGTGTGACAGAGGAATTGAGTTTCCTGGGATTGGGTGGCCAGTACTGGAGATTCGATCCATACTTCAACAGAGATGCAAAACCACTTTCATCCTTGACGAAGAAGGGGAAACCCTTAGTGTGGTCATAGAGATGTTCTCAGAGCTTTCAGGAGCTGAGGTAGAGGCATATTAGTTCCCCCATCTTGAGGCTTCTAGAAGAAGGCATTGGGTATGTTGTCTACTGTGATGCATCAGGGACCATACTCGGGTGTGTCCTGATGTAGGAGCGAGTAGTGATCGCGTGTGGTTCTCGGCAGCTGAGACAACACAAGCAGAACTACGGTATCCATGACCTGGGGTTAGCAGTAGTGGTCTTCATCTTTAGGATGTGGTGGAACTATTTTATGGGAGAACATTTGACCATGTACTCTGATCAGAAGAGTCTTAGGTATATCTTCTATCAGAAGGACCTGAACCTGAGATAACGATGATGACTTGAGTTCCTCTAGGAATATGTCTTCAAGATAGTATATACTCCTGGAAAGGGGAACGTTTTTCCAGATGCACTCAGTAGGAGGACTGGAATTCAGCTACTAGGAGAGGTGATAGAGATGTTGGTTGCTTTATAGGTATCCTTTGTGTATAGAGATGGAGCTTCCTATCTATAGTCTCTTACAGTCACTCCTCCACTTCTTCAGCGAGTCAGGGAGGCACAACATAGGGATGCTAACTGCGAGAAATGACAAGCTTAGATATCTACAAGGAAGGAACATGATGGATTTTCAGAAGGTGGGGAGCACTTCATCCACTATAGAGGATGTACCATGGTTCTGATTTCACTTTAGGAGGATATGTTGAGAGAGTTCCACACTTCCCCACTAGCAGTACATCCAAGAGTGGAAAATGTGTTCCAGGTATGAAGAAGGTGGTAGTAGAGTTTGTCTCACGATGCCTCACTTGTTAGAAAGTGATAGCAGAGCACCAGGTACCCACATGCTTGGTTTAACCCTTAGTGGTCCCAGAGTGGAGTGTGATGGGATATTCATGGACTTCGTGACATGTCTTCCATGTACATCGAGGAGTCGCGATTCAATTTGGGTGATCATTGATCGACTCACCATGTCAGTCCACTTTCTACCGATCAGGTAACAGGGTTCAGTAGAGTGATTGGGAGGCCTCTATGTGCAGGAGATAGTGCATTTGAATGGAATACCTTCTTATTTTGTCTCCAACCAAGACACACAGTATACTTCCTAGCTATGGAAGGGGTTGTAGGAAGGTTTCAGGACACGGCTTCGCTTGAGCACCACCTTCCATCCTCAGACTGATGGTGAGACCAAGAGGACCATACAGACCCTAAAGGACATGCTTTGTGCTTGTTTCCTCGACTTCGGTCGCAGCTGGGTGGACCGCATGCCTTTGGTGGAGTGTGCCTACAACAACAGTTGTCACTCCGCCATCGTTATGGAACCATTTGAGGTGTTGTGCGGGCGACCTTGCAGATCGCCACTATGCTGGACAGACCCAGGGGAGTCAGCACTAGTGAGACCAGAGATGGTATGGGCTACCACAGAGAAGGTATAGATCATCCAGGAGCAGACGAAGACTACATAGAGTAGATAGAAGTCATATGATGACAGGATATGGAGACCTCATGAGTTTGAGGATGGTGACCACGTTTTTCTACAGTTCTCACCTCAATGAGGTGTAAGGAGATTTGGATGAGGTGTAAAGCTATCTCCGAGGTTCATTGGACATTTATAGGTCCTGAGTAGGGTAGGAGAGGTGGCTTACCTCCTGGCTCTTCCAACTCAGTTACATCTGGTGCATGACGCCTAACACATATCTCAGCTGAGGGGATACATGCATGACCCATCCCACACCATCGACCACGGGGAGCTGGACATCGATGACATGTAGACATTCATGGAGGTTCCAGTGGAGATTGAGGATTGAAAGGAGTGGGTCCTACGTGGATGATCGATACCTCTGTTGCGTGTATGTTGGAAGCACCAGAACCTCTAGGAGAGCACATGGGAGCGAGAAGCTCAGATACGTTCTTAGTACAGTCTTATGTTCCCTTATATCAAGTTGTAGCATACGGGGATGTAAATCCCTGAGGTGGGGAGAATGTAATGACCTAGAAATCCTATGGATTTTTTTAATACATGTGAATTTTACGAGTCCGCAGTTTTAGAAGGAGCTTGATTCTGAGGCCCGGTGTGCCCGAAATCAATTTCGGAAATTTTTTTAGGTACATTTAGTAAACGTACTTTCGAGTTTTTATAACTTATGAACTGTTTCATGGAATTGAAATTAGAGGGAACCGTTGAACTCGCAGAATCGGTAATTTCATAGTGAGACCTTCACCGCAGTTGCGTTCTGACGAGTTTGGAAGTTTGTTTGGGGGGGGGGTTAATTAAATTCAATAAATTAACATTTTAAATTTATTTTATTTGGGTGGTTAAAACCACCAAGGGCAGGTTAGAAGTTGGGGCCACCACACCTTAACCTCTCATGGGAGGTCATGGTTGTGGAGACCACCCGGACATAACCTCGGATGAGAGGTTACGACGTCAGGACCATCTGAGACCCATAACATCTCTATTAAATGATATGGGGGGGGGGACCACCCGACCCATATAAATAGTGGAGGTTAAAACCTCCCACATCTCCCTATTTAATGAGGTATATCCTATTGCCAATCCTACTAATTAAATGTGACACCTATCACAAATTTATTTAGGTGGGGCCTACTATTTTAATTCACCATTTGAATTACGTGCCAACGTAATTTTAGAAAAACCCTCCCTCTCATATATAATGTAAGCATGTGGGAAGGTTTTGGGATGGCTTCTTCATGCTGCGAAACGTTGGAAAAGATATGCGATGCCCAACACTTGGAGAATTATTCCTCCAACGAAGAACCATTTCCCAAGGATAATGAAGAAAGAAGAACACCATCTTCATCCTTATTCAACCGGGGAAAGAAAGGTAAGCACATCCACCCATGAAGAGAATCCATGACGTCATCTCGACTTGTCATCTTCGAGCAATTCTTCCCCCGACTTTGATGGAAGAACGACCACCTACTGTGACTCCGTCATCGATCACTGAATTCGAGGTAGGGGGTTTAATTTTCGGGTTGATATTTTACCCCTTTTCATACCATCTCCAAATTATATAAAGGGGCTGATGTGGAATTTTTTGATGATCATCTACTACTTATGTTTAGGACTTGGTTATCCTCCTAAATGTGGAGTGTTCGGGCTGACCTCACTTTTTCCAACACCCTCCGTCGAATTGTCATTGTGATCTATTTCGAAGAGGCAATAGGTCATGGAAAAGATGTGACGATGACACAGACAGTGAACATGGGTCATTCTACCCATGACCTCCTCGAACCATGCCACCCCCGAGGCCCCCCCGGTGCGCTTCTCGTTCCCCACCGTGCAGCCCCAGCGCGCTGCCAGCGCACCCCGCCGGCATGCTTCCCGGCACTGTCGCACCCCTCCGGCCCCCAACCCCCCCCCCCCCCCCCACGCTCCGCCGACACCCTTCCCAACGACCCTGGGCTCCGCCGGCTCGTAGCCCGATGCCACCGTGCCCCGCTGGCCCACTTCCTGGTGTCCTCGCGCCCCGTCAACGGCATTCTCGGTGCCTCCTCTCCCTCCCAGCATCCTGCCTGGCACCCGGTGCCTTGACCGGTGCACCCGCGGCCTGATGATGACCAGCCGGCCTGCCCGCGCCCCACAGAGCCTACCTGCTACCATTCCGGCCAACGGCCTCCCAAGTCGACCCGAGGATCCCCACGCAGTGTCGCGGGCCGAATCGTCCTGGTCTCCTGGGCAGAGTTACCGAGCCGCCGACATGGCAACTACCAGGCCGAACCACCCTCGCGGTCCGTTTTGCCGGGCCCAATAGACTAGGTCAAAATATAGCGAGCTGACCCGCCCAATGGGCCGGGTCAGACCTAGTGAGTTTGAACTGGTTGACACAGATCGGGTTGGCCCAGACTCGGTTGGGCTGAGTCGGTCCGATCGGTTCAGACAAGACCCTGACCCATTACTAACCCATTACCTTCTTGGGCCATAGCTTTGGCACTAGACATCCATTTGACGCACCGTCAGCGTCGCTAATAATCCTAGAGAATAGTTGTCCCATTGATTATACCCTAAGAGATTTCAAGGTATAGTTGATTCATAGTCAGGTTGGTTCGTACAAGAATGCAACTGGGTCCCCAAGACTAAAATGCTAATAACTCACAGACCGGGCATCTGATTGAGGCGCCGTCTTTTGCATTGATACCCCTAAGATGTGGTGGTCCCCTATGATAATTCTTCTTGAGAAATCATGACACTTGGAGTATCGACCAGTAGTTCGTGGAGTGGATCCTTCCGGTGATGACCAGACAGAGTAAAGAGACCTAGTAGCTGTAGACCTGATGACTGTTTGATGGATTCAACTCGGAGTTATTCGACTAGCCTAGTGGGGAGCGCCCGATATTTGGCGGTAGACCCATGGAAGATAGAGTTCCTAGTAGTTGGCATCATTCCCACGGTACTAGATAGGAGGAGTAATTCTGTAGGCTATTAGGGGGAGCACCCGATATTAGGCAGCAGACCCACAACGGACGGAGTGCCTGGTAGTTGGTAGCAGACCTGCGGTGCTCGACAGGAGGAGTACCTCAGCAGTCCAAGGTTAGTGAGAAGTGCCTTTGTGTCACGACAGGCCCACTGTACTCGACAGAGGTGTATTTCTCCAAAATTTGTGGTTTCGATAATGAAAATCTAGGTTTGTGCTAAGTCAATGACCTTTATGTTTTCCTCATGATTGAGATGGGTTCATTGATTACTTTGGCATATGTATGGGAATAACGAAGTAATGGTTATCTGTTGATTTCATAATCTGTGGTTTATCCTTGTTGAATTTTTGTGAGACCTTGAGGGTCTCAGGGTTCCTAGTGATTATCATTATACTCACCCCTACACTGGCTATTCCTACACCTCTTTGTGTTGGATGTAGACGACATACAACGTTGACAGAGGCCGAGAGCACCAGAACTGGATGGTATCCAGAGGAGGACCTTACGGTGTATCGGTACATGGTGGATTCCGATGGACGTTGAGTGCTGTGGAGGCCATTTGTACCTACCCTTCATGTAGGAACCCCAGAGGATGATCCATGAGCTACTTTCACCTTTCAAATGTTTGTCCCTTTTTTAGTTGTACTTCTTTTCAGTTGTATTTGTACATTACAGTTGGGCTTCTATTCTGGCCCCCCTTTTCTTTTAGTACACTCGTTATATAGCTTTTACGTAGTGTTTTATTCTTCTTGTACTCTGGTTATGTGTGTTTATGTTTTATAAATGCAATGGATTCCAACTATTAGCAAATTACGCCTTTGGTGCTAGTCGCCAGCCCCTGGCCTATAAAAGGAGGGATTTGGGTAGTCATGATACGGAACCCGGGGGAACGTGTCGTGACATAATATTTATATTGTTTCAGGACATATATCTATTTCCTCTTCCATAAAATGGGGAAAAATTCACTATTCATGAGTATGGAGGACTACCGACACATGAATGGATGCAATTCGTCTTACGATGCTATCCTTAAATACTGTTATAATGATGTATGTAATATATATATATATGTGTGTGTGTGTGTGTGCGTGCGTGATATTAATAATATATATATAATTCATAAAAATTAGTCTATTGTTTACATTATCATCTTTCAAGGCACTCCAAATGATAATGTCGTTCGGCCATACAAGCAGACTATCATAACCACAAAGCGGGGTGATACGTTTTCATCACCAAAACACTTGTAATGATATATATATATATATAAATTTAAATAATCAATATTATATTTGTGATATAATTTTTTTCATGAAAGGAAAAAACTAAATTTACCTTTATTTCCATAAATATCACTGGAAAAAGAAAATGTTACACATTCGTACATACATCCTACTGTCTCCAGGATTATGACACAGTTCATTTTTCATATTCGAATTTAATTGATAGATATAAAAGTATAATTTAAATTTAAAAATGATAATTATTTCATGATTAATATTTTGTATATTATGGATTATTAACAGAATTGAAAAAAGAAAGCATAGAAAATATATTTTGTGATTAGGAACCGAATATATCTAATCATTGTATCTGATCTTACATAATTGAGTAATTGTTAAAAAATTATAATAAGTGATATAAAAATAATAATAATGATGATTATGGTTATAAATAAATTATAAATTACCCTATATTTTAATTTTTTATGTTTATGGACATATGTGACATGTTAGACTGTAAGGAAAATACTTTTATTGAAAATTATTGTTTTAAAACAACCTCTTTCAACTTTTTTCACAAAATACAAAAGGAATGTTTTGTTAATTTTATATAATTTTTGTATTTTACCATATTAATGATTTCATAATGTTTGAATATTTCATTATAATATTAAATTTTTATATTCAATGTTAATTCTTTCATTCACAATTTTGCTTCTTTTTTATAAAAATATATTTTTTCAATATCAAAATTCGTTCTTCATAAAAAATGTTTTAATGATACTTCCATCAAAGAAAACCTCCACCTCTATTTTATTTATAATATTTTAATTGAAATTGAGTTTTAAAATATTGGGTATTTGGATCCCATAAAACGTATTACATATGTTTTTTATATAATTTTGTAGAGGTTTCTTCATGAATAGTGGATTCAAAAGTTGTTTTGTTTCTGGTTTGGAACATGATAATTATACGTGAAATTGTTGATCCTAATAAATACTATAATATGGGTTTATCTCCATTATAGATCATTTTTAAGATAATATATGTTATTTGAAGTTGATATCACAATTAAATTGATTGGAAAACTAGTGAGGCATATATAGCTTATACAGAGTTTGAGCCTCATTATAGATCTCAAATGCATTGGGTAATGATAATATTTTCTAGATAATTATATTGCATGGTAGGAAAATTATTATTATAATTGAATGGTTTTTGATAGTTATTGATGAATTTGGTGCATAATGTTACCATAAAAGGGTACTTTTTATTTCATTTTACTAATATTAAATTTTTTATATAAGAAAAAAGTGTTTGATGATTTTTATGTGGAAATGCTTTATACGCTCAATGAATATTAAATAGGATTTCATGTATTCACTCAACTAATGGTTTTCTTATTTTAGATCCCTTACATGAAATTTGTTTCATATACCATGTTTTAATGGTGATTAGATACATGGTTTGGTCATTAAAAACATAAAACAAAAAATGAAATCAAAATTATTTTTAAAAATTTTGTTTTTTAAAGGATACATTCACTAATTAGACACTCAAATTTCGTGGTTCTACTATGTAATATTTTCTCAAAATATCTGGAACTATAAAAAATAAAATATTTTTGGGAAAATAAAATAATTCCTAGTTTTAAAATAATGATAATGTTTTTAAGAATGGGTCCTTACTGCTGATATGAAATCAAGGTTCAGATAAAATTTGAGGTTAAGATAATGATTATAGTATTCCCAAAAACGATGTTACCTTATATTTAATTTTAATATAAATATATAAATTTGTGATTATCATTATTCTTCATCAAAACTATGTTAATTAATAATGGTTTTTCCTATAGGAAACATAGAATATGTAATGCGTAAACATTGAGGGGAAAATATACTTCCACATTAGCAACCCAATATGGTTGGAGTCCGAATTGGAAAATTTATAACAATAATGGATTTGTTTATTCAAGATTAAAATGGTTGTAGAATCTATTATACAGATGAAATTGATTAAACATGGAAAAATTACTCCTTACTAGATCATTTTTTGAGGTGTCAACCCCTATAATTAAATGGATTATCTAATCCAATTGTATATAATTGATAGACTGTCACACACATGATTTTTTATGAGGTAATATTCAGTTAATTTAATCTCCATGATAATTCCCATTGGGTTTCCATTTAGTTAATGTAGTAAAATGTGTAGACATGATTAAATAGTTAGCAGCACATGGTTTCCAAATAGTTTTGCAAACTGAACTCCCTTTCATAGGTAATCATCTGGTCAAGTGATGTTTCATTGACAAGGATTATTACATGCTATGTACATTTATTTCAAACCATATAGGATAATTTTTTTCCATGTCCTTCTTTGAAATTATGGGTTTAATGTATTGGAAAACCATGCAGAATAATTATGTGTTCTATAGAGGTCATTAAAATGATTATGTAAGCCCCACCCCCACCCCACCATAATATTTAACTCACCAAAATGATTATTCTACACACATGATTTCTAGACCTAGGCGCATCTCCCTCCTCCATTTTCTCAACTAGAGCCCTATTTATGTAGTTTTTTTGGGATTGTTTCCACTCGATTCTACATGTAAGTCCCTATTTCCTTCCTCTATCCATTTTTTATAGGGTTAAGTTCTTCTTTTATTAGGGTTTTACATTTCTAGATTGTAATGATTCATTTTTTTTGGTAAAATATAGATTATATGGTGTTGATAATGAGTTTTATGGTTTAAACATTCCATTATTTCAACCCTTGGTGGAGAAAATGGGGTTTAACACCATTTTATAGATGTTTCCTAACAATAGGTAGTTGATTCCATATTTTAATTGTTTTAATGATTTTAGTTTTTTATTTTGAGTATTTAAATATGTATGGTGTAATAATTGTGTTGTTTGAATTGATTTTTTAATGGTATTTGATGTGATTATCATTTGAGAAATGATTTTACAAATGAAATGGGATGTGTTTTAGGTTTGAACCCATGATTTATGACATAGTTTTACTTTATGATTTTTTAATGATGTCTAATAAATTGTCCAACAGGTGAGAATCATGTTTTTAATTATGTTTTGTGGTCTTACTAATATCCAAATTGTTTTTTAAGAGAAATGGTGGTTTCATATCTGTATTCATTTTTATTATGTGCGATGTGTTGAATATTGTGAAATGGAAAATGATAACTGTGAACAATGGGGAAATATGTGTAACTAGGTGTGAGATCTTGTTATAATATGATAGTTGGCTCAGAAGTGTATTATTGTGGATTCATATAGTTTGATTGATTAATAGGTAACTAACTAAACTATGATTATGTTTGATGACTAGTAGGCCCATGGGGTGTTCCCTCCCAATATATCGTGTATGGAAACACTACTTCTGGTGGTTGATATATAATGTTTTACCATGATATGATGTACCTATTCTCCCATTTTAGCTAGTTACTATAGGGATTAATGTGATTTAGTGCTCCCTTGTGATGTAGTTCTATGCATTAGAATACTATGGATTATGAATACATTTCACCATAAAACAACCATGTTTGAGAAATGTTATTTCCCTTAGAAATTTAGTTTGTTTGATGATGATTTCCATAAAAAAAATTTACTTAAATGTCTTACAAGATATTATACATCTATTTCAAAGGAAATGTGCATTTTATTTTTCCTTTAATGATATGGAATACAATCATTTCATTTGGTTGGCATCCTAATAGGATTCATACCACAACCAACAAACACCTTTCTGTGTTTACTGATCTTTTCTTGTTTGAATCAGGTAAATGAAATATGTTTTTATGTTTTTCATGATGACAATGGTCTTCCATTGCAAGTGTTGGTGGATTTCTCTTAAGGATGAATTTAGGGTTTTCACATGGTGTATTTTTGATAATTTTGGTTCCCATTTATTGGTATATGTTGTGTTTTTTTAAATTTTTTAAACGTTGCATTTTGATTGTGTTAGTGAATGTTTGATTGTAGTTATTTAGTTTTAGTTTAATAATTATTTTTGGTTGTTTATATATATGTAATTATGATAAATCCTTCCAATTGTGTTTTTTTGATACCCATACCACATTTCGTTGGTTGTGGGGATCAAGAATTCCCTTTGGTCCATGCCACATACGGGGTTTGTCACTGTGTCCAATGATATCCTGACTAGTTTCATTACGAAATTATATCAGAGAAGGTTATGATCATTTGAGTCACTAAATATGGGACGAGTATGGCTAGAAAGAAGCTAGTACTATACGGACAAGATGTTCTAGTACTGAGTAAGGTGCCTAACCAACACACCTCATTACAGAAGTAGTGTCCCAATGGGATGTTGGGAATTTTTTTGAATTCATTCGAATATGAGACATACATTTTATAGAATATGTATAAACATTTGGTAGAAGTGGATTCATCTGGTATCTATGTTATTTGTTTTGGGTTGGATTTGTTTGGATTTAAAGGATGTTGGAATATGATATTATTGTAGAAATATTTCAGAATTATTGTATTAGTTGTTTTATTTTGGTTATTTAATTTTCTAGAAAAATTACTAATACGATAATTATTATGAACCTATAGAGAGGGGATGAAGAGATTTATTAGACACTAATTGATTAGAGATTAGTGGAGGCCACGGTCCAGGTTGTTCTGGCCTTGGGATATGGACTAGGTCCTGGTCATGCTCTGGTTAGAGTGGCTGATCTTGGTCATATGAAACAAAAATTATTAAGAGTTACATAAGATGAATAATTCCTCATTTCTATATTGAACAAAACCTCAGGAAGGATAAGAGTTTCTTGAGAATATACCATAATTATTTGAATTTCATGACACTATTGAGAACATAATGGTCAAATGCACATTGTTCTTATAAGAAGGTCCTATTCAGAGGTTGTGGGACTTAGTAATGCATGTTGTAAATTAGAAGGAGAGAAAATGGAAAGACTTATAAGATATTTATAATGATTGGTACTATCCATAGGTCAGTCCCTATTCTAGGTCCCAAGAGATTATGGATCTCATTTAGGGGGACTTCTCCTGTATTGTGTATGCTAACTATTTTTCTATGCTAGTTTGGTACACTCCTGAAATCATTTCTAATGAGATGATAAATGCTAAGAGGATAGAAAGGGGATTGCTACAATATATTTATTCTATCCTCTTTTTGTTCTAGATACATATATATCTCAATATTTATTACAATAATTTTATAGAGGAGATTTACCCGAAGGGTAGTTCTATTTGAATTGAGGAAAGTCTAGAAAAAAAGTAAGCAATAGATCATCAGAGAAG
Source organism: Viscum album (assembly GCA_963277665.1). Lineage (NCBI taxonomy): Eukaryota > Viridiplantae > Streptophyta > Magnoliopsida > Santalales > Viscaceae > Viscum > Viscum album. Next base: position 394,491,766 of record OY728161.1, read on the forward strand.
AAGAGGAAGTGTGATGAGAGGGAGTTTAATGGAGATGTTTGTTTAGGAAATTCTTCATAGAACCCTTCATATACGGAATATGATGTAGAGTCAGTTGTGTTCCATTTGTGTAGAATGGTTGGGGACACATGGCCTGCTTGGACATCTCTTACCAGATCCTATCACAGAAGTAGAGCAAGGGGAAACCTGCATCATTTATGAATAATGAAAAACCCATATCAGTGTTGTATATGATTTGTAGATTATAGAGGGTTGATATCTATGTTAGTTCCTTATATGGCTGTGGGAACTCGATTTGGTGGTCGTGGTTGTAGAACTAGATCATATTTCACATTATAGATTGTTTAGGGAAGAGATATAGGCCAATAGTTATTCCTAGACTTAGGTAGAATCTAGGTATCTCCATGTTGTGGATCAATCACTAGAGAACCAGATGCATGGACTTTGACTGTTCGAGGTATCATTTCGATTGTATGATATATATATACTATTTTTAAGATAATATAACTTCTTTCCATTATCTCTTCATTCATTTATGATTCATTGGGATTTCAAACTATGATAAAAATGAATTAGATGGAGTTAATGACACCATTGGGTATAATAAAAAATATGGGTTTTAGGTGTCCACCTTATGCACTCAACAAGTCAATGGTCGAAATGGAATAAAATTTAATTATTTTAAATATTTAAGTTGTTTTACTTAATACAATATATTCATTTTTTGGTTCACTTTCATACACATGTTGATTGTTATATTATGAGCGTGAGATTTGGAAAACCTAATTGTAGAACCCATGTAATTTATAAGTAATCGGATCATCGATCAGGTCCTGTTGGACCCCCACTTTCAAAAATGGGAAATCATTTTTTCAATTATCATCAATCAGATTAGAGGATTATGGAGGTGGTTATGATTGTGGATTTCCTCCAATGGGAGATGTGTTTCCAATGGTTTTTTCAAAGGATTTTTTTGGACATTAACCAAAAGAGGGATGCAGAGTTCTTGATTGATTCAAATTTGGGGAAAGTACTGATATTTATTCCCTTATATCATATGGACCCAAATTAGTTTATGGAATTAAAGGTACAACAAGTGAATTTTGAAACCAAAGGATTCGTTCTCCTAAGAATCTAACATTGATCAACACCATTTCTATTTAAAAAAAAGTAATATGGGTATCTCATGTTGTGAAGAAGATATCAACATTAAGAATATGTATTCATTCCATTCGGGTTTGAAAATGACCATGAGGTTTTTATGGAACTTATGAATAGGGTGTTCCACTAGTATCATGATTCTATTAATGTTGTATTTCTGGATGACATCATGTCTTATTTAATATCAGTGTGACAATTATCATAATTTTGTAAAATTGTAGGTAAAATATTATTATCATCCCTCTATGCCTAATTTTCTGAGTGATCCTTCTAGAATAAAGAGTTAAGGTTTCTAGTCCACATGATCTCAGAACCATGAGATTCAGTAGGTCCCATGAAAACCAGTACAGTCTTGTAATGGGAAAATCTGAATAATACTCTTGAGATTTAATGAAGTCATGGCCTGGGAGGTTATTATAGTCATTTCATTCAAAATTTCTCTCATCTATCTTGGTTCATGGTAGACCATACCCATAATGGGGTGAATGTTTAAAGGATCCCAAATTTTTATACATCGTTAAGGGAGCTAAAGATGAGATTGATTTCCACTCCTATGATGATCATTATAGAATCTGGAAAGGGTATTTTGGTTTATTACATTTCCTTAGGTATAGATATTTTGTGTGTGTTTATCCAAGGTGACCATGAGGTTGTATATGTATCCCACCAACACCAAACACATTAAAAGAACTACCAAAACCATGACCATGAGTTACCAAATGTGATGCATTCCATAATTACATAAGTCGTTATCTTTTTGGTGAAATATTGATGGGTTATTGTAAATGATAATATCTTTGAATACATGTTCTCTCCAAAATATTTGAATTCAAGGCTACCCCAATGGGGTTTGTATCATTAGGGGGTGGATTTCAATATAGTTTGTGCCCCATGAAAAGGTAATGTAGTTGCTGGTTCATTGGGTAGAAATGTTTCAATATAGGTATTTAATGAATCCCATGATGAGTGTTCCTTGAGGATAATTTTTTCATAAATGAACATGGATATATTGGATAATGATAGAGGTGAATTCATTTCACGTGTTTAGATGGATACTTCCTCTATAGAGGTGATTTTGAGGGAGCATCCCAATGATGAGTTATTATCATAGTCTATGTAGTTTGTTCTTTGAATTGGGACACCCTATGAATAGTCACTATCAGTAAAGGGAGATTTATGTTTTAAGGGTTTCTATATTGTGTTGTATTCTTGGATTAAGGTGGTGATGCAAAATAGGCAACAATCATTTTTTTTATTCATTAGGGAGTCGACATGATGTATTATAATATGTGTCTTTAGTTATTTTGCTCAGGTTTGAGACACGATATATCTAATATCGTATCGAGTAGTTATACAAGTTATCATGTATAATAATAGCATCAAATTCCTTGTGTTTTGTTTCATCCACTAACCATTATTACTAAGAGGCGGGACGAGATCAACAAGGACATCATTATCATCCTACCTCATACACCACAAGGACGGGATTCTATTAAATTGGAGATTGACCATTGAACAAATTATAGCACTTAATTCTGATAAGAGATTCATTAAAGGTAGATGATTTGGGACTATTATATGTCGAAGAGTTATTAAGGCATCTTGGAGTACCGCCAATAATTATATATTGGAAGGACACAAATTTAAACTCTCATTTCTAGGAAGGCCTTCAAAATGCATTGGTGTCACAAGTAAATTTGAGCACGACATACCATACCCAATTGGATGGTATGAAAGAACACGAAAATCATATTTTGGAAGACATACTATGAAAATGTCTTGGACTATGGTTGATCATGTAATATAAATTTTGGATTGGATGCGTTTTCATTTAACAATAACTACCATTACTCAATATGGATAGATCATTTTGAGGTTCTCTATGATTATCCTTTTTAGTATCCATTATGTAGGGATGAGGTAGCCAATAACTCGTTTTTAGGACCGAACATAGTGCAATAGAAACCTGATAATGTCTTGTTTATCAGACATGTATAGTTCGTAGCTCAGTGTCTTAATAAGTCATAAGCAGATCAAAGATGTTCAGATTTAGTGTTTTCAAGTAGGTGACTAGTAGTTTCTGAATGATTCGCATTGTTTGGGTCATCACTATTTTGGAAAATAAGGGACCCTATCACCATATTATGTTAGAACTTTTGATTTCATTGAGATGGTGGGAATTATTGCACCTTTAATACATTTTACATGTCATTTGATGCAAATTCATGACATGTTTCATGTCTTCCAGTTGAATAATTATAACATATATCCATCAGAAGTGTTTAATTTGGAATATTTGAATATAGAATTTGATTATTCTATATATGAGGATCATGTTCTAATTATAGAATCTTGATAGAAAGTGCCACATGAAAATTCTATTCATATTTTATATATTCTATGGTAACATGTTAATGTTGTTCACGTGACCTGGGATTAGATGTCATGTGCTAAGAAAGAGTATCCATTTTTATTCCCAGATCCCTATTTGGGTTGAATATCAAGTGGCGTAATTTTTTCATTGTGGGGATAATTTTCACACAAGTTATTAATTTTGAGTAACTTTTCTATTTACATTTTGTCTATATTTTTATCCATGGGATTAATTTGTATTTTTGATGAAAAATGATAATATTTTGGTAATATGTAGGTCTCACAAGGGTTGGAAAACATTGTGCACATTCCCAGGTAACTATGTGTCTGAGTAATGTTTTTTCGGAAGAGGATTATCATTTGAATAGAACATGATTTGTAAATTGTGCACGACAAACTTTTGGAATACCATTCTTAGATAGTATAGAGTGCATGGTTGCAACATGGTTTGTAAAACTATGCGGGATAGCAATGCGACTTGTTATAGTCCTTAAAATGTGGATTTTACCTTTTTTCACCTTCATATTTGAGAATTAAAACATCCAATTTCATAACATCAGGGGATTTCTAACCCAATTGGGCCTTCCCTAGTCCATTTTTCACCCTTTGACCTCCATTTTATTGTATATGTTGCAGTGGTTTCTCCTCAATTCGTCATATAGGTACCTCATTTATGGATTTCTCCCTCTTTTCTAGGTCTTGTGTCATCATTATTTGGGGTTTAAATTTCCATATGGTAGAGTTTCATTATTTGGGTCAAATATCAATAATTAGTGTTTGATAGTGTTGTTTATGGTTCGACCATGCCCTTATAGAATCCCATTGTGGTGTACTGGTGGTTTAGCACTGCATTCCAGATGATTATTCACAATATGTAGGTGATTCTAGGTTTTATCAATTATAGATCATTTTAATATTCTTTCATTAGTATTTAACTATTTTCAATTAAATACTTATATAGTGTGAAATGAGTTTTCAATATAATTTGTGGTGCATATAGTTTGAAAAATTATATTATAAAGGTAATGGGTGGTCATTCATGTGTGAAACCATGTTTTATGCCATTGTTTTTCTTTTTAATATTTTATAGTGGCCTAATAACTAGTTTAAGATTGATGATTCAAGTTTTAAATATGTGTTTATATCCATGTAAATATGGAAAAGATTTTCTTTTGAGAAAAGATGGTTTCATTTGTGGATTCATATTTGTTGTGTGTGTATGTGAATTTTGTGACCTATGTAATGTTTTTAATAAAAAATGTGCACAATGGTGAATCCTAGGTATCTAGGTGGGAAGAATAGGACAAGAATTCTAGTTTATTAGGATGTTTCATTTCCTAGATTCATCTATAAGTATTGACGATAAAAACCCAATCAAAACTATGACTGTGTTTCAAGACCACAAATCATATGGGATGTTCCCTCATAGTGGCTTGTGCATGAGAGCACTATTAATTATGGTTATTCTAAAATATTTCACATATATATAAGGTACCTTGTGTCCCATTTTAGCTAGTTCCTTTATGGGTTTCCCATGATTTAGTGCTCTCATATGATGCGGTTCCATGCATCGACCTATGTTGACCTATTACTATTTTTCACCTTATAATATCTTTTTGAGAAATGTGATTTCCCATAGAGATATTATTCCAATAATGATGTTTTCATTATATTTTTAAAAAACTTATTTCACTTAAAGTCTCCCAATGTTATAAAGGTATTGTCCATATTAAATTTTCATTTAAATTTATGGCATGTACTTATTTCATTTGGGAGGGATACTGATGGGATTTTTCTGACACCCAAAATAAACATTCAATTTTATGTATACCAATATATGTTTGAAATTTTTAATGGAGATATGTTAGGAAATATTGGTTCATGATTCTAGTGGTGTTCTATAGAATTTGTGGGTGGTTGTTGCTGAAACATGGTGGTCCTCTTTTTGAATGGTTAATTTTGGACACGTCTGGATCCACTTTATTCTACATATTTTTGGGTTTTCATAATTGATGCATAAATTAGAGCTAGAATGTTTTATTCCATGTTCTTTAGTGGTTATTCAGTTTTTTTCATTCATTACTTGTTATCTTTTATGTAATATTTTAAAATTTATCTAAATTATTTTTTAATACCTAGGAAAATTTTTCCTGCCCATAGGGATCGAGAACACTGTTTGGGACACACCCCAGACTAGGTTAAGAACTGGTTAAGAAGACATCCCTTAATGGTTAGATACATGGATAAATTTCATAGACAATTTATTTGTTTCCATTTTATGTTTCAAACATCAAAAGGCAACCCATTCAATTTTTTGTTTTTAGGGTAAAGCTGATCAATAGTGGTCTTTGGTCGAGAATAACATAGAGATAGAAAATCATTATGAAATTAAATGGTAACATTCAAGAATATATTTCATGATAAATATTTTCCTAATCCTATTTATCTTATGATTGGGAAAATTTATTTTAATTTTAGAAATAATATGAATATTTTGTGGACCTATATTAAGATACCATCCTGAGATACAGTTGGAATGTAAAATATTTTATTAGGACATTGATTGTAAATTTAAAAATTTTACTAAAGATAAAAAAATTTTATTTAATGAAAATTTAATACAGAATAATATTAATTTTATTAGAATATTAGTTGTTGTGCAGAGAAGGATGGGAGGGAGTTTTCGAACTCATATGTGTCATGAGATGACAAGAGTGTGGAATGGACAAGGTGGTATCGAATAGAGAATAAAAGAAATATGAATTCATGATATAAAATCTATTTTTTTAAAGAATTATAACATGCATTTTTTGTTTTTTAGGGATCATGAATGTTTTACCAATTTTGTATGTTTAGTCATAGGGTTTTTAGTGAAATGAAATGAGTCTAGGAAAATAAATGTCTATATTAATAGATTTTCATTGAACAGTATAATGTTTTAGTTATATTGTGTTGGAAGATTATGTAATTTGTGGTTTGTAGTCACTTACTGTATAAGGAAAACATAAAGATTAGAAGAAATTAAAGGAGTGGAAAAATCAATTTCTACAACAAAAGACGATATTTTAACATCTAGTAATGTGATTAAAGCTCTATAGAGCTCAATATTATTCAAATGTAGATCATATGATCAATGTTTTATCTAACCATATTTTGGTTATATAAGTAAAATATATAATTTTCTGTCATTTAGCAAGAATTGATAATTTTGTTAGGTACATGTAACCCAAAATTTAATGATATAAAAAATGTTATTTGAAGAACATTGACTTCATTTTTGATTGAAATAATATTTAAGGTATTGGTAACATGTATTTCTTTTAATGATATGTGATTTTGAGAATAATATGGTTTCTCATAATTGGGGATAAATTTATTTATCATAAACTATTTTGGTGTTAAATTATTATTGAACCCTTATATGATACTATAGAATTTAATTTTTTGATTAATAGTAGAATATTATTTTGGAGGAATACATAATTTTATTTGGGATTTGTGGTGATTTAGGTGATTTTTTTTAAATTATTAATGTCTCTAAATTACATTGTGACTATTGAAATTATATATTGAATGATACATTAAGAGTAAATTACATAATTTGAAGATAATTGTTATGTTTATATTGGTAGACTATATGATAAAACAACTATGATTTTTTCATTCAATCATCTTCTAGAATGTTTTTCATGAAGTTTTTGTATATTTAAATGTTCTATGTTGAAATATGTGTATAAATAATAAATTTTGGATACTAAATAATTTATTTAGTTTATAAGATTACACTTCTTGTTATAATTATCATATCATGTAGAAACAATTTTTTATTTGGATAATTCCTAATTATTTAAGGTACTTAATATTGATATTTTTTGGATTTTTTTGATCCATTGTGTTTATTTGAATGCATTAGACATGAAAAATTAATCATCAATACTAATTTTTTGGAGAAAAAATATAATATTATGGAGGAAATAAATTAAGGGACGAAATTTTACATGTCATGAAACTATAATTCTCTGTATTCTTAGTCCCAGTAGTGAAATAATTCCAAATCTATTTGAAATGGAAATGGAACTAGAAAAAATTTCTTTTTATTTTTCATACTTGGAAATCAATTTATTTTTAAAACAAAAATGATTTATAATTTTATGATGTTTTTTTCAAGGATCATGTTTTCATTAACTAGATATCAGTACATTGTTTTTACCTTATCTCTTATATTTCCATGTTTTCCTACATGGAATCCCAGTCACATTTTATTGTAAATTTCATTTATACTTCTCATTGTAATTGTTAATGTGGAAGTTATGTTAATCCATTTTCCTATGAAGGATTTCACCAGTTGTATTTTTACATGATAATCCATTATTACTGAGCCCAATCTCATTATTTGAAGGAAGAAATTTCAAAAATTGGTGATAATGTAACATCTTGAGTTTTTAAACAGAATGTATATGTTCCATATCACACAAAATATGAAACACTGAGCACAAATGAAGATTTAAACATTTCTTAGTTGTGGCCATTATTACATTTCCATTAAAATTTAACGAATATACCGTAATTAATGAATTATGAAATATTAATTGTCCAAATCATTAAAAATTTATTAAATTGTACTTATAAAATTTAGAACCTAATAATAGTAAAGTCATTTGATTTTTCAAATACACATTCTTCTTAAATGATTTTCATTGTTTTGGTATGTGATCAATGTAATTAATTTCTAGAAATTTTTGAAATTTTATTTATTGAACTACATATAATTTTTGAAATCATAAAATCAAATATAAGCAATTGTAAACTTTTCATGATTTTCAAAAAAAATTAAAATTTAAATGGGTAGTTATATATATCATTTTATTAAAATATGTATTTTATTTTTTGTATAAAAAAAAGAATAATATTTTTTTATTTAATTTTTTTTCCTATTAATATATAATATTCAGGTATTTTTTTAAATGGATTTTATACATTATTTTATTATAAAATCAGTACATGTCTTAAAATGTAATTTTTTGTAAAACTGTTTCGCATTTAAAATTATCTATTTAATATTAAATAAAATGATTTGAAACATATTTTTATAATATTAAAATATTGATTCCATAATTTTAATTTCAAGATCCAAAATTATTATATAAGTCACATTAATTTTTTAACAATATGAACAGTAAACTCTATAATTTTTGTTACCACGATAACAGATAAATAATGAAATTATGTGTTAAAATAAAATGAACTGTTTTAAAAAAATGACACTAACACTCGAACTAATATTTTTTTTATGTTTAATATTTATCAATTATCATTCATGGTTGACTTATATTACCATTTATAGAAACATGGATTATATTATTAACTTACTAATATTTTATTTAATAAAATGAAAACAAGTCACACTCATGTTTTTCAAAAGTATAATATTTTTAATATAATGTTATATATAAGTTAGGTTATAATATAAATATTATTTTGAATTATAACAGATTTTTATGAATCATGTTAAATTAGTATATTTAATTTGTGATGTACTTATATTAAATTCCCACACAACTTCGAAGTTGTAATTATCTTATTAAGGATAATATAATATATATTTTTATTAAAATAAATAAAATAATGGAAAAATTAATTTGATTTAAAAGTTTTCATAATGATTTTGACACATTAGAGGTATTTCAATTTTTTTCATTTTAGTTATCCCATTGTATTGATGTATCTAGAAGTCAATTTGATGAAGACCTTCAAAGTTGATAATAATTATTTTTTAAAAAAAATTATATTTTATTAAATGGTAAAATAATCATAAAAATCATGTATTTTTTAATATTTTTTATTGTATGTTATTAAATATCAAAAATTAATAATTTATTAGTCCTAAAAAAAATTATAGTATGAATATTGACATTCAAAATTGAAAAATAATTGTTTTCATTGTACAAGTTAAAATTGTTAAATAACGGTTAAAAATAAATGATAAGGGTATGAAAATGACCTATGATATTAAAAATATTATTATAGGATGTGGGAATATAATCATATTAATTTTTAATGAACTCACATTTTATCCATTCAAAATTGAGTGATAATTTATATTAATTTAAGATTATGATAAATTGCAAAATTGGACATCACCGTCCCTTTAAAATAAATAAAATTATTCATTTTTCTTCACACATTAAAAAACATTTTCAGAATAGTCCAAAAATTATTTTTTATTAAAATCCATAAAATTATAATAGGGTCATTATTTTTGAAATCATGCCATCATATGTGGTCTTAAGGTGTTATGAGTGTGAGGTTTTCCAAATAAGTAGTATAGTTTTTATCCACATGTTTTAGTTTTATTTATTCATAAACCACATTAATATATTCATCAAGAATGATAAATAAAATAAAACATTATCCTATATATATATATATTATATTTCATTATGTTATTCTTGTAACCCATATCCATATTCCCTTCCATCAAATGGGAAAAGAATTTTTCATCCGTGTGTACGTTGTACAATTGCCTCACGAACCGATGAAATTCACTTTCTATCACCATCATCAAATAATTGTTATAATGATGGAACTAAATTTCATTTCTGATCTTAATGAAATATTTATCCCAGTGAAAAATAATATTTAATTTATTTTATTAACTTTTTATTCAACAAAAATTATAACTTCATATTTTCAGACCTGTGGACTACCAAATATATGATGCGATGTGATTTCTTTTCATCACTATATCACATGGAATGATATATATAAATAATGTTTTTAAAAAAAATTATTTTTTTGATATTATTATCATTAAATGATGATTAAAAAATCATCTCCTTCTTTCTATAATGATCATTGAAATTTGAAAATTTTACGCAAGATTATATATGACGTAATATCTACATGACATTAATGTGGTTCATTTATCATATCCATATTTAATTGATGGATTTTAATGAAAAATTTATATAATAATTATAATAATTTAATTATTATTAATCTGAAGATGATTTTCTCATTACTGGGTTTACTATAGTCCTCAAACAAATGGAATTTTTGTCAAAAGTAATGAATATAATTAAAACAATTAATTTGAATGTAAATTATTACAGAACATTCCAAAAATAGTAACATGTTATGTAATAGGAATAATAGAATTTAAAAAGGATCCGAAAAATTAAAAACTATAATATTCTTATTCTTTTGGATAATAAATGAAATATCTGACAAAATAAACATTATGTAAAATACATTCTTTTAAAAATACTCATTTATAAGATCCTCATTAAAATAATTTTAGAAATCAATAGGAATGTTTTTTTAAATTATATAAAATGAGTGGATTTTAATTATTTAATGACGTCTGATTTTATTCACTCATTAATATATTAAAAAATTATTTTCAATTAATGTTTTTTCATTTATATGTGTCATAATGTTTTTAAAAATAATTACTTTCAAAATGGATATTTTAATTTTCTCAAAGATGTTTTCAATGGTATTTTTTGTAAAGAACAAAACTATTTCCTTTTTTCATGTTATATTGTTATTAATTTTTTTTTCATGAATACAATATTTGATACCATAAAATATCTACATATGGGTTATAAACTTTTTAATAGAGGATTTATGATGAATTTTTACTGCACTAAATTTTTTATTCATGTTATGGAAGCAGATAATTATTTTTGAGACTAGGGGTGAAGATGAATCTTATATGAATGGTTGATCCCCATAACATCTCATGGGTGAGACTGATATAGCTTATATGAAGGGTTAATCCCCATTATAGCTCGTCAAAAATTTGATATCCCGATATAGATTATACGAAATGTGTAGCCCATTATAAATGGTTATGGTTTAGAAATTAATCATATCCATGATACAATGAATATTTACATTTAAAATAAATATATTACAAATGATCATAACAATATGAATGTTATTAAGGAATATATTATCCATGATATTAATTAATATATAAGAGATAACCATTAAAAAATATTTTGTCGTAAAATTGATAACTTTAAATAAAATAATAAGAATTTTAAGAAAATATTTTTATATGTTTTCATTATAAAAATTTCATTATGAATCCATTCGAATATTATAGAAGATGCTAAATGTTGAATAATGTTTTTGATAGCGTGATTATCCAGAAAATTTCATTCAAGATATATTATAAAATGTTATGTATTGTTTCATATTTCATTAATAAATAATTTTAGTACAAGAATTATTGTTCTAAAAACAATTTAAAGAATATTGATATAAAAGGATAATATATATGATTAAAAAGATTAATAATATAACCTTTTGTTTTAAGCATACTTCTTGAATTAGTGGAAGGAAGTGAATAAAATATCATCATTAAAGAGGGATACTTCGGATAAATTCCTAAAATGGGATGTATATACCCCACATAATTATAAATAGGTGCATAATACCAAATTTGTCTCAATGGAGTTGAAATGCAAAATAAATTCCTTACCCCATGTTGGAAATTTCATGTATATTATTTTAACATCCTCAATAAAGATATTGAATTGTTATAATTAAAATATAGAATGGTATAAATTTCTATAATTTCATTTAAGATCCATTTATAAAACATCATCACTCACTCGATAACAATATTTTATTCTTATCACTATTTAGGTTGTTAACTAAAATTTTCATGTAGTTTTTCTATTTTAGATCTAATACAATAACATTAATTATGGTTCAATCATCTCCATTGTCACTAATCCCTCCCCAAAATTATTCCCCTCAAGAGCCGACAATGACAGATGATACATAATGAAACTTGAGTCCCACCTACTATAGGGCTTGGGTTGGAAACTAGCAAAGAATGTATCGTAAATACTCAGATGAGAGGCATTACCCCCAAAGAGAACACATGAAAAAAAGTGGGATTAGATAGAAACCCAACAAATTATACTCATAATACTATATAAATGAACTTCTAAGTACACATATATAATTTAATTAATTAACTACAACAACTACAAGTGGAAACATCTTGTCCTAAAAGAAACTAAAATGGTAGCGACCACACAGCCTGAATAACTGTAGCCAAACATCGAGCTTGTAATAAGCAAACTAATCTTTAACGTTCACTGTGTGACTTATAAAATGGGTTATATATCATATGGTTCTTATAATAGTATACATTTTAGGATTCTTCCGAAAGGATCTCGAAAAAAAGTAATGAAATCACGCAATGGAAAAGTGAACAAAAAGTCAAAATACCTCATCACCTAAAAATGTCTACCATGTTCCCATCCAAACTGTGGATTCTATCACTATTTTTCACATTCAAGAGTATATTGTATAATAATTAATGTAATGGGTACCACAATACAACTTCTCCACTGGTTTTCCACTTTCCCCCAACGTTGCAGTCCTGAATGTCACTCTCAAAAGTCTATCCCGAATACACCAAGGAGATGCAACACAACATCCACCTTGTGAAACTCACACCACGTCCACATAAGAAAAAGTAAAAAGTAGTTTCTTGGAGCCACCACAACTCACATAGTTTGTATCATACATCAGTAATTATACATTAGTCCATTACAACACATACATCAAGTAAGGATCCCCAATCCAAAAAATTCAATACATTATTCATCTATATTTTTTCTTAGAAAACTATATCTAGAACATATGTATGTGAAATAACCAAAAGACATTAGAGCCCTCAAAAACACATATTTGGGGAAAAATAATCATCATTCATACTAGTACAAGTAACTATAATTAGTAGAGATTGGGGCCAAAGGGCATAGTGAGCCATCCATCCTCCCACCATGATTTTGGGGAAAACACTCCGTAGGGATTATAATCCTTGGGGTTTGAGTTTATGTAACTGATAGGTTGGAGTACATATAGAATCAAACACTTACATGGAATAATATAGATCACAACAACACTATGATCAAAACCTAGTCTCATAATCAATTATAGTTATCATCTCTCACACTCTTGAATTCAACTTCTAAGCCTCGATATCTAATAACCACAAAAGAATTAAAAGATATATATTATTTTTCATACCACTATTTATCAAATTAACATTAAATAAATTATTTATATATCGATTTATTAACCATTATGAAAGCACATGTTAATTTTTTTAGAATTATAGAATTGATCCATGACCTCTATGCAAAACCAAAACTAGTCAACCATTTCTAAAAAACACCACATCCGCATTGAGTCCCTCCATTCTCCAACCCCATCGGTTAAACACTGTTTATTAAATTATTTAACAACATTTCCACTTCCAATATTTATAGGTATTCTATGAAACAATTATAATCTACCAAAAACATGGGGATCAAAATAGTGAGAATATGACCTACCCAAAGATTCTTTACAACATATAGATCCAGCGTAAAACAACCCATCATTGAGTATATAAACACATAAATAATGTGGCATAACCAGTGAGTAATTGCCACTTTTGGATGGAGAGTTATAAAAGCCACCAAATCAAAGTATAGGGAAAATAAAATCATGTAAACAAACAATAGATTAAATAAGAATGAAATTTACACATCGACAAGTAATTCCAGCTTCAACTTGTTCTATCATCATTGGTGTCCTCCTGGACACCAACAAGGAGAAACCGTTGCATCTCAATGCTGTAGGTCTCATATACATTCACAACCATCAGGCTTCCCAACCCAATATACCAAAACTGTCCTCCATGATCAGACACCCTAGGCTCATCTCTCATCTGGGCCTACCGGCCCCACTAAACACAACAGTCGTATCCAAATGACATTACAACCAGTATGAACAAACATATTAATGGGTCTCAGTCCCATATAATGGTATTCAAAATTTACAAAAAATTAACTCACATGGATCCAAATAATAAGGCACTTATACTTTGCAATAAATTGGGTAACTCATACACATAAAGAAAACATTTTATAAAAAAACTTGTTATTTACTTTATCTTGAATTAATTGATTTATTTATAATATGTTCCAACTAAGGTCAACCTAGAAAACAATATATCATATTTTTTCACAATTTAATTAATTAATTAATATCATTAAAACTTTTTATACTAAAACATCTTCATATTTTGGTTCATCATCCAATTTCATTAGACATGAATATCTGAATCAATATGATAAAAAAAATTACAAAAACAACTACTGGATTCATTAAATAGACAAATTTATCTTTTATCCAATAAATTTTTAATTACTCTCAGATTTTTATTATTTATTAATTTACATCAAGAATGTAATTCTAAACAAAAACAGAATCTAAATCACACTTTCTATAAAAACAATTGTAATATCATACTTATGTTATAAAGAATCAATATACGATCATTACCAATTCATTAATCCGGTTAAAATATTTTTTATTTCAATTTAATTATGATCCAAGTAGATAAATTATGATATCTCCACTATTTCATGTAAATAAAAATATATGAAATGAATAGCAATCATAAATTTTTTTCTTTTATTTTCTTGAGAATAGGCCAACACCACATATCACAATCACCTCTCCCGTAAAGACTTCATCCACCTAATGACGTCGTGATAGAGACACATCAAAAAACACCTATGAAATCCCCCTTTGAACCTAGGAGATCACATTCCCTAACAAGGAAGGGTGTAATGGGATTAAATAGTTCATAGAACCCAGATGAATAGAGATAGAAGATACCTTATATCAAAGATAGATTGACGCTTCTGGGATTCACCAAAACTGTGGGTCCTCTTGTAGTATAAAAACAGAAAGGGGATCATGATACAAGGATTCAAAACAATGGAAAAATGCTAAAAGATGAAGAACTCTTGGAATACCATACCAAGAAGAATAAATAAGGAAGAACAAAGGTCATCATTTGTAAAATCTAAATGGAGAATCAGTTTAGATACCATGGATTTTCCATTAAATCCAGATCTCATTAATATTATGTGAATTGACCAAGTGAAGGAAACCATGACCTTATTAAATATTTATATAGAAGTTATGGGCATTTAATAAGCATTAAATTAATTAAAAATGGAATTGAATGAGTTTTATATAAAATTAAACTTCAAATGGGAGAAACAATAAGAAACAAGTAAAATTATTCCCAACATACCACTGTAAATGAATCACTGTTGGGTAAGTCACCATTCTAAGTCACAAATGGATGAAATAATCGTAGAGTCCTAAATCTTGATGTAAATGAATATTACATTACTTTTGTGGAATACTTAATACATAAGAAAAACAAACGCACAAGGACCCTAATAGTTTAGTGTCTTTGGAAACTCGGAATAAAATCTTCTAATCGTGGAGAAAGATCTTCAACATCTCCCAATAAAGTTCTTCCCTTTTTTTCTTACCTAAAACCTTTATTTATATCCTGGGGGAAAGAAAACATAAAATGGTGAGCTCAAATGCTCATTAAGGGTAAAAAAAGAAATATAAATCACATCATATTCATAAGAACATATCTTTTCGAATCTTAACCTGAAAAAGTGATCATGATTTCATAACATGGGATAAATCATAGTAGTGAAATGTAATCCCAATAATCATAACATAAAACATGAAAATTTGTGTCATACACACATAATCATAGATAATCATTTATTATTAGTCAAGACTCATTGCCAATACTATCTTAGTGGACAAAGTCCCTTTCGGAACCGAGTTCACTCCTTGTTTCAGTCCTGTTTCACTGAACCAGTATAACCTACCATTACAGCCATGTCTATCCCATGATATATAAAATCTTTACCCAATGCATTGGAGGGAGATATAGGTCCCACCCATCTCATAATTATACCATTCTTATGTGTGCCACAAAATCATAAACTATACATCATATCATAACCCATGTAATAAAAATGGAAATCATTAAACAATTCATATAAGATAAAAGAATTCATAAAAAAAAATATTTCCATCACAACATAATCAAATCCATGTAATAATAGTGATAGAAACATAACCCTTTATTATCTTAGATGGATAATAATTTTGATAAAACACTTGAACCCCATTCTTGAGGAAAATATAATTTCTACTTCAAAAACATGTTTCCTTTCTTAACATGTCGTACAATTATAAACTAAAAGAAGTTGATTAAAAATAAACATGAAAACTTGTAAAAGAAGTTTCTTGGAAAAAATTATTTAAAAATCCATTCATTCCATATATGTTAAAAAAACATTCTTCGTACTTTTGTCGGAAAAGTCAAAAAGTACCTCGTACGAAAAATGACAAAAGATTCCTTTTATATCTTTTACTAAAAACTCACTGAAGAGTAAAATTGGATTTAAAAAATTGTAGGTGGAGGGAAAAAATCTTACATATTGAGGATTCATGTATGTGGATGATAAAATACACCCCAGTAAATACTAAAGTATAAACAATCTCAGATAAAAATGAGATTGTGATATTTCACTTACCTTAGGTCCGATTTGCTTCGTATATGTCCGAACCTCCTATATAATGATTTAAATAATGTCATTGAATTATTCCAGAATCATAACCATTGTTATGATATCATATATGGTTGACTTATGGCTTTATATTACCCGTTCTTCTGTAAATTCCATGTTAAAGAGCGTTTTGGGTAAAATCGTTTCATTTGTCGTCCGTGTTTTGACTTGTAATTATTCATATGATTAATTATATCATGATTACTTAATTCCAGAATATAAAACATGATTTATATATAATATATATTCAGAAAATATATATATATATATATATAATAGATTATTAAATGTAAAGAAATACACCGTTCATGGAGATGGTAGACCGTACGTACGCATGAACGATGTTTTCTTTTCTTTATTGAGTTGAATGGAATTAAGTAGATGACATACATATATATACACATAAATACAGAATCATTATTATTTCATATATTTCATTATTAATTATTATATATACTTTATAATCATTCATGAATGGTTAACGTGGAGAATGAATCTCATCGCGTCGTGGAGACGGTAGTCCGTACGTACGCACGAGCGATGATATCATTCTCATGATCGTGGAATTGTATTGGAGTGTATGTATACTATTTCAGAATCAATATCACTTTAAAATAATCATATATAGTGATTATGTACACCATTATACCCATCCAATTAAGGTGGTGGTGGAAAATAGATACACCACGGCGTGGAGACGGTATTCCATACATACGCACGCGCGGTGATTTATTTTTCCGTAAGATGGATAGATGGTGAGATAAGGTTGTTTCATAATTATAATAACATATCCTTATATAAGTTATACTGATGTTATTACTTCATAATGAAACAACCTATGAAGACGAAGTGGAAGAAGAAATAATGATGAAAAAATCGGTAACGGACATTACCTCTTCTTTGAAGCGCCTCATTGAGATCTCTTTTTAGGGCACTACAATTGGAATTTGAGGAAGACCAGAACCTCTAGGATGTTACTAAGGAAGTTTAGAAGGAAAATTGGCAGGGGTTGGACGAGCTTGAAGGCTCAATGTGGTGCGAGGAAGAGAGGGAGGAGGTTCCCTTTTATAAGGGAGGAGAGGGGCACATTTGGAATAACTAAAAATATTATTTTATTATAAAGTCAAGTTCGGTTTTAAATATCTCCAAATTGATTTATTTCGAAGATATGGTGGGGATGGGCCGAAATCATCTCATAAAATATAATTTAGACAAGTTTAGGTTCCTATTTTAACCTTATCATTTAGATTTAACAATAAGTTAAATAATTTTACTTTCACCGTGTCTTCTTGTGTTCTTATACTATAAGGTTAATAAACTTACAATAAGCAGCCAAAAGAACCCATAGTTGTTTATTATTAATATATATAACCTTATGTAAATCATTTTGCCAAACCTTATATTTTTAAGAATAAAATAACAATTACTAATATAATATTTGTTTTAAAAACAATTTTATGTCAATTTTGAAACTTTTAGTAATTAATTTTTGTGAAAATCATAAAAGAATGATTAGTTCTAAAAAAGTTAATTAAATCAATACTAACATGTCATATTAATATATAAAATTAGTGGAATTCATAAAAAGTGTAAAATTACATTTATTTTGGTGTTTATAACATCAATTATGTTAGTATTTCATTAATAAGTTAATTACTGCATCATCATTGTGTCATAAATAAATTAAATTATTTAATGTCTAAAAATTACAAATAAAATACCATTATGTAGGAAATATTTTTATCTTTCTAATTAATATTTATAGTCGAATTTATCTTATTTATTACCCAATATTAAAAATGATTTAGTTATTAAACTTTGATTTTAACTATTTTAACCCTTCTATAAATAAATTAATAATAAATGTCCTAATCTAATCCAAGTGGGCCTAAATGGTCATATTTTATTCCTAAGGTTTTTGTTGGTCGAATTACACTTATCCAATAGAATTAGGACATGTTTTAGGGTAATAATAATATCATTTTTACCCTTAATTACCCTATTTACTTTAAACCTTGGTGAAAAAAAAAGAAAAAAGTTACAATTCACCAAAAATTATTTTCATCTCATTGAACTACATTTTACTTACTGACATCAACCGTGTCTCTCGGATGATTGAAATTCCACTCACAGATGAGGTAAAATTATGTTTTATGAAAAATTCATTTTTCTTAACTACCACTTAGTGGTTTCACTATTCATCAAAAAATGAAAGTTTCCAGAAAAATACCAAAAATTAGTCATAAGATATATTTGATATTATGAACTCAAAAATGATTTATATTTTACCAAATTTAAATCATATCAGTTACATTAATTAATTTAAAAATTAATTCCCGTCGTCAAAACAAATAGCGTGTTTTTAGAAGATAATAACTATCAAAAGATTGACACTTGTTTATGTCTGGTTTAAATGTGAAATTACATCCAATGAACAAAATTGTATTAAATTGTAAAAATATATTCTAAATATACTTTAAAACCACTAAAATTAATAATTTCTCACTATTAATTATTTCGATTAAAAAAGTTGTTTTTAATTAAAATTTAGTAATTTCCACTATTCATCAGAATATGAAAGTTATCCAAAAAGTACCAAAATTTCACCCTATGATAATTTCGATATTCCGAATCCAAAAATGAAGTGCATTTTGAGAGATAAAATTTCTAAAATTTTAAAAGGTGGTCATTACTATTCATAATGGCTAGTTTTAATAATATTTTAATAGCATATCGTTGTTTAGTGAAACTAGGTATTGCGTACTACACATGCTATCGAGGAAGGTCGCGATTTCTTGTAATGCAAGGCAAGTCAAGGATGCATGTTGTGCAATCTACTATTGGTGTAGCGTACAACAGAAGACATTAATGAAATTAAAAAGAATATTTTTCATAAAATCTCGGTGTGTTACACTCTACCCCCCTTAAAATGAATTTCTCCCTCGAAATTCGTCGGGGTTATAAATGGTTTACTACTTGAATGTTTCTTTAATATAAACCCACATCGTAAAAAGTAATACCAAAAACCATTATTTAAAAACCAATGTATGAAACGTAACGGTTATCCAAATAAACTAATCACTGGGTTTCCACATAGGTGAAAATATGGATATGGAAGAGAAATCTAACCATCATGTTCTGATAGAGAGTGGTAGAGAACATGGCTATGGAAAAGCCAGCAATCGCAAAGCCACTAATTTGTGACGATCTAAGGTATCATCTAATTCATCAGATATAAGGGCACTAGGATAACATTTTTTTTTGAAGATCATTTCCCTAAAGTTGATGAAATTAGAATTAGAAGAAATACTTTCGTGATTATTGTACTGTGTCACCATTGGTAATTCTTTGGACAATTTCCACATCAACTCTTCGAGAAATGAAGTTGGATTTGTCATTCGTGAAGTGTTAGCAGATCATGTGAAAGAATGATGGGTCATTCCATCTATCTCAAACAAAAGGTTACAAAAGTTATCAAAAATACATAAGACCATCTATGGTGAAGTTAATCGTATACGATTCCAAAAATGAACTTATACTTCATATATCATACCGCGTAATAAAATAAAACTAGTTTCTACTTAAAAGGGACTTCAAGTAGGCCAGTGGTAGGCGATAAAGGCCAGTCGCACTTCGTTTTTGGGTTCGATTCCCACAGCCTTGTCCGACGCGATGGGAGGTCGCCCATCCTGCAAGTTGTCCTTTTTCTAAAAGTACATTAATATAAAATCCCATTAATAATATCGAAAAAACTATTATCCTTAAACAATACTAACTTATGTCCAACATAGTCCATTCCAATCTTTAGGCTTATCCATAATACTGTTGTCCAATCTCATATTATAGTGAAAACTATTACCAAAGAGTTTATATAACAAGCATTTTAATACCATATTTGATCCTCGTATATCATGAGATATGTCTTGTTGGTCACATTCCAAACATTCAAAGGCCTTAATCATGTATTCTCTTAAAAATTTAATACCCATTGAACCTTAGTGAAAACATTAATGCAGTTAAATGTTAACACTTTCCATATACCAAAATCCTCAAAATTCTATATACTCAAACCATGATATCACTTAGTCCTTATATCAATCATGAGCTCATGAATACTGTCAAATATTTCATTTTCTCGTTTTCCCTTCATTATACGCATATCAGCTTTTTTTCCAAAAATATCTCAATCACTTTCCATGGATACCGGTATATAATTATTGAAGACCACAAAAGACCAATACATAAATATTCCAATACTCAACATTATTTTGGAATCCCATTACATAAACACTTAATTATTCCACCACATCTTTGTCATATTCAACATCGCCAATAGTGATCGCACGTGACTTCCCTTTGTCCTTTTCCTTAAGTGGTTGCTCATGTCGATCATCACTGACCCTTGGATTAGGGCATTTATTAGCATAATTACCCATTTCCTTGCACTTGAAACACTAAAGTGTAGTAGGTTCATTCTGTGTATTCCTTCCTTTGTTTGCATCATTAGACATCTTCTTCCTATCATTGCGGCATTCACACACCCGATGACCTTCCTTTACACATTTGAAACATTTACTTGTCCCTTTAAGACAATATCCACCATGCTTCTTTCCACACTTTGAGAATAATGAAACATTCATCTTCATTTCACCATTATTCTGAGATTTCTCCTTGAACTCAATCTTTTGTTTCTTGTCAAAACTACTAGATGCATAAGTAACACCAACATCCATTTCTACCTTGATATCACAATGCACAATTTCTTCACAGCTACTGAAGTCTCTTATAGTTAATGCCCTTAGAAGATTTGGTTTTAAGCCACTAAATAATCGATCAATTTTACTTTCAGGTTGGATGATAAAGCCAGATGCAGAACTTGCAAGCCTTGTAAAATTCGCTTCATACACACCAATAGATTCATCATCCTTTTTCTTTAGTTCAAGAAACTCCTTCTCCATATTTGTTCGAAGAATACGAGGGAAGTACTTATTGAAAAATAAGTTCTTGAACTCGTCCCATTCCATAAACTCAATTTCATCTCTTGGCCTCATATTCTTTATAAGATTCCACCATTGATCAGCATCACCTTCCAAACGACACACTGCTAAGATGAATTTATCATTTTTAGAACATTGAAGAAATGAAAATATCTTTTCAGTAGTACTAATCCATTGTTCAGCAACAAGTGGATTAGAAGACCCACTGAAAGAAGGTGGATGTTGCCTCATGAAGGACTCAATAGAATATTGTTCCCTTCTCTGCTCATTTGGAAGTCCAGAATGATTCATAGCTTGTGTAAGTATAGCAATAAGATTTTGTACTCCATCTCCCATAACATTTGTTTGTTCAGGAGGGCAATCATTGCATTGTCCATTGCATTGATCAACACGGTTCCTTCGGGTTCCAGCCATCGTCTAAAACCCAAAAAGAATAGTGTGAGAGGCAAAAATCATGCTAGGGAAAACAACATAATAAAGGGGGAGTACCTTCAATATCTAACATCTTAGGTTTAATTATATGATCGTTTGTGTAATTCTAGGACTATAACCTATATGTATACTTAACCTTAGGGACATCCCTAGACATACCTTAGAAATACCTCTAGAGATCTCACTAAAGTTCTCGCATCCTAGTTTCCAAATATCGACTAAACATTTCATCTCATACCAACTATAGAGACCCGAAGCTTTACGTACATGAATATTATATTACTTTTGCGGAATACTTAATACATAAGAAAAACAAACACACAAGGACCGTAATAGTTTAGTGTCTTTGGAAACTCAGAATAAAATCTTCTAAACGTGGTGAATGATCTTCAATATCTCCCAATAAAGATCTTACATTTTTTCCTTACCTAAAACCTTTATTTATATCCTGGGGACAAGAAAACATAAAAGGGTGAGCTCAAATTCTCAGTATGGGTAAAAAAAAGAAATATCAATCACATCATATTCATAAGAACATATCTTTTGGAAATCTTAACCTGAAAAAGTGATCATGATTTCATCACATGGGATAAATCATAGTAGTGAAATATAATCCCAATAATCATAACATAAAACATGAAACTTTGTGGCATACACACATAATCATAGAGAATCATTTCTTATTAATCAAGACTCATTTCCAAGACTATCTTAGTGTACAAAGTCCCTTTCTGAACCAAGTTCAATCCTCATTTCAGTCCTGTTTCACTGAACCGATATAACCTACCATTACAACCATGTCTATCCTATGAGATATAAAATCTTTAACCAATGAATTGGAGGGAGATATAGGTCCTACCCATCTCAAAATGATACCATTCTTATGTGTGACACAAAATCATAAACCATACATCATAGAATAACCCATGTAATAAAAATGTAAATATTTAAACAATTCATATAAGATAATAGAATTCATAAAAAAAATATTTCCATCACAACATAATCAAATCCATGTAATAATAGTGATAGAAACAGAACCCTTTATTATCATAGATGGAAAGTAAATTTCATAAAACACTTGAACTCCATTCTTGACGAAAATATCCTTTCTACTTCAAAAACACTTTTCCTTTCGTAACATGTTGTACAATTATAAACTAAAAGAAGTTGACTAAGAATAAACATGAAAACTTGTAAAAGAAGTTTCTTGGAAATAATATTTTAAAAATCCATTCATGCCGTATTAGTTAAAAAAACATTCTTCGTACTTTTGTCGAAAAAGTCAAAAAGTACCTCGTACGAAAAACGACAAAAGATTCCTTTTATATCTTTTACTAAAAACTCACCGAAGGGTAAAATTAGAGTTAAACAATTGTAGTTGGAGGGAAACAATCTTATATATTGAGGAATCATGGATATGGATGATAAAATACACCCCAGTAAATACTAAAGTATAAACAATCTCGGATAAAAATGAGATTGTGATATTTCCCTTACCTTAGGTCCGATTTGCTTCGTATGTGTCCGAACCTCCTGTATAATGATTTAAATAATGTCATTGACATATTCTAGAACCATACTCATTGTTATGATATCATATATGGTTCACTTATTGCTTTATATTACCCGTGCTTTTGTAAATTCCATGTTAAAGAGCATTTTGGGTAAAATCGTTTCATTTTTCGTCTGCGTTTTGACTTGTAATTATTCATATGATTACTTATATCATGATTACTTAATTCCAGAATATAAAACATGATTTATATATAATATATATTCAGAATATATATATATATAATAGATCAGTAAATGGAAAGAAATACAACGTTTATGGAGATGGTAGACCGTACGTATGCATGAACGTTGTTTTCTTTTACTTATTGAGTTGAATAGAATTAAGTAGATGACATACATATATATACACATAAATACAGAATCATTATTATGTCATATATTTCATTATTAATTATTATATATACCTTATAATCATTAATGAATGGTTAACGTGGAGAATGAATCTCATCGCGTCGTGGAGACGGTAGTCCGTACGTACGCACGAGCGATGATATCGTTCGAATGATCGTGGAATTGTATTGGAGTGTATGTATACTATTTCAGAATCAATATCACATTAAAATCATCATATATAGTTATTATGTACCCCATTATACCCATCCAAGTAAGGTGGTGGTGGAAAATAGATTACACCACGACGTGGAGACGATATTCCTTACGTACGCACGCGCGGTGATTTCGTTTTCCGTAGGACGGATATATGGTGAAATAAGGTTGTTTCATAATTATAATAACATATCAGTATATAAGTGATACTGATGTTATTACTTCATAATTATACAACCTAAGAAGAAGAAGTGTATGAAGAAATAAATATGAGAGAATCGGTAACGGACATTACCTCTTCTTTGAAAAGCCTCTTTGAGATCTCCTTTTAGGGCACTAAAATTGGTCATTGAGGAAGACCAGAACCACTAGGATGTTTCTAGGGAAGTGGAGAAGGTAAATGGGCAGGGGTTGGCCGAGATTGAAGGCTCAATGTGGTGTGAGGAAGAGAGGGAGGAGGTGTCCTTTTATAAGGGAGGAGAGGGGCACCTTTGGAATAACTAAAAATATTATTTTATTATAAAGTCAAGACCGGTTTTAAATAGCTCCAAATTGATTTTTTTCGAAGATAAGGTGGGTATGGGTCAAAATCCTCTCATATAATAGAATTTAGACAAGTTTAGGTTCCTATTGTAACCTTATCATTTATATTTAACATTAAGTTAAATAATTTTACTTTTACCGTGTCTTCTTGTGTTCTTCTACTACAAGGTTAATAAACTTACTATAAGCAGAAAAACGAACCCCAAGTTGTTTATTATTAATATATATAACCTTATTTAGGTCATTTGGCCGAACCATAGATTTTTAAGAATAAAATAACAATTAGTAATATAATATTTGTTTTATAAACTATTTTATGTAAATTTTGACACTATTTAGTAATTAATTTTTGTGAAAATCATAACATAATGATTAGTTCAAAAAATGTTAATTAAATCAATAATAACATGTCATAGTAATCTATAAAATTAGTTTAATTCATAAAAAGTGTCAAATGACACTTATTTTGGTTTTTATAACATCAATTATGTCAATATTTCATTAATAAGTTAATTACTGCATCATCTTTGTGTCATAAATAAATTAAATTATTTAATGTCTAAAAATTACAAATAAAATACCATTATGTATGAAATATTTTTAGATTTCTAATGAATATTTATATTCGAATTTATCTTATGTATAACCCCATATTAAAAAGGATTTAGATATTAAACTTTGATTTTAACTATTTTAACCCTTCTTTAAATAAATTAATAATAAATGTCCTAATCTAATCAAAGTTGGCCTAAATGGTCATATTTTATTCCTCAGGTTGTTTTTGGTCGAATTAAACTTATCCAATAGAATTAGGACATGTGTTAGGGTAATAATAATATCATTTTTACCCTTAATTACCCTATTTACTTTTAACCGTGGTAAAAAAAAGTAAAAAGTTACTATTCACCAAAAATTATTTTCATCTCATTAAACCAAATTTTACTTACTGAAATCAATCGTGTCTCTCTGATTTTTGAAATTCAACTCACAGAAGCGGTAACATTATGTTTTATGAAAAATTCATTTTTCTTAACTACCACTTAGTGGTTTCACTATTCATCAAAAAATGAAAGTTTCCAGAAAAATTCCAAAAATTAGGCCTAAGCTATATTTGATATTATAAACTCAAAAATGATTTCTATTTTACCAAATTAAAAACATATCAGTTGCATTAATTAATTTAAAAATTAATTCCCGTCGTCAAAACAAATAGCGTGTTTTTAAAAGATAATAACTACCAAAAGATTGACACTTGTTTATGTCTGCTTTAAATGTGAAATTACATCCAATGAAAAACATTGTATTAAATTGTAAAAATATATTCTAAATATACTTTAAAACCACTAAAACTAATAATTTATCACTATTAATTATTTCAATTATAAAAATTTGTTTTTAATTAAAATTTAGTAATTTTCACTATTCATCCGAATATGAAAGTTATCCGAAAAGTACCAAAATTTCACCCTAAGCTAATTTCGATATTCCGAATCCAAAAATGAAGTCCATTTTGAGAGATAAAATTTCTAAAGTTTTAAAATGTGGTTATTAATATTCATAACAGCTAGTTTTAATAATATTTCAATAGCATATCGTTGTTTAGTGAAACTTGGTATTGCGTACTACACACGCTATCGAGGAAGGTCACGATTGCGTGTAATGCAAGGAAAGTCAAGGATGTGTGTTGTGCAAACTCCTTTTGGTGTAGCTTACAACACAAGACATTAATGAAATTAAAAAGAATATTTTTCATAAAATCTCGAGGTCTTACAATAATGGTGGATGAGTCACGATTGGGTGACTCACCATTGGATGATATAATATAAATTTAATCACCATAAAAAATCACCATTTTTGAGATACTGGTAAGAAAAATGTTAGTGGTCATCCAATCTGAGTATTTGTTGGAGGGCAGCCAGTGTGAGTCACTATGAGAGAGAAACTTATGTGAGTCATCATTCTGACTCACCAATGTGACCCTCTATTGACACTCACCTTAAGGACTCACCATCATGGTCGAACATCAGTTACATACCATTCCTAACTCACCATTAAAAAAATTATATTTTTTACAATATATTCATATGAGTGACCGATGCTTCCCAGTACACCTCAAGATCCATATTTCAACCATGGAATGGACCAGATAGGTACAAACCATTACATCAGATACCTCTAAAACTATTCTCTCATTCCATAATCTATAACCAACCTAATGGTAAACAGAAAAAAGGTCATCATAACTTCCACCCCATGAGATACCACTTGAGTCTCTCACCACCATATGAGCTTAACTGCTTCATAAAATAACCAACACAAAACCTTGTAAAAACTAAAACCAACTCCTTAACACTCTCCCGAGGGAGACAACATAAAAAATAGAGCAATAAAAAATAATCAAGAATAGATTGAAATATCAAACACAAAAAATGACCACAACCACAAAATGAAAAATGTAATAAGAGAATATCTAAACATCAAACAACAAGGGGTACTGATCACCTAATTTCTACCCATTTTCCAATTAATTATCCTCCACACCACTATTCCACCACAAGACAAAAATGAAGGGTATAGAAAGCCCAAAATCACTTTTTCCTCGTATTCCTATATCTAAACATGCCACTCCTCAATCTTTAAATCATTTTCATCATCGATCATTCAAAAATTGAAGATGTGAGAGTCATCATGAAGTAAATAAGAGATCTATGACATGTGGGAAACATCATGTATCCAGCTCAAATAAGGGTTACGTTCCACCCAATGTTCCAAGAATCCAACCTGATACGACACCTTCAAAGTCCCATAAACCTTAGGTAAAGCTCCCTCACATGACCAAAACATCACTACTAATGATGGGGAGTCACCATCATAAACACGTGATCCCTATAATCAAACTCTAGAAATATGATCATACGATTAGAAAAAGGATTTATATGATCATGCACTTCCTTAATCCTCTAACACGTCATTTGAACCATCTCTATCATGTTTTGTACATCTTCCATACGAAGAATTAATGACACACTAAGGCGAATCGAACATAGTAGAGAACGACATGGTCTACCAAAAAAGTCCAAATATGGTACCATACTAATGGTGGAGTGGAAACTAATGTTGTATGAGAACAAAACAAAGGGAATGATCCTCTTCCATGATCCTCCAAAATCCGGGATATAATACCACTACATGAATTCATTGGTATGGATAGTCCATTTGGTCTAAACCTCTATCTGGGGATAAAAAGAAGTGCTATGGAAAAACTGAGAAAAAAATAATTATAGAGACCTCTCTACACCATCTAGGTCAAATGAGGATCTCGGTTGGAAATTTTCTTCAATGGGACTCCATGGGCTCACACCACAACCACCAGATACTTCCACGCTAAAACCTTAACTGATTATGAATCCAAAATTTCAATTACGTTTAATTATTTTGTCAAAAAAAGATCAAACACCTATATAGAATCATATCTTCCTTAATCATTAGGTAAATAAGAAACAATTTCCATCATGACCCCCCCCCCACATCCACTATGTAAGATCTAATGGCTAGAGAGAACCATAATGAACGCACTAATCGACCATCACCTTCTAGAAGAAAAAACATCGAGACAGAGACTATGCAACAACATGCTTCAATCCAGGAACTAAAAACTAACTCATCAGTGCTATGTATATCCTTTTCACACTAGGATGTAGTGCTAATTGGGAACAATAGTACTCTCTAAGAACCATATCATGAATAACAAAAGGAACCAAACTATTATCACGAAACAAGACTCGAGTTTGTTCATCCATGAACAATTGTTAGGGGCCTCATCACTAACATATTATTCTTTCTAGACCTCCACCTTAAGATTTCCTAAATGATATTTTTCCAATGGTTTCACCAGAGATGAATGCACTGCTGTATCAAAACACAACCTCTACCCCCAACTTATCCCTTATCCGGATGTAATGATGAAAATTAATTCATAACTCCATAGGAATGAAATTAATCTTCCCATGAATCACTACACAACATCCTACTTATTGAATCAAATATAAAATTCCACTTTCAAGCGATATATGAAATCTTGATGTCGTAATCCTATAAGAACATTATCCACAGATGATATCACATGTTCATGTCACACCGAGAGAAAATGTACCATAGTATATTATGATTAGTGATTATCACAAAACTCTCACCAATTAGTAAATGTCTACAATTCAACTGGTAAATCACCACTAATACCATCTCAGAATCGTGGGTGTCATAGCTTATCTTGTTGGAACGCAAAATTCAAGACCGATAAGAAGGAATATATCTCTACTACATAAAAACACAACATATACCCGGATGAAAATCCCCAAAGAACCCTCAAACTTATCCAATTATCCTAGAGGAAGAATCAGATAACTAACCAAATTCTCCATCATATAATCAATGATTCTTAAAATTGATCAGTCCAGACAAACATCAGCACCTTTTTGGTCAATACTATTATACGAGTCGCATCCCAAGAGAAAAAGACCATGATCCTTATGTAATAACATCCAAGACAGTGAAATCATCACACATATTCCACTGTCTTGTGAGATTCCAAATTAAAAACTACTTCAATCCTTGGTGGATCCATGACTAATCCATTCATGGATACAATAGACCCCTAGAAACGAACATCTCAATCCTAAAACTCATACATCAAAAACATCCCATACAACATCTCATTACGATGAACTCCCATAATAGCACACAGATGCAATACATGATCCACCTCGGATACATATTACACAAGAATTTTGTTTATGATGACAAACAAGAACATATATAGGACCTCATGGAACACAAAATTAATTAACCCCAGTAACAAAAATAGAGCATTCAATGAAATGAATGACATTGTTGTAAATGAAAAATTCCTAAGATGATGATGAAAAGAATTCATCAGGATATCCTCATCCTCCACATTCATCAGATGATATCCTCACTATAAAATAGTCATTTGGAAACAACATGTACCTTTAAATTGGTAGAATAAATACTCAATAAACAAATTTGGATAGAGGTAATTTACTGTCACTCAGGTCAAGTGACGATAATCAGCACAAAATCGAAAACTAAAATTAGCCTTCTTCTTGATCAAAATTTGTTCCCTTCATGGTTACCACATGGTTGACCAAAATGGAATATCAACAGACCCTAGATATGTATACACATCTCTCAAAACTCATAAGTTACCTTCATATATGGTACATTGAGATAGGAGACACAACATGTTGAAGCTTGATCCTAGACTCAATCTCCCTAAGAGGGGGTAATGCTACAACCACTTATGGAAAGAAATCATTGTACACTTCTATGAACATGAGAAACACTGATTGGTGAGACTTTGATGAACTCATCATCAGATTATCCATCAAGGATGAAATGGGTGTAACGTTCTCATGACCCATATGAGGGTCTTTCATGCCACCAAACACTATTTTCTCTCCATCAGCATCGAATAACACAACCTCCATTTGGAAGCAATCCACTATATCCTACACTGAATTCAACCAATACATGATGAGGATGAAATAATATGGTTGAATTTTTAATCATATTTTTTGGATTATACTTTTTTAATGCTCACAAATCATATAAATCATGCAAATCCTATAAATCATGTAAATAATGTAAATGATGTAAATCAGGTAAATCATGTTTAAATGTTATAAATCATGATTTATCATGTTTAATTAGTATTTATTTGATATTTTTAACCCTAATATATTTTGTGAGAATAAATTTTAATGAAATATGGTATTATGAGACATTGTTTCTATTATTAAACTACCTCACAGATTTGTTTAAAATATTGATAGAGTATGAGACACCATTTCTCTAGCTAACTGGTCTCACCATTTAGTCTGGAAATTGGCAACGTCCATGAAACCATTTTCAGGACTCTGTAACTATGCTACAGGTTCTAATATTCTAAAAGTACCAGACATCATTAATGTTCTACAGGTTCCATATTTCACAATAGACTAGACACCACATCTAAAATATCGTCTTTGTGACACCGTAATAAGAATCCATTCAATAGATTGAAAAAGGAAAAGATACTGTTTCTGCGGCTATATAAAAAGACATTGTTCCATGTCACCATTTCAGACTCCCAATGACTATGTCACTATTCATATCTCACCACTAACTTCTGCATTGTTCTTTAAATAATATTTTTTATATATTTTTCAATAAAATTTAAATTATGACTCAATTGGTCATATTGGATTAATATAATGACACTTACATAATTAATGATATTTTACAGACATATCTATAGAGATTATGAGGTACGCAATGTGAAGATTGTGCCTTTTGTCAGACATAACACAAACACAGAAGATAAAATTCAAGGTAGAGCACGAGCTAGAAGAAGTGATGACTGAATGAGACTTGGGAGTGAACATATATGAATTCTAGAACACAGATAATAACAAATGATGAATGATCATTTTTCTGATAGTTTTATTTTTGGGGATAAAATACTCGATCATCCATACGGTACCAATTCAACAAATAGAATTGCTACGAAGAGTTACAGAATAATTATTAGGAAAGTAGAAGACTGAGGCCACGACACTCGGTTTCAAAGTATTATTTTAGAAAAGGACACAAAAATCAAATCTGATATATCATAGAAGTCCATAGCTACATAGAATAATAAATTGAGAATTTTAAATCATTTTTATTATATTATTCTCTATTTTTTACTATTTTATTAATCTTTAGAGCTGTGTGTGTGTCTATATAAAAAATACACATTGTGTCATATTTTAAACTCTATGATATAATATATCCTATCACTACTACTCTCTTACACCATTAGCACCAATGTATGTGGAAGAGGCCATTATGTGTCTTTGTGCATTTAATTTCCCACGTAGTACTATGGTAGAGGTTAGGTGACCTTAACAACTCTGTATGATATTCTAAACCCTGATATATGGCATGGATCCAAGATTATTAGTAGATATTTGTATGTGGTATGTGTTCACCAAGTGGAGTGGATTACGTCTCAATTTATGACTAAAACACTAGATTTATCCACTGTGGTTTTACATTTTAGATATTCCATAATGATAAGTTTCACATTGATAGATATTCTTGGAATGTATTTGTAAATATTTTGATTTAGTAAATTGTTTTCAATATTTATTTAAATATTTTGTATTGATATAACTGTGAAGAAATCAACAACAATAGAAATTAAATGAATTTTTGAAGTATTATAAATTTAATAATTTGATTAACTAGAAAACTTTGTTTTTAAATTGGCGATCTTCAAACATTTCATTTAAAATAAATTTTAATAGGAACTCAATTCACCTCCACCTCTTGGGAGTCCTACTCTGACCAACATTTTCTATCAGAAGTTGTTTTTCAACTACTATTTTCAAATTATTGATATATATTTGAAATCTATTCAACTATCATATAATTATGTGTTAATGTTATCTAAATTTATGTTAGTTATAAATTTGAAGCTCTTTAAAATATAGTATTTATTATTTTTATGGATAATAAAGAGTAATGTCATGATACCAATAGAAATTTAGGTTCATCTACTAATAGAAATCCCTATATTAGTGGAACAAATTCTGATCAGTGGAAAATTAAAATAAAAATGCACATAGAAAGTATGTGAATTGATATTTTGATAGTAATAGATGATATGTATGAAATACCTGAAACTCCACGAATTAGTTTTTGTGAAGCTTAAAAATGTACTTATAATAATAATAGTAAAGAAATTAATGCCTTGTTTTGGTCTTTTAGGGGATGATGAATTAAATTGATTACCATCTTCTAAATATACCTATCAATTTTTTGATACCATAGTTGTTTCATAATAATGAACTCAAAATGATGATGAAATGTTACTTATTACCTAAAATATTATGTATGATAACATTAAGATGAATCATGATGAACCGATTTTTCGTTATGTAACATAGGTTTATTGAAATATTCAATCCAATGAGCTCCCTTAGAAAAGAAGTGGATTCCATAGAACAATTCACATGGCTTCTCATATGTCTAATAAAAAAGATAGAGATGAACCCCAATATTATTTAGAGAATCTTTTGACATATGTATGTTTCTAATCAAGTACCTAGTAGGTAAATTAATGATGTGTTATGAGGAGTTAAAGGCAATCAAAGAAGAAGAATGATGAACCAAAGAAAACGTCAGTGGAATTAAAAACCATAACTACCAAAAAAATTAAAAAGGAAGGATTCAGAATAATTCTAATTGTACATATAATGGTGATTCACTATGAAACAGTAATGATGAAATAGAACAATTATCTAGATGGTTGAAGGTGTTTTATAGGAGGACAAAATTTTTTATGAATCCCTACTACGATGAAAAATATTAGAATAATGGTAATTGAAAGAATAACTGGAAACTAAAAGAGAAATTAAATGAATATGACCTTTATGAATATAAAAGAACAAGTCTTGTAATGTCTTACTATCCAAAGAAAAATTATAAAAAAAAAGTCTGAGGAAAATGATAATAAGAAAAAAATGAAAATAAAGAAACATGGTGTATATATGAGGATAGCTCCTTTGAATCAAAATCATCACATGATAAGAAATGTGACAAGGCAATCATTTGTTCCATGGAAAACACATATGATATAACTCTTCTCTCTCCTATAATAAATTCATAACACTATAGAGGTGAATCTGATTATGAATATATGACTAGTAATGAATTGATTTAGTACTGTGCAATTCTATATAAAACCTGAAATTAATTAAAAGATAAATATAATTTTATAAAGAAATATCATTCTCTATTCTCTTTTATTAAATTCAATTCTACAATAAGAATGGAAAATAATTCTCAATTACATAAAGAGAAAATTTGACATAATTAATATAAGGATCAATTGAAAAGGGACATAGAAGAATTTTCCAATGGAAGGAATACTCTAACCCAAATTCATGGTAAAAAAGTAGCTCATAGGTATACAACTGGTGTTGGATACCATCCTGGATATGGGAAGATAACTAAAACACATTTTATAAAAAAATATTGATATTTTATATTCATTCCAAGATCTAAAAAAACTGTTAGTTCTAGCACTATTATGTAATTCAATACATTTTATTCAGAACCAAAAAAATATTACAATCCCATTATGTTACAAACTGTGTATAGGAAACCCATAAAGTAGGTATGGGTTCCCAAAGCATTTATAAATAATGTTACAATATCCAAATAAATTTGGGTTTGAAAATTGCCTCTTATGTAATATAATATTGGAAGGTTCTTT
This sequence comes from Viscum album, assembly GCA_963277665.1. Lineage (NCBI taxonomy): Eukaryota > Viridiplantae > Streptophyta > Magnoliopsida > Santalales > Viscaceae > Viscum > Viscum album. The sequence continues at coordinate 394,526,193 of OY728161.1, forward strand.
GAAGAGTTCATGTAAATCTCTATTTTATTTGGGAAGTGGATGTTCAAGATCCATGAAAGGTTTTTACTCATTCTTCATGAAATAGAAAAATATTGATGGTGGACATGTCACTTATTGTGACAATGCTAATGGAAAAATAATTGTCCATGGAAAAATTAGTGACTCAAACCCAGTTTTAATTTCTAATGTAATTTTTTATAGATTAAAATAAAATCTACTTAGAATCATTCAATTGTGAGTTTATGGTTTCAATGTAGAATATAGAAATCATGAATGAAATTTTTTAATTTCTAAAGATGAGTTATTTTTTTTCTGCTTTTAGAATTGAAAATATTTATATTTTTAACTTGGATTCTATTGCCCCTCAAAATATATCATGAATAAGGGAAATTCAATATGATTCGTGGAAATGGCATATTAGACTAGGGCATAGTAATATACACTCTCTTAGAGTGATAACTAGAAAAGAATTAGTAAAGTATATACCCAAACATGAGTTTCCAAATGACAATGTCTGTAATCCATGTCAAATGGGTTAACATCACAAAATATCTTACAAAAAGCGAATGATGCTTCATCTACTCATCCTTTTAGGATGGTTCAGATGGATATGATTGGACCGTATGGAGATTCAAGTCATAATGGGAAGCACTATGTCTTTATTTCTGTATATAACTATTCTAGATATACATTGACCTTTTTCATTGCTCAAAAAAGTGAACCTTGTTATAAATTTTCATGTGTTCTAGAATAGTATAAAATCTATTTGTTATTAAAATTTTAACCCTAATAACATACCATGTCAATGTGTTTTAAAACAAATAGTTTGAATCTTTTTTATATCAAAATTGGATATAGTCATAACTTTTTCCACATAGAAACCTCCACAAAATGGTGTTATAGAATGAAGGAATACAACCTTGAAATAAATAACATAAACCAAGATCAATGAATATGACCTACCAATATAATATTGGGATGATGCAATGAATAAAACCTGATCAATTATTAAAAGAGTCAAAATTAGTCCAATTCTTAAGAAATCACTCTCTATTGTTGAATAATTGAAAACCCATGATAATTACATAAATGTGATTGGTTTGAATGTTTATATTCACAATAATAAAGAAAATATTGAGAAATTTTCCTATAAATGTGATGAATGATTTTTTATAGGTTATTCAGTATCTAGTGAAGCCTATAATGTATTCTAGAAAAGAACCAAATTTGATGAAGTATCTGTAAATGTGAAATTTTATGAAACAGATCAACAATTATTTAATACCTACCTATAAACCCATTAGGATTATGTTTCATATATGATCAAATTCAAAATAATTTGACTTTTATATTAAATAATATCTTTCTATACCTGGTTCCATAAATTTTAGAGAATCCTATCATGATGAGCCTGATCATGTGTATGAACCAGAAATCTCTAGCACTTATTTTTATTGATAAATTAGATACCATAAAAATCAACCATTAGATGACATAGCCAGAGACATAGTGAAAGGATCATAGTTAAGAGATTCTATTTCAAATCAGGTTGAACATAAAAAATTCATATCAAAACATAATCCTAATAACATGAATGAGGAAATCAATTATGATTTTTTGGTGATATCTATGCAAGAAGTGTTAAACTTGTTTGAAAGAAATAATATTTAGAAACTAGTGGATATATGTAATGACAGCTAGATCATAGGAACTAAATGGGTTTTTAGGAATAAAGTGGTTGAACTTGTTAATATTTAATGAAATAATGCGGCATTGGTTGAACAAGGTTATATTCAAGAGGAATATATTGACTATGATGAAATTTTTTCACCAGTTGGGAGACATGATTCCATTATAATAATGATTTCAAATGAAGCATATCTATATTTAAAACTATATCAAATGGATTTTATTAGTGGATTCTTAAATGGGTATATAGATGAAGATGTTTTTGTTGAACAACACTCTGGTCTTACAAAAACTCATTTTCAAAATCAGATTTTTTAGGTAACAATAGTTGTATATGGTTGGATATAATATCTATGATTATTTTATAAGCGACTAAGAAATTTTCATATTTCTAATGAATTTAAAAAATGTATATCTTATCCAACTCTAATTATAAAATGAATTTTTAATGATGTTTTTTTTTGTTGAAATCTATATTGATGATATTAATTTTGAATCTTCTAAAAATTCCTTATGTTAGTTTTTTGAAATATGATGAAAATTTATTATGAAATGAGATTAATGGGTAAACTAAAATTATTTCTTATAATTCAATTCATTCAAAATAAAGAAGGTATTATTTTGAATAAATGTAAATATAATAAAGCTGTTCTAATTTACTTTGATGTGGATAGTACCAATAGTATTGATTCTCCTATGAAAACCACCTAAAAATTGAATTTGTATTAAAATGGTATATCTGTTGACAAAACCACATATATTGGAATGAAAGGGTGTTTACTCTAATTAACAGCTAGTGGTCCGGATATTATGTTTAGTTTGGGTCTATGTGATCTTTTTCAAGAAAATCTTAAAGAGTCACGTATTATTAATATTAAATAACTTTTCAAATTCCATAAATAGACTACCAACATAGGAATATTATATCATAGAAGAAAATAATTTGAAATATCTAGCTATTTATATTCTTATTTTGGTGGTTGTATGTTAGGTATAAAAAGCACCTCAAGAACATGAAACTTTTGGGGAAAGTTACTAGTATTAGGGTGTAGTAAAAAATGAAAAATTAGTTATATTATCTACAGATTAAGGTGAATATGCAGCTACTAGGAGATTTTGTGCTCGTATTTTTTAGATGAAACAAACATTACTAGATTTTTTATATCAATTTAGACATGATTCTTTAAATTGTGATAACATAATTTCAATTATCATATAAAATAGTCATGTTTCTTATTCAGGAACAAAACATATTGATGTAAGAAATAACTTTTTGAGAGATCTTTATTAAAAGGATGATATTAATTTACAAGTCATTGGTATTAAACATCAGCTTTATGACATTTTCACTAAAACATTAAATTATGAAATAACAAGTTACATCATACATGAAATCCAAATGATCATCCATGAGTAACCAAATTATAGTTTCACTGTTACTGATTCAAAATTTCTATCTCCTAGTTACTATCTCATAGTTACAATCTCCCAGCTTGATGTCTCATGTTTTTTGTGTCACTGGTTATGGACGCATAGTTTACATCACACCGTAATGTTGAAATCATGACTTCTTGTTCTAGTCTTACAATTATGACTCTAACTACTATTTTAGAAATATTTTTATCGTATTAATCTTTTGATTATTTTATTTCTCTTATAATATTTTTTTTTTGTTTTTTGATGTTTGAATTCCCTAAAAGATGAAAAACAATCTCTTCACTTCTATCTTCACACATACTATCTACTCTTGAATCCGAACTCATTTCTCCTAAAATAAGATTCTTCCTTATAACCATTATGAAATCCTAGGATGAAACATTCATCTTTATCATCTTTTGTAATACATTAATCATCAATGAAACTAAAAAGGGATCTGATTACTAAGCTTGAGATACTAATAAACCTTGGTCTTTTGGATCATACATTCATTCCAGACAAATAAATAATTGTGAATTGGATTGATTCAAGTATTTTTCTTGTTCTAAATGTCTCGTAAGAAGATGGATATTTATAGTGGTTATAAAACGAGATTATACAAACCTATATACTAATCGTTTTCATATTTAATATATATATTCCGTTAGCTTTCCACTCTAATGATGATTTTGTTGTTATATTCTAGGAGAATGTTAAATATTTTTCCTTTTAAAGGTTATGGGATCACTAACTAGTAATACCACTTAATGGAATTCTTTAAGACTATCAAAGAGTTCCTCCTCCACTGAGTGATTTGTTTACATTAGAAGAGGCTCTCGGTAGTTTCACAGAATTTGAAATAAATATGTCATATTTCTGATGAACTTGGTATAGACAGTAGGTTGTTATTTTATATTATTCAACATAAAATATATCCATGTAATGGATACTTTTCCACTCTCAATGATCAAGATGAATTTATCATACATCATCAAAACCATGTTCACAAAATCAATTTGTGTATAGGAATTATCTTTCACATATGTGACATGATCAAGACTACATCTATGTCGACTTCCCTTTTCTATTAATGTTTATCTCTAAAATGCTACTGAAGAAATGTGTGTGTGGTAACAATGAATAAGTTGATGAAGATTATGATTTCTGTATAAATATGTAGACATGAAGATGAATAATGATCGATTGGACTCCATGAAAGAGATCATGGGTTGATGATAATGGAGGATTGTATAAGGATTATAATACTTTTGAGAACTATTTAAGAACAATGAATTTTATGGACCTGGTTCTAGAGTCATATTACCATATCGAATATTTAGATGATGAAATTTATGTTGATGCTCTTATAACTAAACAATAAATGATTTAGATGGAAATAATGTAATCCAGATATTCCTCAATGGACGAGAGAACCCACTGTTGATACTCCTAGAAAACATCAGTGCATTCCTTCTATAGAATATCCCCTATCTAATGGTGATGAAGAAGACAATAGAAAAATTATGTTTTTGATATGAGTAAAGATGATGAAGAATAATATGCAAATGTTAAAGACCATGCTACCACATAGAAACATAAAAAGAATGAATATAGAGAAACAGAAGACATTTTTCCAACAAAATTATTAATAATGAATGTTTTTAAATTACATAGAGTTGTGGATGAATCTAATAGAGCATAGGGTGTGGAAACAGGTCAAGAGAATGAGTTATTTAGTCATACAAGAGATTCATCTATTGACGTGGATGAAAAACCTAGCATGGAATGGATTGAATTAACAAACCCTATGGATTAAAGTTATATGGATACCTAGTATAGGTTTGAAATGTATTTTGATGTTGCTGAATCTCATGAAGAATCTATGAAGGGAATATATATTTCCCCTGTGTTTCACCTCAAACCAGTCTCTAATGTGGTGTCTTCTTAGGAACCAAAATTAGTATTAGTCCTTTCTCCTAAACCAGTTCCAAAACCTCCTAATTTTGAAAATCATTTATATTTTAAAGAGTTTGGAGACAATATGCTGTCTAGTTTTGAGAATCCATGATGTCTCAACCTGCACCTAAAAACAATATCAAAGAAACAGATGATGTATTTCTTTTATAGAAAATCATATGGTAGATCAATCCCATGATGATTCACGAGATTCAGAATGTTCATACAGAAACATGATAGTTGGGTGATGAGGTGAAATCATTAAAATATATCGCTGAGTAAATGATGAAAGACTTGCAATTTGATGAAGCTCATTTTTCTCATATCATTAAGGATGATGTTGATATGATCACAAATAAGTTTGTATCTCTGATTAAACCCAACATAACCATTGTGGTTGAAAAGGTGGTTGAGAGAAACATCAAAATAGAAAACTAGATTCCACCACAGGTCCTTGGAATCAATAATATGACCACAAATTATAGTTGATTTTTACAGAGTGTTCTAAAATAGCTTAATTATATCACATCAGTCGTTTATACTCTAATTATTTCATCCCATCTGACTCAGCCCTTGGATAGTGAAATGTTCAAATCTATAATTATGGAGAAGTTTCAGTAATTAACTGAATGATTTGATATGGAATTTATTGATAATATTTTTAATAACAGTGACCATGTTCTTGACCATGTAAGAGTTCACTCAAAAATTGAAACTAGTTCTCAAGAATAAATCTCTATGAAAGTAGATTACTACATCAAGAGGATCTGTTCCAAGAATGTGTTAACTAGAAATTTCATGTAAATTATAGAGAATTTAATGTTGCCTATAATAAAACAATATTTCAATGATCAAGTTCATATTCTAAATGATGTCACATATACTCTAGATATATTCATTAAAAATAATGAGGACTCTCAAAATTCCATGGATTTTATAGCTGATATCATTAATGATTTCATAAATGTTCAGAAATTTTAACTTCATGTTCAATGAACAACCATCATTGCACCAATAGAGGCTCCTTTAATGACCTTTCTATTTCCTCCCACCAATCCTTCTGCCTTTACTTCATTTTCCATTACTAGCATGTCTTTTTTTAGGATCTGATCCATATCAGACATGTTATTTTTATGAAAGTGTTTCCTCGGTCTTCTAACAGTCTAACCCTTTATCCTTTTATTAATGAAATAGTTCCATTTCATTCCATTAATACTACTAATTCCACCTCCACTTCTTTGCCTCATTATTCTACTCTTATTTTCTTTTATAAGGAAAAAATTAATGTTGAAGAATCTGATGATATGGGAAGGATAATTTTTGATAGTTATGTGATGTATTCTCTTTTAGTGATTATTCCTATACTTTGTCATTTTTTTCATTGAAATGTGTTATTATAAATATTGTTCAAATATTTTTTCCATTTAGTGTTTTTTTAATCCCCTATTTTTGATAAACCCAAAGGGGCAGCATAGATGGCATTTTATAAAAAGGTAAAACCTTCTTTTTACATATATTATATAATACTTTCATGAATTCTCTTATGTTAATGTCTTGGTCAAACATAATCTATTTTATATGATAATCACTCTTTTTATTATTTTCTAAAAAGTATGTCTTGTAAATTCCATGATTTTTTGTCACCATTTATGGGGAAATTGTATGAATCCACTTGTCATAATACTCACAAGTCAGTTATATCATATACATCATGTAAATAAAGTAAATCGTTATAAAATAGTATAAGTCAAGATTACTCCTCTTCTATTATGATTTATTATGATGATTTTTAACCCAAATACATTCTATGAGTATTACTTATTAATATAAATGGAATATATTTTAATATGTTTGAGAAATTGTGTCTAGGATCTAATGGTCTTGCTGGTTAGTCCAAAAAATCAAAAATGTACGAGACATCGTTTCTCAGCCCAAACGGTCTCACTATTTAGTTTCGAAATCAGCAAAGTCAATGAAATGTTTTCCCTAAAACCTTCATTGTGATACTTGTTCTTGATATTGCAAAGGAACAAACACTGTAACTTTGATACCAGTTCCAGAATTCGCAAAAGACTAGTCATCATTACCATTCTATCAATTCTATTATTTGAAAAAGGACTACGTACCATTTCCATAATACCATTTCTATGAAACCATAATAAGTCACCATTTAGAAGATGTAAAAATGACTAAATACCATTTATATGACATTGTATCAATACACCATAACAATAAACAGTTCTGAGTCATCGCTTCTGACTCATCATGACTGTAGAACCATTCTGATCTCAACACCAACTATGAAACTTCTCCTTACATATAATTTTTTATATCTTTTTAAATTAAATATAAAAGTTGATTCTTATGGTCATTCATGAGTCATTTAATTACAATGACATAATTAATTATCTAGTGAAGACATATATGTAGACAGTACGAGGTACAAGGTGTTGAGATCATTCTCCTTCCCAAACATAACACAGACACCCAAGATAACATACAAGGTGGCACAAGAGCAGGAATATGTCATTACTGAAAGAAACAATATAGTTAACATGCATTCATTCATGAAATTGCAGAAGAATACATGAGTAAATATTGTTTTCTGATTGATGTATTTTTGTGGATCAAAACATCAAAAATCCATGATGAACAATCTCATAAACATGAATATATATGAATAGCTACAAAATAATTCACTGGAAACCAATAAACATAACTCACAACACTCTGTTACTGAGTCTTCCTCTAGAAAAGGTCCCAAACATAAAATATACCATATACTATAAGTCTAGAGATGCATTGACCAATAGTTTGAGCATTTGTAATCAATTATTAAAATATTATTCTTTGTCGTGTACAGTTTTACTAATCTTTCGATTCGTGTGAGCATGTCAGTGTTAAAAATAAATACTATATCTGGTGCTAAACTTGAGGATATAGGATATCATCACACTACTAATATCATACACAAATTTTCACCCATGTAAAACGATGAAAGAGTCCTTTCTATTGCCTGGTAGTTTTAATATCCCAAGAAGAAATATTGTAGAGGGCAAGTGACCTGCATAGATCTGTATACAATTGTAAACCGCGATCCAGGGTGTGGATAAAAAACTATTAATATAAATTTTTCTATGGTATATGATCATGAATTGGTGTGGAATAGGTCTCTGCTGGAGACTATACATCTTGTTTTATCAGATGTCTTTTTCAATTATGTTTTTCTCTTTTTTAACTCATATTTTAGAAAACACTGTTTTACTCTGATAAATAGTCATGGATAGTATTTATAATAATTTTGATGTAGTAAAATGTTTTCAAAAGATATTTAAGTATTTTAGATTAAGATAACTGAGAAGTAAACAATCTATTATGAAATTAATTGAACAGTTAAACTATTATAAATTTACTACATTGATTAACTAGAATATTTTGTTTTTAATTGTGGGATCTGCAAATCATTTTTTTAACAAAAAACTTTATCAGAACTTGATTTAACCCCCCCACCCTCTTGAGTTTCCCAGTTCGACCAAAAATATGATATCTCTTCAAGAGAGGTGCTACTACTTCAATGGATAAAATCATACATACTTCCTACAAGTCACCATGACCTTTAACTGGCATAGTTAACAACAAGGGAACTACAATCCTAACAACTTAATGTCAAAATTCTTGGATAATGGATGTTTAAATGAAGCGGTGCACTAATTTGGAATTAAAATTGGAATTATCCCTAGTAGCAAAAAAGAAATGGGTACATCAAATGATGTATGGATCTCCTAGAGCTAGATAGACAAACAAATGAAGCTGACAATGAAAATCTCCATGTCCTTTATGACCCTTTTGATGACCACCTCCATGGCCACACTCTATAATCCAATGATAGGAGAATCCCTAGGATATCCTATTCTATCCACATATTCTCTCTGATGATCCAAATCTGGTGCAACCTACTATTACATCCTTGGATGGAAGTAAATCAATGGAAAAACCCAGAGCAGAACCCCTAGAACATGTTGACTGCTCAAAATGGTCTCGAACTCAGGCTGCTAATGAACTCATCATCCAAATCTAATAAAAGAACATAATCCCTTAGAATAGGTTCGACATTCACTACCATTGGAGAAATGTGACATTGAGTGATATTACCAGCACTCACCCAAACAAAAACTCTTCTGCAAAGAAAAATTGGAACCATGGACCACATCTATGCTTCGTGATGAATCATGATGACTTCTTTCACATGATGATATAGTTCCAGATAATTTCCTCTTGACAAACTCCTACTTTGAATTAACCTCATGATATATTATCAACCTAGAATTGGTGACCTGATACTGGATCATTGGAAGTGAAGCCTCCAAAAAGTGCCTCTTCCTAGCCTCCTCATCTAAATACACATACAAAGAATATTGCAGAAGGTTCCTATAACTGATCATGAAATCTCATACATTGTAGCTCCCCTAACGATGGGTAAAATGCTCATGGTGAATGGCCTCAATCATGGTTGAAGAAAGAATCATGGCTCTAGAATTATCTCAAAACGTATTCATGGTGACTGTTGACTCCTCTTGATCCATAAGGAATAAGAACTACAAATGCCTCACCACCCCACACATCATCATTAAAACCAATGAAACCCCATGATACTTCTTAGTATGAATCTAACTAAAGGATATAAAATGATACTCTAACTAGTATTCCATGACTACATCTAAGATGAATCCCTCATACTTATATAGACACTGGTGATGGAAATCTTAGAGTGTTCTCCTCATGTGTCGGCATCTTCATCCTCTACTCTACGGTTATCAACTACTATAACCTACTGAAGAATTTCAATGCAAGCCTAAAGAGGATATTGAATTGGAATAACCCCTAAAAAATAATAATAAGTAGATCACCTAATCTTGTAATATGGAAGGCATTATGATTAATTAATTTTCTATATTATTATTTTTTGAATAACTCGTCCCATGGTCTACACATTCAAACAATGTGCATGGAATAATAATGTTGTATCTTTTCCTAGGTCTATAAAACGTGAAATGTATCAACTCGTTTAGTAGAAACTGTGAGCATAATTTTCCATGCATCATATCACATGGGGACCTTAATAGATTCATCTTTTCTCATCTATTATGTTTACTCTGCATTCTATTCCTAGCTGGCATTGTAGCCCTTCCAAACCATGCATCCTCACCTATAACTACATCCAAACACCATCTTATCCCTTAACAAGAATTATAATGGATCTCATTCATGAACCTATCCAATCAATGTGTACCCCTATTGGGATAGTAATGGAATAAAATCGATAATGACACTCGAGTCCTACCACCAATAGTCCCTACGTGGGAAATTAACACTAATTGTACAGTAAACACGTAGATGGGATGTATTAACCTCTAGGAGAACATGTGTGAAAGATATATACAAGTCTTAAACCACCCAAATAATTATCATAATACAATATAAATTAAATACCAAGTAATAATATTTAATACCATGACGTAACTACAACAACTTAATCAGAAAACTACAAGTTCCAAAAGAAAGTTAAATTATTGTAACCATGAAGCCCACATATCACTTTTAAAACCCAAACCTAGTAGTAACCATCCTGTTCTCCAACATTCTATAAGCATTCTAAAAAAAGTTTATATAATTTAGGGTGTGTATAACAGAATACTCAGTTGGATACTCACTACACTTTTTTTGTGCAGAAGTAATGAATGAATGGTAAGGAATAGTGACCAACATGTTAAACTAACCCGTCACATAAACATGTTTAATATGTTCCTAGACTCACCCTATATACTATCACTATTTATTTTATAAAATATTACACACTATAATATGGAATTTAATAGGTACCCCACCACTACAACCTTACATGATTGTCTCTTTTCCAAAACGTCACATATCCTCAGAATCCCTCTCCAAAAAGGCTATCCCTGTGAAACCTGGGTGAAGAAGCACAACAAGAATCACATGATACCCACAAACACATCCACATAACAAAATGTATCCATGTAGTTTCTATGAGGTACCACATCTTGGAAATCATCTATCACACATCAAATATTATACCACAATCCACGTACACTAAGTAAGGATACTCAATCCATCTCATCTTATACATGTTACACCTATAGTAGTCGATGGAAAACTATATCCAGAATATATGTGTGTGAAATAAACATAAGACACTACATCCATATAATAACATATATGGGGAAAAACATGTGTGCATACTAGCACATGTAACTACCTAGATAAGAGAGTGGAGCCGAAGGGGGTTTCCAATCATCCATACTCTCATCGGGAAGTTGGGGAAAACACCACCCAAGGCTTAGAATACCCAAGGTGTTAATTCCCATAACTGATACAGTGAATTATCATATCGAAACCAAAATTTATAGGGTAGAATATAGATGGAATCTACACTATTGAAAAAACATAGTCTCCAACTCAATTTCAACCAATGCATCTCCCACTCCCATCTTTTAATTCTATCATTATAGATCGATTTTAAGACAATAATTTAAATAGCTACATTGAGATACTTATCAAAATTTAATATTTTGACAACACTTTAATAAATTATTTAATTGTTAATTAACCATTATCAATGTCCATATTATATATAACTAGTACTCGCCCGTGATTTCACATGGCATAATTGAATAATTATGTTTTTTTATTTAGAGATTAGTACTTATAAATATTGAGAGTAAAAAACAATATTAAATAAATGTTAATAAGGAATTAATGGTCTATTGTTATGGAATATGAGTGCATAGAATTTGGGGACACCATTTGAATGGGTGACCAGAAGATTGAACGTTTCAAAGTGTATGAATTCCTCATATTTGAGGATGGAAGTCAGTATTAATTTTCTGAATACCAGAACAAATAGACACATATCGGAGTAAAGATCTCCAGGTGTTTGAGTTATAACATCTTCAGGTGGGAGATACTTCATCTGCTGCAGAGTATTCTGCTACTAATAAGAGATTGATATTCATGAAAGTAAAGAACAGACATTACTGTGGAATAAAAACTAAAAGATAAAAATAACTGAACACATATATTGAAATAATACAACTCTGAAATTTAAAAATAGTTGAATTAGATTTAGCCACATGAAAAAACATACAACATCATGATACGCCTAACCTGGAAACATTCCAGTATATTGGAAATACGTAATAATGAATACCCGTACAGAAAAATGAGATAAATTAGTAATCAAAGTGATGAAAACGGTTTAGTGTTTTGGAAGATATAGAATACAACCAAACGCCCAAATTTCATATCTGTGCAACATGAAATACCGTAGATAAGCAATATGTAGGAAATAGTCCAGCTGCTGAAACACCCAGCAGAACAATTCCATAGCAAAAACCTCTAGCATAAAACTCTTCTAGCACATTCCTATAACATAATGAAAATCATCCAGCAATCTTTTCATCTAGCATAAGTAAAGGAAACATATATTAGGAGTAGCTGTTACTGAAATCATGTTCTACATCGTAAAAGTTATAAAAAATACCGAACCATCTGAAGTTGTTAATGTCTGTACTACATGTCAAAATTTTAAAGAGAATGTTGTATTGGTTTTTTAACTGGAAATACTCATAGTGCAATTGTCTCCTCAATGTCACACATCATAGTAATGATATCAAATACTGAAACAGTAGCATGAGAAGTTTGAAATGAACTGTCTTAACTCTATCAACTGTAATACACAATGAACTACAAATAATAATTATGAACACATCAATGGGAATTATTTGATCAGTGAAGATGTATGTTTACCTTCTATTTCCAGTATGAGTTTTCAGTCTGCTTTCCGGTTTTATTGTTTAAATATGCCGTCGGCATGGTCTACAGTTCAGCAGATGGACATGTTGTAGGCACGCTTTCTGAAGATGTTTGGACATTATCTTGCACATCATTGTTAGTATCAAAACAACGTGATAGATTTTTCTACATAGAGGTATAATGTTAAAATAATGTAAATCTATAAAATTGAGTAATTGAAAGCAGTGAAATTAAGAGCAGAGCTTCTACAATAGACTATTTTTTATCAGCACGTAGATATAATAACTCTGTACATGATTGATTTATAAATATCTAAAAATCATAATACTTTACAGTAATGAAATGTGTTGTTACAATAATGGAATAATTTAGGAGTAATATAAGATAACATATGTATACCCGAGTAGAACACATGTTGAAGGGTGGAGTATGTAATCTTGTATCAGTGTTTAAAGTACTAGGAGATGACCCAACTGTTTGATGATCCTATGAGGAAATGTAAAAGAAATATGACAGTAAACTGGAATCCATTCATAGAAACTCATAATAAAGAAATTGAAATGTAGTTAACTGCATATAATGATCGACAATGTTTACTGTATAAGAAGAACTTCTTTGATTAGCCTGTATATTATTGAAGAAAATTTTAAGGTATTTTCAGTTGATGGGTTTATAGATAAGTTGAATAAAATACAGACTGACATATTTTTGTTTTAAGACCTCAGTGAATAGGTTGATGTACTTTTCATTATCATTCATATAAACCACTTTGTAACAATTTTTCTCAGATGGACGATGATGATTCTTACTATTGTAATCTGTTAGCTCAATTCCCAATAGAAATTTCCTGGTTTTGAAGAAGTTCAATTCCTGAGGGAAACCAAACTCATCATAATCCTATTAAAAAAAACCCATTTTCAGTGTAATTTTAATTATTCCAATTATTTTAAAAAGAGTTGATCTAAGGATATGGAATTACATGTATCAAAGTCGCTCATAGTTGTACAACAATTTTTTGTATGTATTTCATGACATGTTTTTCAAACTACATTACAGAAAAAGAGTTTGTTCTGTCCGTAACCATTAGTTGAACTATAAACCTGTTACAATAATTATTATGACTACAGTTTCAGTATTCTTTGGATTGCGTAGCTGAACAAAGGAAGTAGCATAATGATAAAAAGATATTTATAGAGCATTAAATATATTCTAACCTTAGAATAATGCTAGTAGGTGAGGAGTTGCAGGACATGTAGTAAATGTTTCCATCTATAATCTAGACTTTTTTCATGAACGACTAGAATGATTCATAGTACCCCTTGTGGGTTCTTTGAATTTTCTAAAATATAACTGCAATTAAGCACCTAGTAGCATACAGTCGATTAATTTCATGTCAGTGATGAATTTATTATAGGACAGTAGTGTGCAGTTAATAATATTTCATAATCAAAATAGGAAAATAATTGAATATTGCTGACATGTTGACTACTTTTGACATCTAAAATGGATTTCTTGTTATTACAATATGGTATTTACATTGTATGGTTGGGAGATATTGGTGATGGAGTATGTAATGGTGATTCTATTATCACACCATGCCTGGAAAAAGCATAACAACATACATGGAAGTAAACATTAACAACATTTGGGTAGTACAGTTATGAAAATGAGATATTTAAATCAATGTACCTCCAAACAAAAGTTATTTACAGAGTTACCTGCTTCTAATGTTGTCTACTTATAGAAGGTTTCGGTTGTGGAGATTTGTTTTTGCATTAACAGTTGTTGTGACAAGAACAGAGGATAAAAGATGTTTGAATTCAAAATTATATATTTATCTATTGAAACCATATATTTGAGAACACATTGTAGATTGATTGAGATTATGATGTGTAGATAGAAACCATAATCGTCATGATCTTAACCTAAACAAGCTGTAATATTAATATGGTAGTATGGTCTGAGTTGTTTTCCATGTAACGTGACATTTTAGATGCAAAATTACCCCATAAGCTACAGGTAATTTGAAGTCATCTGCAAAGGAACAAAATGAGTAAATGAGTAAATGTTATATGTTACGGTAAAGTGCTTTAATTATTCAACAAAAAATTACCGGTTATCTTCTAAAATAATCTACAATATGTGGTTCGTCGTGCCCATTGATTGCATTGGATGTGAGTAACGTAGGACTCCAATTAGTTCTAAATCAAAGTACACAGAAACAAAGTTTTCCTGAATAACATATGGCTGTATAAAAATACTATGTGCATATTAAAATAACATAACTTGGTCAATGGATGTGTAATTATGTTGTATTTACCACTTGTACCTATTAAATGATCCTTAGGGACTTTTTCCTTTATTATGTCATCGAATGAATTAAAATGAAAACTACAAAGAGGTAGTTGTACTTCAGACGGACGAACAGACGTCGTGGATGTGAACATGATTCGACACAGGTGTCTTGTTGCGAGGTAACTCCCTTGGTTGGAAGCTATTTGGATGTTCTATACAATATAGAATAGTACCTAAACCAACATGTTTTTGTACTTAGAGATAATCTATCAATTCGTAATGGTACAATGAATCTTGGTTCCCTGAATGGAGTATGTTAAAAATAATGTTACTGAGGAATTAATACAAATTACAAGGATTGATTACTGTATATATATATATATATGTAAATGTTCAGATCGTAGGTGACATGCAGAGAATGTAAATTGTAATGACATGTTGCAAGGAATAGTAACCTGGATGTCGCACAGTAAAAGATCAACAACAACGACTTGATTGGAGTATTTGGAAGATGAATTGAACCACATGTTTAAGACACGAACTTGTATTTGTAGTGTTTCATCGTCATCTGGGCAAATCTCATTTAGCATGGTTATAGAGCGTGACATATTTGTTACTGTACATAATCATTCAGTGTTCAAATAATTCATATTTAGCATGTAAAAAAGCCATGATAGTAAACAAAATCATTTTCCAGAGTAGAATAATGTATATATAAGTCAATAATATTGATACCTAAGACAAATTATGAAGAATTTTCTTATAGAAAATATTTTCTGTGTAATTGTAGGACTCATTACTGTTACCTTCATCTACAATTTTAATCTAGTAGCTGATGTGACTCTAGACACTACAACAAATAATTGACCATGACTAAACAATGGTTTGCGAAGATAAATCCCAACTGAAGACAATTATTGACCCTTAAATTTATTAATAGTCTTCTCATAAGAAACTGTCAAAGGATATTGTCTTCTATGTAGTTTGAATGGCCATTTACCATCAAAGTGAGTCATAGTTAATCTTGGAATGAACACAGAATATCCTAAATGACATCCGTTTAATACTTTGGAACCAATAAAATGTTCACCCAAGTGTGTTACAATCATATGAGTTCTATTACACAAACCAGCTGATTAGCCACATTTTGGAGTAAAATTATCAGAACACCAAGTTGAAGTGTAATTATGTGGGCAGACAATCTAGAGACGTTTACACCATTCAACATGTTAGATGAGAAAATATTTTCTAGTTTTTCTGTATCAAAACTTTCATTGAAAACGGAGTCTGATCTGAAGTAATCTTTGTTTTCATAGCAAGTGAGGGTCAACATATATTCATTGACTTCTTGTACGACATCTCAGGTTGGAGCTAAAATTTCACGGTCTTTCAGATATGACCTTTTTCCATGTATGCTAGAGAAACCCGGGTAAGTATGTTTGATGATTGCAGCCATGGCATTATAACTGTCAGTAAGAAGAAACATTGTTGGAATTGGAATGAGTGCTACACCATCATTTGGACCTCCAATTTTACCTTCACCAATATCTAAGGTCCATTTTGCAAAATCATGTAACTTAGATGCATCATTTCTGGTAGTTGTACTATGAAATCTCATGTTTTTTGTAAGAGATAACACCCGATAGTGTTGCCAAAGATACGAAGACTTGAAACTTGCATAGACAATGTCTGATCTATTTTTTCCTGGCATAACTTGCAGTATTTGCCTAAAATCTCTTCCCAGGACAACTTTTAATCCACCGAACGGAAAATTTCGAGCATTATCATTTTTGACAGTCATAATGTCTCTAAGAGTTCGGTCTAAAGCCTCAAAATAGAACTTATGAATTATAAGATGCCTCATACCAAATGATGAGCTTAGTTAACTGAAAAAGTTCCCCTACGTCACTCCCCTGCTGAATATTAAAAACTGAATGTTCAGTAATGGAGATTGGAATACGGAATTTGGAATGCACTGTTTGTCCGCTAGGTAGCAGTAGTGAAGCTATTCCACTCGATGCAACTGCAAGTACAATCGTCCCTTGTGCTATCAGCAATAATGATAATACTCTACAGATGATCGTTTTACACGTGCCTCCATAACCATGCCAGATGATGAACCCCCCCTGAGATGGTAGATAGTAAAGAGAGAATGATAGACATAACATCTTTCTGTTCATCTGTAAGAAAACATTGTAAATGGTTTCGGTCTTCTAGAAGTGTTTCTCTATTTCAATTCAATTCTTCTGCAACTAAACGATTTGTAGCGGAATCATAATTTGAATCTGGAAGTGGCATATGACGATATAAATGAAGTGCTCTTCCATTGCTCTTTAAAATGAAGTCTATATCTCTCAAAGCATAAGTATGTTTCTGGTGATTTGTGAGTGTCAAATCTACAATGATGCAGAATATTGTTAAACAGTAGTACGAGTAACTGCTAACGAAGTCATTACAATAGTATACATATAAATGAATAGAAGAACAAAATTTGAAGCTGAAATACATTGATAGAAAAACATCAGTATTTATGTGTTGTTAGTAATGATAGAGTGGATAATTGAATGAAAATCTTATAGCTAGACCAGTACAGATGGAAATGTAATGTGAATGAAACATATACGAAACGTTGCATCACTTTTATAGAATCATACGGATTAAGATGATGCAAGTATTATTGTAATTATATTTAAATAGAAAGGTTGTAAACTTTGTTGTACCGGGTTATAAAGAATATAACCAATGTTATATAAGAGAAAGATCTGCAATGATTGGAAGATAAATTTCGGTATAAGTATTATAAGTTTATTTCATGTTTAAAAATGCATATTATTTGTACAGAATCTAATATTGTAGTACCGATGGTAATGTAATATGAATAAGTGATATATGAATCAATGGATTACATGTACAGAATTGTATAGTTTAAAATTAAATGTAATTATACTTCAATAGCAAGGTTGTAAACATTGTTATACTGGATTACAATGAATATAAAAAAAGTAATACTTTCCCAATCTACACATTGACTGCAAGTTCAATTTAGTATGAAGTATTATATTTTTTATTAATGTATGATAATGAAGAATTTTTATACAGATTCAAATAATGTAGTATAGATGGAAATGTAATGTGATTAAAAGTCATATGAATGTGCATATTTTCTTTACAGAATCGTATAGATTAAAATGATACAAGTAATATCCACTATATGTGAACAGAAATTCTGTAATAATTTTTTGTACTAGATTATAATGAATATAAAAAAAGTTATACCAGAGAAAGATGTGCAATGTTTGAAAGTTCATTTTAGTTAGAAGTATTATATGTGTATTTACTGTATGAGAATGCAGAATATTTCTACAGATTGAAATTTCTGTAGTCATAAAGTTTAGAATGAACAATTATGTGAATAAATACACTGATTATTTTTTGAATGCTTACAGAACAAAATTAATAATGTCAATTAACATATAAGACTGTTGAAAATAATGGTGGTTTGCTCCTAGATTTGGTTGAAAAACCTAGGAAGTTCTTCTCTATTACGATGTTATATATAACAACGAGCAGTAATAATTAGACAATGGAAAGACAATGAAACAAAAACTTTGAAGTAGGTATATGATAAAATGTGCACCGGGAATTTGTTGGGTCTTTATTTTTATATATAAAATGTCTTTAGATAGTATGTCTTTGGTTGCAGCCCAGACCAGATCTGGGTGAGATATGTTATTGCAGATTAACATGTTCGTGAATAGTCTACGTACATGTTGCCCCATTCCCCAAGCGTTCACTTCTTTTATATCTTCCGAAAACTCTCTGTCATTTGTCAGTAGTCCCATAGCAGAGAAAGCCTCTCTAAATGTACCATGAGTAATTCTGTTTACAGTCATGATATAATCATAAGAAGTTGCACCATTGATTTTTGTTAGAATTATCCTCAAGTAGTAGATTCACCTGTGGTTTGAGGCACATAGTACAGTCTTCCAATACAAATTCTTTGTTTCTAGGGATTCTATTTCCTGTCTTGAGAGTGGAACACAAATCTAGTTGGATACTCTACAAATGTTAATCCTCTTCCTTCCGGGCATATAATATTTTCTTCAAACCACGAGGTAAACATTGACTATGAACTGTTTCTACGATTCAATACATCTTCAATGTTATCGGTATCTTAAAAGGTGACACAATTCTGTTGAGGCAAATGGAAATTCAACCTCTCCACTGGTGGATATCTGTAATGGATATCATATGAACAAATCCTCCAACATGACTCACAAGGAGATATGTATCGACAGTCATAATACGTTTTTATTTCATCTACCATATTCTATGTGGAGTGTTCATAGTTTCCTTCAGAGAGTGCTACCGTTACAGAGTCATTTCCTTTGCTAATATACATAAACAAATATTTTATTGAAGACGACTGATTAAAAACTTCAATTTTAAGATGTGCATGGTACTTTAATAGCAACACAGGATTGTATTGAACTACATAGCGATTATCCAGAGGAATTTTATTTTTCAGAATAGTTTTTTTGTCATCCCTTCTCTGATAAACGACATAGCCATTGTCATCAACTGTCGTACTTTTATCATATTGTTTTGGAAAAAACATTCGATATTTACCATATTTCATGCAAGTTGATGATCTGTTTGCAGCACCATAAGAGCCGTGGATCATAAAACTTTTGACAACGTAATGTAGCTTTGGGTAAGCATCTTTTTCTGGGATTTCAGTGCAGACATATTTGTTTACACCTGCTGGAGTGTTCACTTTGTTTTCACGGTAGAGAAATAATATGATATGCACATGAGGCAATCCGAGTTTCTGAAACTCTACAGTTTGAAAAACTGAATGGAAAACAGAAGTTCGGTTGTCAGTAAGTGATGATAAAATTGAAAACTGTATGGATAATAATATTTGATATATGCTAATAGATGGTTACATTCCCTTGATTTTCCAAAGAAACATCCTTCTCTTAAATCCTTCATTAGATATTCGAGCTTCATATTGAAAACTCGAGATAGAATTTGAGTAGAGTCTACTGGTCGAAGATTCTTGGATCTTAACAACCGAGTGATCTCAAGCGACATTCGGTTACATGTAAAGGTTAGAAACAAATTTGGATACACTACCCAATTACAAATAGATATTGCATCTTGGTAATTTTGGATCATATACCTTGGACAACCTGTGATGGATGAAGGTAAAATGATCTGTTTGCCACATGAAGAACCTTCTCTGTCGCCTCTTATAAATGCATCAAGAAATCCATTGTATAGATCTACCCTCAATATCTTTTGATTAAAGCGAATGAATGATAGTCTCTGAGAGTCTACCATCGTATAATCATCAACAAAAAACTGTTGAAAAAGACTTCTTAAATGCAGTACAATTGAGGATTGATTCTCACGGAATTGCAAGTGGAAAGCGAAGTACTCTCTCATGGTAACCTTCCTTAATTTTGGACTTGTTGTGAAAGGAGTTGGGCGATGCATAATGCTGTCGACATATCCATCCCTGCTAGCTATAAAAATTAAGGGATATTGTAGTGGAAGATATAGTGGGTGTTGCTGATCAATTCATTGAAAATCACTAGTTTTGGTATGAATGATTATATCACACTCTTTGTTCAGATCTTCGACATCACTGGCGATAAGAATCACAATCTCAGAATTATTTGGTAAGTTATATGTAATGGGATTAGTTTCTCTTATCTTTAGTAGACATAGATTCAAATTTGGCACATCCTGTTGTTGACGAACATCCCTTGAACTTCTAAAATTTGGAGATAAACCATTGTGTCATGAAGCATTTGTTGCAGGTTTTGGACTATGTTGTAGTCAATTGGATTTTGGAAATTCAGGATTTCGCAGTTAGAGGCAGTAGGTATGTTAATACAGAAATTAGCCACGTTAAAAAATTATTCCACTGCAGAGAGGTTAGGAGATACCTAATCTCGCAAACCCTATTCTGACATTCATATGTTGTGTCATACACGTATAGTTGTGAAAATCTGGGTCGGTGACCATCTGGTGGAAATAAACTCCCTATACGATGGTAGTTTTGTCCATTCAATCTGAATATACAAGGATCTCTACCCTTGTTGATAGACCAATCAATATTACCACCAATTAATGTCAAAGAAAACATGGAGTTGTAAATATGCATGTTATCCTGGAATTCTTTGGCTACTGTGGAAGTTGTATTGAAGAGAAAAATTTCTAGGTACCGCGGACAAGCTGGTATTAAGTTCAAAGAAATCATTCCCATTGACAACATGCAGCAAATCGTTGGTATTGTCAGTTGATACATTATACGTTTCTATCATCGAACCAAATTAATGCATGACAGTACTGACATACGTAAGATGGGTCTCCAATATCTAAATAACCTGGTTGAAAAAAATAAAGTAGCAGTCAGTACTTACATAGTAGATCAAGTGCGTGGTATATTCCTCTAGTAATTTTGTAAAAGTAATAATGAAACAATTACTACACTAACCTGTGTTATCCGAAATCACATGTTGTACAGAGCATCCTATCATAACCATCTGTTTATTACTGAAATAAAAAATTATAAATCAGAACGTACTGCTGTTTTTATGTAAGAATTTTCGTTAAATACCTATACCAATTTTTGTACGCTGAATTCCACCGTTGATGTTGTAATTTTTTTCAGAACTGTTAGAATGTGATGCTTCACGAAGAAAAAATGCTTTCTGATGGTCTGATAGTATTGTTATAAAACAGAATTAAAACTAAAATGTATGATCTTTGAAGTGTGTGTACGTGTGATGCTGTATATTTGTGTTAAAGAGGATGTTGAACCTGTACATGATATATTACTAAATTCCACGTTATTTGGTCGATTCAATCTGTAATAAATGGGAACGTAAATTGTAAATTTTTTAGAGTGCATTACGATCATAGTAATATTTAAATGCTGAATTATATGCTTACTTTTTCAACGTTCCTAGCGATGAGTTCGACAGATTCGTATCATCAGTCAAGATCGCTACCCAAAGTGTGAAGGAAATAGTTAGATGAAGAACAGCCCAGTTGTGTGGCGTACGTGGTGGTTTTAGCAGATATGTGTCATCATACATACAATATTGAATAGGAGTTTGTATGTGGGAATCCGTGCTTTGCCTTTGCTTGTTTGCTCCTGTGATAAACAATGTTGTACCAGATGATTGTTGTTGAAGTGTAGTCGAAGTAATTGATGACTAATAGCTTATGTTAGTCTGTAGAGTATTTAGAAATGTATGTAATTAAATAAAAAATGTAAACATAGCAGACCATTGATAGACACCAGTCGTAATGGTGTGCGTGTTACTCCATTTGCACCGCCATGTGCAGATTTCATTTAGGGATTTCCGGTAGATGCTGACATTAGCAGTGCATCATCAATTGG
Organism: Viscum album; assembly: GCA_963277665.1. Lineage (NCBI taxonomy): Eukaryota > Viridiplantae > Streptophyta > Magnoliopsida > Santalales > Viscaceae > Viscum > Viscum album. Next base: position 394,548,802 of record OY728161.1, read on the forward strand.
ATATAAAAATAATGGTATTATTATGTAATAGAACGAAGTATCAGGTGAAGGTATTAGTAAACTCACAGTTGTGTCATTCCTTCATCAGTAGTCTTCTTTGAAACCTTGCATCTCTATAGGTTGACGGGCAGTGGATGTTTTCGTCATTTATGATCGCTACCAAAATTGTGAAGGAAGAAGTTAGACAATGAGTTGGTTGTTTCTGTGGTGTTTAGTTTGGTATTTGCAGAGAATTGTCTCCAAACTTACAGAAAGGAAGATGAGACTGTTTGAAGGAATTTGATGTTTGTTTTCGCTTGTTAGTATTTGTGATAAATTATTTCCCTGTATCAGATTGTTTTTGAACTAATGAAAAAGTAGTTAGAGAGGGATATCTTAAATTAATATTAAAAGTATTAAAAAATATAGGGATTTAGACAGTGCAATGTAAATAGAACACACCCGGTATAGACGGTGCTGTTAGTGGCCTCCGTATGACTCCATCTACAACACCATTTGTAGAATGTATCTCTTTAGTTCACAAGTATAGTATTAAAGAAAATAGGGGTGTACATAATATCATGTAAATAGAACATGCCATTGATAGCAATCAGTGTTAGGGGCGTCCATGTGACTCCATCTGCACTGTCATTTTTAGAATGTGGTTCAGTTGTTAGAATAAGAGAGATATTTGTAGTAGTCATTAACGGATTTGTAGTCGATGTTGGAACCGCATGTGTGACAACAATAGCTTATTCAAATGATGGAATAAATTTATGATAGAAATATGTATAAAACTAAGTCGACAGTAAACTCACAGTTGGGTTGTTCATTTGGTAGCACTCTTTTCTGCAACACTGCATCTGTAGAGGTTATTGAAGAATTCATTTTTTGGTACTATATCTTTATATATTAATGTCAAGGTGTGCATTGGAATATTTATATGCATAGAGAGCATTAAATAAATTGTAGTGTAAATTGTAAATGAAGACACATAATTAGCAGCATTCTCTACACAATAAACTGAGAAGTTATGAAAAAATTAACATTAAGAATCTACTATCATGAATAAAATAGCGATATCAAAAATATAAACCACAATGAATACATTGGTCAGTTAGGCTTCACTACTATACATGCACTACTACACTTGTTGATTACACATAGTTCTGAAATGAATAACATGGTTGTCAAATGGAGTTTTTTGTGGTGATGTGGGTGGATAAAAGAGATCACACTTGAAATTTGGAGAATTATTTAAAGATTTTTTCACGATGAATATTAACATATTGATACTCACTCTTTATCAGTGAAATAATGAAGTAATACAAGTAATAGCAAGAATAAGTCAACAGAGATAAATATTATGAAAATGAGTAGTAAAACATACAGAATGAGTAGTATAAACTGTAAACAATTATTCCAGATCCAATACATAATCAAAGAATAGAAGTTATGGCAAGACTTATGAAGAAAATATATTGTCAAATTGAGCAATAAAACTTACTGGATGACAAGTATAAATTGTAAAAACATTTTCCTGATCTAATAACTGTTTCAAATCTGCTTCAAAAATCTGTAATATGGAATATTCCTCTTACAGAAGCTCTTTTCCATGTCCCATCACCCCCTATTATGTACACATGAAATGAATCTCACTTGTTAGGCATATAACATTGTTAAACTGAAAATTATTTCACTGGACATGTGCCAAAAAATCAGTAATGTCCCCTCAAATAATGTAATAAAAATAAGAGAAAATGAAGATAAATATATTCAGTGGAGGAAGAATTTTTAGTTGTATATAATCGTTTATCATTGTGGATGTTGATTCCTAAACATCCATTGTTTTCATGTTTTTATTAATCAGTTTTAAAATGAATAATCACAGATAATAGAGTTATCTCCTCATGAAGGTGGGGAAAAGAGTAAAACCTATAATTTAGGTGTATTAATTTTAGAAATTGAGAAACAAAGGTTACATAATTAGCATCCTTCTCTATCAATTGAAAAATTAAGGAATAGAATTTATATAAAGACTGGTGTACTTGGAATAAACGATGATATTTTCAGTACTAAAAGTTACATAATGAGCAGAATCCATAGTAATAATATGTTTCGGATCCCATAACTGGATTTTTATTATCTTGCTTACAAAATCACAGACTGCCAAGAAAATCTGTAGCCATCTCTTTCACTACAAGAATAATGATTATTTGCATCCAACCAATCTAGAACGAATCAACATTAATTTACATAGGTCATATGAGTTCAAGATTATAAAATGGAAAAATAATTTTAACTATCAACATAAAGGAGCTAGTTTGGAACAATGTAAACAAAACTACATGTTTACATAAAAGGATATGTTTAAGAATGGATGACTGAGTAGCGTGTACCATATATTTGGGTGACCAGGCCGTGGAAAAATATTAGAGACCTGGAGACTGTAGAAGGAAAATGTCGGAGCAGAATCACACGGAATGAAAGAGTTGATTACAGAAATCGCGAGTTGATAGGTCATATGAGTTAAAGATTAAAAAATGGACAAATAATTTTGACTATCAACATAAAGGAGGTAGTTTCAAACAATTTAAACAAAACTAAATTCTTACATAAAAGGATATGTTTAAGAATGGATGATTGAGTAGCGCACACCTTATATTTGTGTGATTGGGTTGTGGAAAATCAGTAGAGCTGGAAACTGCAGAAGGAAAAAGTCGGAGTCGAATCACGCGGACTGAGGTGATGACAGAAATGGGGAGAGGAGTAGATTTAAATAGGTTACATAGATAGTGGTGACAGATATGTACTGTTTTTTTGTAGCTAAACCATATGTAAGGATAAAAAACCTGTAGATCAAAAAACCATTCGTATTAGTAATAATAGTCAACTACAATCATATATATAACATGAATTAAGAGTCTTTATATGTTGTTATGCATTTGTAAGAATCAGTATATCATATGCACGGTGCTTGCAGTTTGACGATCAGTTCTGTACGTTCATAGGACCACCCAAAATTGAAATTGAAACCAAAATTGATATTGAAACCTAAGAACATGTATCCAGAAACCTAGTTTCTCCTTCCCCATATATAATTCAAGAAAAAAAACATAATGTATAAAGATTAGCCATCGGTATTTGAAGTTCCACCAAATATTAGATCTAACCCCAATCTCATATTTCTAGGCTTACAAAAGGACTTCAGTGTAACTGTTCTGTAAATAAATGAATCAACCTATCAGAAATTGCAATATAGATATAGCAGTAATGTGAGAAGAATGGAAACAGAAAAAAATCAGTGAACCGCACAGAAGATTTGAGACTTCGGAAAGACCTACCTTGAAACTTGTTGACACAGCTTCAGAAGTGGGTGACGGTAAGCTCGAGGAGGATTTCAAGTTCGTGGTTGGTAACCATGATTTATATGTCGACGATTTGTGGAATGAGATGAGAAGATTGCAGAAATGTTGAATGGAATATAACACAGAAAGTAGAACGTGACGAATCCCACCACAGTATGCGGGAGGAGATGTGCAGAATGCAGCACCAGTGGCGAGATTTGACGACGAAGGAGTAGCGCCTGGGTCGAGGATGGAAATGGAATACGGGAGGAGATGGAGGTATTCGATGACTGTGAAACCCTAATCGAATTCGGGATGTGTGTATACGGGCGGAGGTGAACGTATTAGGAGGTCGGGCGTGAAGAGTTGGGGGTATAATGGGGAAGAAGGAATTGATTTGGGTGACGTGGCTTGCTGTGGTGGTGACACATAAGGATGGAGGAACCCATGTTTAGTAAATATAGTGGATTATCATTATAAAAATATCTAGGACCTCTAGGTGTAACTAATCGGTGTCCATAGTTTCTTTGAAATACCACATTAGAATTGCATCTCAACAAGATCTAATCCCATGTGTTAAACATCATTTATTCCTTTATTTAACATTATTACAACATTCAATAAGTCTTTGTATTCTATAAATGAATTATAAGAAATCAAACACAAGTTGATCTACATGGTGAGTAGATGATATTACTATGGAGTCCTTTCCACCTCTACCATGTGAATAGACCCTTACATCATCCAGAAGATAAACATGAAAATCTTATGGAATACCTTGTGGGTCTTCACCTCTTTTGGAATGAGAGTAAGGAAAACCATTGGCCTCTGGGAGTTGGAATGTATTGTAAGAAAATAAAAAACAGATTCAACATTAATCAATTTTTTGCATCCATTGTTAATTCAAACTTCAACCCATTCCATAATCTATTGTGTCCTCCTTAACACCAACATGCATAAACAGATGAATCCTTCTGGTGTAGGCATCATCTACTAGAAAAACCATTGTTCATCCCTAACCCACATACCACAACCTTCTTCCAAGATTTGATAACCCCAGACCCGGTCACATTCGAGCCTCTTTTCCATGACAACCACAATTCTCTTATCCATAGAACATCAATATTAGTCGTATTAGACATAGTAATAGGCTCTCGTTTCCCAAGCAAGGCCTTCAGTATTTAAAAAAAATTATCTCTTAGGGATCTAAAGCATAAGGAACATGGGCTAAACATGAAAGAGAGTAAATTAGACACTATATTGAATTTTATTTATGATAAAACCGGTTTTTATTCCATATTGAATTAATAGATTTATTATTCACATATTTCCACTAAGGGAATCCTTAGAAACAATATATAAGAAGTAAATAAAAATTAAAAAAAAAATATTTTACTTTCCTTTAATAATTTTTATAAAAAAGAATCTATATTATTTGGTTCATCATCCAAATCCATTATACACGCAAATCATTATTTATATTATCACCATAAAATTACAACAACAACTGGATTCATTAAACATGACTCTTTATCTTTTTTACAAGAAATCTAAAATTAATTTGGAATTTATGATCTTTAACAATATCAATTCACAATGACATGCTAAACAAAAAAATCATATATATCAAAATATCTATCAAATCAAGAGGCATACTTTTATTATAGTACAATAAACCAACAAATGGATGAAATGAATTCTTTAATATGGTTCAAATATTTATTATGTAAATTTCATTTTATCTAGAGGGATATATCATTTCTATATCCAGATTATAAGGTAAATAGAATGATAATCAATGAATCACCTACCATAAATTGTTTCTACACCATTTTCATTAGAGAGATCTAACATAATGGATCACGATTAACTCTCTCATAAAGACACCATCCACCCAAGGATGCCTCAACACAACTACATCAACCAAAAAAAAAGATATCACCATTAGAAACATGGAGATAACATTCCAACCCATATATTGGGAAAATGGGAAGAAATATATTGTGGAAACCAACATAATTGTGGTTGAAGATACCTTATATCAAAGACATATTGATACTTTCTATTTTTAATAAAAATAGGGAGTGCATATAGAATTGAAAACTCCAAGGGGAATGTGGTCAAAAGCTACAACACAATGCATGAATCCATTTGGTGGAATATATCATAAAGTCGTATACAAGGAGATTAAAATAAGGAATGAAAAATGGTCGACCATTGGAAAATATAAATAGAACAATATTTTAGTTATGATAGATTTCCCATTAAAGGAATATCTCATAAATATTACATGTCTTGTCCACGTAAAGGAATGAGGACACATAACAAAATTTATATAGGATTTTTTGTCATTAAATATGCCATAAATTTCATAAAACAATTCTTGGAATGCGTATTACGTTTATGAAAACATCATAGGGGTGAAAATCTATGAAATAGTAAAAACAATTCAAACATATAGTTGGAAATGAATCAACATTCCATGAGTAACTGTTGAGAGTCACTGGTTTATGAGTTAATATTGGTTTACTCGTGGTTGGACAAGCTACTGCTGGACAACTCACCGTCGTGAGTCACCATTGGTGAAATAAGTGTGCGAGTCACCATTGGAAAACTATCATTTTGAGTTACCATTCCAACTCACCACTACAACCCATCAATGTGACTCATCTTAATGAGTCACTTTCATGACCTATAATCTGTGACCTAACATTATTAACACACAATTTGAAAAATATTATTTTTAAAGAAAATTTGAAACCAGTCACTACTACCTCCAAAAACACTTAAACCAACAGATTTCAACAAAGGAATGGTTCTTAGGGGTTGGGTACATTAAATTTATGATTTTAATTGTGTTATAAATGTTTTTAATTTTCATCATATGGTTTTTAGGTTCATCATTAAAAGATAAAGATATAACAATGAATTATACTGTTCATAGAGATGGCATGCCATATATAAGCAAGAACGATGATTTCACATTTCAATGGAAGGAAAAATTAAAGATCAATAATAATTAATAATTAATGAATAAATTAAATAAATTAAATAAATTATTTATATTTATCAAATTAGTTCATTGTAAAATACACATAAATCCATAATAAAAAGGGATCACATCGTTATTTGGATGTGGTTGTCTTCTGGAACAAAAGACTGGTTGTATCATTTTTCAAAATATTTAAAGGTAAGAAAGTATATATAAAATTTTATTTCAATAATCAATTTTATTTCATAGATTCACTAAATTCAAATTAGTTTAATAATTATAACCATATATTTAATGTGGTTTGGAAAAATTAATTACATTGCTACATGGAGACAGTAAGTCATACATACACAAATGTGATATTTTCCTTTTTTATTGGATATAAAAGATAGATAAAATTGATGAACAATAATTAAATTAAAATATTAATAATCTTTATAATGTGTTTATTTTTTTAGGATGGATAAAAAAATAATGAATATGTTTAAAAAATATAACTTATTATGTTGTTAATATTGACTAAATTTTCTTCTATAGAATTCATTTAGATCTATTCTTAAGTGAGATACGGATGGTATATTATAATGAAAAAAAACAACTATAACAAGGATATTTTTTGAATAGATGAATGGGTATGGGCTTGTTCTGAAAAATGGAACAAAATAGTTTAAATATTTAATGGATGTGGTGTTATTTTATAAGATAGGGGATGGGATTTGATGGAAATTATTAAATTAATAAATTAATATTATTTATATTTCATATAAAAATGAATATATATTTATTATTTATAAATATAATTTGATTTTATGTCAAAACACCACATAAAATATGTTTTTATGGGTTTTGGCTATGTTTTCAACCATATCTCTCAGATTTAACCACTAATAGGCCTATCTACATTTATCATAATATTAATTTTTAGGACAATTTCACGTTTTATAATGAAAATATTGAATGAAAGAACATATGTAATTTTATAATAGTTAATTTCTCAACCATATCCCATACAATTTTCAGAATTTATATTCTTTTAAATCTAAATCGTTAATAAAATAATCATTTATTATAAAATATTATTAATTTCATTTTTGATACGATTCATTGAATTATAATATAAATACATCAAGATAAATGGTTTACTCGAATATAATAATTCACTACTCATCTAATATGATATATATATTAATATAATTTGTTGGATATATTTTTCATTCAAATTATATTCAATTTAGTGTTTTAATATATTTTATTTTATAATTATATTAATAAAATAAATGTTTCATCACGGTTGTGTAACAATTTATAGTAATTATATAAAACATCCAAATTAGAAATAAATTATGTTTATAAATATATATTTTATTATTGAAAACATTCCTATATATATATATCATTATTTTATCCTGATGTTCACTCATAAGCGATATTTACATCTTAGATAGTGACATTTTTATCATTTCCTGTTTTTAATATTATATAGATAATTTTCATGGAAAATTTTAAATTAATGAAATAAATTTAATGTAAAAGGTCATAAGATTCTAAATCCATTTACCCAATAATAATTAAGATGAAAATTATAACAATCTCAGTTAATTTAATCCCAGAAAAAACAAATTTACCATTTTCTGAGTTGATAAATTTTACCATGGTTATTTTTCATAATGCCTCAAAATAAATAGATCCAATTTACCAAATTTCAAGATTTTATTTTTAAATATGTAATATGTTTTGTAAAATTATGTTACAATATATATTAAATAGTAATTTTGAAATAATCATCAATATACAATTAAAACATATTTCTATAAAAAAAATTAATCATAAAACTAGATTTACTCTTATCCCATGAATATTTAAAAAGTTTCGATGAATGATGAAAAACATTTATTGAACATTTAAAATATAAATTTCAATAGAATTATTCACCAATAGAGAAATAAATACATTTAAAAATAAATATGAATATTGTTCATATGAAGATTTTTTTGGGAATGAAAATACTTTTACATTGAAACATTATTTATTTTTTATAAAATTAATTGATAACCAGTGAATTTATTAAATAAATACATAATCCATATAATTTAAAATATTTAGTTATAACTATTGATTATTTATAAATTTGATTTATTTTATAATAGTGTACTATATTTAAATTAATTTGGAATCGTTATTGCGTGTATCACAAGCTTCAGATTAGATTAATGATGATTAAAAATAATTACACCATACAGTCATTGGTGTCATTGTTTACATGATTTGGTGAAAGGGATAGTTTATATCCTATGGAACCATATACATTTTAATTTATTTATTTTGTAATCTTACACATTATCCAATCAAGTTCCACAGTCCATGGGAAACCATGTGTAATAGTAATCATCAAATTCGAAAAACAAAGCAGAAATGGAAATCCTATGAAACTGAAACTATTGTAGTGTGACATGAAAATGATGTGATGAGAGAAAATTTGAACATCTACTCTGGAAAATCGAGTCTTATTCCACAAACATCCTTGTAAATATGATGTATTCTAACAACAAAAATTATATTCCATGATGTCTTTGTGTAAATAATTAATAAAAAAATTAAGTAGTGTGATAATTGATTTCCACGTTAATACTTATTTGTAAAATACCTCGTGTAAAGAGACTTTCATTAGAAAACATGATTTTAATGTGACATTGGAAATTAATTATCTATCATAATGTAGTCTCCATTTAATTTACCAAAATAGCGAAGTGAAATATCTTACTCTGAATTGGATTATGACAATCTATATATATAATTTTTTATATTAACTATCTAGTAAATTTAATAAATTTAAATGAGCTACAACAACTAATAATTACATGTGATTAACCAAAAAAATTTAATAGAAACACAATAATGTTGAGATGCATTATATTTTTATGATATTTTCTTTAAATTTTATCTTTAATGTATAATTATAAATTATATGATATTTCATGGAAATATTTTTATACCATTTTGAATATTCATTAGTGATTGATATTTAAAATTAAATGGAGTTAACTTATACATGTTATAATAATGTTATTCCTGATATTTAAATTTTAATTTCCAATTAAAATAAATTTTATTATTGGTATGATTCTTCACGCACATTGCCAAAATGAAATGATACTCTAATAGTTTGAAATCAATTATTAAAATATACCAATATTATGTTGACATTAAATTAAAAGAAATTAATATATAAATCAATAAAATATAAATTAAATTGCATTGGGCAGATTGAAATTATAACACCCAATGGTTATAAAAATAAATTCAGTGAATGAAACACTAACACATTGTCTTAATTAGATAGATATAAACTATATGTTAATCATAATTTTTCTGATTCTATTATATGATATTCAAAAAATGGTCATCAACGATTATGACCTGCAAGTTATTTGGAGTCTAATAGAACCAAAATGATTTTTGGTGAAAAGTAAGATACACTTATGAATAGTATATTACAAAGTACTATGACCCATATGAATGGTAAATCATATTTTTATTTTATTTTCATAATGTTAGAAGATAATATGATACTGATTAATTTTTCAAGGGGATATAAAATATTTTATTGTTTTAAAATTTTTATTTTTCAAATAAAATATTAAATTATTTAAAAATTAAATAATTAAAATTTAGGAGATTATTTTGAAAAAATGGAAATCATTTTTTAAGTATAAATGTTGAAAAATGGTTTGGGTATTTTTTTGACTTTTCATATATAGATAAATTTTTAGTGAATAGTAAAAAATACAGATTTAAATTTTTGCGTGTTTAATGAAATCTCAATGATGAAATAATGATGTAATATTTCATGTTGAGTATTCCACTATAAAATATGATATGTGGTTTCACATGTTCTAAATAACATTGGAAAACCACTGGGAAAGCACATGGCTTTCCAAATACCGCTAATGATGTGACCATATAAATTAATTGAAAACACACCCACTTTCACTATAAAAAATACACTCACCCCCTCTTCCACTCAAAGAACACGTGCCATTATCATCAACTATGTTCTTCCAAATAATCTTCCCATGGTTATTAGAAACATACAAGACTGTCTGGTCTCCGAAAAAGGCCAAAATGATAGTCCTAATGGGGGATCTCAAAGAGAAGAGATAAAGGGGTAAAAATCCTCATTTATATTCATGTGATTTCTTTTCAATTCATTTAATTTCATATACTATATTATTATAACCTTATCCAATAGAAAAAAATGATTTAGAATATTCTATATTCTACATTTTCCATGTTTCTGGATAAAATCATCAGTATTCTTCACCTCCTATTCATTTCATTCAAAAAATAAAAACACGTTCTGTGATGCGCCGATTTTCCAAAACCGTGGATGATGTGTTTTCAATATCCTTTAGTAAAATAAAAACATGTTATAAAACCATTTTAATGGTTGAAACAGATTTTAATGTTTTTTATATTTCCTCATTAATTTTCTCTATTTAACATATATATATATATATAATATTATGATATATAATGAAACTAATTCGTGATTATCAAAAACCCACCTAATTTACATAAACAGATATCGCTATTGATTTATCTAATGATTAATCCTCATACCATATCAGTAAAATTATTTATGGAAAAATTTAATATTATTTGAACATATTAATATAAATAAATTTAACATTTTAAATTTCATTTCCAAATGACTAGAAAATCAAATAACAACTAGCCATGTAAATCATGTCAAGAATGCACCCTAAATAATGGAAGGAACTAAATTGTTATCATTATAGGGTGAAATGATGTTATTAAATAATCATATAAGGTATTAATAGTCAGATTATGTTTATTTAGGATATCAATAACACACTTTTAACCATTATAATGGAGGTTTAATTATGTTTTATATATGACTAACCTGATTTAATTGAATTCTTAATTTAATTTCCTTTTTTTGTTAACATAATACTTCAGTAATAATAAACAATTAAAATGGTTTTTGGGATGAATTTTATTAAATTATTTTTAATTATGTTTATTTTTCGTTTATATAATTATTCCATTAAAAATATAAATTCTCACTTCAATTATATTATATTATTAAGGGGATTTTCGTTTAAAATAATCTTTTAAGATTTTGTTTTACAAAATTGAGACACATTTTTTTATTGAAATTATTAATGTTGTAAAATTATATTTTGGATATTGGATATTTTTTATTATGTAGTGTGGGAAATTTATCTATACCTTCAATTAATTCAGTATTTCTAAGATGGAAGTTACTCATATGGTTACTGTAAGTTTAACTACAATGGATATACAATAACGTAGCGGTGATGGTTACAGTATAATATAGCCATGAGGGTTAAAAACCATAAATTAGTTGAGGGTGTTAAAAATAATGAAATTAATTCCCCCAAAATACTTAAATGGTTTTAAATATGTTCTTTTATGTTTTGTGTAAATTTTATTTTTCAAAAAGAATGTAAATATGGATGAGATGATTGTTTTGTGAAAATTATTTCCTATGTTTTTATGTATTAATGGATAATAGTTTCATTCATTTTTTATTTTCCATACTGTAATTATTATGGTCATAAAATAGTTTAAAATGCCTTTCACAAGTTATGAGGATGTGTTAGAGAAATATAAAATTTCATTTTAAATGTTAGGTTGATTTTTCAATGAAATCATGTGGTTTATTTGTGAAAAACAATGCTATGTTTTGGATGAAATGGATACCGTTGTAATGATTCCCACATTTTATGAATCTAGGTTGATATGTATGAGTAATTTCCTACAATTTTAAAACTAAAAAATATGAATGTTATTTCATAATCATAAGAATTAGAATCTATTAGAAATCGCTAGATTGTAATTTTTTAAGGAAGGGTCGTTAAAGAAGGTCTTAGTGGAAGATTTAGATTTATTTAAGGGTAAAGAAGACATTAATAGAATACCATATACGATTTTTATCATTTTTTATATTGAAATGGGATATAGTTTAAAATTTAACATGTTTCTTCATCTATGATATGTCTGTTCAGATTGGTTTTCTGTAGAAGAAACAGGGAAGCTAATGTTGGAAGGAACAGAGAGGCACAAATCATTCCAAATTTGAAACTGGGAATGGTGTGAATTAGAATGAAGATGTTTTTTGGTAATTGATAAATGATTCATAGAATAAATGGAGGTTAAATCCCATCAAGAGACCAACTAGATCTACTATAAAGGAACAAGATGATAAGGGGTCGTTTTATGATGCAACACCCTTATACTTTATGTGGATATTCTAACCCACTGGCAACTAAAAGATGAATTAAATCCACTAAAAAGATATTCAATTATATTTGATGTTCATATAATCAAAAGGATAGTATTTCCAATTATCATTTTGATGGTGGAGTTGCTCAGTGGATCTCAAATGTCAAAAATAGCAGGGATAGAATGAAATTTGAGCCATAGTGTGGGATGAACTTAAAATACTTTTGAATGGAAAATATTTTCCAAAGGAGGTTCGGATTAGGATGGAGAATAAATTCCTTAAATTGAGGAAAATTAATGGCAATTTTGAGGCTTTGTATGATGAAAACATCCCATGACATGCAAGGTATGCTCCAAAACTTATTTGATATTTAGATAGAAAATACATTGCTTTTAAAGAGGAAAGAAGCTATTTTACTATGGGAATTGTCCTCCACAGAACTAAAATTATATATTAATAATTTATGATGAGATGATATAGTAAAAATGGATTTCCCAAATGATCACATGTACATTTTGAACTATGAGAATAATTGTTCTAGATAGAACACAATGAGTTAGAATCAATCAATGAAATCTAATGGAATGAAATTTCATTTTTTAGAATGTGAAAACCATTAAAAAATGAAACTAGGGGAATGTATTACAAAAACTAGGATGTGTTTTTGATGTGGTAAGATTTTACAGATGGCCAAATATTGTAATGGAAATTTTCTATAAATCAATTCTGATAAGAAAAATATAAAGAGTTTCAAATGTGGTGAGATAGGTTAATAAGAAAATACTTTCCCAAAAAAAGATCCGAATGTTAGAAAGTGGAAAGTGTATAAGAAGAAATTTGTAGTGAGATCCTTTGCAACTAGGTTCATATATATCGATCCATACAATGAATTTGTTTAAGGTACCTTGTTTATTTACTCATATTTTACAAGTTGATTATTTGATCCATGGTTAAAAAATCCTTTATTTCTGATAAATTTTCTAGCAAATTGGAAATATCTCCTTAGTAAATGGGACCAAAACATATTGTTAAATTTCCAGGGGGAAATATTACATTAAAGATGAATTATAAGAATCATTCTATTTATTTATGTGGATATAAATTACCTGAAAATCATTTAGTTTTCCCATAGTATAGTGTGATGTCTTTATTGGTATGGATTGACTTTCTATTTATCCTCAAAATATTCATATTTGAGCTGAAAAATCATTTCATTCAGAAACAGATTTAGTCTGTATAAATGAATATAGCCATACAATAGGAAAAATATCTGGAAGATAACAATATTTTTAACAATGAAAATGAAATTACTTTTTCTCATATTTATAAAAATAGTGTAACTATTTAGATGAATGATGTTCCAGTGGAAAACAATATCATGTTTTTTTTATGATGAGTTACCCAGTGTTATACCTGATATTAATGTTGAATTCACGGTTTACATAGTTCCCAATTCTATGAAAATTTAAAACCACCTTTTCAAATGGATAAAATTGAACTTATTGAATTGACAAGTCAGTTGATGGAGTTTCTTAATAAATTATTCTTTCATCATATAACATCACTATGTGGTGATCCTATTTTGTTCATTAAAAATAATTAAGGTACAATGTGATTTTGAATTGATTATAGAGCCTTGAATAACATCATTATTGAAGAATGTATCCTATTCCTCATATAGAAAACATGTTTGATCAGGTATAGGGATCATTCTATTCATTGAAGGTTGACCTGATGTTGGGGTAACATCATGTGAATATAAAGGTAGCAGACATCTAGAAGATAGTACTCCATAATCGATATTGGAATTATGAATTTCTTGGTTTGTTGTTTGTGTAAACTAATTCACATTAAGTATTCATGGATATTAGGAATATAATATTTCAGGAGTTATTAGATATACATATAGTTTCATTTATAGATAAAATTTTGTTTTTTTATAAATGTAATGATAAGTACAAAAAAAATCCAATAATTGTTTGGAAAACCTTAAATAAAAATATAATTAATGGAAAATTGAGAAAATGTTATTTGTTGTTGAAATAAATTTAATTACATGGGAACATTGTAAATTAGGATAGAATAATAGTTGATCATTCGAAATAGAAATTTTTTCATGAATGGACAAGATCTACAAATGTCACAAAAATTCAACTTTTTATTAGATTATTCAGTTATAATAATTGTTGTTAAAAAAATTACACCATTATCTAGACTAATAACTATGTTAACATGAACAAAGGTTAAATTTATTTGGTAAAATGAAGTTGATTGTGGTTTTCATGAATTGAATAAAATATTGGTGACTACTCGAGTTCTAATGCTACATTCCATAAATTGAGATTTTTTCATCTATAGTGAAGATTTATTAAAGGGACATGGTTTTGTCGTAATGCATAATGATAAGGTAATTTCTTTACTCTTCAATACATCTAAAACATCATGAGTTAAGTTATCCCATATGTGATTAGTAATTATGATATTTAATTTTTTTCATTAATCTTTTTGAAACATCATCTATACAAAGCCGAAGGTGAAATATATACTGACCACATTATTCTAAAGCATATATATACTCAAAAGGAATTAAACATGATGAAGAGAATATATTTTTAATTAAAAAATGATTATGATTACACATTAAATTACCATCCAGGAAGAGAAATCAAAGTGGAAGATGCCTTGATTCAAAAACATCATTCATCATTTACTATGTCATTGATGGAACAAGATACAATGACTAATGATTTTCTGAATTTTGGTTTGGATGTTTTTGGTGCAAGAAATTACTATGTTTTGTTTTAGGTTTCCATGCATTCAATTTTTTTAGAAAGAAATATGAAACTGTTGAAGTAGATGGGGAGTTTAAAAAAATGTAGATTTAGTTAAAATGGGTATGTTTAGAATTTAACATTGATAAAGATTCTGTTTTATGATTTTGAAAGAGATAATGTATTCCTTGTGAATATAATTTGAATGCATAATTATTGTGAAAATCTCATAGTTCTCCATTTTCAATTCATCTTAGAAGCACAATGATGTACTTAGACCATATGGAATATTACTGGTGGGATTAAATGAAATTAGATATTTCATATTTTACTGTGAAATATTTGACATGTGTATAGGTTAAAGAAGAGTGGTAGTTATCGAATGGAATGGTTTACCCTTTACGAGTGATATAGTTAAAATGGGGAAATATATCAATGTATTTCAATGTGGGAAAACCAAGTACTTCTTGAGTTAACAATGCAATAGGGGTTACTTTTTATCAACATACTAAATTTTCTTATTTATTTCTTATTCATGATATTATATCTCTTCATCATCATTCATAGTTGTACCTTAATGTGATTTTCGAGCTGCATGGAGTTCATCATTACATTATATATTACTGTGATCTTATGTTAAAATATAACTTTTTTAATAGAATTTATAAGTTATTGGAAATATAATTAAATTTTAGTACAACATTTTATCCTCAATCAGATGGGTTCTCATAATAGTTGATTCAAACATTAGAGGATATGCTTCGAGTTTGTTTAATGGATTACGAGGGATGTTGCGATCAACATATATTTTTAGATTAATTTTATTAATATAATATTTTTCTTTCCAATATACAGATGGAACCATTGGAGGCATTGTTTGGGAAGTAGTGTTGAACTATAGCATTTTGGGATGATATTGGCGAATGGAAGTTGATGGAACCGAAATTTGAAGAGGAATTGGAAGCAGACATAAAGATGAACCCGAAAAACATGAGTACATAATAGATAAGGAATAAAAGATATGATGAAAAACGTATGTTTTTTCTTGAGTTTGGTGACAATTGTATTCTTATAATATCACAATGGAAATTTTTTCTGTGTTTTGGTTAAAAAGGAATGCTCAATCCATGATTAATTGAACATTATGAATCCCAATAGAGTGTTGGACTATTTTTCTACTGATTATCATTTCGTATTAATATATATCATGTATATAATGTTTTTAATGTATTTATTTTAAGAGAGTAAGTGCCCGATTCATCTCTTGTGTTAACCCAGATGTAGGTCAACTGGAAGATCACTATAGTTATAATGAGAAAGCTATTTAGATTTTTGATCATATAGAGAGTGTATTTTGGAATATGGTAATCCAACAAGTAATGGTTCTATTGAGAAAATATATTGTTAAATAAGCAACATGGGAATAATAAAATTATATTATTGAAATAAACCCTGATTAGTTTCATAAGTAAAAAAAATCGGAGGATTCAATTTTCAGATGTTGGGGAGAATGTGACACCCCGTGTTTTTAAAAATAAATAGAAATGCATGAAACAAAAAAAATAAGGAATTCATGTTTAATGTTATATTGATTTGTCAAAGAAATACTTTTTTTGATTTTGGTTAGAAAATCTATGTTTTGGATGAAATGTATATTGTTCTAATGGTACCCACATTGAATTATTGTGGGTTTATTTAATTGAGTTATTTACTAACATTATAAAATGCTAAAGTGAAATTATATTTTTTAATGTGAAGAATTATACACTATTTGAAATAGTATGATTATGATATGTTTAAGGCTGGGTCTTTATAAATATCCATAAGAATCACATATGTCTTAACATGGAATGGATTTGGCATTAGACTAATAATATATCTACATCAACAAATATGGTACGAGTGAAATTTTTTGCATGACAAGATAAAGATCAATGAAAAAAATGACATGATCCCTACTAGCTATACCACCACCTTTGATGACAATAGAAGATTATATTATTCTTATGTCTTATGAGTAGATCATTGAGAGGATTTGATTGTATAAAATCATATGATAAAAATGATTAATTATAATTTCAAAAAAATATTTTATATAAAATATTGATATAATAATATTTTTTATTTCAATTTGAGACCAGTAGAATATTAAATTTTTTAATAGTAAATTATTAATAAAATTAACAAAAATAATTTATTTTTTTAATAGAATGAAATTATTTCCTTTTGAAAAGAATCAATAACATTTATATTTTTATTTGTAATTTTGTTTAGAAGATTTTACAAAAATAATTTTAAAAAAGTAAAAGCATTTGTTTATTTATTCTAATATTTCTACATTTGGATAATTTATAGATAACTTTTCTGAAATACTTGTTTTTAATTCAAATAGTAACAAATATTGTTAATTCCAATATCATTGATTCGGTGAGAATATAATAAACATAGTGACACACGTTAATCATGTCATATGTAATTAATATATCTTTTATTACCAATGAATAGTACAATCAGTTAACCATTGGTGGACTATAAAAATTGAGTTCACAAATAACGACTTATCATATTTTAGAAAAGCTTGGAAATTATGGTTTTATTTTTTTTAAAATAAGTGTACAAAAATTAGAATATTGAATTAATATTAAATTATTTATTTTATATTGTTTATGAGAAATCATTATAAATTCATGATTATATTGAACTTGTTTATATCCATTCATTATTTCAAATTTTTAAAAATTATTCTTCTAATGACTAGTGTGATAAGTATTACATTATTGATTCCCCTCTTTATCTTCGATAATTTCTTTTGTTATAAATATCCCAAAATATGTCTAAAATTTATCTATATTTTTTATATGTATGTGAAGTTGGAATAGGCCCTCTGGAAAATATCAGAAATAAAAAGATGGATATTATTATTCCCTAATTAACAAAATATATGGTCAAAATTCATCACAAAGGATTTCATTCATAAGGACCTAAAAACCAAAAACTGAAGTTGCAAAGGCTAATGATGTTAGTTGGTAAGATGGAGATACGAATATACAAAAAAAATTAAATTAATATATTCATACCCTAATGTATATTATTTTGGAACTAAAAACTGAATTATGATTTTGAGCCAGTTAGAAGAAGATAAGAATGGTTTTATTTTATTAATAATAGAAACTCAAAAATAGAAATAATTATTCACTACAAATTTCCTTATCAAATAAATTATATATATACTTTCTTAAGGATTTCATGTTAATTTAATAGATTGGAGATTACGTAAAAATGAATGAAAATAAATGAATATAATAGAAATTTGGAAATATTCATAGAAACCAGGATTCATTTCCTAATAGATCACCAAGTTCATTTGATCCTTTTATAACCCCCCTTGAATATAATTTCTGTAGATAAAAGGTATTCATGAGGATAAATTATTTCACATAAACATGATACAGGTTCTATATAGATTGTTTTTAAATATAAAGCGTGAAAAATTACAGAGAGCATCTTATTTTTTTTTCTATATTTTACAATTGCTTAGTATGTTGGGTCTCCTAACATTGTGAGAATTATTTTCAATAAAGGATATTTGTGGTTCCATTAGATCAATATATTTTAACAAATATAATGTTTCCATAGTGAATATTGGATGTTTATCGTAATTACCATTTTTTCCATGCCGTGACACATTATGTCGTCATCAAGATTTCAGTTTCATCACCATTATTTGGATTTACGTCCTGTATTACTGTCGGTATCACATCATGAATATCAGGGATGATATGAATTGATGATTTCATGATATTTTCCAACATATAATCATTTCCTTTAATTTTCATGATAGGGACTTGTTTCGTTCACTATCACATTTCAAGGGACATGACACACTTGTGGAATTCATCATTATTAAACTTTTTTATTCTAAATACGGTGTCCATCCATTATTTGAAAAATCAATTTAAAATTTGGAATTATAATACAGTAAATAATAATATCATTGTGTATTATATTCAAATATGATTGAAAAATATGACATTCTCATTCCCCCCACTCTGAGGGCATGCCATTATTCATGAATATAATATTAACCAAAATTAATGTTGAACACCTTAATACAAATATTTAATTTCCAATGAAATTAATTCAATAGATTATAAATAGTGGATTAAACTTTTTGTTTCTACAGGAATCATCAATTCAACCTCATGCCTTTTAATAAAAAATATCTAACAATTTATTTTAAAAATTTCCATTTATAAATTATTAATCCTTTACATTAATAAATCCATATATCATATTTCTATATCATAAAATATCAAACAAAATTATATTCCTCACAATGGATTCCTTTCTTTTATAACCCATGATAATAAATAAAGTATATTTTGGTTCTTTTAATTACTAAATATACTTTCCCAACATGAACGAAAAAAATATACATTATCCTCATCCTATGAAAAATATTCATGTAAAACCATGAGGGATTTATTGTTATTGTTCAAGTGGATATGAGGTTTACTATTTGTTGGAATTGTTGTTAAAATTATTATGGCTCAAAAAGGTGGGTCACCTATAGGAAATAGTGGATGTTATCAAAAGTAATGTCCATTGAAAAATTCACTAGTAAAATGACACCACTTATTTATAGATATCTTATTATGTTCATCAATGATAAATTTATAATAAAAATAATTACAAAGACATTATTTTCAATTCTAATTTTCATAATATTATGGTGGGATTAAATATAACCTCCATTGACTAAACAGGTATGAAAAAAATAATGTCAATCCAATAATGATGATGTTTGATTCTCAGAAAACACAACCCACTTTTTATAATGGTAAAATATAAAAAAATGGATATAACATGATCCTTTCACAATACCAACAATAATAAAACCTAACTTTTTTACATCCAAAATAATTAATCACTTCATCCATGATATCCTATATTGACACACATAAATAATAACTTACTATAAAATATTAATATTTCATTATATAATTTAAATAATTGTATTATAGTGTGGATCATTAATAGTGAGGTTATTCAGGGATTCCATGGGTTAAACAAGTATTTATTTCATTAGGTATAAGGATAATATTTTAATATTTATTATTATAATCTTATTAGATTTGGTTTTCCACTTTAATGACATTGATATGTTCTTTTGGATGTTCAATAAGGTTGAGTCCCACAATATCAGTACCAAAACATTATCAACATAATATTGAAATTTTTTGGTAAATTAATATCCTTGATAATGTAAAATTTAAATTTGGGATAAGCACTTATTACATGTAATAATAAAAACAAACCAATGATAATCAATTTTATAAATTTAATATATCAAAATGTTATGGAATATTTATACACATGAATCCAATAACTCCATTAAATTGTGATTTATAAAAATTAACCTACTAATAATCCCTCTAATTAGACAACTGACATAATACACATTCTTTCTCGTGAATATAAAAAAGTTAAACATGTCATTATAAGATTTCTATGGAATTCAGCTGTCCAAGACAAGTATTGATTAAGTAGAAATATAATATTGTAAATTAAATGATTACTTGAATACACAAATAATAAAATTAGTTTATGAATATGTGCAGTTCAAATGATATTGAATGAAAAATGAAAAATTTGTTACAAATGATACACTCATCAGGTTTCATAGGTCACGTTCATACTATTTTTCTCAAAATATATTTCATGAAACAAATTATTTTTCCCTCATACATTTTCATTTTATAACACCTTTCTACATAATTTAAATTTGTTTTTTTTCCATTTTATATTTACTGTTAAATTTTTTCAATTTGATGTTTCTATTGTATATCTTATTTCATTCCATTCATTATTTCATCATAATTGTGGGAATAAAAAATATATCCAAAAATTAAAAGTTGGTTCCAATTATATAATACATAATTAGGGTATTGGGAAATAGTGTATGAAATAACAAACATTGGTTGACTCCATAAACTGTTTTATATTATAATAATTTATTAGACTCAAAAATTATTTGGTAACGGAATACTAAAATATAAGACTCCCACACTCACATATAATTGATGCAGGGAAGCTAATGAATATATATATATATATATATATTAAATATAATTATATTTTATTTATAATTATTAAATTTAATCAAATGAAAAGTAATGGTACAATCTGGTGGGTAATAATTGGTAATGAGGGATATGTTTTTTAATATCATTATGTTTTTAATAATGTATGGTCTCATGTGACTTCTTCAACCACTACCATATTATATTTAATTGTTTTCATCCTTATTAATTATAAATAAATATTTAAATAAAATGGAAGACATAAAAAATATTAAAATATTCTTCTTATATCGATTGAAATTTAACAGATATATGTTTGATTATATAGTTTTATAACTACACTAGTTATAATAGTTTTAAGGTTATTTGTTGAGCTATTAGGCCATGGTCAATCCTTTTTATTTCTGTGTAAATTCCTTTATTTTCATAATGTTCCATCTTTATTTCTTATAGAACCTATAACTGTAGTTTCCTCTATTTCCATGCTATTTCAATGTTAAAATGTGTCTCTCCTATTTCAATTTAGGAATATTCAGAAATTATTTTTCGATGTGAGACCTCATCCCATAACTCAATAAGTTGTGGAACATTCCTATATGTGTTTTATAGGATTTAAATTAAGATAGTATGTTATCTTAAATAACTTATATCTATTTATCTTCATTGGGATTAAACATATATTCAATAAATTTCTTTAACTTCTATTTTAGAAACATCAACATCGTCGTTTCATTGTGGATTTTATGGGGATGATGTTTTATTATAAAACCCATATAGCTTCATTAATGTATCTAATCTCTAAAACTAAATTTGGATCCCTTGATAAATAATAATATATCATAGTGCAATAAATATATTAAATATACTTTTCCAAACAAATCATAGACAAAATTAAATACATCAGACATGGGAGATTTTTCATTAACTTGTATTGAATCATAATCTATATATATAAGAATGGAAGAATTAAAAATTACATTGGAAATGGTCCAACAATTTATCATCCCCAACATTAAAAATTACACACCAGGTTAATGGGTTTTGGGGTTTTTCTGGTCAAATAATGAAATTTGAAAAAACCAAGAAATTTTTACATTTCATTCAAAAAATAATGAAACTATAAATAATATGGGATAATAAATTATTTATTTTAACGAGTTCTTTCTATCATAATAATCTAGATTCCACATTAAATGGAACTCTGGGATACTTGACCACATGGAATTAGGCATGCCTCCCCTTTTGATAATAAATGATTTATAGTAGAGAGGTTCTGAGTGGAGATAGTTGGAAGAATATAAAATATGGTGGTGATAATAATAATGGTCCATAAATAAATATTTCAACTTAATAAACAACCATAAATAAAAAAATTAATAATATCCACTATGTGGAAAAATAACTCGTCATCAGTTTAATAAAAAATAATAATCCCAAATTCCAAATCCCATTTGAGGGAACCAACTATTACCTAACAAGTAATATGTAAGAATAAGAAACCGGAGTCGGAAATGTCTTTCCATAAATAAATATATATGTAAGGATTTATCAAACAAAAAATGAAACTCTAGATGGATTATGCACAACTGTGGTCCAATTACATCCAGACTTGGAAAAAATTCCAACATGAGCATAAAGGACCATCTATTGAGCTTTGTCCATGTCATGGCCATAGTGACATAAATTCTACATGCACCCAAGGGGATCATGCCTGGTGGGAGGATAAATCCCCTTAGTCCACCCAAAAATAGTATATATATGAAATCCAAAATTATGCAGGTGTATTCTAAAAAAATAAAATATTTAGTATTATAAATTTTAGTAAGGTCATGTTTCCCTTGTGATTAGTAGTGACACGAAAGCAATCTCTTGCATCATCCATTACTATTATAAGAGACTGAATATGGGGTCTTATTGGTATATATAGAATAAAACACATTTCAAGATATGCATAAATATATATTTGGGTATCCAAGGCTCACTATACATGGAATCCATTGAATAAATTCAAAAAAGATTGTCCATAATGTTCCACCTATTATCGGATCACCCAACTACACGTATACTAAACCACGTACCTTTCATCCACTGTCAAGACAAAAAATATGTTTTTGGTCCCTTAGACATAACATTATAAAATCATATTTTTCATAATGTCATATTTCATATGGAAAAATAAAATATATCCTTCAATAATAATAATTTTATTATCAATATATGTTTCCCCGAGGAACGATCATGCCCATCCTCGCATAGCTAAACTTAATTTCCTCACATAATATGGATATCCTCATCTCCAAAACGATTTATTTAACACCATCCATAGTTGGTCCATTACTATTCACATGGAATTATATAGTATTTACCCTCCAATAATTCTAACACTCATCACCATAACATAAAATGCATAGTCTATAGGGGCCTACACCCATAATAAGTTATCAACAACACCTCGATCAATGTAATATATATGTGAAAATTACTCTAGTTACATGTACACCATGAAACTATTTGTACAAATATTCAAAAAAAAAATAATATCGTGCTTCTAAATAACCATTTCATCAATTATATCCAATAATATATTAATCTTCTTCATCATGAAGACCTATTTGACTCAGTCCAATTTCCATGTTTCCTCATCTTAGTAATCAACACCACCCCATGTAACCTGGGTCTCTCCGAACCCAAAGAATTTTGTGTCCTCATTGGTGGTGATAAAAAAACCTCAGTCATAAATCGAATACAATCATTAAAACATGTTACTAATAATTACAACAAAGATATCTCATTTATGTTTAAAAACACTCAAATCCAAACATACACAGGTTTCTTATATTTCCTAACCCAGGGTTACCATTTGTACTGTAGACACACAATCATGAAAAACATAGAAATTACATTACTTTTCCAAATACATAATACATGATACAAAAAGATGACCAAATACCATATTATTGTAGTGCCTTCAGAAACTATAAAACCTAATCAACTATTTCATAAAACATCAACATCCTCTCCAAATTTATACTTCATAACTATAAACCTTTTTTGACACCACTTACTAAATACCCTTCCTGAAATATTTGGGGAAACGATAAATGAGAAGTGGAGATATCAAATTCTATTTAAGGTTAAGCATGGATAATATATTAAAATAAAAACTATAATAATTTAATAAAAAGTAAAAATTATATTAACAAAAAAACATACCACATTTAACATATACCAAAATCTTGAGTCGTGAATGAAATCCTAGAAGTTAAGGAGGCATAAATCATATTGGAATCATGGACCATGAGAAAATAGCATTGGATTAAAAATTTAATAATTAGAAAAATAATCCCATAATATGATTTCCATAGTAGCCAAGGAATTCAAGAAAAAACCATAATAGTGTAAAAATTCGATTACTGAACCGGGTTTACATTACATTACATCCATGTATTACAGAACTAGATTTACTTTAAATTACATCTTGTATTATTGACAGAAGTTTACATTCCATTCAAGTCATGTGCATCTCATGACCTATAAATCATTACCTGATTCATTAAAGGTACATATAGCTCCCACTAGTCTCATAATGAAATCATTCTTACATGTGACAAAAAATCATAAATCATTCATCCCATCAAAATCCAATAAATAAAATATATTTCTTACAGATCATTATATCATAAAATAATCCATTTAAAATATCATTCAATAATTATCAATATAAAATCATAGTAATTATAGGACAGAAACCTAACCCTATCTAAAGAGTATAATCTTAGATGTAAAATGATTTGGATAAAACACTCGATCTTAATACATTATGTAAATATCATTTCTTCTTAAAACCAATTAATTTTGACAAAATCTTAGAGAAATACTAAAAGTAATGAATATTCATGGAAATAATCATAAAATACTTTAAAAGGTGATTCATGAAAATAAGGTGTTATAAAGAAGTAATAATTTTTTCATGATATGAACGTAAAAAAATTGTCCACATAATTTTACCAGAAAGGTAGAAATGTACCTCGTATTAGAGAACACCAAAATATTCCTTTCATATCATTTAATAAAAATTTATCAATGGTTAAAATTGATTTTAAACTGTATAAGAATAAAAATAATATTACATTTTCAGGAAACATGTATGTGTATAATAGATATATGTGTGTAAATACATAGGTATAAATAATCTTAAATTATAATGAGATTTAAAAATTATCCCTTACCTTAGGTCTGATATGATTCGTTTACATATGAACTTCATTTATAAGCATTTATGTAATTTCACAGATATGTTCCATAATCATATTAATTTTTATTTTATCATATATGATCATATTATCACCAGTTTTTGAGTAACACTAGTACCTTGACCGTGCATACGCACAGTGCCATAATTCAAATATAATTTTCCAAAATGTAATAAAAAAATGAGTTATTAAAAATGAAAATTTGATAAAAATATGTTAAAATTACATATTTAGTGATAGATAATATTGAAAATAATTTCAAAATAAGAACATGTATTATAAAATATATTTAAAAATCAATGAAAAAGAAATAACATGATGTAAGAATATATAGAATAACATGATGTATTGTTTAGTATATATCAAAATGAATGAAACATAATTT
Source organism: Viscum album (assembly GCA_963277665.1). Taxonomy (NCBI): domain Eukaryota; kingdom Viridiplantae; phylum Streptophyta; class Magnoliopsida; order Santalales; family Viscaceae; genus Viscum; species Viscum album. The sequence continues at coordinate 394,574,883 of OY728161.1, forward strand.
TCACTATGGAGAAATAAAAATACACGATGTATCATAAAGTTGTAATAAGTAATTGTATAAAGTTAAGCTGAATTATTAAAATTTAAATTATGATAGTATCATATTACATATTGTTTTAAATCTGAGGAAAATAGGTACATGTATATATAGAATGTTTTGTATGAAAAAACATGGGTGGAAATAGTATAAATGGGTATTGATTTTAGAGAAAGTTTGGTGCAATTCGTAATGACACAGTGTGAGAGAAGTTAATGTTATTAATATCTTGAAAGAAGTTCCTTTTATCGATGCTACAATCCTCACATCATTATTTTTCAGTAGAAAGGATAAAATTATGCTCACCTCCTATGGAATGAAATATGTAAAAGTTAATGACTGCAAAATTTTTTCATGAAATGCTGACAACATTGATGAAATCCTCAAATCGTTTCTTCAAATTTGTTTCATGAAATAATTCAATATAACTCATAAACAATAAATATTAAAAACCGATCACTGTATATTCATTTAAAAAATAAAAACAATCATTAATTATAATCATTCATAGAAGAGAAATTTTATGTATGATAAACGACAGAATCATTTCATAAAGGATATGTTAAAATATAGAACAATATTTAAAATTCACAATTTAATTTAACACTAACAAAAAAAGAATAATAAATAATGAAAAAAATCTGTATTCATTTGAAAAAAAAATCTATTCAATCTTGGTGATAAAAATAAGTGATTATCCTGGCTGAGATCATGTTGAAGAGGAAGTTTACCTCATTTAGTGTTTTTAATTAATGCATAAAAATTGTATAAAATTAACCATAAAATTTATGATCTAAGAAAGAGGATACATAGATGAACTTTTAAAGAGGTAAAATATATTTCTATCATCTTAAAGGGAGATCAATATTAGATTGTAAAATTGCAAGAAAATATTAGATTCTCCTTTTTACCCCATTATATTGCATGATTGTAATATATTATCCAAACACTATTATGTTTCATTATTATAATCATTGTATCAAGTAGGAAATTATTTAGACTCAATAATGTAATTATTTGAAATAGTTGTGAATTGTTATCCAACATAATTACAATAAAAATTCGCATAATTTTATATGAAAAGAATGAGAACTTATTTTCACTATTGGGAAAAAATAGAACATTAAGTATCAAAAATTTCAAATAATAAATATTAATAATATACATTGAAATAGGTTAATTGAAATTATTACTAATGTAATAGATATTGTTTTGGTACAAAATAATCAAAACACATATTTTTCACAGCTATATATGACTTATATAGAAACAGTGAAAACTAAAATAGAAAATTGATCTGTTTACTGGAAAATTGTACAGGTCAGACCGATATATAATCATTCCACCATATTGAATGAAGACTTATGTATGTTTTCATCAATGCTGAAATGGATAACCACTTTTGGATGAAGGTTGAAAGTAATTATATGCATTTTTTTAATATAGATAATAAAAAAGAAACATAAAAAAGGTTACAGTGTATTGCCTATAAAAAAATCAAAAAAGGTTATATGTGTGTGTTATATTTGTTAGAACTAGTTATATTTAACCTATAATAACATTAGAGTAAAAGGATTAGGTAAATATTCTTAATCTAATTTGAAAAGTATAGGTTCAATGGTTTTTTGACACCTTGAAAATTGGCCACATAATGCGAGTCAATTTTTTATGGCTTGTTAATGTCGCATCATGTCGAGACATTGTAACTATTTGTTGGACTGCATCATGAGCATCAAACTCATAAACAGATTCATGTACATAAATAAATGACATAAATATAAAAACCTCCATAAATTTTGAAGAATGTAGTAATTTGAGAAGAATTAATGATGATTAAGAAATTTAAGTTGAGAATAACAAATTGCACAGTTTTTTAAATGATAATGTAAATGGATTAGGAAAAATTAATTATTGTTTACTCCAATTATGTAATGAAAATAAGACAATGAAGGAAGACAACATGTACCTTAGTATATGATATAATTGTATTTTTTGTAGAAAATCCACTTCCATTGTTGCAGATGACTCCTTAACATCCTGTACTATGAAAATAACATAATCAATGAGGTTTTAACATTACCTTTCTATTTCAAAAAGAAATTGTAATAACTATTTTCATTCTTTTAGTTTCTATTTTCCTTCATACGAGGTTTCAGTTCATTGGCATGGCATGTTTTTTCTGAAAACTCTAATTACATTGTATCATTACATTGGACATCACCATCATCATCAAACTCACTCAAAATATTTTTTTACATTAATAAATGACTTTAATGAATTGGTAGAAAATAATAGTTACAAATGAAATCATTGAGGTATAAATATGATGGCAACTGGTTGAAAATTGAGAATTAATAAAATGTATATTTTAGTCATAGAGAAAATGTTAATGAAGTGAATAAATGTAGTAATGTTAGTTCCAATGATGTCAATAAAATATCATTAAATGAAGATATGAAATATAAACATGAGTAGATGAAATATTTGTAGACATTATAAAAAACCCAATGTTAGTGTTGAAACTAACTCCTAATGATCCAATTCGTTGATGTTGCAAGGATAAAATAAATTGGATATTTTATTGAAGATAACACATATTCATAATATATCTATTTCAATGTCATTTTGGTGGACTCATGAATTGTGATCCAGTGAGTAACCCAGACATGATAAATACAGATTATGATGCATTATAAATAATAATTTATGGGTAATTAATCAAATATATGGGAATTTTGAAAAATAAAAATTGCACATGTCTAATTAGGGAACACGATACCGATTTTTGAAGCTTTTCACTATAAGAAAATAAAGAAAGAATTTAGTTAATTTTAATATACCAGTCATGTGAAGTATGAATCCATGATTTCTAACCTATAATCCCCTAAAATAATTTTTATATATCAGGTGGTAGTCCCCATAATTTTATCTGATTTTAGGGATGTAGATGTCCAATAATTTATATAACATATATTAATAATTTAAAAACAGAAGAAAAGAATTATAACTTTATGAAGGATGATATCAACTGAAATAGTGTATTTCAGTTGATAGAGAATTAGAAGACTCAATAGTATGTAATGGGAGATGTATTTTTGGAGATGTTATTTTTAAAAAACATGCATTAATGATTAGTTCACTAATCCTAGAATGTCAAAAATTATATTGGTATAGAAATATACCAATTAAATATTGTCCTGTAATTTGTTTTTGAATAATGTATTCCTCTATGTATGTTTCCAATTATTGGTAGTATTTCAGTTATAAGAGTATAAGACAACTAAGTAGCAGTATATGTAATAGAATAAATTACAATATATGAACATTTAATTGTGGTACAAAAGTAGTCATATATAGTGAAGGAATGATAAACAATAGTATAATTTAATGTAATGATAATACATAACTAAAAATTTGGAAATTGAATATACTATTCGAAATATGAAGTTCAATATGAATATTTTGCAAATTGATATGGTTTAATATATCTAATTCAATATTAATATTTTAAAAATTATGTTTTTTAGATGGAATATGTAGATCATTTAACTCGTTGAATCTTTCCATGTATATATAGTTCAAAATATACTATTACCAGGGAACAAAATAAGGGATTTCATTTTATAAAATCAAAAAATCAATGTGGGAAGAGGTGGAAGTGAGATAAATGGTTTTGATCAATAGATAAAACCATTTCTTATTCTGTTCCAAATATTTTCAGGATAGACATAAATTATAAAATAAATAATTGCAGAACATATCAAATTTATTCAAAACGTGAAATATATAATTCATCTCTCTAGCCATATTCATAAACATGATCAACATATGAAATTTTTATCAGAAAAATACAGTATAAAACATGTGACAATCCATCAATGTTGTAAAAAGTATTCCCCATACTAACCATAGGAGATTCAAAAAAGATCAAACCACTTAAGATTTGTTCTCAAAAGAAGGAACCATGCCTTGATCACTACTATGAAATTCCCACTCTCATAGACCTACATCATAAATCATGTACAAGACTTCCAATTATAAAAATATGCACCACAATGATCCTTGAAAAGTGTTCTTGATTCAACCTCAAATTAAGAAAGGGACAATCGTATCACTTAGTCATCAAGAGCAGAAAAGTAATTATTAATTTCTCCAATGATCAACATTACTATAAAGTGAACCCCTCATAAATGTTCATTTCTAACAAATAAATGATTCTTGCATTTACTACCAACCCATATTTACTATATAATTATCCAATATTAGAATCATTAACATCCGACGACATGTATATTTTGTGAGGAAAATAGAATACACATGGAGAGTGTTGTAGTTGTTGGGTGATTATTAGAGTAGAGAAGGGAAACCCCTGGGGTTTCGAATATCCTTCTATGAAGGAATAATGAATATTAATATTAATGCTCATAAAAATCTAGAAAAGTTTGTTAAATGATCTACAAATATCAATATGCACAATGATTGGAAAACTGTGAAAAACAATTATGCACAAAGAAAACCGATTATTGAAGATGTTCATGAATGGACCATTATATGTTGCAAAACTAACCTTGAAAGGATCATTATTGGTTCCAAAACTGATCCTCGATCATATTTCATCCATATAGAGAAACCCCTAAAATTTTTAATGAAATAAAAAAACAATTAATGTTTTTGAATTCGAACGCATTAATATATTATATATACTAAAATAAAAAAAATTACCCAAAATGCCATTGGGCATAGACAGATGGCCCGATTCTGAGATGAATGTCTGGGCATGGATGCTTCTCCAATATGATGAATCACGCAAAATAATATCCCCTCTAAAATAGTACTACATGTAATAAAAATAGACAAGATCTAAATCAAATATAAATATCTAAAATCACATGGAACACTGATTTCTTGGTAGATACTGAATAATGTATCAAACAAAAATTGATGGAGTCTCACACACCCATAGTTGGAAACATTTCTTTAGTAACATAATACATTTTACTAGCCACATAGTGCATCAATAACATGATATTAGGATTTGAGTTGTATTTTAAAATATAAAATATATGCTTAAAAACATAATGGGAGTGAAATGTATCATTTCTACCCCAGTTTAAAAATTGAACTCGAACATCGAGCTGTATCATATTTTGAGCTGGAAACCTATGATTTATTTTACTTGAAATAGGCATAGAAAAATTTAATTCAAATCACGATAATCACCAGATATTCTTGTAACACAACATATATTTGATGTTTATAAATTATTAAAATGAATTTGAGTTTAAATTAAATTGTTCAATAATTAAACATCACTTCATGTAGATATTAGATAGTCATTGAATCAATAAATCCTTTAGTTTCTTAACCATCTTTCGATGATGTATCTCCAACAAGAAGATAATGAAAGGAAGACAATAAAAGGATAAGAGTCCTCATAATTAATTCAAACCGATAAGTAGAGATCCATTTTAATTTCCCAAACATGAACGACATAATTAAATAAATCAAATACAGAGATGAAAATATCCAACAAATAATCTTTTTGGCTGTTTTAATAAGATAACATTGAATGTAGTCCAACTTTACATGGTACAAACATTATGTGAAACATTACAATCCAACTAATAAAATTGTTCTTAGATGAAAACCCATCTTATAAAATCAATAGAATCTATATATCAGAAACTATAAAAATGATAAATTATTATTATGTTGAAAGAAGCTTTTACACTAAAATCAAAGAACAAAGTAAATAGTGGTGGTGGCGCCAATATCTTCTGAGAGAAAATTGAAAATGGAAAATAGTCTGTATCTATTAAAATTGAAATCAATCTACATACCAGTGTAGCATGAATAATATGATGGATGAGGAAAAAATATGTTGATGTTATCTATATGATTTGATTTCATCCAGAACTAGTTTTTTGAATCTCCAATATTACCTTTTCTGAGGAAAATTTTTCAAAGAAGAATCCAACATTGGGTTTTTTAGGAGAATAGAGGAGGGTGAGGAGGAGAAAAATGGAGGTGTTAGTTTATGGTAGTATTTTCATAAAAACGTAGAAGTAGTAATGGGAGATAGGGCAGTATCCTGGTGTTAAAGCTGAGTTGGTTTTGTAGTTGATAGAGATAATTTGATAGTTAGATTCAGTAGTAGAACACGAGGAGATATATAGTCTACAAACTTCTGGCAGATTGATACGTGAGAAGAAGCACTCAGCAGCCGTCGTAGGGGATGAAGAGTTGGAAATTGTATGTGAATGTGGAAGAATCATGCCATAGTAAAGGGTGAGAGGTTGGTCCAACAGGATCAAAGAGATTGAAAAAATGAAGACATTTAGATGTAGAAAAATCGATAGGGGACTCGAGGATGATTACCAATGCTCGGATACAATAAGACAGACATAAGAATGGATGTTTACTGTGATCTGCAAAAAGAAAGATGAAAATAAAATTGTTTGTAAGAGTAGTCAATTGAAAAACCTATTGAAAGACAAATGATACAATAATCATCGTCAACAAATTTTGAATGCGTAGTTAAAGGAGAAGCTCGCGGACGAACTGCCGACTGCGGATGAAGGAGATTAGAGGATGTTTTCTTGATCGTTGAATAAAATATATTGACCGACGAAACCCTAAACTGGATGGTGGGGTTGACGAATCATGGTAAATAAGTGCACCCCATCACGGGAAGGCAAAAATGTGAAGGAGGTTTCGACATTTGGAGGTGGCATGGTCGATTGGAAAGGTGACGCATCGTCTTTGAGAAGCCATGTTTAGTATAGATAATAGATTTAATTTCAATATATTATTTGGATATTGACTACATTATGTTATTATGCATGTTTTGTTAGATAATTTCATGTTAGTTATCTTTATTTTAGTTGTATCATTTACATAATGATATTATTATAATATATATCATATGTATTCATTCGATTCATGTATACAATTGTGTTTTAATGAAGATCATGTAGAATGAATCACATCACATCAGAGACATAGTAGGTTATACGTAAACTAGAGCAACGATATCATTCACCTATTGGTTAAAAGTTATATAATTAAATTTTATATTAATTATAAATAATAATTATCTTGTTATATTTTTTATTTAATTCCATTACGCACATCCAAATTATGTATTTTTCAATAACAAATTACACCAGGGCATGTAGACGGTAAGTCAAACATACGCACACATCACAATGCTATTATTAATAGGATGGTTAAAATTAGGTATAAGGTTGAACCAGAATTTTTATAACATCTCCTCATGTTTAAGATACTATATTTATTTCCTTAGTTTATATACAAAAAATAAGAGGAAGTATAAGATGAAAATAATCTTAAAAGTGGTGATAAAACAATTACCTCTATTTTGAGTATCCTCATTCTATTTTCAAGAAAAAAATTCCTAGGATTGGTTTATTCAAATTGTGTCACCTCTAGGATTAATTTGTGGAATGTTTTAGAGGAAATTTATAGGATTTTTTTTTGAGAAAAACGCTCTATAGGTGTGATTTAAATAGACATATGAGTTCCCTATTATAGGAGACGTGAGGGGATCTTGAATAAAGTTATTAAATATTAAGTTATAATATTTTTTTGTTTTTTAATGTTCTAAAACTCATATATTTAAAATATAAGATGTGTATGGGTATAAATCCTCTCAAACAATCGGGTTTTGACAAGTTTACAGCATAAAATTAACCTCAAATTTTAGCATTAACCATTAGATAAAAACATTAACTCTTACCATGTCTTCTTGTATTTTAATAATATATTCTTACTATAGTTAGTATAAAATTATAATAGAAACTAAAGATGATATTTACTGATTTTTATCATTATATAAGTCATTTGAAAAAATATTTCATTTTTTGGACTATTATATCATTTAATAAAATATTTTTTTTCTAAATGCACCTTTATGTCATTTTAGAGACAATTTTGTAATTGATTTTGGTTAATGTTTAACAACATAATTCCTTAAAAAAGGTATTAGCTCATTAAAAACATGTACATTTAATCTCAAAAATTCATGTATGTAATAATAATGTTCATATTTCAATTATTATAATATTTATGGTTTCAATTATTTCATTATTTCATTAATAAGGTAATCACTACATCATCATTGTGTCCTAAATAAATTTATATATTTAATGTGTATGATTTATAAATAAAATATCATTATGTATAAAATATTTTTATATTTCAAATGACAATTTATAGTCAAATATATTATTTATATAAACCAAAATAATGTTTCTTTTTTAAATAGGTACTTGATTATGTTATATTTCCCTTTATATTAAATTAATTATTATAACATTTCATTTTCACTCCCATGTGGTTATCAAATGAAACAATTTCAACTTAAGGATTTTTTTGGCTACCCACAAATCATCGAATAGTATTAGGACATGTTTTAGGGTAGTATTATATTATTATAGAATTATCTTAACCCTTATTTACCTGATTTACCCTTTAACCATGGTAAATTAAAATGACTACTGAAGGTATTATTAATAATGTCCTAAAATAAAAGATAGCTATTTACACAATTTGGACATTTAGATTCTAAATACAGAATCTATTTTTCTAAATTTGTACATATAATTTACATTAATTTCCATTCCCATATACCAAATGTGGGTTTTTAGGATGTCAAAACATTAAAAAATTGACATCTCATAATGCCCAATTAAAATGTGAAATTACATTCATTGTCAGAAATTGTAATAAATGATAAAAAATTAATTTAATTACACTTTAAACCCAATTATAAATATAATCTCTCTATAAATTAAATTATATGAGAATTATTTTTTGAATTAAAATGCATTATTTGTCAGTATACATTAAAATATGAATTTTATCATAAAAAACCAAAAATTCAACCAATGTATATTTTGATGTACAGATTCCAAATAATGTGTTTATTAACTGAAATGTAATATATAAATTTGTTACAAAATAAATTCAAAATTGGTTCTCCATAAAATTGTAGTAATACTATCTTCATAAAAAATACTTCTTTTTTCTAAAAAATTGAATTTATATTTTATATCTAGTCTAGAAAATTAATAAGATGAATGTAACTGTTATATAAAATTCAAAATGTTGTTAATAATATTCATAACTACTTGTTAATAAAACATTAAATGATAATATTTTAATAACTTATCATTGTTTAGTGAAATTGGTACTGATTACAATGCAATATCTCGATGAAGGTTTTCTATTGCATGTAATTAATTCCAAGTAAGTGTTGCATGTAGTGAAATCCTTCTTTGGTGTTTCAAATAAAATAATCCAAACATTGTTATTTCATAAAATGATAAAAATCAATAGTCAGGGATGGTTTCATCACACGCAAACATGGTGTTGTGTGTCGCATATGATAATACAATTTAGTGTGAATAAAATGTATTATATAGTTCATTGCATGATATAAATTTAGATATTAATTTATTAGAAAAATGGACAATAAAAACTACGGTTGTTACATTATATCCCCCTAAAAATAATTTCACCCTTGAAATTTATCAGGGGTTTAAAGGTTTAGTACATTAAATTTTCCTCCCTGGAAACCCACATAATAAAAAAGAATACTAAAACTTCATTTTAAAAAGAAATGTTTCAATCATAACGGTTACCCAATGTAACTCATCACTGGGTTTCCAAAGTGGAGAAAAAAATGTTGGAAGTGAACACATGGATATGGAATAAAAATATAACCATTATTTTCTAAGGGGTAGTGATAGAGAACAAGGTTTGCAGAAAGATAACAACTTGGAAGACAAAAATATATGATGTTTTAAGGGACAATTTGATTCATCCGATAACAAGCTACTAAGATTGCATTTATTTTATCCAGATCCATTCCATAATGTTGATGATTTTTTCATTAGAATAAAAACATATATGATTTTTGGAGAATATCATCATTGTTTATTCCATGAAAAATTTATAAATTATAACTTATATAATGAAAATATATTTAATTTATCATTCTTGAAATATTAGTAGACCAGGTGATTGAATGTCAGTTCATTGTATCTACCTTAAAAAATTGTTAGAACTGGTTATCAATTTTTGAATAAGCCCACCTATAGTGAGATATAACATTATTCTAAAATTATTCAGACAAAATATAAATTATACTACCCATAAATATATAATATTACAATCCTTCCAAATACATAAAACTAAATCTTTAGAAATAGGTGAAGTAAAACAACTAAGCATTTGTCTCTCATATCTCAATAGCCAGTTCTTGGTAGACACATTAGAAACATTTGAATGCTTGAATCATGTTTTCGCAAAAAACATTATAATTATATGAATTACCATTGAATCGTAGTGAAAACATGTATTCTTTCAAAATTTACTCTTTCCTCACACAAAAAATACAAAAAATTCTATATACGCAAACCATGATATTTATTTTTCCTTATATCTGCCATGAGTTCATTAATATTACCAATCATATAGTTATCTCATTATCTCATCATAAAAACATGTAATTTATTTTCCCCAAATATATTAATAACTTTTAATTTTCACTATTAATAATCAACATATACTTCAAAATACATATGGAAAAACAATATTGTAGTAATACAGAGTTGATTATTTATCTTCTAATAAAATAAAATTAATTATAAAACCTTATTATTGATAATTTTTCATTCATTCCAAAATATTCTTAAACAATTCATCGAGATTCATCATTTTATTACATTACACGTTATGAATTTCATTTATCACTTATATTCTATTTATCATCATCAACATAAATACTACCCATATGACCATGCTTATTCTCTTCATGAGATTTTACTTTAATCCATTGATTTTCATAATTCCCATATATTCCACAATGAAAAAAATTATCAATTATAGATGTCATAGAAATACTATTATCCCAGTTTATTATGTTAACTGAATCTTTTACTTTGTAATTACTGGCTTTGTTTACTTCTTCTCCATCGCTAAAGCCGATTCCATTTCTGTTGACAAATTATATTTGATTCCTCTTCCCACATGATTTAAATGTATAAAATAGTACTTTATTTCCCCTATGATCACCATGAAACTCCACATTAATCTTATTAGTTGTGTTAGGAAACTCACAGAATTTAATATTATTTATCATATTATGAGATTTCATATTTGGAATAATCACAAAGTTTAACCTTCAAAAACCCATTTCATTAGGATTCACATGAATAATATCATTCCATTATACATCATATTCTCCATTAACATGAAACATCTTAATTCTAGCCATTTTATAAAACCCAACAATAATAGTTTAAGAGTAAAAATCATACATTGAAATCAACAAAATCAAGTGGGACTACTTTTAATATCTTACATCATAGGTTTAATCATATGATATTCATGATAATCACTATAATTCAATATTTATAACCAATATATAGACTCAACCTTAGGGGCATCCATATACATACCTAATATATATATCTAGGGATCTCACTAATGTTTTTGCATCCTAGTTTCCAATGGGTAACTAAACCTTCTCATGGAAACCAAATGTAATGAATGGAGATTTGCGTATATAGATATTACACAATTTTTGAGGAATATATAATACATGAAACCAAAAGATTCAAAAATGTATGTATTTGTTTAGTGTCGTTTAAAACTGGAAAACATAAAAAAATTGTTCTGATAACATCTACAATGTTTCTTGTTTCATCCTTCATTACTAGAACCCTTTTTAACACATCTTTTTAATAACCTCTTTTAAATCATGGGGGGAATAGAACATGATAATTGGGGAATCCAAATGATTTTTAAGTGTAATCATTGAAAATATCATACAAAACATCAATATAATAATGTTAATACAAGAATATAACTTTGAAAACAACATACCACATTTTACATATAATAAAATCTTGGGTCTGGAGATAAATCTAGGTAGTTCATATGACATAAATCATAATCGAATCATGAACCATGAAGAAATATAATTGGGTTAAAAATGGAATTGTTCAATAAAATAAGATCATAATATTATTTACATAGTATTAAAGTAATTGTTGTAAAGACCAACATAGTAAAACAATTCCATTACTGAACTGGTTTTACATGCCCTTCCAACCATGTATTTTAATCCAAGTATTCATTCCATTCAATCCCTATATTTCTAAACCATATTTACTTATTGTTCCAGTCATGTCTATATAATGAGTTGTCAATTGTTACCCAATGAATTGGGGGAGATATAGGTCCCATCCATCTCATAATGAAATCGTTCATACATGTTCCACAAAAACATAATTCATTAATCATAGTAGAACCCATGGCATAAAATGGGTTTTTAAAAAATAATTATATCATAATTTAGTACATATAAAAATTCATTCCATCATTATCCCAATGAAATCAGTTTAATAATATGTAATGAAAAAATACCTATTTTAATAGCATCATATTATATAGAAAATTATGTTGATAAAACAATATAACATTATTATTAAGGACACGATCATTTCTTATTAAAAAACATTTTATTTCTAAAAATTTATTGAAATTTTAAATTAAAATAATTTAGTTTAAAATAAACCTGATAACATGTTAAAGAATATTCATGCATAAAAACAATTATGAAGTTTTAATAATCCATTAATTTTGTGTATGTAAAAAAACATTCTCTACATACTTTCACTAGAAAAGTTAAAAGTACCTCATATAAAAAAAATTCAAAATATTCCATTAATATCATGTAATAAAAATTTACTAATAAGTTATACTGACTTTAAAAAAATTTACGTGAATAAAATTATTATTACAGATTTACGAAATGTAGATGTGGATAATAAATATACCACAATAAAATAAATATGTATAAATAATGTCAAATAATAATGAGATTGTAAAATTATATAATACCTAAGGTCTGGTATGCTTCGTATATATCTGAACCTCTTATTAAATGATTTAAATAATTGTATTAACTTATTCTGTAATATTGTTCATTTTTATGAAATCATATATGATCATATTATCATTTGTTTGATATTAACATTTCATTGTCAACTATTATTCGGATATAGACTGAATTATTTTCTTATGCATGTTTTTTTTGGATAGGATCATGATACAAATCTTTTGTTATAGTTATAAAATTTACATAGTGATATTAGTATACTATATATCATATATATTCATTCCATTTATGTATTTAATTGAGGTTTAATAATGATCACTTAGAATGAATCACATCGCATCATGAAGTCAGTATGACGTATGTGCGCACGATAGATGGTATAATTCACGTATTGATTAAAAGGTATATAATTTAATTTTATATATTATAAGGAATGATTATCAGGATATTTTGCTTATTTAAATCAATTATACTCGTATCTATACCCATCAAAAGTATGTATTGTTTATTAACAAATTGCACCATAGTGTGGAGATGGTAAGTCGTACGTACGCACACATGGTGATATTTTTTTTATAAGATTAGTAAACGGAGATATAATGATTTACCATAAAAATTATAACATCTTATAATATATAAGATACTTTATTTATTAATTTAGTTTAGATACAACTAATGAATATGAAGTATAAGAAGAAAATAATTTTAAAAGATGGTATAAAACAATTACATAATTTTCATGTATCTCGTTTTTATTTTAACAAAATGATTCCATATGATGGATTTTGTACAAACGTGGATCTTAATTTCATGTTTGGATCATGAATTTGGGTGTTTTTGTAAAAAACGAGAGTTATGGGAATTTTATAATTACGCGCCTTTTAATTAAGAGTGCACTCCATGTACCTAGTTACCACATACCACTGTGTTCATCTAGAGGCGACTAAGACAGACTATACTTCTCCAAGCCACTATTTCTCCTTCCAAGGTCTGATTTGAACTCTGATTGGTGAGTATGAATCCCACCTATGATTCCTTAATTTTTCTTGAGCCTCTCATCCTAAAAACATTTCTCTCTCGATTTATTCTTGGTTGAACGTTTTTATGTTTTGTTGATCTATGTCATTCTAGAATGATTCAAGGGTCGATGTTTGATAGTGTTTATCCTACAATAACATGGAGGGTGTTTTTCTTCCTTTCGTTGTTGTCTTTGAGTTTTATATTCCAAAGTGCCGATTACCCATGTTTCAGGTATTTTTAGTTATAGAAATTGAACCATGTTTTTATCTTCTTTATATTGATTGTTGATTTAATGGTTTGTTGGTGTGGTATTATGTGAAATTTCTTGTTTACGTAGCAGCCCATGGGTTCATTTATATGGTTGAATGTTTAGATCTATTTGGTTCCAGATGCCTATTTGACAGACATTGTTTCCTTGCCTTGCTCGATAGTATGGTACTGTTTGTTGCAGGCTGGCCCCTCTGACTGGTTCAGGGTTGACTCAGTATGGATCGAGACAGTATATGATAAGGAAAATATTGCCAATTAAATTCTCGTTTAATTATATTTTTTGAACCCCCAAATGTTTTAATTTAAGATGAATTCATCCATGTTTTTGAAATTGGTGTTATTTTTAGTTGAATATTAAAAATGGCCAATTTCGGATTTTTAGCTATTTTACTTTATTTTTGTATTTTGGACATAACATCCTTTACACCAATACAAATTGAAAAACAATTTCTTTTATAGATTCTAAAAATCTCAGGTTCATTTCATCCTTTTGGACCAAAAGCTGAATCAACCATATGGAAGCTCCAAAGAAGATCAAATGTTGGACTAGCGTAACTATTTATAGATCTGATGACATTTGATGTGGGGTCCATAAGTCATTCATTGTGGGACCACATGCTCAAAATTATGGTATGTAGACATACACGATGTTTTGGAAAAACATACATGAAAGAGTGGATGAGTGAATTGGCCATTTATGGGCACATTAAATCATCTTAATACAAAGGTTTGCAATTTGTAGAGTCTGACTGGATAGAATAAATGGTCACAGTAAAATGGGTATAATGACTTGATTACTAGTCCAAATACAATATGATTTTTAGGAGAAACTCCAAATTTAATTATGAAAAACATTCATAATGGGGGAAATTCATGAAGAACTCATTTAATGGGGATATAGTGCGTCAAAATTTTGGCGACATATATATGGCTATAAAAATAGAAGACCTCCTCCTTCTCAAATCATCTATCATTCCATCCCATTCCTTATAAGACTCCATGAAGGGGAACATTTCAGCTTTCTGTTTTAGTTTTTTTTAATCGTTTTTTAATGCATTCTTTCTCCCCATTCATCATTATTACCCTTACCATGGGGTGTAAAAATTTGGAGTGATTGGGGAAGGTTTGGTTTTCTATTTTTTAATGCTTGAGTTCTTAGACATAATTGATTAAAATTTCTTTCTTCTTCAAAGTTGTTTTCAATTTCATATATAGTTTTTATTAACATGTGTGATCGTTCTTGAATTTTAATTCAGTTAATAATCTTTTCCTTGGTAAATTAATCTTTATATCCCTCCACTGATTTCTGTTTTATATATAATAGAATAGACCAGAGATTAGTTGTGAAGTACTCGATGATCGCCAGTACTAGTAAATAGGCTAGTGAATGATCTTGATTTATTGGGATAACCAAGACCCAATTGGGTATTACCCGTGTTAATTGATGATATTCAATACAAATATTATTCACATAGTAGAAAAGTTTACCAAACTGAGATCTTGGTATGGTTTTCTCTCACTATCATCATTTCACAACGAAAGTGAGAGGAAATGATTATGGAAACTTACATTAAACAACATAAAAGAAGGGAATTGAATTGAATTGAACAAGGATAAAATTACAATTAGGAAACATACCATTACCTAATCAACCAATTAAAATCATAGTTTTAAATCATTTGAATATTAATTTCCATTGAATAATTTTCTTATCAAACACACCAATTTTACTCTCATTTAAAAGTGAAAAACTGTTTTCTATGCACTCCTCTTTAGGATACATCCTAGTACTACCACATTACATCATTTTAATATAAGAAACAATTGTTTTTCCATGACCTATGATAAGCATGCATCAAACATGGCACTGTTTCTGAAGAGTCAATGTCGCAATCAAATTGTTAACATTTGACCCTTTTCAAATTAGAAAAACAACAAAAAAAAATATTTTTCCTTATTGTTTTCAAAAATGTTATATCTTTAATTCTTGAAAAAATTACCAACAGATAAATAAATATACTATTGACTCAACATTTTCCCTGAAATATGGTCTTTCTTCTATTTTTTGATAGGTTAGGTTGTTTTGGAAAACAAATAATTATGGGAAAACATTCATAGAATTCATAGATAGACTAAGGGGGGACATGAAAAAATAAGTTTTGGATGCTATGTCCCAAAAGCTAACTGAGTTCTCCCAATACATTCTATAATTTTATGATGATTACGAGGTCCTAGAAGACCCCTCTTAGTCATCCCTAATTTTTTTAAATAGATCCACGATATAGTAGAGTCTGAATACCTTCCCCAACCTACTATTACTCAACTCCAAGAGGTGTTTTCCAGTGAAGAATAGATTGTAGATGAAAAATATCAAGGAGAAAATTATTTCATAAACTCATTATACTTTGATATTGTTGAAAATCAATTGATTGTTACCTCCCCTTGTTTTAATTTTTCAAATTCATACGACACATGTATTTCATTGGAGGAAGACGATGAAAAAAAAGATTCATCTAAAGAGGAAAACTGGAGCTCCCTGATTTTGTTGAACAATTATTAGAGGTTTTTCAAGAGGTGATCAAAGCGGATTTTCCTGATGAAAATCAGAAAAAAGTATTAGATAGTGAAATAGAAAATTTTGATATTGTAAGATCCTGCTTTAATTTTGTTCAAACAGAATTATACTCTGACCATCCCTTTTTTTTCCACTGACGTAGCATACCTTTAACAACCACTAGATCATTAAGAAGATATTGTGCAAGTGGAAACCATGAGTGAAGAGGAATCATTCATTGTCCAAACCCCACTAAGTAGGTTTTATCTCATTATAGTTGGGGTAGTCATTGAATTCTATATCAATAAATTACTCAACAAAAAGGAACAACTGGATGATGGAAAAAAGTATTCTTATTGGCTTATGAACAAGAAAACTCACCAACCAACAGATTTGGGATAACTAATTATAACTGTCCCTTTGGAGGCATTCAAAACTATGGGCCCACTTTGGGGAATAAATCATGATTTATCATTCTTTTCTTATTCACTTTAAACAATTGTTTTTTTAATAAATATCATATGTTATGTTTATACCTTTTTCAGGTTTTCAAAGAGAAACTCTTAGGAGTATTACTCGATGTTGCATTTTCAATAAGTCAGGTCGTACATCTTAATTACGCATCCCTAATTGTAGTGATTCATTTTAAAATCATATTACATGTTAAATATATTTTAATTCATTAAGGAAACTGCATAATTTTTGTGTGGGGGAGGGAACATTTGTAGTTAAGAATTATCATTTTTTGGATATTTTTTTAAAAAAAATTAATATTTTATTCAAAAAAATTGTTATTTTTTTTAAAATGTACTGTGTTGTCAAAATTGATGAGATAAAATGATTATAATATCTATTTATGAAACCCATGTAAGTGAGTGAACCAACCTATTCTATGAAATCGATCTAAAATTAATACTTAAATGATTTTGTTTCAAGTTCAAATATTTTAAAATTTCATAAAACATTCTCTTATTTTTAAATCTCATGCTATATCTCACTATCTTTACTTTTGAATTCACTTCCTTGTGAGGACTCTTTACCATTTTTTGTCATATTCTTTACATTCGCATCATTTCATGAGAGAACCATATCATAATTACTTTAACTAGAATATGATTTATTCTTTTCAAAACATGAGGGTTCGAGGTAATTGAGTTTTAAATGATTGAGTAATTTATTTGGTTTTAAGTAACATTTTCAAAATAATACATTTTATTATGGCCTACCTTATAAATTAATCATTGTAGCCATTAGAATCCATGAACATCCTATTAGTCTAGCCACATTACGATCCAATTTTCCAAATCCAACATTCTCTTGAAGTAAAACAGAATGATGTAGTACAATTTTAGTGTGGGGAATGATGAATTGTGGTGTACTTCTTCATTTTGTGATACATTGGGTGGAGAATAAAATTTCGAAGATATGATGTTTCTATTGAAGAGTTCATTTTGTTAAAAGTTGTTACTTTTTAGAGTATTCATTATAATAGATGTTGTGCCTTTATAGAGCTTCCAAAGTCGAAATAAATATGTGCCTATCAGGAGAATTAATATATATATATATATATATATATATTTGAGAAGATATTTTTTCTGGTGAAATGCTAAACGGAAGGATATTTCCTCGAGTTATCATGATTATGGAACCTATTTTCTAAAAAGGGAAGATAAGGATAACATCTTTGAGTGAAAATTGGAATTTTTCAATTTTGCATAAAAAAAAGCCACACCCCACTTTTTAGCCTCAGAATTATTAACATCTATATCATATAAACCAAAATCCATATAACAATAATGAATTTTACTAATGAGATACACATGTCCTTGAATCACATCGGGTGGATAATTAGGATTTTATGAAGCCTATGGTGACTCTTGGTTGAGTTTGGATGAGAAACACCTTATTGAACATGTAAATATGTGAGATATGAGAAAATTCATTTGAGGAATGTCATTTGTGTCCATTGGAAAACAAATGAAGTGGAAATATATTATATAATCTAAAATAGAGAACTTGATATAATTTTTTTTAATGAGGCATGATATAGTTTTGTTTCTTAGTATGGATTTGGTAGTTTTCATTGGTATGTGTTTTGGATTTCATTTGAATTTATTTTGATGTTTACTTGTCTAGGAGTCCTTATTCTATGTGTGGGGGAATTGATTGAGAAAATATTTTAAATTAATTATAAATTGAATTTCATTTTTTGAATCCAATAAATTGTTACTTTAAGATAAATTACACCATTTTTTTGATAATGGTGTTATTTTGAGCTGAACAGTAAAAATATCCCATTTTGTATTTTTAACTGGTTATATTATTTCTAAATTTTGGACATTAAATATTCTACCCAAATCCAAATTGAAAAAATATTTCATTTCCAGATTCTAAACATTCTGGGATTCATTTCATCCTTCTGGACCAAAAACTGAATCCACCATATGGAAGCTCCAAAGAAGCTCACAAGTTGGACCAAGAAAACTGTTTACTGATCTGCTGTGTATTAGTGTGGGGTCTATAAGTTGTTCACGGTGGGCCCAAAAGTTCTGAAATTTGGTCGGTGGACATAAATATCATTTTGGAACAACTTTCTTGACGGATAGGACGACTTATGAGTCCATTTATGTGGTCATTTATGAACCCTAATCTAGAGGTTTGTGATTTGGAGTGTCTAATTTGACAGAATAAATGGTTAAAAAAATAGGCATAACCCTTGGAATAATTTTCTAGCTCCACTGAGATTTTGAAGAGAAACGGACAAAAAAATTATGAACATCATTCAAGAAGAGAAATTTTCATTCCATAACATTCCATATTGGATATCATGAAAGAGAACATTTCAGATTTCCCTTTTATTTATTTTCTTTTTAAAAGTTTTGAAATGACCTCTTCTTCCCCATTCATCTCTATAACCCTTACCATTGTTGAGTAAACATTTGAAGTGATTGGGGAAGGTTTGGTTTTCTGTTTTTCAATGATTGAGTTCATGGACGTAATTGACTAAAATATCATTCTTCTTCCAAGTTTTTTTTCAATTTCATACAACAGATTTGTCACGAACCCCTACCCACAAAGTGTACATGTCCTAGGCTAGCAATGTGAGAGGAAAGATAATGACCCCCCGAGTCCTGCCTCTAGTAGGCCACAAGTTGGCGACTAGCACTGACGGTATAGTAAACACATAGATAAGAGGAATTACCCTCTATGAGAACACATGTCGAAGAAGGAGATATTATAGACACTGACCAAATCCATCTGAGACTAAAATATAATTTAAAACCCATGTCCACATAAGTAATGTCATGAAAAACTACTACAATAGTAAGGGGACAACTACATGTACCCAAATGAATGTAAAAATAGTAGAAACCACAAGCCCGAATAGCCCTTGGAACCCCATGCTAGTAGAAACCAACTTGATCTCAACACTGCTGTATGTGACCTGAAAAAACAGTTTATATATATATATATGGTTTGTATTACAGTATACTCATTAGGATCCTTACTGGTGCCTCTCGTGCAAAAGTAACGAATGCATGTTAAAGCACATTGAACAAAAAATGAAACTAACTCATCACATAAACATGTATACTATGTTCCCAGCCTCACCATGGATACTCTCAGCAAGTAACTTATACAAGATTATATAACATAATACTGAATA
The DNA here is from genome assembly GCA_963277665.1 of Viscum album. Taxonomy (NCBI): domain Eukaryota; kingdom Viridiplantae; phylum Streptophyta; class Magnoliopsida; order Santalales; family Viscaceae; genus Viscum; species Viscum album. The sequence goes on from OY728161.1 coordinate 394,595,361, forward strand.
TCAAGGGTAACCCACTAGTTTACCTAATTTCCCCAACGTCACACGTCCTAATCATCTCTCCCCAAAAAGGCTTGGTTTCTAAGACATGGGATAAGCACCACAACATGGACCTCATGAAACAAAACAACCACATCCACACAAGAAAGTATACAGGAAGATTCTGGGAGACACCATAGATTGTATAACAAGTTTCATATGTGAGGTATTATACTTCCAAACATTACAGCCCCTACATCTAGTAAGGATCCTAAATATGTCACACCCAATACACGTTACAAATACAGTAGTCCATAGGATTCTATACCCAGTATATATGTGTTTGAATAACCATAAGCCATTACAGACCTCTACAAACATATATGGGGAAAACTAACCACTTTCCCTACCATAACAAGTAACTACCAAGGGAAGAGTGTAGCGATAAAGGCGTAGTCAGCCATCCTTCCTTCCACTAGAATGGTGGGGAAAACACCCCCATGGATCAGAATCCCCAGGGTGTCAGTTTCCCTAACTGACAGGATGGAGTATCGTATAGAAACACAAAAAGTACCAAATATACTAAATCTTACAGCCACACTATGGGCATAAACATGTATAAGGCTCAACTGCCGATAACGTCTCATGGACCCCCAACTTCCACTTCTAAGACAATGTATCCTATAAGCAATATTTATATTTAAAGATCTTTATTACTTTACTTCATTCAATTATTTTCAGTTCAACTATAAGTTAATTAATTATTTAAACATTAGTTAATGATTAAAAGTATCCCTATTTTATTTCATTATAATCACACTCAAAGTCTTTTTTCCCCAACCTTGCATCCTAACAAGCTCCAACCCCATTTCTTAATATCATCTATTCTATTATTTATTTACAAAATTACTTTCCCTTAATCCTTGGAATTCTAGAAAGACATGATATGCTACTAAACACAAGGGGTCTCTATAAAGTGAGTAGATGAACTACCTGTGGATTCATTGATGCCTATATCAAAAGCATATACCAATCCTCCCTTGAGAAGAAAGACATGGAAATCACGCGACATACCCCACGTGTCTTCGCCCCTTTCGGATGAAGTGTAAGAAATACCAGTTTCGTTGATAAGTGTTGAAAGTACATTTAATAACCAATAAAAGGAACATAAAGCATCCATACATTCACATCCATCCCATTCCTTCATCTTTGAGGTCCTATCCAACACCCACATGCATAAACAGATGCATCTCACCACTCCAGGGATCATCGACTTCCATAAACAATAGGCCTCCATGCCCCCACATATCGAAACATCCATCCTGTCTCAAAACACAACACATGATGTAGGAAAACAAAAATCATTTCAATTGTACTCTTAACCCATAAACAAGAAAAAAGGGTAACTCAAAACCCTACCTGAAATTATCTTTTATCAAACAACTAGTTCATTAATCCATCATGGATTACCCAATTTATAATTCGTAGGGTCGAAATATAGGAAAACTAATATGTATGTTATCAAAAATAATCAAACATTCTTTCTACACAAATTTGATTAACATAAAATTACAACAACATCAATCAGATTCATTCACATGACTCATTATATTTATCAAAGAAGTTATCATTTAATTCTAGCATGACGTTCCTTACCAATTTCCATCAAGAATGAAAATAAAAACAAGCAATTTTTAATATCTCACGATCTAGAAAAACTAGAGGCAATAACATACGATCGATATCAATTTATTTAACCTGTTTAAATATTTATTATGTATATTCCATTGTCATCCAATGGGATAAAACACGCTAACAATACCATTGTACCCAAAAGTAGAGATAAGCAATGAATCCCCAACCTCAAACAGTTATTTATGTTCTTTATACAAGAATGAGCCACACATCGGTTTATGATATCCTACCCTAGGAAAAATTTATCCCCCTGAGGATGAAGAGACACGACTACATCGACAAACACCCAAAAATTCCCCGTAAAAACATGGGTAAAATTCAATAAAAATGGCATGGTGAAAGAAGGATATGAACACATTTAAATGAAGATAGATTATAACATATATTTATGACTGATCGATATTTCATGGTTGCATCAAAATGGATCACAACAAATCCTAGGAGGATTTTTTCACTACACAACTAATACGGAATTGAAGGGGGTGTTCGAGTGTCTCACACTCGAGAACAAAGAGGATGAACTAGGGAGGAAGTAATATCATTCCTTTAGAAAATTTAACAGATAAGTGGTTTAAGATACGTTGGGTTTTCTATTAAAAGAGGATCACATTATACCACACAGTTTGACCAAGTAAATGCATCTCGATCCCTAAAGGGAAATTAATATAGGAGTTAAAACCTTTGAATCAACCTTAGAGTCCATAAAACAAAGATTTAAATGCATTTTATGTCAAATGAAACATTTAAGGGGTGAACTTAAGGATGTAGGAAATAATGTTCATGAACATGAAATTTGGAAAAGGAACAACACAATTCATGAACCTCACCATTGGAACCTCGCCATTGGAACCTCACCATTGGAACCTCACTGTTCTCGAAACAATGTTCATGAACCTCATCGTTGGATCCTCACCGTTGGAACCTCACAGTTCAGGAAGCAATGTTCAATAACTGAAATTATAGAAAGGTAAAAAGGTCACCGTTGGAACCTAACCATTCTGGAGACACTATTCATGACCTAGAAATATCGCAAACAAAAAAGGACACCATTGGAACCTCACCATTCTGGAACATGGTTCCAGAACTCAAAATTTTTCATAGGAAAAAGGTCAAAATTGGAACCTCACCATTCTGGAAACATTGTTCATAACTCAAATTTTGGAAAAGGAAAAAGGTCACGATTGGAACCTCAACATTATTGAAACACTATTCAAGAAATCATAATTTGGGAAACGAAAAAGGTCATTGTTGGAACCTCACCCTTTCACTATTCACAGAAGTTACTAATTACACTATTCACCTAGAGCTACTGATGCACTATTCACATAAGGTCACTGTTTCACTTTTCCCATAAAGTTCTCAATGAATCTATTAACAAAAGGTCACCGATGACACTATTTACCTTGGGCTACTAATTCACTATTCAAATAAGGTCAAAGATGCACTATTCACATAATGTTACCGACGACACTTTTGATAGAAGTTCAGGTATGGAACTATTCACATAAAGTCACCGATGACACTATTCACAGGAGGTTGTCGATGCAATTTTCACAACGGTCTACCGTTGGAATAGTTCACCGATGGAACTATTCACAAAAATAGAAATTTGGAAAAGTGTTGGGGATAAGTCACTTTGAACACTTGAAACACGTCATACACTGGATTTTCACAATGGAATGGACTAGAGTGGTCCATGCCATTACATCAGATACCTCTGAAAACACTCTCATACTCGAGAATTAAAAACCCACCTAATGGGAAAATGAAACAGGTTCCTTACAACCACCCATCAAGATACCACTCAAAATATAGCAATCCACATGAAGCAACAAAATAGATCCATATTATAAACATGAATGTTCTCTAACCATAAAGGCTACATCGATACATGAAAAGAGTTAAACATAAAACAACTCTGGGTACTGAGCAGGTATATGGGACTCACGTTCCCATGTACTCTCTTTCAGGCCACTGTGTTGCAACAAGACACGAGCCGAGGGGATATAACCCCTACACAACACCTTCGCTTTGAGGTCTTGGATCTCCACAGGTCGCTCCTCATAGGTCACATCATTATCAACATCGATCTCTACCCAATTGATAATGTGAGAGACATAATTATGATAATGAAGAAGACATGATACAAGGAAAACATCATGTATCTGACTCATCTAATGGGAAGTGCTACTCGATACACCACAGCTCCAACATAAGCTAACACCTCGAATGGCCCAACAATCTGAGGAGAAAGATTACTTCCACGACCAATCCTTCACTTCCCATGACTGGGAGTCATCAACAAAAACATGTGATCCCTAACATTATACTCTAAGGGACTACACTTTTGATTGGCATATGATTTCTGATGATCTTGTGCTATCTTCATCCACTCAAGAATCACATGAACCATCTCTGTTGTATTCTGCAATAGTTTTGTTCCAAAATTGATGACTCTCCAACACCATTTCAGCACAACATATAATGTTAAGGTCATCCATTCAAGGATTAAAATGGATTCATACTGATGGTGGATTGAAAAACTATTTTTGTAAGAAAACTACACCAATGGTAAGTTCCAAAACCATGAACCTCCAAAATCAAGGACATAAGTGCATAACATGTCTTTAATATTCTGGATATTTTGCTCTGTTTGATCATCCGTTTTAGGATGAAAATAAGTTTAATGTCATATGTGAGAACCAAAGGAAATCTGGAGACCTTTTCACTGCCAAGAGGTAAAACAAGGATCTAGATCAAGAAATGATCATCCTTGGAACTCAACGAAGTATCAACACATCCTCTAGATACTTCAATGATAAAACGTCAACATATATTGAGTTCTTGATTGCCATGATGTGGGCCTATTTTGTTAAACGATCCACGACCACCTAAATAGCATCATGTCCTCCATGAGCTCAAGGTAAACTAGTAACAAACTCCATTGTGATGTCCCCCACTTCCACTGAATAACATCTAATGGATGAAACCGACTACCAGAAACATGATGATCGGCCATCACATTCTGGCAGACTAATCATCAAGAAACAAACACTACAATTGCACGCTTCAGTCCAGGCCACCAAAACTGGCTCCTCATGGCTCGGTACATATTTTTCATGACAAGATGCATCGCTAAATCCGGACAATGGAATGCTCTAAGAACATTCTCACACATCCTCAAATGATCAAATATCCTTCCATGATATAATTGTCAATTTTGTTCATCCTCAAACCAACTATGAGGGGTTCACCACAAACAACCCGATCTCTCCAAACATCCACCTCTAGATCCCCCAACTCGGAAACTTCCACCTTATTCACTAGAGATGACTGCACTGTCATCTGAAAAATACAAACGGATGTGAAACATCACATAAAACATCAAACTGAACTCATATAGCAGGAATACAATGAAGTGGAGCACTATCTAACTTCTTCTTTAGATACTCAAAAGCTTCCTGACACTGATCGATCCATATGAACGCCTGATCCTTCAAAGTCAAAGCTGTCATAGGAGTCACAAATCATTATAAATAGGCTACGAACCTCCATTTGTATCAACTGAGAGCATAGAAACATAGCACCTCTAACACTGTCTTGGGGGCGGCCCAAGACCCAACTACTTATATAATCAATGGATCCACAATTACTCCCTGGTGGGACACAACTTGTTCCAAGAAATGGACTTCTATAGAAAAAAACTCACAGTTTGACAGCTTCCCAAATAGCTGATGTTGACAAGGATCTCCCAAAATGTTGTGTAGATGCTCTGCATTCCATTTTTCAGATGTGGAGTACACAAGGATTTCGTCGATAAGAACTACAATGAACTTGTCCAGGATCACATTTAAAACATCGTTCATCAATCCCATTAACACAACTAGAGAATTAGTCAGGCCAAAAGACATTACAATGAACTCATAAAGCCAATGACGACAACGAAAAGCGGTATTTGGGATATCATCATCCATCATAAGAATATAATGATATCATGACCTAAAGTCGATCTTTGGGAACCAACATGCATCCTAATGTTGATCGAATAAATCATCAATATGTGGAAGAGGATATAAATTTTTTATTGTCGCATTGTTCAAGAGATGATAATCGACACACAACCCAAAACTGTTGTCAGCATTCTTCACAAACAAAACATGTGCACCCCACGGTGACACACACAGGAAAAAAAAACCACATTGTACTAGACCATGAAGATGTATACGTAACTCTTATAACTTATAAGGGGACATCCTATATCGATACATATAGATAGAATATGTTTTTGGTTTTTGATCGATCAAAAACATGATCTCTCGTCAAGGGGGTAATGCTACAACCCCTTCTGGAAAGGCATCCGGGTACTCTTCTAAGACCCTAAGAAATGGCTGCTACTAAATATTTGACGAACTCCAAATTATCTCATCCTTCATGGATGATAAAAATAGTAAACATCTGTGAACCATCTGAGGGTCTCACTCGCATACGAAAACCACTGTCTCTCCATCCGCATCGAAGAACACAACCTGCCTCCTAATGAAATCCATGATATCCTACACAAAATACAACAAATCCATGCCATGAATAACAAAATAATGTTTTATTTGTAAACATTGTAAATATAAAAAATATTGCTGCTTCCCCAACACTAGCTCATAATCTCTACATAGTTCAAACAATTCATCAAAGCCTCCAACAAGTGTAGTCAATGCCAAGGGAACTTCACGCCGCTCTACATCATGTCACAATTCATGGAAAAGTGTAGGGGTGTATGAAGAAGAGTGTCACTACTCAATAAACAAGGCATACACCAAGGTAGAAAACGAGAATAGGGTACCTCGAACGATGTATGGATGACCTGGTGCTGGCACCACTAAAGCATGAAGCTGACCACAACCGTCTCCATGACCTCTCTGACCCGGATGATGACCACCATAATGGCCTCAATCTACTCAATAAGAATGGGGAGAATCAATGGGTTGTCTCCTTCCTGCCCCATCAACCCTCTGCTGATCTACTACTAGTGAATCATGCTGTTGCTGCCTCTAGTAGAACTACCTCAACGGAGGAACCTAGAACAGGACACATGGTGCACGATGACTGCACTGAAAGGTCGGTCACTATCACTACTGATGACATCAACCGCCACAAGAAAATCATGCTTCTGATCCCTTGGAATAGTCTTGATAACTACTTCCACTAGAGAAATTAGATGGTGAGGGTTGGACCTACCCAAGGCTGAACAAAAACTCGTCTTCCCAGTAAACTGGGAACTCGAGACTATTGCTCAACTTCATGAAGAATCATGATGAATCCCCTCTCGTGATGATCTGGTTTTGTCCAAATTCCTCGTGATGACCTCCGCCCTTACCATCACATCATGATATGTCTTCAGAATATATTGGGTGACCTGGCACTGGAACTCTGGACACAAAGCCTCCTAGAAATGACTCTCCCAGGCCTCCTCATATGGAAATAGGTCCGAAGCATATATTAAAATGTATTTGAAATGGATTCCAAACTCTTTCACACTAGAGCTCCCATGTCGGAGGGTTAGAAGCTCCTGTCGATAAGATACCATTGTGGTCGAAAAAAGAAACTCGACTCTAAACTTGTCTCGGAACACCTCCCATGAGGTCACTGAATCCTCACTATCCCCGAGGAACATAAACCCCTACTACCTCACTTCTTTATACAGCATCGTCACAACCAAGTATTCCCAATACTCTTTTCGAGAATGGATTGATCTAAAGAATATCTCGACCTTCTCCAAATGCTCTTCCATGACTACATCTGAAATGGATCCCTCATTCTTCTACAGACAATGGAACTGAAACCCTCTAGTGTCCTCTTCCAAGTGTAGTCTCCATCCACCTCTACACTACGATGATCTGCTGGCACATCATGCTGGACATCTTCTATAAGATCCTGACGAGGACGCAGACCTAGAGCTATAACAAAAAACTAATAAATAGTTAGAGCTCATATTACATTAATATGGAATGCTCAACATTAATTAATTAGTTTTTTTAATTTATTCATTTTAGGTTCTCCTATCCCAAGGTCTACCTATTCATACATAGGCACAAAGAAGAATGATGCATGATCCATTCCTAGGTCTCTACCCTGCAACTAGTATCACCTAATTTAGTATCCATTTTAATGATAATGCTTCATGAATCCGATCATAGGGGTCCCAAAATGCCTATGTCTCAGCCGGTCTCTAGTGTTTACATCACATGCTAAACTTGAATGGCACTGTTGCTCTACCAACCCATGCCTCCCCACTTGGGAATAACTCCAAACTCCATCTTATCCCATAACCAGAGCTTCGATTACACTCTTTTAGAACCCCTCCCCCTAATGTGTACCGCTCTTGGGCTGAAAATGTTTTATGTGAGATAATGTCCCCTGAGTCCCGCCTCTAGTAGGCCCCAGGTTGGTGACTAATAGTGAGGGTATAATAAATACACAGATGGAAGACATTACCCTCTAAGAGATCACATACAATAGAGAGAGATACGATAGACACCAACCAAATCTAACTTAGACTAAAATATAAATGAAAAACCATGTTCACATATGTAATGTCATGAAAAACTACTAGAACTGGTAGGGGAAAACAACCAGTACCAAAAAGAAAGTTAAAACAGTAGCAACCACAATCCTGATCTGCTCCTGCATCCCCAAGATAGTAGAAACCAGCTTCTTCTCAACCCTACTCCAAGTGACCTGAATAACAGTTTATATATAAGAAGAGTGTGTATAATAGTATAGTTTGTAGGATCCTCCCTAGTGCCTACCATAAAAAACAAATGAAATCATGAAAAAGCATAGTGGACAACAAGTGAAACTATATTGTCACCTAGAAATGTATACTATAATCCCAACCTCATAATGGATAATCTCACCAAGTAACACATTCAAGAGTATTTAATATAGTAATGAATATCAAGGGTACCCTGCTACTACTTCCACACTAGTTTGATGCTTTTCCACAACGTCACAGGTCCTAAGCATCTCTATCCAAAATGGGTTTCCCACAGACACCTAGGAGAAACACCACAACATGCACCTCCTGCATCAAAATCACCACATCCACAAATGTACATAATCATGAGTTTCTGGGAGCCACCACATATCGTATAACAAGTATCATTCATCGGGTATTATACCTCAAGCCATTACATCACAGACACCAAGTAAGGATCCTCAAGACATCAAAGCCTATACATGTTACACCTATAGTAGTCCATAAAATACTATATCCAAAATAATTTTGTGTTAATAACCAAAAGACATTACATACCTCTACATACATATATGGGAAAAACAGTCCACTATGGCTACCAGCATGAGTAACATCCAAGATAAGTGAGTTTGGCCAAAGGGGGTAGCCATCCATCTTTCCTCCCTCTGGAATGTTGTGGAAAACTCCCCAATGGCTCAGAGTCCCCGGGGTGTCAGTTTCCCTTCCTGAAGGGGTGGAGTAGAATATAGAAACACAAATTTTACAGAATATACAATATCTCATAACCACACTATGGGAATTACCTACTCCTAGACTCAACTGCAGCAAACATCTATTATATTCCTAGCTTCCACTTCTAAAAATATATATCCTATAATCACACAACCATTTAAAGGGATTTATTTCATTACATTATAGCCTTTTTTCAGTTCTGCGTTATGTTAATAATTCTTTAATAATTTATTAACAATTATCAATTTCCCCAATATATTTCATTAGCATCACACTCAATGTTAGATGTCTTAAACATTGCGTCACAACAAGCTCCAACCCCATGGGATAACATCATTTATTAAATTATTTATTTTTATCATTACATTCCCATATTTCTTTGAATTATAGAAAAACATTATATGATACTTAATACAATGGGGCTCAACATGGTGAATAGATGAACTACCCATCGAGCCTTTTCCGCCTATAGCAAGAGTATAGTCCCATACTCCAATTAGAAGAAAGAACTGAAAAGCACGTGGCTTACCCCATAAATCTTCGCCCCTTTAGGTTGAAGGGTAAGGAACACCAACTACTTTGAGCATTGGGGAAATTAAAGTAGATAACCAATATAAGAAACATCATGCATCAAAAAATTCACATCCAACCTATTCCATCATCCCTAGTGTCCACACTGACACCCACAGGAATAAATTGATATATCTCGCCACTCTAGGCATCATCTGCTTCCATAACCAATTGGACTCCCTTCCCCCACATATCACAAAAGATACCCAAGATCAATCAAAACACAAGAAATAAGAAAACAAACATCATATCAATTGTGATCTTATCCCTTATACAAGAAAAAGGGTATCTCAGATCCCTGTCATGAATTATCTTTTATTAAAAAATCAGTTCTTTAATCAATCCTGGATTAACCAATTTATTATTCATAGGTTCCTAATATGGGAAACCAATCATGTAAGATATCACAAATAATTAAACATGATTACTGCACCAATTTTATTAACACCAAATTACATCAACATCAATATGAATCATTCACTTGACTCTTTATCTTTAGCCTAGGGATTATCAATTACTTATGGTGTTACGTTTTTCACCAATTTTCATCAAGAATGAAAATATAATCAAGATATATTTGATATAACACTATCTAGATAAAAAAGAGGAAATAACATAGGCCCGATATCTATTTTTATCTGGTTCAAATATTTATTATTTCAATTCCATTGTGATCTAGTGGGATAAAACATGATAACAATAGAGTTTCATGTAAGGAAGGGTGATGCAATGAATCTCCAACCTCAAATAGTTCTTGACGTTATCTATATGGGAATGATCCCCAAAATAGTTTAATATCAAATTCCCTATGACAATTGAATCCACCTGGGGATGAAAAGTCACCACCATATCAGCCAACACCCAAGAAAATCCCCTTAATAACACAACGTAAAATTCAGTTAAAAGAGAAAGGAAAAGGAAGGATATGAACCTGAAATAATGAAGATATATCATAACTTATATCGAAGACTTATCAATATTGACTAGTTGCATCAAAGAAGAGAAGAAAAAATCCTAGGTGGAATGTATGATTGCACAACTCCTATGGAATGTAATTGGATGTTCGAGCATCTCATATGCGAGAACTAGGAGGATTTACTAGGGAGGATGATATATCACCCCTTTAAAAGATTTAACAAAGCAGTGGTTTAAGATACATGGGGTTTTCCATTATTAGAGGATCACATTATACCATACAGTTTGACCTAGTAAAAATATATGAAGTTGTAGGGGAAATTAATATTGGAGTTACAGCCTTTGAATCAGCCTTATAGTCCTTAAAACAATGCATTAAACCCATTTTGTGTCAATGGAAATGTTAATAGGGGGAACTGTACAATGCTGGAAACAATGTTCATAAACTCAAAATTTTGAAATTGAAAAACACTATTCATGAACATCATCGTTGGAACCTCACTATTCTGGAAACACTGTTCCTAAACCCTACCATTGGAACCTCACCATTCTGGAAGCTCTGTTCGTGAACTCAAAATTTGGAAAAAGCAAAAAGGTCACTCTTGGAACCTCATCATTCATGAAACACTGTTCATGAACTGAATATTTGGGAAAGGAAAAAGGTCACTGTTGGTACCTCACCATTCTGGAAACAATGTTTATGAACTCAAAATGTTTCAATGGAAAAAGTTCAATGTTGAAAGCACACCATTCTGGAAACACTATTCATGAACTCACAATTTGGAAAAATAACAAGGTCACCATTGGAACCTCACAGTTGGAACCTCACTATTGCACTATTAACAGGAGGTTACCAATGGCACTATTCACCTAGGGCTATTGAGTCACTATTCACATAAGGTCACTTTTTCACTGTTCACATAAGTTTACCGATGACACTGTTAACAGAAGGTGACCTATGACACTGTTCGCTTAGGTCTACTGATGCAATTTTCACATAAGGTCACCATTGCACTATTCACATAAAGTTACCATTGACACTGTTCACAGAAGGTCTCATATGGAACTTTTCATATAAAGTCACTAATTTCCTTTTTCACAGAAGGTTGCCAATGCACTGTTCACAATGGTCTACTATTGAAACTATTAACCGATGGAACTATTCATAGAAATGAATCTTTGGAGAAGTGTTGAGGATAAGTCACCTCTACCTCTTCGAAACAACTCATAGACCTGATTTTCGCAAAGTAATGGACCAGAGAGGTCAGAGCCATTACATGATTTTAGTATCAAGTGCGACCATTCTTGAATTTTAATTCTGTTACCAATATTTTCCTATATAAAAAAATAAATAACTTCCTTTACTAACTTCTGGTTTATATATGATGGAATAGATGAGGGATTAGTGGTTAAGTACTCGATGATAGTTAGTATGTGTAAAAGGGGTAGTGAATGTTATGGATTGTTTGGGATAACCAAGACTAGGTATGATGTTGCCCATGTCAATTCAGGATATTTAGTTCAAATATTTTCTACATGGAAGGATAGTTTACCAAACTGAGATCATTGTAACATTTTCCTTCACCATCATAATTTCACCAAGGATTTGGGAGGAAATGATTGTAGGAACTCACTTTAATCAACTTAGAAGAAGAGGTTTGAAAAGGATTGAACAAGGATAAAATTATAATTAGGAAATCGGCCCCAACCTAATCAACCTTTTAATATCATAGTTTTTCAATCATTTGAATTTCAATTTTCATTCAATCAATTTCTTATCCAACACACCATTTTTACCCTCATTTAAATGTGATAAATTGTTTTTTGTGCACTCATTTTTGGGAGACATCCTATGTCAACCATATTACTTCAATTTAACGTAGGAAATAATTGTTTACCCACACCCTACGACAGGTTTGTATCAGTATAGTAGTCACCTTTGTCTTTTACTTTCATTCAAAGGGAATATATTATCTATGAATCGTCTTACTAAATAGAAAACTGAATCTTTTTATCATTTTTAGTGACAATGACCTCACTGGCACCGTAATCATTATTTGGATTCCTCTATAAGAAATAATATTTTTAAAATGAAAATAAATCCCATATTCCATTTTGTTAAGTTTTCGTAATGGAAATGGGTTTATTATTTCAATATCATGAAATTATTTATTTTGATTGAAAATGAAATTTTATCAGTGAAATATTGATATTTTAAATATTATAGGTTTTATTATTATATAATAGTACATGGAAACTCGACGGGTGGTTACGTAATAAACCAAATACAGGTGGTTACATGATAAACTAAATGACGGGTGGTTCTGTGTTAAACCAAGGATGGGTGGATATGTTATAACATTCAATGCATTGGATATGGAACTCAGCCATATGGATATTATATTTAGTGATATGTGTAGATGTTTCCTGTATGGTTATTATATTTAAGTATATTTATGTCCCTTGATATCTTTATATGCTCTATTTTTCCACAAGTCATATTTTTCCCTTTTCTGTAGCTAGTTTATGGGTTCCTGGTACCCCAATATACAAATACAGACAAGACAGACAATGCATACCAACCCAAACATACAAATCATAATAACTAGATTCATTTCTGCATCCCAAGGAGGAGTCTTCTTCTCCCTTAGCTGATTCCCATTCAGGGGGCCTCCAAAAGCTTCCACTTTGAACCCAACTCCTATACTGATCAAGAACAGATTGAGCTGGGAATGCCTTCTTGACCACAATACTCTTTTTGAAGGCCGAATTCACCTCCTTATTCTACTCTGAAGTTGATCTATCCCGCATCGGTCTCAAAAGAAATGAGTAGTCCTTCCATGGTCTTCTTCTTAGTGTAGCAACAACGGATTTTCAGCTGTATCCATCATCTGATTCCCACTTTTAACAACATCACTGAATGAACAACCAACTGGACCGCTCACATTCTCTTTCCCTCCCACAGAATTCTCCCTTCCAATTATGGCTCACTCTCCCAAAGAAGAATCCACAAACTCAGAGTTATTCCTCGGCCTCCGAACTGGAGTTTGACACACCATCAAAGGAAGGCGCATATCCTCAGTACTAGGGTCAAGGATGGGATCATGGAAATTTCATGCTGTCTATAACATGGAACTAAACATGTTTCTTTGATTATAATTTTTGTTTTCTGAAAAAAAAAATCATAGTGTGTAATAATTTATACTTATAATATTAGAGTTTTTATTTTTATGTTATCGCCTCATTCTCTAATTCTCAAAAATAGAAAAGATCCTTAATATGAATTATTAACATTAGTCATTATTATGTAATGTTTATGTATAGGGCCTTAATGTTGGTATCATAGGCCAGGTAAGATATCATTAGAGTTTAAGGTGTTATGTAAGATAAGTGACATCACTGTAATGGTTAACAGATTAGAAAGAATCTTATTCAGTTAATATAATTTGAAGGAGTTTATGTTAATATGAATAATTAAATCATAGTGCTTACCTTACATATAAGATAGTATATGATGATTTTACTGATATACTCCCACTGTACATTTTTGTTTACGTTAATGGATGGATCTAGTAGGAACCGGAGTAACAATTGATGTGAAGTCAACTATAGTGGATTTTTGAATGAGAAACTGAATGAAATGGGTGATACAATGAGAACAATTTTGGTTATTTATAACCCACTATTTTGAATCTATATTGACCACTAGAATATTGGGTAGTTTCTAAAGAATATTATATGAATGAAACTAATTCAAATAAAAGTGAAGGTAATAATAAAAAAGGTAAGTTTATTCAAAAACATATGAGTCTTGTATGTGGAATGAAACACCTAGAAAAATTCTTTAAAGTGACCAGAAGATGTTTCATATGTGGTAACGAAGGTCATAAAACAATAACCTTAGATCAAAAAAGGAAGAACTTAGATGACTCATGAAAGTGAAAGATATTAATTCAAAAGGATCAATGGAATGTTTTAAATGATTTATGTATAGTCATTATAGAAATATATGTGCTACGAATAAGATTCATGAATGGGATCAGTAGGATCATACTAGTATATGTTTACCAATTTCTAATTCGATTTCAATTGAAGAGGAGGAAACTGAAAATGACCTATAGAAGGTATAGATTATTTCTTATCTCATGTTTAGACATTACTGTAATCTTTGATAGTTATGGATGATATTTTTTAGGAAAGAAATATAAAAAAATATGGGGAACAAGGATAAAATATCTTGAAGAATGTTTCACTATTATGATTTCATAATTATACAAATTAATGTGTTATGTTAGTTATATGGGTGATGAAATGTTTAAATGTATTAATTATCTTTTTTTGATGGGATTACTTTGGAATACATTCTCTAGTATGTGTATCCCTGATGATTGATATGTGAAAATGTGTTTGAGGGAAGACTTATCATTTCTTGTGTGGACATAATAGAAATCCTTAGGTGTTCATGTTATTTTTTGTTTCTGAGGAAATTTTTTGTTATTTGTTTTGGGGATGAAAAATTTGATGTAAGAAAAACCCTTTGAGGATAAAACATGTTATAGAATTTTTATGTATTTTATCTCATTTTTTTAATGTTATTAGAATTATACAGTTTTTCAAAAGGAATACACACAGACCTTGTGACATCCCATCATGTCATACAATGATATAAGAATCGAATCCACAACCGTTGTGTGACTAGTATTTATCACATACTATTGGAGTACGTGATGTCCATGGTCAGTATGACTAATTATCTTTAGTTAAATGATTCAACTGATTATGAGTATGATTATTATGGGAACTTCTGAATTATCAAAAGCATATCCTATGTATTGGAAAATTATTTGTGGAGTATGTGATAATGTTTATTTTGGAATATGTTCTCTCTTTTGGGAACAGTATTGGCCTAGGGAAAATAGAATAATATTGAATTAAATTTTTCTGGTAAAGTTTTAAATATTATTTTGGAAGAATATATTTTTTTATATTGTACATATGTAGATTTTGGTTATTTATGTAAATGATTAACCTATATTTCCAAATATGTTATTACGATAACTACTTTTAAGTATGATAAATTATGAGTAGTGTATGTTATTGGAAGATAAATGTTAATATTTACTGTGGAAGACTATGTGTTTAAATTCTTCTGAGTTTTGGGTTTCAATCTTACTTTGGATTATTTTGAAGTATTTAAGGACAAATGTGTATTAAATGTTCTTTTTTTAACATTGGGAACTGTTTGATGAATTTTGGGGCTTAATAATTGCATTAAATTTTATAAAGGATTATCCTTTTTCTAGATTATCAAATATTGAATTAAACATTTTGGTCCTGGTTAATGTCTAGAGATAGTGAAAATATATAGTTCATATTTCTGTCTTATGTGATTCTACAGATGTTGATTCAAGAGCATTAGGAGTGATCAGGTCATCATTAACACTAATCCTTTGGATAAAGTATGACTTTTTTATATAAATATATTAATGGATGAATCTATATATAAAAGGTATGTATTTTCCTTAGGTTCTAAGTAATTATCCATAATAAATTCATCAACATTATGAAAAGTAACTTAAAAAAAATTTCTCCATTCACTTGTCCTACTAGTGAATCAAGACCACTAAACTCATAACAAGTTTTTTTGGTAGTTATCTTTATCCTAATCTTTTTTTCTATCACTCTCCATAAAAACATGATGATTTTTCTCCACCTCTATATCCATGTTTTATTACATGGAATCCTAGTTTGTGTTATCTCAGTTTTCCTTTTTTACTTCTCTTTCTATATTTTAAATTTATTTTTTTATTGACTCTATTTATAATGTGGTTCTTTAATGATGTTTCTGATCCCAATTATACAATTGTGATGAAGATATTTCCCAAAGGGGGAAGGTTAAAACATCCCAGGTAAATAAATAATTGAAATATTAATATTTATTAATATTTGTAAATTAAATATTATTTTTACATTAAATAGGATTCTATGATTGATGGTGTACCTACGAAGGAAAATTGGGTTTCTCCAAAATCTTATGTTATACATGATGGTGAGTCATACTAAAATAATAATAATATTATATCATTATTTTAAATGGTATTTAACCCATTTCTATTATAGTAGAAATAGAGAACAATACTAAATATATTATTATTATACATGTTTTTTATATGTTTTTAAATTTATATAATAAAATATAATGTCTTAAATTGAGAATGATCCCTATTTTATGAATGAAACACTCATTATTTTAAAAGTGACCTTTACTGACTTTTGATGGAAAACAATTTATAAATAATTTTTTTCCACTTTTATAGTTTTTAGTCACAATAAAATTATTATTTATATGTGGCAATTCAATATTTACATTGGGTATTTTTTTTAATTTTTATATAATGTTCCATTTTTAATGAATAGTAAAAAATACTGCATTTTAATTCAAAACTGCTCTCCATTTAATTCATTTATATAGAAAAATTGTCCTTTTAATTGGTTTTTATGTGTAATTGGATTATAGTTTTTTTATTTAATCCAATTTTTTAATTGTAAGTAATTTCATTTTGAAAATGGACTTAAACACATTTATATATTTTGGTAGTCTTTACTTCTTTAAAACACATTTTTGGTTTTTTACAACGAGAATTAATTTTAAAATAATTTATACAACTTCTATGTTGAGAATTTCATGAAATGGATTCCATATTTGGAATCAATAGGTCTTTATTTTGTAAATATGTACCTTTTATTTTAGACAATATGAATAGTATCATCAAAAAATATTTTTAGAGCATGGTTAAAGGGTAAATTTGGTAAATAAGGGTAAAAAATAATATTATAATAATATTCAATTACCCTAACACATGTCCTAAAATAATTTGATGAGGTATTTCTGACCATTTTCATACATGTTTAGATTATAGGACCCTATTGAGCCACTTATGTGTGAAATGAAATTTAATTACATTTTATTTCATGTTAAGGATAATATAACCTAAATAAGTATCTTTTATTAAAAAAATATTTATAAGTGGTTATATAAATTATAAATTATATTATAAATATAAATTATCAATATAAAAAAATTTATTATATCATGGTAATTTATTTATTATTTTTAGAGATTAAATAAATAAATTTATTTATGAAAAAATGGTGATGTGGTGATTACATTATTAATGAATGATTTATATAAATGTGTTTATAAATATTAAAATAAATTTATTTTGAAAAATTATATGCATTAATAGAATTTTATGTATTATTATTTATTTTTATATTTTAATTAATGATGTTTTTTTTCGAAATAGTAATGTTGTATTGTATTTTTATAAAGTCATGATATAAATAATATAAAAATTTTCAAATAAAATTTTTGAAAAGAAATAACATTTTTGTAAATTGTATATTTTTCCAAAAACACTAATATTTGTCAAGAATACATACATAATAATTTAAATGTCATTAATTAAGCACATGAGGTTATATTGTAACTTTATGGTAATTATATTTGCCATATAGTATGGATACACAAGATGACATAGTAAGAGTTAAATTAGTAAACTAAGGGTTAACGATAAATGAAAAGGTTATATTTGATTCCAAAACATGCCTAAAACCTATTGGATGATAAATATTCCAATATTACTCAACATATATTCTAATTTAGTGAGATTGGGACAAATTGAAATCAAATTTTTTTATATAGAAGAATCAATCAAGAAATTCTGACGTTCCCTTCCTTCCTCTTATAGAATGGCATGACCTCTAATCCTTACATACACCTCTAAAGATAATTAGATCAACCAATAACTGAAAAAATAAGTTCCAAAATCACTATATTCATCCTTTATTCCTTACATTAGGCATAAATGATTTCACTAAAAACCTATATCTTAAATCAAATGAAGTTACCCGATTTTAGGTAATGTCTTCCCTCTATCATCATTCATTTATTTTCACTCTCAAACACCCTAAAATATCGTTATTACAAAATTTTTTAATAAAATTATTGTAAATATAATTGTATGTTGTTAATAGAAGGATTCAAACTACAAATCAACTCACCTCCTTATAATGTATAATAACATTCTATTTTTGTGTACGTCGAAATACTGCCTCACGAAACAATGATTGATTAAATTTCACCTACCACCTATCATGATGGCCATTATTATGGAAATGTAATTATTTATGATATATATGAAATTTATTTTATCCCTATGATTCAATAATTAACATTAAGGACATAATTTTTTTCTTTTCATGTTGTATAAATAGGATAATTTCATTTTTGGAAATGCGGACTACCAACCCCTCAAAGTTATATGACTTGTTGATTTCATTCATTGAACATATAATGGATAGAATTAATGAACATATGTAACATATAAAAAAATTATATAATACTAGTATTATAATATACCTATTTATTGTTATATTATCATTCCATAAAATATGAAATAGAAATAAATGTAGCAAGCATGCGTATGTACGACTTACCGTCCCCATGAACGATGCACTTCAATTATTATCACCAAATGTTATGGACTATTATATATATATATAATGGATGTTTATTATATATGTGATATTTAAAACATTAATATAATTCTGGTGATAATGGAATTTTTACCAGATATACAATTTGTAATATAATTTGTTCATTTTTTACTCATTAACCGAACATCAACAAATGATAGATCTAAACATGAATAATTATAAGATTGTTATAGCCAAGTAATAAATGATTTAAATGGAATAATAAACTTCAAAAAGGTTCTTAAAATATTAGAAATTAACTTATGGTTATTATTCAAGATCAATAAGGAAAATATAGACAGGTCAGATATAAGGTAAGGGGCATCATCTTAATCACCTTCCATTGATGAATATTTTGATTTCATACACCTCATTATTTTTCATGCATTATAATAAAACCCTTTTACATTTACATTCATTCGAAGGGAATCATTTAAATACTAAAATTTTTTATAAACATGAAAAATACTTTTTTTAGCATTTGTAGAAACAATGAACTCTCCACTGTCATAAATGTTATTTGGCTTCATCTATAAGCCTTAATGATTTTATAAGGAAAAGAAATCCCTTGTTACTTTTTTGGGTGTTTTTTTATCTGAAGTGAGTTTTTAAATGGATTTATTATTTCTATATCTGGATAAGATTTCTTGTTATTAGAAATGAAATGATATTAGTTAAATATTGATGTTTTCAATATTATTTGTTTTAGGATTATATAATGGTACATAGAAATTTCACGAGTGGTTTGGTAATAAATAGAAGATGACTGGTTACGTGAAAAACAAAATTATGGGTGGATCCATGATAAACCAACGATGGGTTCTTATGTTATAACCTCCAATGCATTTGGTATTGAAGTTTTCTGTATTGCTATTCCATTTACTGATATCTGTGTAAGTCGACTGTATGGTTCTTCCATTTAATTATGTTTATGTACTAAGATACCATTATATTCTATATAATTATTTTTATGAGATTCATGGTAATATTTTGGTTACAATAATGGTATGAAATTAGCTTATATTTTTGGGATGTTTTTTGGTACTTCATAATGGTGAGATGTATTAATTTATGATAATGTATTCTTGGTTTACTTGTTTTTTTTAAGACTAACAGTTTTGAATTTTTATTTATACCTTATTGATATTTTTATCCTCAGCCAATGTTTTTGAATTTTATTCACAGGGATTAATGATGACTACGGTCAAATATGGGTTCAATGAAAAGTCATGTTGTAATTAACATGTAACTAAAAATGCATCATTATTAAGTGTTTTTTGTTTTTTTTAAATAATGTGAGTAGAAGTTTATACTTGTAATAATCATTTTGTTATGTTTATGTTATGACCTAACCCTCTAAATCTCTAAACCTGAAAAGATACTTAATGTGAATTATTAACTAAATTCAAAATAATGTAATGGTTATGGATGGGACCTTCAAATATTTTATATGAAAAGTAAGATAAATATTGATATTATATCGTAAATAATTCATTTTCATTATATATATTTATGAAACCCTTTCATAATACAATTTTATAAATGTTTGAACGAATCAAAATACATTGAGTCGGTTCTGGTTCAGACATCCACGAATGATGTTATCATATACTCACACAATGGATTATATGAATTTATAATTCATATATTAATTCATGAAACATATAGAAATTATAAATATCTCATATATGTCATATAATAAAATTATTTTCGTGATAATCCCAAAATTTGAGAGTTGGTAATTAAAAAAACTAATGACATCATTTCACGAGGCGGTGGTATAATATACAGAAGAGTGGTGTTTTCTTGACACCTTTGATGGATGTCAGTTCATGTGTAGGTTATAATAATAACAAAAAATACAACTCTGTATAATAAATGAACATACTTTATTATATAATTGTGATATAAAAATATTTTACGAGGTGGAGAGAAAAATAAAATAATAGTCCATGTTTAAGAATGTTACCTCTTCTGCGAGTAACATTTTATGGTTTACAAAAAATTACATCATTTAATTTCATTAATATATAGTTAATTATTTTATTATAATAATGGGGATTTTGGAATAATATTTGGTTGGGGTTTTGATATGTAAAAATGAATTATATGTGTGAAGAGAGGGGGATGTGTTGGTCTCTTATAATTAAAGGAGAAGACCCACCTGGTATTTCTGAATATATAGATAGGTTTAAAGGTGTTACCACATTATTTTTTCATCACATACCATAAAAATTATGATTTTAGTGGTGCTATGGTCGAAATATGACCAGTCAATGGGTTTTGGATAAATTTCAATTTCATTTTTTTCATTGTGATTAATCTTTAACCACTAAATTTTCACATTTTTATCGTAATCATGATAATTAATTTTAATTACATTTAATACTAGTTTTTGTCATAATATAAATGATTATAATAGAAATTATAATATATTTCGATTAAAAATATTATACCATTATTTTAAATTAAAATAATGGAAATCGATGACTTTAATTTTGAGTTAATACTGTAGACGTAACATGAAATTATGATTTTAAAATGAAAAAGTCCAAACGTTTAGTATATTTGTAGAGACCCGTAGCCTGACGTACATGGACTTTACATTACTTTTGCGGAATACTTAGTACATAACAAAAACACACACACAAGGATCGTAATAGTTTAGTGTCTTTGGAAACTCGGAATATAATCTTCTAATCCTGGTGAAAGATCTTCAACATCTCCCATAAAGATCTTCTTTTTTTTACCTAAAACCTTTCTTTATATCCTGGGGAAAAGAAAACATAAAAGGGTGAGCTCAAATGCTCAGTAAGGGTAAACAAAAGAAATATCAATCACATAATTTTCATAAGAACATAACATTTTTGTAAATCTTAACCTGCAAAAGAGAGCATAATTTCATAACATGGGATAAATCATAGTAGTGAAATGAAATCATAACATAAACATTACTCATTGTGGCATACACACATAATCATAGAGAATCATTTCTTGTTAGTCAAGACTCATTGCCAAGACTATCTTAGTGGACAAAGTCCCTTTCTGAATCGAGTAATCCTCGTTTCAGTCCTGTTTCACTGAACCGGTATAACCTACCATTCCAGCCATGTCTATCTCATGAGATATAAAATCTTTACCCAATGCATTGGAGGGAGATATAGGTCCCACCCATCTCTTAATGAATCCTTTCTTATGTGTGCCACAAAATCATAAATCATACATCATTGCATAACCCATGTAATAAAAATGGGATTCTTAAACAACATGACATCATAAAACCATTCATATAAGATAAAGGAATTCATAAATATAATTCCATCACAACATAGTCAAAACAATTTAAAAATATTGATAGAAACAGAACCCTTTATTATCTTAGATGAAAAATAATTTTGATAAAACACTTGAAATGAATTCTTGAGGAAAATATCCTTTCTTCTTCAAAATCAATTTCTTTTCATAACACATCATGCAATTTTAAAAGAAAGAGATTTTATTAAAAATAGTCATGAAATATTTTGGAGGAAGCTTCATGAAAATAAGGCTTTATAAAACCGTAAAAATCCGTTCATGCCGTTTAAGTTAAAAAAAACATTCTTCGTACTTTTGTCGGAAAAGTCAAAAAGTACCTCGTATGAAAAAGCGACAAAAGATTCCTTTCATATTCTTTACTAAAAACTCACCGAAGAGTAAAATTGGATTTAAAATATTGTAAGTGGATGGAAACAATATTACATATTGAAGGAACATGGATGTGGATGATAAAATACACCCCAGTAAATACTTACGAATAAACAATCTCGGATAAAAATGAGATTGTGATATTTCCCTTACCTTAGGTCCGACTTGCTTTGTAAGTGTCCGAACCTCCTGTATAATGATTTAAATCATGTTATTGAATTATTACAAAATCATATTCATTGTTATGATATCATATATGGTTCACTTATGACATTATATTACCCGTTCTTTTGTAAACTCCATGTTAAAGAAGCGTTTTGGGTAAAATCGTTTCATTTATCGTAGGTGTTTTGACTTGTTGTTCTTGACATCATTATTACTTATATCATGATTTACTTACTTCCAGAATATAAAATATGATTTATATATCATATATATTCAGTATATATATATATATAATAGGTAGATAAATAAAATGAAAAACACCGTTCATGGAGACGGTAGTCCGTACGTACGCATGAACGCTGTTTTCCTTTCCTTATTGTCTTGAAATGGAAGTAAGTAGATGACATACATATGTATATATATACATAAATCCAGTAGCTTTATAATGTCATATATTTCATTATTATTTCTTATATATACATTATAATCATTCTTAAATGGTTAACATGGAGAATGAATCTCATCGCGTCGGGGAGACGGTAGTCCGTACGTACGCACGAGCGATGATATCATTTCTATAAATATTGAATTGAATTGGAGTGGATTATAGAATATATCAGAATCAATATGATGTTGTAATAACTATGTATAGTTATTCTTTACACCATTATACCCATCCATGTAAGGTGGTGGTGGAAAATAGATTACACCACGGCGTGGAGACGGTATTCCGTACGTACGCACGCGCGGTGATTTCTTTTTCCGTAGGATGGATAGATGGTGAAATAGGGTTGTTTCATACTTATAATAACATATCAGTATATGAGTGATACTGATGTTATTACTTCATAATGAAACAACCTAAGAAGAATAAGTGTAAGAAGAAATAAAGATGAAAGAATTGGTAACGGTAATTACCTCTTCTTTGAAGCGCCTTTTAGAGACCTCCTCTTAGGGAACTAAAATTGGTCTTTGAGTAAGACCAGAACCTCTAGGATGTTTCTAGGGAAGTGGAGAAGAGATTTTGGCAGGGGTTGGCCGAGCTTGAGTGCTCAAATTGGTGTGAGGAGGAGGGGGAGGAGGTGTCCTTTTATAGGGGAGGAGAGGGGCACCTTAGGAATATCTCAAAATATTATTTTATATTAAAGTCAAAATCGGTTTATAATGGTTCCAAAGGGTCTTATTTCGAAGCTAAAGTTGGGATGGGTCGAAAGCCTATCAACCAATATAATTTAGACAAGTTTAGGATATTATTTTAAACCTTATCAATTAGATTTAACTCTAAGTTAAATAATTTAACTTTTACCGTGTCTTTTTGTTTTCTTTCACTATATGGTTAATACACTTACTATAACATGCCAAACGAACCCCAAATTGTTTATTATTAATATATATATCCTTATCTAAGTTATTTGGCCGAACCTTAGATTTTTAGGAATAATATAACAATTAGTAATATAATATTTGATTTAAAAACTATTTTGTGTCAATTTTGACACTATTTGATATATGATTTTTGTGAAAGTCATAACAGAATTAAATGTTCGAACCAAGTTGATTAAATCAACATTAATATATCATAGTAACCTATAAAATTATTGGAATTCATAAAAAATCTCAAATTACATTTATTTTGGTGCTTATAACATCAATTATGTCAATATTTCATTAAAAAGATAATTACTGCATCATCGTTGTGTCATAAATAAATTAAATTATTTGATGTCTAAAAATTACAAATAAAATACCATCATGTAGGAAATCTTTTTAGCTTTCTAATGAATATTTACAATCGAATTTATCTTATGTATAACCCCATATTAAAAATGATTTACTTATTAAACTTTGATTTTAACTATTTTAACCCTTCTTTAAATAAATTAATAATAAATGTCCTAATCTAATCCAAGTGGGCCTAAATGGTCATATTTTATTCCTAAGTTTGTTTTTGGTCGAAATACACTTGTCCAATAGAATTAGGACATGTGTTAGGGTGATAATAATATCATCTTTACCCTTAATTACCCTATTTACTTTTAACCGTGGTAAAAAAAAGTAAAAAGTTACTATTCACCAAAAATTATTTTCATCTCATTGAACCACATTTTAGTCCTTGATATTAACCGTGTCTGTCGGATTTTCGAAATTCCATTCACAGAAGCGGTAAAATTAAGTTTTATACAAAATTCAGTTTTTAACCTACCACTTAGTAGTTTCACTATTCATCAAAAATTGATGTTTTTCAGAACAATGCCAAAATTTCATCCTAAGCTATATTTCATATTCCGAATTCAAAAATGAAGTCTATTTTACCAAATTCATAACATAGAAATTGCATTAATTAAATTTATAATTAAATCCCGCTGTTAAAACAAATAGCGTGTTTTTAAGAAACAATATCTATCAAAAGATTGACATTTGATTACGTCTGGTTTAAATGTGAAATTACATCCAATGACCAACATTGTATTAAATTGTAAAAATATATTCTAAATATACTTTAAAACCACTCAAATTAATAATTTATCACTATGAATTATTTCGATTAAAAAAAGTTGTTTTTAATTATAAATTAGTAATTTTCACTATTCATCAGAATATGAAAGTTATCCGAAAAGTACCAAAATTTCACCTTAGGCTAAATTCGATACTCCGAATCCAAAAATGAAGTTCATTTTGAAAAATAAGATTTACAGAATTTTAAAAAGTGGTTATTACTATTCATAACGGGTAGTTTTAATAATATTTTAATAGCATATCGTTGTTTAGTGAAACTCGGTATTGCGTACTACACACGCTATCGAGGAAGGTCGCGATTGCGTGTAATGCAAGGCAAGCCAAGGATGTGTGTTGTGCAAGCTCCTTTTGGTTTAGCGTACAACACAAGACATTAATAAAATTAAAAAGAATATATTTTTTTATAAAATCTTGGGCTGTTACATTCTACCCCCCTTAAAAATGAATTTCGCCCTCGAAATTCGTCGGGGTTATAAATGGTTTACTATTTGAAAGTTTCTTTAATAGAAACCCACATCGTAAAAGGGAATACCAAAACTTGGCTTTAAAAACTAAAGTATGAAATGTAACGATTACCCAAATAAACTAATCACTGGGTTTCCACATAGGTGAAAATATGGATATGGAAGAGAAATCTAACTATCATGTTCTGATGGAGAGTGGTAGAGAACATGGCTATGGAAAAGCCAGTAATCACAAATCCATAAATTTGTGACGATCTAAGGTACCATCTGATTCATCAGGTATAAGAGAACTAGGACAACATTTTTGGTTTTCAAGATCATTTCCCTAAAGTTAAAGAATTTTGAATTAGAATAAATACTTACTTTATTTTGGTACAATATCACTGTTGTTCGTGCCTTTAACAATTTCCACTTCATCTCTTAAATAAATGAACTTGAATTTGTTATTCGTGAAGTGTTAGCAGATCATGTGATAGAATGACGGGCCATTCCATCTGTTTCAAACAAAAGGTTAGCAAAATTATATACATAAGTCGATCTATAGTGAGATTAATCACATATAGACATATACTTCATATATCATACTGCTTAATATAATAAAACTAGTTTCTACTAAACAGGGACTTCCTGTAGGCCAGTGGTAGGCGATAAAGGCTAGTCGCACTTCGGTTGTGGATTCGATTCCTACAGCCTTGTCCGAAGCGATGGGCTGTCGCCCGTCCTGCAGGTTGTCCCTTTTTCTAAAACTACGTTACTATAACATCCCATCAATAATATCGAAAATCTTCTATCCTTAAACAATACTAACTTATGTCCAACATAATCCATTCTAATCTTTAGGCCTATCCATAATACTGCAGTCGATTCTCATAATATAGTGACATCGATTACCAGAGATTTAATACTGTCGTTGATCCCCACATATCATAAGATATGTCTTGTTGGTCACATTCCAAACATTCAAAGTCCTTAATCGTGTATTCTCTTGAATACCTTAGTGAAAACATGAGTGCAGTTAAAAGTTAACACTTTCCACATACCAAAATCCTCAAAATTCTATATACTCAAACCAAGATATCACTTAGTCCTTATATCAATCATGAGCTCATGAATACTATTAAACATTTCATTTTCTCGTCTTCATTATGCGCATATCATCTTATTTCCAAAAAATATCTCAATCACTTTGAATACCACATCAATAAATATTGCAATACTCAATGATACAACATTATTTTGGAATCCCATTACATAAACACTTAATCATTCCACCACATCGTTGTCATATTCAACATTGCCAATAGTGATCGCATGTGATTTCCCTTTGTCCTTTGCCTTCAGTGGTTGCTCATGTTGATCATCACTAACCCTTGGATTAGGGCAATTATTAGCATAATGCCCCATTTCCTTGCACTTGAAGCATTGAAGTGTTGGCGGTGCGTTCTCTGCAGTGTTTGCTTTATTCACATCATTAGAAACCCTTTTTCCATTACTTCGACACTCAGCTGCTCGATGACCTTCTTTTCCACACTTAAAACATTTTCTAGTCCCTTTAAGACAATCTCCACCATGCTTCTTCCCACACTTTGTGCATAAAGAAACATTCATCTTCTTTTCATCATTATTCTGAGATTTCTCCTTGAACTCCATCTTTTGTTTCTTGTCAAAACCATGAGATGGATATGTAACACCAACTTCCATTTCTACCTTGATAGCACAACGCACAATTTCTTCATAGCTACTGAAGTCTCTTATAGCTAATGCCCTTCGAAGACTTGGTTTTAAGCCACTGAAAAATCGATCAACTTTACTTTTAGGTTGAATGATAATTCCAGAAGCATACCTTGCAAGTCTTGTAAAATTTGCTTCATAGGTACCAACAGATTCATCGTCCTTTTGCTTCAGTTCAAGAAACTCTTTCTCCATCTTTGTTCGAAGAATACGAGGGAAGTACTTACTGAAAAATAGGTTCTTGAACTCGTCCCATTCCATGGACTCAATTTCATCTCTTGGCCTCGTATTCTTGATAAGATTCCACCATTGATCAGCTTCACCTTCCAAACGATATACTGCTAAGATGACTTTATCATGTTCAGAACATTGAAGAACTGAAAATATCTTTTCAGTAGTACTAATCCATTGTTCAGCAACTAATGGATCAGTAGACCCACTGAAAGAAGGTGGACGTTGCCTCATGAAGGACTCAATAGAATATTGTTCCCTTCTCTGCTCATTTGGAAGTCCAGAATGATTCATAGCTTGTGTAAGTATAGCAATAAGATTTTTCACTCCATCTCCCATAACATTTGTTTGTTCAGGAGGGCAATCATTGCATTGTCCATTGCATTGATCAACACGGTTCCTTCGGGTTCCAGCCATCGTCTAAAACCCATAAAGAATAGTGTGAGAGGCAAAAATCATGCTAGGGAAAACAACATAATAAAGGGGGAGTACCTTCAATATCCAACATCTTAGGTTTAATTCTATGATCGTTAGCGTAATTCTATTACTATAACCTATACGTATACTTAACCTTAGAGACATCCCTAGACATACCTTAGAAATATCTCTAGGGATCTCACTAACGTTTTCGCATCCTAGTTTCCAAAGGTTGACTAAACCTTTCCTCTGATACCAACTGTATTGTGGCATGCACACATAATCATGGAAAATCATTTCTTGTTAGTCATGACTCATTCCCATGACTATCTTAGTGGACAAAGTCCCTTTCTGAACCGAGTTCACTCCTCGTTTCAGTCCTGTATCACTGAACCGAAATAACCTTCCGTTCCAGCCATGTCTATCTCATGAGATATAAAATCATTACCCAATTCATTGGAGGGAGATATAGGTCCCACCCATCTCTTAATGAATCCTTTCTTATGTGTGCCACAAAATCATAAATCATACATCATTGCATAACCCATGTAATAAAAATGGGATTCTTAAACAACATGACATCATAAAACCATTCATATAAGATAAAGGAATTCATAAATATAATTCCATCACAACATAGTCAAAACAATGTAAAAATATGGATAGAAACAGAACCCTTTATTATCTTAGATGAAAAATAATTTTGATAAAACACTTGAAATGAATTCTTGAGGAAAATATCCTTTCTTCTTCAAAATCAATTTCTTTTCATAACACATCATGCAATTTTAAAAGAAAGAGATTTTATTAAAAATAGTCATGAAATATTTTGGAGGAAGCTTCATGAAAATAAGGCTTTATAAAACCGTAAAAATCCGTTCATGCCATTTAAGTTAAAAAAAACATTCTTCGTACTTTTGTCGGAAAAGTCAAAAAGTACCTCGTATGAAAAAGAGACAAAAGATTCCTTTCATATTCTTTACTAAAAACTCACCGAAGAGTAAAATTGGATTTAAAATATTGTAAGTGGATGGAAACAATATTACATATTGAAGGAACATGGATGTGGATGATAAAATACACCCCAGTAAATACTTACGAATAAACAATCTCGGATAAAAATGAGATTGTGATATTTCCCTTACCTTAGGTCCGACTTGCTTTGTAAGTGTCCGAACCTCCTGTATAATGATTTAATTCATGTTATTGACTTATTACAAAATCATATTCATTGTTATGATATCATATATGGTTCACTTATGACATTATATTACCCGTTCTTTTGTAAACTCCATGTTAAAGAAGCGTTTTGGGTAAAATCGTTTCATTTATCGTAGGTGTTTTGACTTGTTGTTCTTGACATCATTATTACTTATATCATGATTTACTTACTTCCAGAATATAAAATATGATTTATATATCATATATATTCAGTATATATATATATATAATAGGTAGATAAATAAAATGAAAAACACCGTTCATGGAGACGGTAGTCCGTACGTACGCATGAACGCTGTTTTCCTTTCCTTATTGTCTTGAAATGGAAGTAAGTAGATGACATACATATGTATATATATACATAAATCCAGTAGCTTTATAATGTCATATATTTCATTATTATTTCTTATATATACATTATAATCATTCTTAAATGGTTAACATGGAGAATGAATCTCATCGCGTCGGGGAGACGGTAGTCCGTACGTACGCACGAGCGATGATATCATTTCTATAAATATTGAATTGAATTGGAGTGGATTATAGAATATATCAGAATCAATATGATGTTGTAATAACTATGTCTAGTTATTCTTTACACCATTATACCCATCCATGTAAGGTGGTGGTGGAAAATAGATTACACCACGGCGTGGAGACGGTATTCCGTACGTACGCACGCGCGGTGATTTCTTTTTCCGTAGGATGGATAGATGGTGAAATAGGGTTGTTTCATACTTATAATAACATATCAGTATATGAGTGATACTGATGTTATTACTTCATAATGAAACAACCTAAGAAGAATAAGTGGAAGAAGAAATAAAGATGAAAGAATTGGTAACGGTAATTACCTCTTCTTTGAAGCACCTTTTGGAGACCTCCTCTTAGGGAACTAAAATTGGTCTTTGAGTAAGACCAGAACCTCTAGGATGTTGCTAGGGAAGTGGAGAAGAGATTTTGGCAGGGGTTGGCCGAGCTTGAGTGCTCAAATTGGTGTGAGGAGGAGGGGGAGGAGGTGTCCTTTTATAGGGGAGGAGAGGGGCACCTTAGGAATATCTCAAAATATTATTTTATATTAAAGTCAAAATCGGTTTATAATGGTTCCAAAGGGTCTTATTTCGAAGCTAAAGTGGGGATGGGTCGAAATCCTATCAACCAATAGAATTTAGACAAGTGTAGGATATTATTTTAAACCTTATCAATTAGATTTAACTCTAAGATAAATAATTTAACTTTTACCGTGTCTTTTTGTTTTCTTTCACTATATGGTTAATACACTTACTATAACATGCCAAACGAACCCCAAATTGTTTATTATTAATATATATATATCCTTATCTAAGTCATTTGGCCGAACCTTAGATTTTTAGGAATAATATAACAATTAGTAATATAATATTTGATTTAAAAACTATTTTGTGTCAATTTTGACACTATTTGATATATGATTTTTGTGAAAGTCATAACAGAATTAAATGTTCGAACCAAGTTGATTAAATCAACATTAATATATCATAGTAACCTATAAAATTATTGGAATTCATAAAAAATCTCAAATTACATTTATTTTGGTGCTTATAACATCAATTATGTCAATATTTCATTAAAAAGATAATTACTGCATCATCGTTGTGTCATAAATAAATTAAATTATTTGATGTCTAAAAATTACAAATAAAATACCATCATGTAGGAAATCTTTTTATCTTTCTAATGAATATTTACAATCGAATATATCTTATGTATAACCCCATATTAAAAATGATTTACTTATTAAACTTTGATTTTAACTATTTTAACCCTTCTTTAAATAAATTAATAATAAATGTCCTAATCTAATCCAAGTGGGCCTAAATGGTCATATTTTATTCCTAAGTTTGTTTTTGGTCGAAATACACTTGTCCAATAGAATTAGGACATGTGTTAGGGTGATAATAATATCATCTTTACCCTTAATTACCCTATTTACTTTTAACCGTGGTAAAAAAAAGTAAAAAGTTACTATTCACCAAAAATTATTTTCATCTCATTGAACCACATTTTAGTCCTTGATATTAACCGTGTCTGTCAGATTTTCGAAATTCCATTCACAGAAGCGGTAAAATTATGTTTTATACAAAATTCAGTTTTTAACCTACCACTTAGTAGTTTCACTATTCATCAAAAATGGATGTTTTTCAGAACAATGCCAAAATTTCATCCTAAGCTATATTTCATATTCCGAATTCAAAAATGAAGTCTATTTTACCAAATTCATAACATAGAAATTGCATTAATTAAATTTATAATTAAATCCCGCTGTTAAAACAAATAGCGTGTTTTTAAGAAACAATATCTATCAAAAGATTGACATTTGATTACGTCTGGTTTAAATGTGAAATTACATCCAATGACCAACATTGTATTAAATTGTAAAAATATATTCTAAATATACTTTAAAACCACTCAAATTAATAATTTATCACTATTAATTATTTCGATTAAAAAAAGTTGTTTTTAATTATAAATTAGTAATTTTCACTATTCATCAGAATATGAAAGTTATCCGAAAAGTACCAAAATTTCACCTTAGGCTAAATTCGATACTCCGAATCCAAAAATGAAGTTCATTTTGAAAAATAAGATTTACAGAATTTTAAAAAGTGGTTATTACTATTCATAACGGGTAGTTTTAATAATATTTTAATAGCATATCGTTGTTTAGTGAAACTCGGTATTGCGTACTACACACGCTATCGAGGAAGGTCGCGATTGCGTGTAATGCAAGGCAAGCCAAGGATGTGTGTTGTGCAAGCTCCTTTTGGTTTAGCGTACAACACAAGACATTAATAAAATTAAAAAGAATATATTTTTTTATAAAATCTTGGGCTGTTACAATATTCATATATACATAATCCATATAAAAGTGATTATGATAAACGAATCTTGATTGTTTTATATAATATTGAACAAATATAACATTAAACCTAGTTTAATATATCATTCAACATTATATATTATTTAGATGAAATGTATGTTTTCAATTAAAATTCATGGTTGTTCAATATTCATCAAAATATGAAACATATGAAATTATTAAAAACATGAAAAAAGTCAATTTTTATATTAATATTAATAATAAAATTATTTATATCTAAAATAAATTTAAAAAATTGTAAAAATGTTGTTTTGATACAAATATTAAATTAAAAGGATGTAAAACTATAATTTATAAAAATATATCATTGCATGCTTTAAATTTTATTTAATATAGTAATAAGCCCAAAATACTTATTGATTGAATGTTTTTTTTATATATAGAATATTGATTTTATTATTAACTCTCACTAGTTGTGATGAATTTTTATATCTTATGAATAAACACCATTGTGGGAATAATAAAAAACATTTATATTAAAATGGATTTAATGTTCACTAATAATTTAATTGTTACCAATGAATTCATTTTATAAACATGTGACATAAATATTTTTATAATATGGATAATATCAATCATTCCTACCAATCCATTTTCTATGTGAGTACTATCAGGTTAAATAATTTCCTCAATTGTACATGTTTGTCTCATATGATTATTCCTTTCTTGAAACTAAATTTATCAAAGAAAAAAAATGATATTGTGTGTAGTGCATGATAACAATGGTAGTTCATATAATTAAAGATACATTATTAATTGTGGGTAACCCATGATATTAAATAATGAAATTAATTTTAGAGATTCTGTTTCATAAAATCATTATATGTTACATCTGAAACCACTTAATATTAATTTATCCCTCAAACATAGCCTATGTTACCAAATGATGAACATAAAAAGAATTAATTTATTTTAACCCAAATCATATATATTAAATATTAAAAATTAATCCATAAAAGGGATAGTGGAAACCGAAAGGTAACCTGGTGATACAAATAACAATAATTCAAGATAGATAGGATTGTGGGGGTAAATTAAATGATATATTTTTATGGGAAAATTAATTCCCATTGACTAATAGAAATTCATATTAAATTTGACCAATGTGTAGTAAAAAAATAAAAAACCAAATAGTTGTGTAAATTTTAATTGTTATCATCATAAAATATTTTATTGGGATAAAATTTCATTTCAATATAATTTTCCTAATGATGAAGAATTCATTCAACATATAGATTGAAAACATAAAAATACATACTTACATGACTAGTGAATTTCATACATTACTAAAATCTCTTATTTCCCTCCATACTATGAGTATCAGAGATCATTATTCACACTAGAATCTTAAAAGTAAAATTTTAATGACAAAAAATCGTAAAATGTATATCAAGTTATTCTTCATATCATTAAAGATAACAGAAACCCATAATTGATAGTTCATGGAATGATAATTTATAAAATGTATACTCCTTCATATGATACACTAGTATTAAAATTTAATAACATTTTTTGAATCAAAATTATTCCATAATTTACTATACATAAAATTAATCAATCATTTCATGAACAATATCGTATCCCAATGATACAAATTATTTGATAATATATTATTTCAAGATAAATCCATATTTTCCCACAAATTAAATTATATTTATAATTAAAAATAATATTAACCATTACATGAATAAAATTTTATTCTTATAAGGAAATTATATAGGTGATTGCTATTTTATAATACACTTATCATCATTTAGTGATGGGTTCAATCCCCAAAACCTTTCAAGATATGACGAGTTGTCACTGATAATATGGGTAGTAAAATTTTCCATTAATGGTAAAAAATAATTCCATCCTAGAAAAACTTGAGGTATTTCCTAGGGGTTACAAATACA
This sequence comes from Viscum album, assembly GCA_963277665.1. Lineage (NCBI taxonomy): Eukaryota > Viridiplantae > Streptophyta > Magnoliopsida > Santalales > Viscaceae > Viscum > Viscum album. The sequence continues at coordinate 394,629,783 of OY728161.1, forward strand.
TTAACTATGAAATAGTTAAAAAAAATAATTATAATATAAAAATTTATAGTAATTAAAAACATGAAATGGTCTGTCTATGAAATTGAACATATGAGCAACCTTAATTTTATAGTCTATTGATGATATCCATAACTCATAAGATAACTCCGCATGATAACATCATAATATCCAATGTTATATAAACAGTATATGGATGCTAACTATATTATCCTACAACACACATTCATATGTCTTGTTCTCTTATTCATAAAATTACATTCCCAACATTAATGATGATAGTTGTGACCCATTTTTCCATTTGAAAACCTTACAACATAAAAATAAAAACATGTATCACTAATATTTTTGGTGACCTTTATGGTTTTCATTGTTATAGTGCTAGTGGATCCTCATTAATATTCAAATTAGAAGTCATAAAATTAAATTCTCTCTATTATTTTATTATTCTTCAAAATATCATAATAATCATATTTGGAAAACAATTTTTACACGTAATTTGTTAAAGACCAGTCTTGACAACATTGGGAAAAGGAAAAATGTTATGGGTAATCTCAAATACTCAATAGGGGTAAATAATTGTGTTAAAATTATAATATCATCAATGTGAAGAAGTGTGTATAAGTTAATGGATAAATAATCATTGTTTATGAGTGAATACATAAAAAGGAAATACAAAAAAATTAATGGATCATCAAATCTGAAAATAATGGAAATGAATGATTCATCAGAATCAATATTCATGAGATGTGTGATGTTAATCTCAATATTTATAATCATTATAATCTAATAGTACACATAAATAAAAATTTCATATAACATGGGAAATAATTTTCACTTCAAACTTAAAATCACTCATACATATATAATAACGATATATTTTAATCCCATTCCCAATGTAATGTACGACTATCATTGACCCACCCATTGAATGTTTTTCACGGAACCACCCGATAGTGGTTTATCTTGTAATGACTGAACATTGTACTACAAAATGACCACTGGTGAAATATCCAATTAATGTTATAAAATTTGAAAACATTAAATATTTTGCTTAATTAAAAACACATAATAACCACAATCGTCCCTTCAATAAAATGATTAACCCAAGGAAATGAATTGTAATTTATTTAAATATATTATAAAATTAGTTACCCTAGGATAAGAAACATGTTCTATTAAAATAGATTAGACACATGGTTATACAATGAAATAATAAATGGATTCTATGACAATATCCTTAAAATATTTTTATCCAATGGAATCAAAATGTGTCCCATAACAATTTCATGGTAAACCAATGAAAAATAAATAATTTTATTAAAAAAATTATTCACGTAGTGATAATACATCCATAGAAAAAATAGGATAATATTAATAAAAAATATTCAATGTATAGGATATGTAACAAAATTTTTGGTAGATATTGATGAATGTAAATTCATAGAAATTATCAGGAAAATTTTAATGTGGAAAATAGTTTTTATAAATTTATAATGTCACACACCAATATGAATCATTTGAATCATAATCACTATTAACTAAAATATGGAAAATATTTAAAAAAATGGATTCCTGATATATCATATAAAATGATTATTATATTCACCAAATAAAATAAAATATATGTGTTACATAACAAATGACTCAAAGAAAGAAAATTATGAAAATACACATTAGGGATTTGATAAAATTGAAATTGTAAACCTAATGGAAGAGAGATAAAAAATAGATATTTAATCATGTGAAAAATTGAGTATAATAATAATATAAAAAATTCATGGTATGTATATAAATAAATAAATAAAAATAAGTTTTGAATGTTGAATGAACATAACATAAATAAAATTGGGATGAGAATCCACTTATAATATGAATATCTTTTTAGTTACGACATATACAAAAGAATAACATCAATTTTCTTCTTTATATATCCTAAAATAAAATTTGATAATGGTATAACATGTAAATTGGGAATATACAAAACATATAAAATAATAATATTTATAATAAAAAATACGTCTCACTTAAACATAAATTGAGACGGAAACCCTTTACAAATTTTGTAACATACTAATCATTTTTCCCAAAAGTAAAAATCATCAAACGAATTATTTGAATAACTTTATTATAAAAATAAAGATATAATATATCAAAATTGGAATTAGATACACCACACAATAAAATTAAATAGTGAATATCATATTTATCTCATAGATAAAAAATGTTAGATGAATGAAACATACATCAATACTGATTCATCAGTGTTTCATTATAGCTTCTTGAATAACATCATTATTAAATTATTTACATTCATGAAAAACTATTAAAAAATTATTATTTATTTAATTTCACTAATAAAAATGTTTTATATAATTACTTAATCCACAATATTTATTGCATATGTTTTCATTAGATTCATCTTAAATGATAAATCAAAAATAGATAGGACTACTATGGTTAATATGTACAATACGTAATAATAATTATTATTATAATAATTAAAAAATTATAATTGATTTAAATCAATTTTATATTAAAAATAAACCATGAATGATAGTTATGAAAAATGAACAAACATTACGATAATGGAGATGCTAGGCCATACATATGCATGATTAACATTCAAATTTTATAATTATAATTATAAATATTAGGTATTCAATGATTGTATTTCTATAATTAAAATTTATTCTTAAATAAAACAGTTTTTTATATCCATATATATATATCTCTTATTTTTCATGCAGTGATGAAAAAGGAAGAATCCCATCGCATTGTGGATTCCATAGTTCCTACATCAATGAACAACGTTATAACATTTTCTGTGTGTGAATTAGAATGACAAAAAGATGTGTTATATGTATAGATAGATAGTTATTTCAATAATAACAAAATTATTTCATTTATATTGTATATCTATATTACTTTTATCCTTAATAAATTATATGTAATGAATGACCAAATCACATTTTTTAAGGATACAACAACCCACAAGTCCACAAATGAAGTTATCGTATAATAAAAAAATGGAAATAATGATGTTATAAGTTATATAATATTTAAAAATAATATTTGTATCATAAATATCATTAAATTTAATAATTACATCACAAAACCCATCCATGATAAATGGAAAATAAAATATTAAATAAATCGTTTTGCAAGGTGGTAGTCTGCCATAAACATGAACAGTGATTTTGTTACACATTTGATGAATGTTTGGGTATTTTGAGGTCCAACCTTTTATATTGAAATATCTAGAAATACTAATATAATTGCCTGAACCTCTCTGATCCATTATTTATTCGAAATATAGCATTTGGGGTATTCTCGGAGGAAACAATAGCTTATTTCATGTATTTTCCAATATTCCAGGGTTTACATTTGTAGAAGGGATCATTGAATCAGTGTGTGTATCTCAGCATCAGTGGCCCAACATCAGTTGATTGGAATCCATATATTGGGAAACAATAGGTCAGGTATGACTATATTGGGCATTGGGGGGTCTGGCGTCTTTAGGGCTGGATTCGATAGGTCATGTATTAGTAGGTCGGGCATTGTTAGGTCATACGTCAGTAGGTTATGCATCAGAAGGTGGGACATCGATAGGTCAAGTGTCTGTATGATGTGTGTTAGTAGGAAAAGTGTTGGTAGGTCGACCATAATTTGGGCATCGATAGGTGGGGCTCAGTGAGTGGTGTTAGAGAGTCATGTAGGTGACTTAATGTCGGTGGTTGAATCATGTTACTCGTGTCATGTAGTCACATCAATGTCTCACCCATTGGTGAATCATATCCATCTTTTTCCAATTTTTCCAGTTTCACCACTCTTATATTTTATCTGACATAAGTCGAGTTTAAAACCATGTTTTAGTGTTTTTAAAGGCGTTTTAATGGATATTAATTATATCCTAAATATTCTAACGCTCTTAGGTCATTGAAATTGTCAAACCGCGTAATCTATATCGTGATCTTACATTAAAGTTCCATTTAACAGTTTCCATACATAGATAAAATATATTAATCTTCCTACGATGATATCCTCTCTTCATTAAACCATTCCATTTTTTCATGGTGGGCCAAAACCATTCTTCCCTAATGAGTCATGCACCTATGTCGTACCGGTCTATTCAGTTTCACTTGGATTCTTTCATGCTACATGAGTGACCCCATATTTTTGTCCTAATGTGTAATTGATGATCATTTATTGTTCTATTTATGGATTACCTCTTCTCACATTAATTTGTGTGTCATGAGGTATGGGTGTATTCATGTCCCCTTGTGAATAATGTTGGACCAAAATTTTAATGAAGATAATAAGTCATAATAAATGAGGGATTTAGAATATGATAATGATGATCACTTTTTGTATATTATTTCACTGATCCTTGTTCTATTTTTAAAGGATTTATTCCTTCTAAAAGTCATGGTCATAAATGGACACTATTTTTGAACCTATTTGGATTGAGAATTTTTTCCTTATCTAATTGATAAAATTATAATATTTATTAACTATTTATAGTAAATTAAAAATATTTATCCCACATGATCAATATTCTATATGTTCACCCACTAATTATCAATGTAGAATTATAGTATAGGGGTTGATAAATCTCAATATGCCTTCCTGTTTGGTGTGGTTTTCTGTTGTTTATGGTTATGTAAACCATGTGTTCTATGATGGTCAATTGGCATTGTTATTGGGAGAGTGGATATGATTACATTGTGGTATGGGTGGGGTAAAGAAATATTGGGTTGAAAATTGGTCAATTGTTGAATGGATGAACATGTTTGGCAGTGGGACAACATCAGGGTAGTGGTGTTGAAGGTTCGGGTTGTGTCATGTTTATGATACTCGCCATACATGGTGTTGTGTTGTAATGGAATGGGGATTCTGTGTGTGGATGTGATAATAGGTGATGGGAGATTAGTTGTTGAGGGGTAGGACAAGTTTTCAGGACATTGAAAACGATGGTGGGGCAGTTTTAGAAATGGGATTGTACAGTGGGACTGTAAGATGGTTGAGTTTTGTTGTTATGAAGGATGTGATTCTATCTGTGAATCAGGGCTACCATTGATAGTTTAGGATGGATAATATTGAAGAAAGATGGTGTTACCTTTAAAGGGCCGTTATTCTAATGTTTCCATATAATTTTGTGAGTTGTGTGTGGGTTATTTTGTTTCTTATGGTGTGTTGGTATTTTTTTCTCCTTGGTAGGGATGGATTAATCAACAAAACAGTATTAACGTCAAAACAATTGGTTGTGAAGTGTATTTATTTTATTAAATATTAATGTAACCAGTGTTTGTTATGATTCATGCATTGAGAGGTGGTTGAAAATATAGCTTCATGTGGGATTTTAGTTTGTTTTTAAATCGCATGGGTTTGGATTAGTGTTTGATACACACACACACACACACACACATATATATATATTCAAGTAGTTATTAGTGATTTCTATATGCAACCCACCTATGTGGTGCAATACATGTCACACACCCCCATTGATATAGGGGAGGATTCCCTTTCCAAAATTTCAGAGGGAGGATGGTTGGATAATTATTGGATCTTCTCTACTCCCGATTCTTGGAATTGGGTTTCAAATACTATTCATCCAGGATGTGGTGTGGTTGTGAGTCATAGGTTTTTTTGGGTAAGGTGTGATTCCCAGGTGGCATTGGGATGAGGTTGTGGTTTTTTGGCCCTTGTTTCTATAAGCAGGAAGTGATGTGGTTGTGGAGTAGGTTTGTGCAGACATTTTTTTACAATACGAATTGTGGAAGAGCATGGTATCATCTAGACATTTTCTATTAGGTATATATAGTTTACCATTGTGAAGTGGTGTGGGGGTACCCACAAACTTATGTTCTTACTACTTTTCATTACATAAATTTCGTTATTTTGTGATTGTTCCATGGTGATTTGGGGTGGATTATATTCATTATTTGGGGCTTTTGATGTTCTGTGGTTTTTCTAACAGGGGTTTTTTTATGCTTCTCCCTATTTGGTATGAGGGATTTGGATTTTCTTAAAGAGTATACTTGTATTATCACCCTAAAAATATAAAACTACTTTCAGTTTCCCCTGAGACTATATAGGCCATGATGGAAAAAACTATCTCAGGTGTCATGATAGTTGTTGTGTCGCTGCATTGCTTCAATATTTTGAAATTTAAATTGGTGTTTTTCATTTTATTTCTAAGAGTTTTACTTTTAACAATCATGTGGGATAGATTTGGTTTCTTATATATATATATTTTGTGGAGTTATTTTGAGTTTGATACATCTTATCAGCATATCACTGTTACTATAAAAGGGGTAATGCCTCCCATGTTTTGAGATTTCTATACTAGTGGTAATGATCGCTACACTGGGTCCTACTGGAGGCAAGATTCAGGGAGACATTATCTATATTCCCACATGTCTTTCTTAGGAGGATCATCTTTGGATGTAGGGGTTCATGACATAATAATTTCAGAGGTGATGGATTTGAGATATGATGCAGTTTAGAGATAGGCACATTGAGGATTGCATGGGATGGTAGGGAGTTAGTGTTAGTCAATCATGGTGGGTGTCATATGTAGGGTAATAATGGCTAGGAAATTTAATTTTAGTGCCCCTCATTATCTGATGCATGGACTGTAATCTTACAGAATGACCAAGTGAGGCTAAACCATTTATGTGGTAGAGACACTAGGGAAGGTAAATGAATCATGTTTACATGATTTCTTGTTAGTTTTGGACATTTTTAGGGGAATTAAAATATAAAATTGAGTTAATTAAATATTAAATGAATAATCTATACTACTTGAGCATAAAAGAACCTTTTTTAAATTTTTTTTTGTTATGGAACTAGGTTTTCAGTCATGTGTGGTACACGTAGAGGAGGCTCAATAGGTTTCCCAGCAGACCGACAAATGTTTGACCTAGTGAGGGTAAATGATCAATGGAATAACACACTTTATGATTTATAACAAAATACACTATTAAAGTATGAAGTATGTGTTTCTAACATAGTGATAACGACCTGGGTTGAAAATATGGTAATTACTTTCAGTTTGATTCTAGCATCGATAGAGTAATGGGATCCATTGGCATCAGTGCGATGAGGGGAGCTGCACTATAGTTTGGGATATTGTACCCAATAATGATAATTAAGGGTAATTTAATTTTTATATATTTTTAGAATATGTTTTGGGAGTATTTCAATTCATTGATCATGAAGAATAAGACCCGATAGGATCTATTTTCCCTCCTATAGGGCAGTATGTCATTATTGGAAAATGGAGATCGAGTTCGATGATCTCCTTCACTTTTTTCCTCATATCCTTTCAGCTGAAGAATCTCAAGAGTGATGCTTAGAGGTGGAAATTTGTCCTTCTCTCTAGTACACAATTCCTCCCTTAACCTTACTGACATATCTAGTGGTCCATAAGAAGGAGGAATTGAATTAGAGGATGCACTCTCAAGGAGGTTTTCATCCAGAGTGGTGTCAATATATCCCTATTAATGGAAATAATACATTTTTCTGGTATCAGGCATTACCACCATCATTGACAAGGATAACGGGGAGTCGATCTCAATAGTTTTATTTTAAAATGTCTCATCCTAGTGATTTCCCATATTATTCTGATAGATTTTTTTCACTTTGGGAGGCTTCAAGAACCTTTAGAGTTTTTTCATCATTCTACTTTACTATGGTGGAGGCCACCTTGTTCAGCACCATCTTCATCAATAGTTGTTTTCCAGGCCATTTTAATAGTTGGTATATAATGTTCCAACTCCAACAGGGGGAGACAAAGTAGGTGGAGGATAACCTCAGGGGGTTCTAAAACAACCTTGAACCAGGCATAGTCGGGGGGGAGGCCAACATCTGAGGGGTAGAGAGGATAGTCATGGTCAGTTTCATGGTGCAGAAGAAGAAATTAGAGTAGATCATATGTTTATTCATGAAAAAACCAGTTTCATTAAACACTTTTTGTACCTTCATTAATTTAGGATCATTTAAATTATTTATTCACCTAGTATTTTTCATGCTCTCAGAGTAGATATAGGGATACATTCCATGAACACCATGTTGAGTACACCATTCGGACGTTAGACAAGATCTTCTGAAGTTTTTCGAGGATGTAGACTGATGTAGGTGCAACATCATTCTAGTGGGGATGTCACTCTACCACAGATGTATCCATACAGTGTTATCCATATCATTGACTATATATACTCTGTTCATTCTGGTATCATGTGTTTTCAGAGAATATTTTTTTTATGTGGGTGGACAGATTTTGGATTTTTTGGTGAGCAGACATGTCTGATGGATAGTTTGTTTGTGGAGCCATATCATTCCTTATTGGTTGAGTTGTCATTGGAATCAGTAGATGCTGAGATGTTGGGGGTTCAATGTGTTTTTGAGGAATTGGAGGATGATTTTACTATGAAGGTTGTTACTTTACCCCCATTACGTGATATTTAGTCCGAGATAGAGTTACATACCTGTGATTCATTGATCTTGATAGATCCTTATCAGACGGAATATTCTATAGTTTGGGAGTTATGGTTTAGGATTGATGATCTAACAAAGAAGGTATTCATCCATCCCTATGTGCCATCGTGGGGTGCTCATGTCCTGTTTTCAATGAAAGAAAATATCGGAATGAGGCTATATATAGAATACCAGATATTGAATTAGAAAAAGATCTAGAAATGTTACCATCTCATTAGTATAGATGATATTTTTGATCTTATTATGGTATCATGTTGGTTTTTAAAGATCGAGCCATAGTTTGGGTATCACTAGTCAATGGTGATGAAGGGTGACATCACGAAGACTACATTCAGGTGCCGGTATGGGAAATTAATGTTCATGGTTATTCCATTATGTGCTATGAACACACTATCCATGTTCATTGGATTTATGAACTCTATATATTTTGAGTTTCTATATTGGTTTTTTTGTATCATAAATGAAATTCCCATATACCTGATGACATCACAAGAGTATATCAAGTATCACAAGACTATCCTGGAGGTCGTTCTACTCAACCATCTCAATAGATTATTGTCCAATTGTAGGTTTTGGAAATGGGATCTCTACTAATTTGGATATTTGATGTCCAAGTATGGGATATTATTATATCTATCAAAGGTTTAGGTTGTTGATTTACTGAAGAACCCATGAATGTGTAAAAGTTTTAGTGCTTTCATGGTATGGAATGCTATCACTATATATTTTTACGCAATTTATCTTGTAATGATTCTTTTTTGATTTTTTTACATGAAAACACAAGGCCTTTATATAGAGTTACATTTTTATGAAATATTTTATCTATCTGAAGTAAAAATTGGTCCGTTCTCAAGTTCTCATTTTATAAAAGAATGGGGTGATTTTAGAAGTGTTTTGTGATGATTTTCTTCTTTTAATGGGATATCTGTTAATTCCGTAATTGAGAGTAATATTTTATGGGTATAGTAGGTTACAACCAAATGAACATAAATGTTCCTCCTAGTATATTAATGTAGAAATGGACTTGTTTTTTCATAATTCTTGGTGGCATTACCTTATAGGGGAGCACATTGTGGTCTTCACAGGTAACAAGATCTTGATGAATAAAATTTCCCAGTGACAAATGAAAATTCAACAACATAGGTTTGTGAAGATTCTTTAGGTATTTTATTTGTAGATCTCTTACATCATATATAGGGGAATACATTAGACAATTCATTGTGAAGTATGTCATAAAAAGAGTTAGTTTTAGCATCTATGAACATTTTCAGGTGGTGGTGGAGTTGGAATCCTTTTACATAGATGCAGGAATGGATGGTGGTAGAGGTTGTCTATCTCAGTTTGTGGTGTAGTTATCCTTGAGGTTGTAGGTGCAGGAGTCTCCATACGGAGACTCAATGTTAGAGGTGAAAAATGATCACATTTACAGTTGTGATGCTTTATGGGGATGGTCAGAGGATAGTAAGAATATGGTTTTGTTCTTTGAGAAGATGTTTTTCTTGGTGGGGATGCTCAAGGGAATTCTTTATTAGATTCACAACTCATTTTTAGTGGTTCACCAATGTGTTTCCAAGATGTAGCACCACATGAGATAGTAGTATGGTGGCTTAGAATGAAGTGGGTTGTGGAAGATTTTGTGCAAAATTTCTAGGTGTGACATCAAATGAATGTTGGGCATCGTGTTCGTAGTGGATTGTTATAGACCATAGATGTACCCGAGTGGATGTGGGATGACATCTCAATGGATTTCATCATAGTAATACCCATGGACTAGGGAAGATGCGATGCACTCTGTGTAGTTGTGGATCAACTAACAAAATATGATGAATTATTATAAATTAATGTGAGGGGAATATTGGAATCCTTAATACAACGTTGTGTGGATGAGGTAGTTTGGTTTCTTGGTGTTATGATATCCATTATCTCATATTGATATATTGTTTTAACCGTTCTTGTCAAGAGGGGATTACGAAATGGTTTTGGAACTCCGTTATTCCCCAACATAGATTTACACCATCGTATAGATGTGAGAACATAGAGAAACATCCATATGTTAGAGGAAAGGCCGTGGGCATGCATCTTGTACATTGGTTGATCTTGGGAGTGAAATTATCCATTGTAAGAGTCTTCTTAGAGTAATAAATATCACTCATCCTTGTTATTGAAACTTTTAATTCCTTGAACATATGATGATGCTCTATAACATTGTGTTAGATAGATGTTTGTGATGAATCTTTCCTTATTCCGGACATGGTGTAGAGTATGACAAGGAAGGTGAAACATGTCCGTGAGAGGGTGAAGGCTTCTCTTGTCTATCAGAATTCGTATGTCAATCGTAGGAGGAGTCCCCTTGAATTCAATGTTGGGGAACACATTTTCGAGAAAACGTCCCCTTAATGTACGTAGTTGATGTTCAGTAGAGGGGTAAAATTTCTCCATGATTCATCAAACCTTATGATTTATTTGGATGATTTGTCAAGTTAGAAAACTAGTTTGTATTTCCACCATAGTTATAGATGTTCCACATCATCATTCATTTATCTCAATACCATTTGTATCTTCACGATGAATCCATGGTCATTAAATGGTGATATTTTTATATCACTGATAACACGATATTCATGTAGAGTCCAATAGAGATCTTGGATAATTTTGATAAGGTGCTACATGGGTAGACCATTCCTCTATTTCATATGTTTTGGAGTCATGGTAGAATGGAGAAGAGTACATTTTATAAATGGATTCAGATTTGTGGACAATATCAGGAGTTATTTTAATATTTTCTTGTTTGTTTTCATTTTTATGTATTTCCTTGTCCTTGATTTATATATCATGGAGTTCTTCCTTGGTCAATAATGTGTGATTTTTTCCTGACATATGGAAATGAGAGGAATGAATTTCTAATCCAGGAATATTAATTGAGATTTGATTATACCAGAGCGGGCGAGTCAGTGCTACCCAGATCAGATAGTATCTTAACATAGAGGTTGGAATATACTAATTAATGTGGTAAAACTATTGGTTTTTGTGTGGGTTATCTTACAGATGTTTTGGGTTAGAAGATGTGGGAGGAGGTGTTCTGAGATGTTGAGGGTTCACTACATATTTCAAACAAGACATGATGGTTTATCCTTGAGATGTATATTATGGGGTTGTTGTTCAGACCCCTCTCTAATCTAGGTTTGGATTTTCATTATATTGGGATATAATAAGTTGAGAGGTATCTATTGTAATGGCCTAGAACTCGTTGGTACAATAGTATGTCAAAATATAGTGTTTGGGGTTTTCTATTCATCAAAAGTTACACATATAAAGTGTTAAAAACAATTCTATCTTTTTCATATGTAGGATGAGTTAGTGAGTCAGATTTGGTGGCTCAGGTTTGGTGGATTAGAGTCGGTAGACAGGGTTTCAGTAGGTTGAGGGTCGATCGATTGGTAATTAGTAGGTTGAGAATCGGTATGTCGGTCATCGGTAGGTCGTGCAGCGATAGGTAGGGTGTCCATATGTCAAGTGTTGTAATGTTTGGAATCATTATGTTGAGTTTTTGTAGGTCCAGATTTTGAAGGTGGGGTATCAGTTGGTCATGTGTTGGTAGGTCGGGCATCGATAAGTTGTGTGATAGTAGGTCGGGCATCATTGGGTGGCCTCAGTGAGTCTTGTCTATTACTCACTATCAGTGGGTAATTTTAGTGACTCTATTTAGTGAGTCGTGTTAGTGACTCTTGTTGGTGATTCAGGCATTAGTGAATCACTATAGGTGACTTGTGGCAGTGAACCACCCTTCGGTTAGTAATTTCTAGATTTTACAAATATTTTCAATTTAAACACTATTATATTTATTTTTTTGTAAATCGAGTTTACAACCTGGTGTGAGCATTTATAAAGGTGTATAAAAGAATATTAATTTTATATTTAATATATTAACCCTCCCATGACATTGAAATAGTCAATAAATATAATCTAGATCGTGATATGACATTAATGGCCCCTGAAACCATTTCATTCTATTGATATCAGATCTGGCTCTTCTTAAGAAGAGATCATCTCTTCCTTGATACCTTACATTATCTCATTGTGTGCCCAGAACCATTCATCCCTAAGGAGTCATGAGACTATTCAGTGGATATCTATATAGTTTTCTTGAATTCTTTCATGAAACTTTTGTAGAACACTATTTTTATGGAATTGTGGACTTTTTTATCGTCATTTGTTCCATAGAGGGATTCCTTCATCTCTAATTGTTGTCATCATGTGGGGTGGGAGTGCTCATTTCCCCATGTGAATACGATGGAACAAAAATTGTAATAAAGATAATAAGAAGTAATAAATGAGGGGAAGGATGATAATGATGATGATTAGTTGTTTTATAATTCATCATTGATCTATGTTGTATATTGTATGTTTTGTTTGCCTTCGGAAAATCATGGACATTGGTGGCCTTTGTTTTTTGAACATATAGTACTTTTTAATATTGGTTTTCGTTTCACTGTTGAACCACAAATTTTATGAAAATTGATTAAAAATGTACACCTTGATGAATATATGGATTCACATGAATCAAACAAGTTCTGTGATCACACTAGAAAAATCAATGTGGAATTAAATAATGTGGGTTTACAAATATGAATACACATTGTTTTTTGGTGTGGATGTGTGATGTGTATGGTTATGCTGACCTTGTGTTTAATAATTTTTGTGTGATGATGTTATTGGAATTTTGAATTTTAGTATGTGGAGGTTGAGGTGGTGTAATTTATTCATTGAATGATATATCGAGTGATTGTGGAATTGATGAAATTTTTATGAAGTGGGACTACATATGAGAATTGGTTGGGAAATGGGGTTATAGGTTTGGGTTTTGTTATGATTATGTTACAGGGTGTCTCAGGTATTATATTTTATGCTGCAAGGAAATCGAGTAGGGTGGTGACGAGGTGTATTGGGGGTTTACTTGTTGAGAGGAATGGCATGGTAGAATGAATTTGTAGAATAGTGGTGGGGTGTTCATTAATGGGGAGTGTGTAGTGGGACTGCAAGCATGCAGGGTCTTGTTGTTTTGTGGGATATGGTGATCTCAGTGCAACGGGGCTTCTGAGAATGGATTAGGAGGGATAATTTTGAAGAATGATGGTGTTACCTTTTGTGGACTCATTTTCACGGATTTTTCATATACATTTGTGTAGTGTGTGTGGTTTATGAAGAAACAGGTGGTGTGTTGTGTTTGCTAGTCACTATGGTAGGGATGGAATAACTAGTAAATACGTTTTAATGTCAAAATAATTTGGTTTCATGTTTATTTATTTTATCAAATTGTGAAGTGATAGTCAGACATTCTAATACCTAAATTTAGAGGTGGTTGTAAGGGTGGTTTTGTGGGGGATAGTAGTATATATTGAAAACCCAAATGTTTTTCTTAGTGTTAGGTATCTATATATCTATACATGTAGTTCCATGCTATTTTTATACGCACCCAACCAATGATGTGCTCTACGCTATGAACACCCCCATTGTAATGGGGGAGGGTTTCCTTTCCCAAAATCTTGTTGTGAGGATAATTCAATTGTTATTTTAACATATTTTCTATATATTCTATTAATTTGTGGCCCAAGAGTCTTTGGGTTGGTTGTGGTGCGGTTGTGAGGACTCGGTGTCTGCAGTTTATTGGTGTTTTCCATGGGTCATTAGTATGAGTGTTTGGTTTTTCTTCCCAGGTGTCTTTATGAGGTATGTGTTGTGGTGGTGACCTATGGGTTTATAGGTTGGTTTTGAAAAATGGGCTTGTTGATGTTTCTCATAGCATGAGGACACTCACCATTAGGGATGAGAAATAATCTAGTGGGAGTGTTGCATGTACCCAAATACTGATGTGATTACTACATTAATTTTAATGACTTGTGTTATTTGATGAGTGTACCCTATTGATTTTTGGGGGGATAATATAACATGTTAGGATATTTTGTGTTTCTGTTAATTTTCTCATAGTGTCTTTACTATGCTTTTCCAACTATTGCATGCGTGAAATTGAATTATCATACTGAGTATACTTGTATTCACACCCTATACATATAAAACAATTTTCATGTTTCCATGGTGATTATATAGACTGTGATGGACCTTACTAGCTGAGGTGTTACGATAGTTTTTGTGACAATAGTTATCTCTATTCTCTTGGAATTTTATTTTGTGTTGTCATTGTATTTATTGATGTAGTACATTAAACATATATGGCAGATGGATTTGGATTCTTATATATATATATTAGAGTTTTTATTGTGGAGGATAAATATTATCCCATGTTCTTAGTTACTATAAAAAGGAGTAATGCCTCCAATGTTGTGATATTTCTATACCCTTGGTGTTGGTCTCCAACATGGGGCATACTAGAGGTGGGACTCGAGGGTCATTATATATCTTTATCCATTTCCAGATCAGAAGGGGAATAGTTGGAGGGATGGGGTTATAACAATATATGATATATTTACTACTATATAACGATTTTATTAAACTAATTGAAAGGGTTGATATTGAAATAAAAAAAAGGTCTCATGGAAGAGTATTACAACTTATTCAGTTAAATCAAATTGGTTTTAAATAAAATAATCAATTGGATTTATTTAATACAATATTAAAACATCTAGGATAAGATGAAGGAGTTTTTCTGTATATTTTCATAGGGTTTGGTTGATCAAAATGAAATTATTTTTTTGAATAGAGTGGGAGAGTTGGTGGGCTTTTATAAGTGCTGGAGAGGACGCACGTAATATTTTTGAAAAAATGATAGATTTACTGATATTTTTACCGAAAATGTCTATTTCATAAAATTAAAACAGATATTATAGTGGTTAAATGGTAAATATATGGACATAAAATGGGTTTTGGAAAAGTTTAAACGTCATTTTGTTGTATAATATTATTGTTTGACCACTAAGTAAACTCATTTTTTGTTTAATAATCGTAATTATTTTTAATTTATTCATCTAATATTATTTTCCAAAACTATGTTTACATCTATAGAAAATATAAATTAATATGATTAAAAATATGTAATAATTTTTTTAAAGATTATAATATAAGAAGTGTACGAATTTAAATTTAGTCTTATCACAATGATATGATATGAAATAGGGGTTTTAATGAGGAAAATTTGAAAGGTTTTCTATTATTATATATTTAAAATCAATGTAAATATTATTAAAATAAAATAAATGGGATTAAATTTTATAAAAATGTTATAATTAAATTTTAAAATAAATATAAAATATTACTTATCATTTTATATTAATTATTAGAAATTTTAGTTTTCAATTAAAATTATGTATTATTAATTTTTCAACAAAATATGAAACTTCATAGAAAAGTAAGAAAATTTAGTGAAAAGTACATTTATAAATTATTACATAACTATGATGTTTATTTTGAAGATAATTTTTTTAAAGTGGAAATATTTATTTATAATACAATTCTCCTATTAAATGGATGAAAAACAGCCTTTAATAAAAACATGAATTTTCAAGCTAAAAATTGAATTATTTTTTTACAATGACCATGAAACATATTTGATGAATGTAAACACATTTTTTTAATATTTAATATATAAATATGAATAACATATATCAATTTTTTAGTTTACTATAATTTATAATGAAAAAAATCCATTTTGGGAATACATAATAAACCACATCCTTTATATTCAACTACTTTTTATATTAATTTATAATTAATTAGTTTCCATTGAATTATTTTATAATCATGAGATAATAATTTATTCATAATTTAGATAATATAATTAATTTTTTAAATTAAAATGTCTATTTGATAATTATCATTTAAGATAATAATATTAACAGGATAACATTGTATGGTAAGACTCTCCCTTACATGTAATAGATGTTATAAGAAACACTAGATGATTCATGAAATACAACATTAAAACTGGGTTTGTGTATAATAGAAGATAATATTTTCATTTTATAGAACATAATTAATCAATGAATTTAATTAATTTTAATGAATACATATCATAAAATCTGTATATGTACCATTAATTGGGTATGATAAATCTTAATAGAGATATTAATATAGTTTTTTAAAATAATTGAGTTTTAGAGGTCATGAAGAAAAAAAGATTCATTTTATTATTTCCTAATAATGTGTAAGGAATCACTCTAGGGAATGTCTTAAAGGAACTAGAATATGTTTTATGAGGTAATTAATGGTACATATCAAGTGTTTTCCATATAAAATGAAAATGTATAGTTAACATAGTGGATAGGAAAAATGGATTCCCTAAGGGTTCATTTATAAAGTATGATCATTATGAAAATAAATTTCAATGGGGAAATATAGAGAATAACATCATAATTTTTTAATTATTAAGGGTTTTTTCTATTGATAATGATGAAATTAAAAACAACGTATGATGTAATGTTGGTATTAAGGGATAAAATGTTGAGGCATAATTAACGGTTTCCAAAGGATGTTTGACTAAATATGTGTTTATGTATAAAAATTCATGAACTATTTTTTAATAATAATGAAATTGATAAATGTATTTTTTGTAGAATTTTTTACTTTATGATTTTCATGAACAGGTTCAATGGAACTACTATCTGAGAATACTAATTAAACAGAAAGGTGATATTTTATTGGAAACAAATGATTATAGGAATTCGAAATCCAAATATGTTTCGGATGTTCTAAAATTTGATTTTAGTTTAGTTAATTCGATGATTGATATGTAAAAATTAAATTTTATATTGTTGATATCATTGGAACTGAATAATGATATTATGATAATGTGGTTTATGCGATCAATGATTTATTTTATAGAATTTTTATAGTTATGGATTATATTCAAAAATCTTTTGTGTTATTCATGGAACAATGTTTCATGGATGTATACCTTAATATGTTATAGAAATTATTATTATTATCATGTTTGATGAGAATATATTATCCAAATATTCACATATCTGGTATATGATAATTAAGTGCTACATTATGTAATTTGGAGGATTAAGAATTATTTTATTTTCAATCCTTATTAAAAATATGTGTAAATTCATTAATTTCAGATGGTCCTTAAGTTTACCCATTTACAGTGTGGTTTATGATGAACTTTGAATGGGGTTATAGAGATTAATATATTATTTTATCATATGAGTTTTTTTCCATATTTGATATCTTTTTATAGAAATTTCAATATTGATGATTCATAGAGATTTAAGTAATTATTTTTTGTTCATTTATCGACCATATTATATTTCAGATGTTAATTTTAGACCATTAGGAATAAAAAATACATCTTTATTTATTAGAGTATTATATAACAAGAAATTTAAAAAATAACACCAAAATTAAAGATTCTTCTTATGAAATGGATAGAGAATAATCTAGTCATGAAAGGTAATAATCATTTGGAAAAGGATCCTGATAAATAAATTTGGTCCTATTAATTTAATTTCAATTTTACTTGTGGTAATTGTACTTACATATTTTATTTACAATATTATGTTTTTTTGATGTATCTTGATCATTCAATTTCTTATCATCAATGATCTATGTGAATTACATTTATTCCATTCCCATATTTTCACATACAATATATTTTCTCTTATTTTGAATGAAATTTATATTTTATTATATATATAATTTGGTAAATATGATTTTTCCCTTTTCAGTAGGATTTTTTATAAACCCTTGTAATAATGTGGGTTTTCCAGAATTGAAATATCTTCTATCAAACCCATGATCCTGGAGGAAAAGATTTAATTGATAAGATGAAATTCATTTGGGGGGTTTTTATAATTTACTATCATTATATTTGCTTAATTTTTTACCAAATAAATTTAAATTCATAAATACTTTTCGCTACACACAACATTGAGTTTTAATAAACAAAATTTTTACTATTTATAGAATTTTCTAAACCATGCCTTTAAAACCCTACCATAAAATTAGTGAGAATGTATTAGAGTATCTAAATTATGAATAATATTTTGTTTAAATATTAATTAAATTAATTCATTTGTTTTAAATTAATAATCTATGACTATAAAAACCATTTGAATGTAAATTAATCATTCTATCAAAATATTATATTCATGAACATTGAGTGTTTTTAAAAAAATTCATATTTGGAATGAGTAATAATGAATTTTTTTCATATTTTTTTTATATAATATATTTAATAAAAAATATATATATTTTTCATGTAAAAATTGTTTTAGGAATTTGACAATAGTAAATCATGTGTGATGTTTAAAAAAATATAGTTATTCTATACATTGTTTTTAACCTTTTGATAACATAACATAAAAATAATTTATTCCACATATAAGAAATTTTATTTGAGTAAATGACATAATTATTGAAATAATCATATCAAAATTATTATAGATAGATTTATTACTAAATTTTTTAAAATATTAATAACTAAATTAATAGTGAAAAGTTCTGAATTTTATTGCAAACATACTTTTGACTATAAGTATTTATAGAGTTAATTTGTTTTTTATAATGTTTTTAATAGTAATTTTTTTTTGAAATATTTTATTAATAATCAAAATTTTTCAGGGGAATAAATTTTTTGGTATAATTTTTAATTATAACTATCAATTATGAACAAGTTTTTTATTTGGAAAAATTTTTCTTCACCACATATGTGGGATACAATTTAAATTAATATATAGAATTTATGTGAATATAATTTTTAAAAATTTATTCATCATTTAAAATCATAATACTTAATATTATATGATGGGGTAAACATATGTTCGGTAATAATGAGTTATAAATAAAATAATAATTCATTACCATGATGAAGATCAAAAAATTGTTTTCTTATTACAGACTCCTCCGATATTATTAATTTACCTCAATCGTAGTATTTTTTATTTGATTAATTAGAAATGAAAATTTTAATGAGTTCCTCCATACTGTATAATAATGGTAATTTTATTTTTGTGATAATTGGTTAAATAAAAATGTATTTAAATAAAAACTAATGAATATCATCAAAACTAAAATGGTAAAATCAAGTAAACATAATGGATAAAGAATAAAATGTAAATAGCTTTTTCTTTTGGGTGGTAGAGTTGTGTATCGACTATATCATCAAAAAAAATAATTTATCTAACAATGTTTATGGAACATGGGGTGGGAGGGACCTCAAATTATTCAATTTTTTTATATACAAAAATTAGTCACCTGTATATTTAATAAATGGAACCTCATCCACTCACTTATTCCCACATATTTCACCAATTTTTAGGACCAAAACCTACCATATCTCTCTAAAAATCTTTATACACATATTATATCGCATTTTTATCCTATAATACCAAGCCTAGGATTCTTATTTAGAGAAAAAATTGTGGGTTTTAAGAATAACTAATGGTATTCAATCTGTTTTCACTTTTTTAGTTCATCCATTTTAAATTTCTCTAATTTTCTAATATTTCCATTACAATATCGCCATTATATAAAATTTATTGGGTTATTATTATGTTTATTTAATAGATTATATCATTCTCTTGTTTCATTAAAAGGTAAATGAAACCATCGATCATGTGTTTAGTGGACAACTAGATGAGAAATGATGTGATTTGTTTCCCATAACCATCTATTATGACATTACATATTGATGACTCAAAAATATTTATCTCATATTGATGATATAATTAAATATTTGGAAAAATAGTATCATACATACAATCATAAATTCCATTAAAGTAATAAAATGATAATGTCACTTGTATGTACATGGGAATATCGCATGATGAAGTTATGTGATTCGTTTTTCACATAAACATTACATTAAATGTAATATGGATGAATTTGATAAATATTATATATATATATGAAACCATAATTACCCATTAAATTTTTTATATTATTTTAAATCCATTAATTTCATCCAACATTAAAATTGAAATATCATTCTTGAAAATGAATGACCTATTGTCTCCTAAAACGAGGAAATTGAGATTCATATATAGGAATTTTGTGGATGTAAATAAATACACATATAATGAGTAGATATATTATTTTTTAAAATATTAAACATTATTTTGGTGATGGTTCCTTTATTAATGATAATGTTAAAAAAATAAAAAACCAAAATATGCATGAAAAATTTAGTTGTTATTATCAGAAACTTGATTTAAACGTAAAATTTATAAAAAATTGGAAATAAAAGGTGATGAGTATGTCATATATGATATGATATGTATTATTATTGTTAATAAATATATTTATAAGTATCCTATTATTATTATACATTATATTATAATTAATATGATGGAATTAAATATATAAGGTATGTATTTTTTGTCTCAAATTGGTTTCTTTGGTGCATATGTTATGTTGTACACCTATATTTAATTATGAGGTATATGTAAATACAATTTTACATTTTATTTAATGAATTTAATTATTCTCATGATATTTAATATATTATTTAATTTTATTATTTGATTGGGATTAATATTGAAATGTAACCAAATCTTGTGTGGGGAGTTTTCTCAATTATATTTATGTGAGAAACGTGTAATATTCAAAACTAGATTTTTGTGTGACATTAATACTGACCATGATTTCAATATATAATGATTAATTTGAATATATTAGGATATATACAACTATATAATGTTATCTCTTAAATTGAAATTATTGTTCAAACAATACCAAAGTGTACAATTTTTTATATTACAATTCCATTGTCTGTCAGGTTTCTATAAGATCAAGTTTCAAATGATGAAGTCATATAAATTATCTACAAATAAACTCATTATATTTAATAAACTCTAAAAATTTCTCAAAATTATATGATTTCTATTAATATTCTACACAAAATGTTCCCAATAGTTCAAAAGAATGTTTTTATTGAAAATCGACAATTATTATTTGTTCAGTCAAAGTAAATTTTTTATTTAAAACCCTATATTTCTCATAATATAGAAAATAATGTTTTACAGTGATTACATAATTTAATTTTTACCCATGATTTCATTATTAATTTTTTTTAAATGAATCTTAATTTCCTTATCCAATCATGGTTCATTTTTGTTTTATTTCCAAAATCTGAATGGAAAATTTGTATAAATGTGTTTGGAATGAACGACATTGTAAACCATCAAGACTTGTAAATTATATGAACATTAATATAATTTATTTAATGGTAATAATCATGAAAAAGGGTTTCCTTAATATTTGGGAAATTTATATACTTTAGAGAAGTCATTTTAATTAGAAGGGATAATTTATTGAGCAATGGTTTATTGATCATTTTTGAAATTTTTATTCTGCAACAACTTCTACCTTTTTTTAAATATGTTTTACATGTGATATGAAAAAATAGTACCATATGTAATAATTATATTAGTTGTTTATTATATTTAATTTTCTTGAATTTGTGTCATGAAACTCATTCCTTTTCTATGAGTTATCATATGATGAATAGATGATATGATTATGTGAAAGGTTTATTTTCATTAGGCCACAATATAGTGAAATTTTTATGAAATACATTTCATATTCATGATATTTGATATGATGAATCTTTTAGGAATTTTTTCTAATAAAAATGATCATATATTATGGTTGGTGGGATGAATATCTACTTCTAATACAATTGGTAATTTTTTATATATTGTGATATAATGATTTGAAACATATTGATGTCTATGATCCACTATTAGAAATTGTACGACATACATGATACACTACTGGAAATGGGTGAATACTCCAGATATTTAATGAGAATGGAAACTACTTTTTATTGTTTTCAGTTACAAATTGGAAATGATGTTATGATTCATGATATTTTATGATTTGATTTTCCGTGTAGCTTATATTTTCATTTGAAATGGATTCTAGGTTTATCATGTTCTAATAATTATATGGATTAAAGATATAGTTTGTGGTTTATTTATATTGATTTTTCAATCTCATGGATCATGTATTTATAAATAATAAATTTTTATGCCACAGATCATGTTTATGATCCATATCAAATTTTGTATGAGCATTGTAATATATATTCATTATTTCGTAATATTATTCTTATATTTTAAGTTCCTATGATCATCTGTAGATATATTACTTTTTCACCCATAATGATTATCTTAGATCACCCATTATAATGTTTCATTTCATTTGGTCATATATAATGGTTTAATTAGGTTATGTATATGAATATTACTAAATTGGTAGTTCTTGGTCGGATATGGTAAATATATTTAATGATTGAAGATAATTTTTTATCTAGTATCCATATAAAATAAATTATATTTTCTTCAAGAATGTATTTGTATTATGTTTTAAATATTAATATTCAAATCCTTGATATCTATGTATTGAAATCTTATGTCATTAGAAATATAAAATTTATTTTACAAGGTAAATTAGTTTACCTTATGTGTTGGATCTATGTAAAACGTTACCAACCACTTATTTTTGCTTAATAATTTTCCTTATCTAAATCCATATTTACGTGAAGAATATATTTAAATAATTTTTATTCATATAAAATTGAATAAAATACTTTTATGATTATTTTTAAAATATTTATTAAAATTTTAATTTACTTTTTTAATTTTTAAAATGTTTTTTTCATTACAATCCATTATAATTGTATCTTCCTAAACACATTTATTCACAATTAGTAGGAGTAATCTGTTTGATGCTTTAATTACATATCTTAAATTGGTCATCACAAATATTTTAACTAATACAGTTTTTAAAAATTATTGGGTTATATATATATATATATATATCTATTTTTTTTAAAGTGATTCATAAAATACTTTTAAAATTTTATTTTATATATATTATAATATCATTTGATTATTAATATTATATAAAATGGATATTTATAATTTTAACCACCCACATTTTTTATTGGAATGGTATAAGAATTATTATTTTTGTGTTTTTTAATTGGGTTTCCTTTTCCATTGTTTCATTAGGTCATGATTGAATGATGAAAATATTCATTGTCTTAAGGAAAATAAATATATTATTTTCATTATTAAATAGAGTGTACTAAACATATATATATCCATCAAACAAATTTAGAAAATTATGATATCACATGGTATAATAACTACATGTTGGAACATGCTTCGTAATGTACCATGTTCTGGTAGATTAGAACAAGTTTTCTAAGAAATAATGTATTTGTAGGATTGAATGTGATTCCTAATACATTATTTTATAACATCTAATAAGGTGTTTCTTAATAAATCATTTTTTATTTTTATTCCTATTATTATACTACACCCATTTTAACAATATTATATTCTTAGAATCATTTATGTCTGATATTATTCCCTTAAATATATAAAATAATTTATTGTTGTTAATCCTAATGTTTTTGGTTATAATTTCTTAATTTTATACTCCGAAATTATGATTATATTATTTTATCCACATGATTATCTAATTACCAGGTATGATCATCATTTGAAATCACATTTTATAAACTTATTCAGAATATGAGAATTATGATGATCAAAAAAATACATGATAAATTTAGTTGGTTGTCTTCTATAGTGAAATTTTAAATAAAATTTATCATATTTAAATTAAAATATATTGATTAAATAGGTATTCTTAAATGCCAATAAATATTCACATAATGAGGTTATGAAATTACTTCATACATACATTGTATAATGTATGTTATTAGTGGGAAATAATTATATGATTAGTTATGGATGACATAGTTTTTATCAAGTCCATTATGTAAAGAATTTGTTTTCATGGATGGGATATATAATTATGGTTTTGGGTGTTTGATAGGTTTTCATAATGGTTACAAGATCCCATTACATTTATGAAATTTAACTAACACATACTAAAATAATAATACCCAAGATTCATAATATATGATAAAAAAATATCCATTAATTAATTTATTTCATTTCACTGCAATTAAGTGTACTGTAGATATTCTTAGAGAATGATGTTCTATGATATACATAAATAAACTAAATCATAAATCATGAAATTGTAGGGACACAAGTGAGGATCTATCATCGTATCATTATATATAATTTAACGATTAACACTAAAAATTTCAAACCATATTTTTCAATTTGAGAACCTTATTTTCACCTCTGTAATAATTGCACATACAGATATATGAGACATCAGTTGATAATGATTGGATTTATATACCTCTTTTATGATCTCAAGGACCACAATTTTCAAAAACCATTAAATCTGATCACATTATATCCTTCTATTTGACATGATAGAATATTTATTGGGACATAAAGCATCACCCACCTTGTTAGCTTACCCTGCAGTGTAGTTTATCAAGTAGACATAATTATAAATAAAATCATACCATCTCCTTCATCACATATTCCATTCTATAAATATGATATTAAAATTAAATATTTGTTATCAAAATATATGATGCATCATTGACCATATAGATAATACATCTTTGTTTTAAAATAATAAAATTAACAATTTCAGCTAAAAAGAATGTATTTTCTAATTCATCACATGAAACATTAATTAATGTGAGGTGCATGATACGACTAAGTAACTATATATCAAAAAATACTTTTATACCCTAATTTATGAATATATATATTTCAAAAACCAGTATCCATGGTATGATTATTAAAATACCCCAAACTATTAGGCCCATAATTGGAGGTTACATTATTACATTGACACTAATTATAAATGATCAAATCCCAATATAAATAATAGTTTTGTTGTATTAGTTAACTAGATATATAATTGACCCTGTAATTAAACAGGATATCATAAAAAAATTATAATAATAATACTTTTCCATATATAATCTCCATTAATATCATTCACAGTAAATTTCCTTATATCATATGGAGAATGATATACAAGACATGGGTGGCCTCAGATTTTGAGTTTTGATATATGTACAATGATACCTAAAGTTGAATAAATAGTGAATAGTTATTATGTAAGGAATAAATTATGATCAAATAATTAAATATATGTCAATACAAGGTCATAAAACATAAAAATGATTACCATAACAATTCATATTTAATATTATGATTTTTCTAAAATATTTTATTTTCGTAGATTAAAAAATGGTACGTATCATACACTAACAATTCAGTTCTAAATAGAAGATATATTATATAAATGTGTATGGCCATCTCCAAATAATCTTCCAATTATTTTATTATGATATATTGTCCCATGTTTATAATACTAGGATATTAAAACATTTTAGCTTTATATTCAACATATTTTATAAGTATAAGCACGAGGACCATAATACTTTAATTTCTATAGAAACATGGATCAAAATCTTATATAATAGTGTATGATAATAAATATTTCCAAAAATGATATTCTAATTTAGTACATATACATAAAACAATTCTTCACATCTATGGTATTGGATCCTTAAGAATTCATGATATCATATTATCAATATGGTTAAATAAAGGAGATAAGTAAGAAAAACAATAAACCAAGTGTATCGTAAGAGGACAATAATATTGGAATACCATACCCTATATATTAAATGTTATATTCACTATTAATGGAGTAAATAGCAGTAATTCATTTGAAATGAATAATAAGGAAGTTTAATAACATGAGTTAAAATTGCATAACATTGGCAAAAGAAACTTCATTCTTGTATAACTATCACCTTATAACATTGTGAAAATATCATAAATAAAAAAAGGATCAATCCATATGTTAAGGACATGAAATTGGGCCATAATGTAAATATATATTCATTTAATGAGCTAAATACATATTATTACAAAAATAAAATATATTTCTGGACATAAATTTATAAACAAGTAATCAAGTTCACGCATAACATTTTGAAAAATAATCAGGTTAAAAACAATTATTAACATGTAATCAGAATCATGAATAACATTTTTATTTTATAATCATGTTTGTTTAAAACATTGTTAACATGTAATTAGGTATATGTATGACCTTGTGAACACATAATTAGGATCACTCAAAATATATTTAATCATGTGTTATCCATTGTTACGCAATGCATTATATAGATATATTGGTATCACACTCCATATAATAAAATAGCATATTTGTGTTGCATAGGAACATATAGTCATAATATCATAATACATTAAAATAAATGGTTTTCATAGGAATTTATTCATAGTAAAACAAGCCTATGATATATATTGTTTTATAAATATCACACCCTAAAAATATAAACCATTCAGAGAAAAAATATGAATGGTATCCATTGATCATAAACATAGTAAGCATATGTATCAACCATAGATGTAATTATAGATAAAAATAATGTTAAAAATAATTTAAAATATTTCTAGATTAAAATATCCTTTTGGAATTGAAATGCACTATTTAAAAAAGAAGACATTTTAAAAACCATTTTTTTAAATAACACTGAAAAAATATAATGGATGATTTGCAAAGCATTTTAACGTTTTTGAAAATATATATAAATATGGAATATAGTTTTATATGAATTTATTTAATAATTAAATTTAATAAAAATTGATAACATTTTAATGACAAATACATTTTTTATAAAACATATTTCCAACCATAGATAGAGAAACTATCATATTTTAATAAAACACTATCATATGTATCATAATTAAAAAACTGTAGAAAATATTAAAATTACATAATGATATCATTACTAAACATATGATAGTAATATTAAAAATAATTATTTAGATGATTATTGTGATTTTTTATCAATTGAGACTTCATTATAAATAATCCATTTAAATGGTGAGATTGTAACAAAATACTCATACTCCTTTATAAATGGTTAATCCTTACACCCATTAAGGAATAAAAAAAAGGAAACACTAAATATATTGCAGGACATTAAATAAATGATATTACATTTCAATGGGGTAATATATACACCTTGTGATATAATATAGGTGGATAAAATAATATATGTCTTAATAAAATAAAAATTAAGAAAAAAAATCTCTTATCAATTTTCATTCTTTTCAACCATAAAACTTATTAATGAGATATTCTAAAATTGATTTGTAAATAAAAAAATTAATTAGTGTAATAATTTGGTTGATTTAGATGTAGTATATAGACCACATATAAGAAATTGGTGATGAATATAACATTTATTTCATAAAAGATAAATAATTGAAAAAATTAATTTACCATGAAGAAGTGTTTGAATCATGAGAACCATGAAATAATGAAATAAAATGAAAATTTTAATATCCTTAAAAAATGAATTAAATTTTATAACACATCATATTGAAGTATATACACGACACAAAATATACCAATCATGAATATAGTATAAGTCTAACAAAAATAAAAGTGAAAATTGAAATTCCCATAACCTAATTCTTGGCTTCATTCATACACAATCAAGTAAATTTATAATAAAGATTATTATTATAAATCTAAAATAGAGCAATATTAATTTATAAAATAACAAATATTTTTCAATTATGACTTTATAATACTGGTTTATTAAAAATTCAATGATAATCTTACGTTACTTGTAATAACTTCTTTATTATTCCAACATGTTTGGACTTATTTTTGTTCCTATTACATTAATCAGGATATAAGAATATATAGAATTAAAAACATGATATAAATATCATATATATTCATCATATATTTTTTATAAGAATCTAGAAAATATTTAAATAGGATGTAAAATAAACTATAGATGGGAACAATAGGACGTATGATGGCATGAATGTTGCATCCACTTTCTAATAATATTGAATAAAATAAAAGTTATTGATATATATATTATTATGTTATCATTCTGGAATAATATTTATTTTATACAACACAACCATTATTATTTAACCCATCCTTGACAAAATCAGGTTAAATAATCTACAAATCACATCATTTCATGAGGCGGTAGTCCACCGTATACCAAAATATGTTATCATATTCTCACAAAATGAAAATTATAATGTTAGGCTTTATAAAATAAAAAATTATATTCAAAATAAAAACATTAAAATATTATCTACCATATATAAAAAATAAATTCACCATTACTCAAAACAATGTAAGTTGATAATCTAAAAATGAATAACATTAGTTGTTGAGGTTGTTCTCTTCCATACATACACACGATGATTACATATAACATTTGATGGATTTAAAAAAAAAATCATGTAGTAAACAAAAAATTTAAATATCTATGTATATTGAGTATACTTATGTTATTATAAATTCAATGTATATACATAATTTATCAGGTTTGATAATGATTAAAAAAATGAAAATTGATGAATGTTACCCGTTATTTAGGTAACTCCATTTGGTTAGCACCAAGGTACTACATGGGATGGATTTGTAGAAAAATGTATGTTTCTGTGATGAGAGGAAGGATGTTTTCATTTGATATTACATGGTTTCGTATTATAATAGTTTATTGATTGGTTTGAACTAGTGGTTGGGAGTCTCATTATAATGGACTAGTGGCATTATTCCTAATACACAAAATGTTTTCAGTGTTAGAAGGTATATCTTACATTATTTCTTCAAATAAATAATGATTTTTGTTCCAATTGGTGATATGGTGTAAATATTTATAGCCATTTGGTTTTGGAAAAGTTCTATGTCATATTTCCAATATACTTTTAATGATTATTCCTTTTGTAAATTGTTTTTGTTTTTATCACAATGATTACTTTTTTATTTTTTGACTAGTAATTTTTTTTAAAAACATATTTTGTACTTATTATAAACTATAAATTATTAATATTAAAAATATGTAATATATTTTTCAAAATTCCATTTATAAAAGTAGTAGAAATTAATTTAAAATTAATCTCATAGACGGGACAAGACAATATGGTTTTAAAGTGAAATAGATCAAATGAATGAAATGTTATTATATCCAATTTAATTTCAAAATATTTCATATGAACTATATTGGACTATTAAATGTTAAATTTTTTTATTATAATTTAAATTCTATATGGAATATAATTTAATAATATAAATAATTTAATAAAAAGCGTAGTTTTCTGTTAAAATTTAGTATCTTTCTATATTAATACCAAAATAAAATATATCTTAACAAATTACAAAAAATCACCATAAGATAATTTTTACTTTTAAATATAAAAAATAAAGAATATATCTTCCAATAAAATTTATATTTTTTAAATTTTGGTTTAGAATAAATTCACTAAAAAAAGAATGTATACTTACACTATAGAAAAATATACAGTTTTGTGCCCAAAATTGTACTCATTTTTAACTATTTTTAGAGAAAACATAAGATGCATGTCAAATAGTTTAATAAATAATATATATAAATTTAATTAAAATAATTCAAAAATTATTAATTTCTTCTTTTATTGAGTGATATCATTTAAAAAAAATATTATTCACTAAAGGAATTTCATTATTTTTAAAATTTTTGTACTTTATTTTTTAATTATTTTGTTACCAACGAATTAATATTAAAACAATAACTAAAAAATATATTCATAATTTAAATATAATGTATTAAAATATATCCATACAATATCAAAATTTCAAAAATAATAATATTATAATAATAATATTAATAGTATATTAATTTTTAGTAAAACACGGTCTTTTTGGTAATAGTTGCTATCAAATAAATCAAAACAATTGTTCAAAATAATAAAAACCCAGAGTTTATTTTACCAACAATAAATATAAGTGTGAATGTTCAACATTATTAGCTTTTTATTTCATAAAATGTGTTAATAACTTATCAAAGTGTAAATTTAAATCCATCAATGAAATTCAATTTATTCAAAAAAAAGTTTCCAAAATATTTGGGATGTTCCATTCTACCACCAATCCCAAATAAACCCCCCCCCCCAAAATTTTTTTTCACATTAATTTATTAAAAACATGAGGTTAATAAAATCAAAAAATATATCTTAATGTGGTTAAATGAACATTAAAGAGAAAAATATTCCCCAGTAGTCATACCAAGATCTACAGCCTGTTCATCTCTTATTCTTTGAAATAGAGAAGGTTATTTTCTGGTGTCCTTAATAGATTATATTATGTATATATAAAATGATATTCCATCCTATTAATAATTTATTATCTTCGAAAAAATATGTCAAGGATAGTTTATCAGATTTTCTTAAATCCACATATGTTGACATAACAAACTAATCTCTAAAACCTCCACTAATATCATAATGTAGATCTTGGCTATTAAATTCTAAATATAAGAATACCTTAATAATTTTTTCTTTTGATATATTTTAATAACAGTAATTTCCAAAGATACTTTTCAAAAACATAAATTCTTTATTATTCCCAATATTATAGGATATTTGTTTTAGAATATTTATATAAACTCCATCCATGATAAAATAAACCACTTTGATGAAAAATAAATAATATATTTCAAATTTAATTAATAAATTATTCTTATCCCATATCTCTTTATTCAAACTAAAACCCATTTAACAAAATTCAGGAAATATTAGTGGTTAACATCCCTTAATGAAAAAATTTCATTAAATCTCTTTTTGGGTCACAAGTATCATTTAACATATTCTTGAATATCCTTAAAATAAATCTACAATAAAAATTCCTTATATAATTAATGATTTATAAAACATAATACTTGTATTCAAAGACATTAATACTTTTATCAGTCAACCTATTCCTTATTCATTTATCTAATATTAATTATATTATTCATTAACACTGATTGTCAATAATTATTTATTTATAGTATCTTGATTATCAGTGATATAATCATTACTCACACTACCTGGCTGATTATCTTCATGAGATTTTGGCAAAGGAAATCAATTTCCATAATGACAATTTTGTCCGAATTACAAGTATGCAATAGTCAATGATATATTATAGAGGATCAATATCATACATTATATTAACAACTATTTTCATTCAACCTTGGTAGTTCCATTATTTATACCTTTCTTTTCCATAGTAAAGACATATTCATGTTTCTATAAGATATCAACATGCGTATTTCTTACAGCATTCATGAAAAAATGTATATTGAATATTATTTCCAGAATTGTCTTTGATAAGTTAATTATTAGGTTACTCAATTATTTTATTATTTGGTGAGTCATAGATATAATTTAGGTAAAAATTGATAGACATGTACTCTAAAAACTGATTATGAATGATAAAAAGGTCATTTAATATAGTTATCATCCCATTTTCACATGCATGAAAAAATTATATGACACAACCAACCTTATAATAGTTCATTCAGGTTCTGGCCATTGACAAAAAACAAGGAAGCATAATGTCATACCCACATGTCATAGTGGAAACAACATTATTACGTATAGGATGTATAAATAGCTACACATTAATTAAAATCTATGATACCTCATGATTATACCAGGATGTAAAATATCATTATATAATTAAATCATTATGTTAAATTTAAATAGGAAATCTAATGGGGGTATGAAACTAGGTGTGCAGTAAGGCCCATTGTCAGCCACCCATTCCAGATCAATTCTAGCTTAATAAAAAAATTGGGATTGTTCACCCTATGTACATATATGGAAAATCAATAACCACATTTAGTATACAAACCAAGAAGTATTTTTATGAAACGATATGTAATATCATTTATGAAAATTGATGGAAATTATATAATACATTTAATAATATTTAGACTTATCCTTAGAGAAATTCATATACATATCCATATAAATCTCCCTAGGGATTCCAATAATGTTTTCCCATCCCTGTTTGCAAATAATGACTATACTATTCCTTTGATACCAACTATAGAGATCCAAAAATATCAAACATATTTATTACATCATTTTATGTGAACATTCATCACCTTAAAATAGTACATGATTGAGGACTGTAATAGATTACTACAGTTACAAACATGGGAAACAATATTCAATATTGGTGAATGATATTTTTATAATCCATGAAAGAACTTCTCATTTAGTTATAATATGTAAAACCATTAATTATAACCTTGAAATGGGAAACCTAATAGTGTGTGAGCTCAGAATTGTTGTAAGGGAAAATTAAGAAGATACATAACAATAACATTAACATAAGATTATGAGAACTTGAGAATAGTATTTGAAGATCATATCATAAATATCATAGATAGTATTCATGATACAAGGACATATGATTGGATGTTATTAATACATAAATCATAATTTAATCATAGATCTTTATTTGTGATACTAAAACATTAAAAAAGACACAGACTTGTGGCATACACATTATCTTAGAACATTGTGAACATGTAAAAATAATAATATGTTATGTCGATATGAAATGGACATGAAATTAGGCCCTCACATAGTCATATAGACATGAAACTATGTATATTAATTACATTGGTAACATATAATTAGTTTCACCCATAACATTGTGAAAATGTAACCACGTTCAGGCATGACATTGTCAACATTTAATAAGCTTCACCCATATCATTATGAGCATGTAAAGATGTTCAGTCATAACATTCTAAACATGTAATATAAATCACGTATGAAATTTTGAACATTCAACAAGCCTCATTAATAACATATATAATCATGATCTATCCATCGTTACCTAGTATATTAAAGGATGATACCTACCAATCCATCATATAGTTAAATCACATATTATTTATAGTACAAAATTATAAATAATAATTAAATCATAAAACATTAATTGAATTGGGAATCATAGAAATTAAATCTTATTAAAACATACAGAATAATGATGGGATTCTTAATCTGTATATAAAAACATTATAATGAAGTGGGTTTCATATGAATTTATTTTTGGTAAAACTCATGGAACTAAAATGGGCTTTCATAATCATCTTGTAATAAAATCATAAACAACTCTGGGAAAGGATATGAATTTATCTAGGGATTATAACCTCCGAAAGAGATTTTTAAGCTCAACAAATGTCATATTTAATAAAAAAAAATTATGACCATTTATTAAATTTCAGGTGGATAATATCCTTTCATCTATTAAATAATATATTTGAAACATAATAATTTATAAAAACCATTTCGATTTAAAAGAACCATGAAAAATTTTAAGGGATTCTTTGAATTAAATTTTTATTAAATAAAACATAGTCTATTTTCAAATTCATATTCCATAAATCTGAATATAAACAATAATTAAAAAAATAGAAAATAGAAATTTTCCAAAAAAAAATAATTCCAATCAAGTAGTGAGATAATGTTATATATTATATTTTTAAATTAACTTAGGTAATTTTTTTTAAAAAGTAATGTCACATGGATATAACATGAATAGCCGTAGGATAATAAAATTATTGATAATTATCGAATGTTAGATATTGAGATTTCAACATTATATAATTGATCATAAATAGAGTCAGTAAATAATGATATCAACACATAAAAATTTACTAATATGGTAACCCTGAATCCTAAGCCACATTATCGAATAATAGAAAATAAAACATAAAATATCATGATGTTGAAAAAATGAATTATTTTATAAGTCAACAGTTTTATATATACTCCAAATTATATAATATAGGTGCTTATTATAACAGACATATCACATAAAAAAAGTTAATAAATAATTCAATTACCGATATGGAATTTTTTTAAAAATATACCCAATGTATGAAACATGACTATATTGATATGTAAAATGTAATGGCACAAAATTCTTAAATTAGATCATTTTATTTGAAAGTATGTATGACATGAAACAATAAGATCATAAGGGAATATAATATCAAGTTATATATAATATTTAAAATAAAATTAATCAATGATGTTGTTTTAAAGGAACATGTTACCATGTTAGCATAGCTCACACACAACAATGACATTCTTTGATGAATTATGTTACACTAAAGTCTACGTTTTAACAAAAACAATATATTAACAATAAATTATTATTTAATATAATAATATATAATATATTAATTAAATTATTATTTTTGAATAGTATTAAATAATGTAAGAAAATATTTGTTTAAGATAAATATAAAATGAATTATTTATTTATAAAATATTTATAAATGAATGTATGAACCAATCAAATATAAATGGAATGTTTTTATATGAAAATATTTTTATGATCAAAACGTTGATTTATATTAATGAATTTAATTAATTATAATTATTGAGTTTCGCTAATAATATATATATTATATTAAATAAAATATTATTGAAATCCATTTAATAGATTTGACTATCATACCAAGAAGATCAGGATCCAGGCACACCTGCTCCTAGAAAAATGTATTAATGAAAATAAAAGTACACAATGAAAAGTCAGTGAGGCGATTTACAAGAACGAGTGTAAGTCTCAGCATAAAAATCAGCCTTCACAAGCCTATCAAAAAAATATTGGGAGGCAAAAGACCAACTTGAGTTCACCTCAACAATAGCTCGTTTAGAGAGAGCATATGCAACTTGATTAACCTCATGATAGACATGTAATACTTCAAGTTAAAGTGAATCAGCAATCTAGAGAAATTCCACCCAAACTGATAACATCTGCCATGGAACATTTCTTAACTTCTCACGAATAATTTGGACTACAACAGTAGAGTATGACTCAACCCATAAGACTTGCCAGCAATATCGGACTGCATATCTGATAGCCTTTATCATGACCCATAGCTCAGCTTTAATGGAAAATGCATTTCCAATATAATGTAAGAAACGTACTTTTACAAAACCTATGTGAGTACGGGAGAGACCACCACATCCGAAGGGACCTGGTGCACCAAAGGTAACCCCATCGACATTAACCATTAGCCATCAGGAGATGGGTGGAGTCCATCATACATATTTCATCATCAATGGTTTCCTTTCCCTGTCATTCACACCAATGGACCTCAATAAACAAAGATCAGAGACATCATTCCTCATGGAGCCAGATTGGATGGAGGAAGCATAACAGATTGCACAATGAATTTCTAGAACAATAGAATGGAAGTTGGGAGCAATGTTATTAAAGATTACAACATTCCTCGACTTCCATAAGTGAGACAACAAGCTGGCCATAGCTGCAAAGATAAGCAATTTTACCTACTCGTTGCTATTAATCCTACAAACAAATTATAGCATCCCTTCAACTGATTGACAGGGAATGCAGCAATGGAAGATCTCTTGAACATAGGTCCATAACCTGTATGAAAATTTGCAGGTGACAAAGAGATTACCACAGTCTTCACTAGCCTGAAGACAAATCATACAATCCAGAGCAAGATTGAATCCAATACACTGGAGCATAGCCTGCTAGGGCAGTCTCTTCCTCCATATTTTAAAGATAAGAAAAGAGGAAGATGGAGGGATGAATAGTCTATAGAACTCCATGAACCAGAATGGAGGATTCAGGGAAGCACCACACATCAACCTGTAGTCATGAGTATTGAATCTTCCATTCAAGTTAGACACCCAAACCAGAGTGTCACAATCTATATATCGATACCTGGTGACTTCCATTCCAACATGATTTGGTATCAAGTTGTTGATTTCTGTTGAATTTCTCTGAAAGTTAGCAATGGAGGTCCCCCTTAAGATTGTGGGAATTGAAATATCATCAGAGATAGGCCGAGACAGCTAAGGTGTTGTCCAGAAATTAATAGGGGATTGCTTGCACACACTCCATTTAGATAAATCCATTAGATAAGCAAAGGCCTGTTTAATTGCAGTCCAAACAGATGAACAAAGGTATGCAGAGTACCCATTATACAGCTTTCCAAGAAACCTGGTTTGAGGAAAGTCCATGGACTCATTAGAATTGGAAATTTAATTCCAAACAAACTTATTGATCAATGTTTCAATGAATAATCTGATGTCTTTGACACCCAACCCACCCATGAGAAGAGGTTTAATGAAATCCTTCCACACCATAGTGACCAACTTCCTCTCATAAACCAAGCTAGTCCAAATAAAATTTCTGATCTTTCTAGTTAATTCATTAATCAAAATTATAGGCCAACAATACACTGAAATGGAGTAAACAAACATCAAACTGATCACAGAATTGAACAAACATATTCTTCCTGCTTTAGACATGATTTTCCCCTTCCATCTTGCTAACTGATTTGTACTTTTCAGAGAAATATTCTTCAAATAAAACCTTTTAACCCTGCCGAAGAATAATGGTACCCCATGATAAATTAATGGAAGAACACCCTACTGGACACCAAGCTGTTGCGCAACTCTATATTATCTCGAAGTTATAATACCTTCACAAAACATAGACAAGGATTTCCCCCAACTAATATCCTAACATGCATCCTCCATATAATGTGAGAAAATTCCCTTGATACAAGCGATGGTTCCAACATCATCTCTTCAAAAAAGAAGAATTTCATCAATATAAAATAGATGTGGGGGGGGCATGCAACTGACACCCAATTTCCATTCTCTGATACCATACAAAATTGGAGAGTTCAGTGAGGCTCTAGCTCAGGTAATCCTCTGCAATAGCAAACAACATTCCAGAGAGAGGGTCTCCTTGCCTGACCCCTCTTGAACATTGAACGAATCCCCTAGGAGATCCATTAATATGAGTAGAGATACTGGAACTTGCAAGGATGGATCCAATAAGACAAATAAATTTCCAGGAAAACCCATGCATTTTATGAATGGTGAACAAGAAGCTCCATATGATAGTATCAAAGGCCTTGAAAATGTCATTCTTCAATGCCATATTACTATCCTTAACCATTCTCCTCATGAAATTGACACACTTAGATGTAGTGTAAAGACAATTATGGATGTTCTGTCCTGGAACAAATCCAAACTGATTAAGGGAGAATATACTCTTTTCAATACTACCCATACAATGATTTAGAATCTTGCTAATCACTTTGGGGAATGTGTTTCCAATAGCAATGGGCCTGAAATCCTTAATATCAAGGGAATTCTCTATCCTGGGGATTAAGGAAATAAAGCTGGAATTACTTTCAAAGGGCATGTGGACTATTCTAAAAAAATCGTTCACATCATTTGTAACATCAAGATGAACAATATCCCAATAGAACATTAAAAATGTGTTCGTAAAGCCGTCAGGGCCTGAAAAACTGTCAATATTTAGGGAAAAAAGAGCATCATAAATTTCTCGGGGCTTGGGGATATCAACAAGAATCTTATTTTGATCATACCCAATAGAATGATTAATGTAATGAATAATATTTTCAGATTTTTCATCACCATTCCCTAAAAACAGCCTCTAAAAATAGTTAATGGCCGCACTTGCAATATCATTCTTAGAATAGAGAAGGTTCCCCTCAATATTCAGGGCATGACGACTTCTCTTATCCTTTTTGTCTCTATTCATGTAATGAAGCAGCTTTTTGTTTCTATCACCATTACTTAACCATCTAATATTCAACTTATTTTGTGCTGAATTTTTTTCAGATACAACAGCTTCTCCAGATTTGATGTAGCCTAAATTTCATCCTATGTTGGTAAATCCAGAGACATACGGGACTATTGGAGCCTTTAAAGAGTGTGTTCAGCCTCCCTAATATCATTATCAATGGAAGAAAATGATTACTAGCTCTATTTCATCAGTCATCCCTTAACACACATTATTTTTCAATAGATAATGTAAGAAGGACTTCCCAGATAATCAGTTTTCCCAAAATCTAGAACAATTTCTCATCAGCCACGGATAACCAGCCAGGAACTTGAATGGAAGAGGTATTGATCTCATGGTTCAAAAACAAACATCAATTATAATGGGACTATGATCAGAATTTAATTATGATAGAGTAATTCCAAAAACATCAATCGACATGTTTCTATCATCCACCTGCAAAAAACCCCTTTCTAACTTTCTTTATTGCCTCCCATTAATCGTACATCGAATCCATGTAAACTTAGCCCCAAAATAGGAACCTCAGTAAGAAAACATTTATCAATACAAGATGTCATGTTAGAAGCCGAGGCATGACATAAATTCTCACAAGTTTTTTCCTCATGTTTGAGGATAGTGTTTATGTCACCCAGTAAGATCCATTTATTCACCATATTTTCTGAACGATCCAATATATTTTCCATAGTGCTCATCTTCTTGTATAGAGGTTGAAATTATACAAAAATGTCACTAAAAATAGGTATTACCATTGAGATAGGTGAGAGTAATAGATTGAGCATCAACCAGAATAGAATTGAATGGCACAATATCATGCTTAAGCACCCACAAAGATTTAGAGTTTGTTTCAAGCTGGTTGCATGCTACAAAAGAATAAAATAATGAGGCCCATTTGAAGGATCTCCAATTTTCAAACATCATTATTGGTTCGGCAACACCAACCAAAAAAGGATTATTTGTCAGGATAATTTGTCTATGGGAACTAACAGTGGGAGGATTCCCAATCCCTTGACAATTCCAAAAAAGGATTTTCATTTTTTTAGATCTGATTCTTGTACTAGGACCTTCAGTTGCTTGAATTGTCTACCTTACAAATGAATTTTAATCATTTACACTGGATTCAGACACATTTTCAACCAAAGAATGACCATCATCCTGCTCAGTAGAGTCCTTATTATTGAGTAACGAGAACCTAGTGCCATAGTTAATCAGAGTAGCCAGTAGACTAGCAGGCAAGACTCTCTTTCCAGCCATATTCACATGGACCTACACAAAACTAGGATCATCAAAGACCACATCACCATGAACATCAATATAAATACCTCCATGAACATCATCTGGAATTGAAGGTATATTACGACCAGAATCTAAAGAAGATCCCAATGGATCATTAACCATGTCTTATACAGAGACAACAACATAATGAGTTGTTGTGATCAATTATTTATCAGGATCGGTAGCA
This sequence comes from Viscum album, assembly GCA_963277665.1. Taxonomy (NCBI): domain Eukaryota; kingdom Viridiplantae; phylum Streptophyta; class Magnoliopsida; order Santalales; family Viscaceae; genus Viscum; species Viscum album. The sequence goes on from OY728161.1 coordinate 394,669,096, forward strand.
TCCTTCTTACTGAACAAGTCAGGATTCATAACAGCAGACTCCTTACAATGAGTATCACGAATCACAGCTTCCTCCACAACATCAGAAGAATTTCCCACAACCTGGGGTAATCCACCATTACATCCATCTTTTTCTTCATCGCGCTCTAGCTCCATCTTATCATTCACAAGTGGACTATCCGTAGAAGATGAGGGTCCAGGATCAGTAGCAGGAGCTGATTTCCTACCCTTCAGCTTACAATTCACATCATCTTGCCCACAGACCTTATAGAAGTTTCATACCTAATTTCAGTTACATTCTGATGCAATGTGTCCAAATAAATGACAGTTAAGGAAAAATTTATGCTTTCTTCCATAGAAAATTCCAAGGGTAAGAGTTTTATCATTTTTGGTTAAAACCAGTTCAACCACCAAAGTAGAGGACATATCAACTTCCTCAAGGACTCTATCGTAATGACCAAACATTGGGTTATCAGACTGACTGTCAAGCCTGATAGGATTTCCAACGGATGAAGCAATATCTCATAGTATTTAAGGATGCCAATAAATCAAATTCAAATTAAATACCCTTATCCATATCTATGATAAAGGTTTATTGACATAATTGGGATCAAAATTCTGATCCCATTCATGAATTCAATGGAATGCAGGTTTGAGTGGCACTGAGCCAAAACTCCAGACATATCGCTTAATTTCATTTGAGGGAAATAAAATGTGATAAAAACCAAGCCCCAACGCTATCATCGTCCACTCAAAAACACCCCAGATCTCAGTAATCCCTGCAGTGAGATCATGAAACTTCTATGGTTTTACTCCTTTCGGAATAACAAACTGCTTGATGATTGAGAATCTGCATAATTTCGTTCTCTCTTCAACAGCGCTTTGATTTGCTGAGACATGGGAAATGTGGCCCTTTCGAATGACCCTCCCAGCGGATGATTCACAATCATGGAAGGATTAAGTACACGTGCTTTTGGAATCATCAACAAAGGATTGCAGGGATCCGTCACTCCGCCTATCACCAGGAGTCTTCATTATACAAATACTAAACAGATCCTTGTGACCAAAGCAGTCATCATTCGCCGATTCACGAATTGATATGCCTCCAAAATAATCATGCTTCTGATCCGAGATCTCCAATATAGGGTTTTACTTCCCTCACTCTTTAATCTACTCCATCTTTAACTTTCATATCATAATAGAAAACCAAAAATATCAAATAAGTACTAATATTTTTTAAATAGAAATTTTACAATCTTTTGATAGTGAAACTATTTTAAATAATATTTTGGACCTATTATGAATTTTATACTTGAATATAAAATTTATTTTTTAATAGAATCATAATAAATAGGTTAGGCTATAGTTTTATTATTATTTATGTTTAGTTATTTTGATAAATAGTGAACAATACTGAATTTTAATTGATGACGTCTTTTTCATCTAGTTTATTTATTAAGATAAATTATATTTTAATTTTCATTAATTTAAAAGAACAAATGTTTTATATTATTTAATAAAATTTAATTATTTGTAACAAATTTATCTTTGATATTTAATATAAAAACATTTTAATTTTTTGATTAGTTTACTTTAAAACACTGGTTTTTTGCCAGTATGTATGATTATTTTGAATTAATTTACACAAATTATGTTATTTGGGTTTGTAAAAAATGTTTCAAAATTTTTAATTATAATAATATATATTTTATACTATGTTAAACATAATTTCTACCAAAATATTAATGAAAGTAAATTAAATTAATTGCATTGATTAAGAGACAAATTATCTTAAAAGGGACTAGACCATAACCATAAATTAAAAGATGACCATTGAACATGTCAAAATCCATTAAATATACATATTTTGACATTATACCCTTGTTTATATAATTTTCTATCACTTTGAATGCACATTTCATAAGAAAAATGTTGGTAAAATTCTCGTTTTACAAATTTACAAGAATGCCACTCATCCACCACTATCAATATGTATTCACCTCTCCAACTTCATCACACCTATAAAGGAAATTTCCCTCAACAAATATAATCCAAAATATCTCCTCAAGATGCTTAAAATCATCACATAAGACTGAATATTGAAAAAATTCCATTCAAGTAAGCCCTATGGTGAAATCCAAAAGGACATACACAAAGAATATGTAACATCATTCATGTTGATCTTTTATTTTATTCTTCATCTCACCAAATTAAAATATTATTATTAAGATATTATATAAAAACATATTTATAATAAATATAATAAGAATTTTTCAATGTTAATTGTGTTACCTAATCTTGCAAAACTTCCATCGAATGGGAAACAAACACACCATTTATTTGTATGGAGAACTACCACCTCATGAAACAATGTTGTGAAATTTTATTTTACCACCTCTCATGGTATAAATTACAATGAAAAAGGTAAATTTAATTATAAATAATATATTTATAATATATTTATCCTTATTTACTTCTTTTATAACACACAATGTTATGGTTTCCATTTTTTGAAAACTGTATAACATTGTTTGAGGAAGTATAGAATACAACATCCTCAAAGCGATGTTATTTTTCGCACATGTATTTTAATTTTATTTTTTCCTTCTTGGATTTGGGTCATGTCGGGGTTTTTTTGAGTCATGGTATAAATTTTTGAGGATTTTTTAGATCGTGTTTTGGGCCAGGAGGCATCTGGCACACAGTCATCGGTCAATGACGGGACACAATGAATTGAATTTTTTTAAAAAATAATAATATTAGTAAACAAATTATAGTTGTTTGGATTATTATATTGAGGGTAATTTATTATTTTGTTTTTATTTTATTTTTTGGGTAGTTTTTTTTATTTTTTATTATTACTTTTACATTTATTTTTCCCCATCTTCCCCAATTTTCCCTCCCTCCTATGTGAAACAACCCCTCTTCCTTTTTCCCTAGCTTCGAACTCCCTCTCCTTCCTCTTGTGTCACACTAGGAATCTTTGGTGAGACTCCCCCTGTTACATGACCTCCACGAATTCTACCCCTCACCAGTGCACACTACAAATCCGTGTGACTCCCTCCTCCGATCATCCCTTACGACACTACTCCTCTAGCATTCACAACCCTCCTCCGGCCACTCTCTCTCCGATACGGCTACATTGAAACCCCACTACAATGGCTCTAACCATCCTTCTCCCCTTTATGGTACCTTCTTCCTTTTTATCTCTTAGGTTTTGTGTTATTATGATGGGATTCCAATTTTACGATAAATGCCAAAAAAATTAGTTTTTTGTTCATTATTAGTGTTTGTAATTGACCCACATAGGGGAGATTGATGTGTGAATGAAGCTTCACAATACTATCAGGAGGTTTTTTGACAATTGATATTGGTTTCCTATTTAATATAACATTTAAGTATAATGTCCATCTTTTTCATGATTGTTTAACCCACATTAGTAGATAATTATATATAGGTCATCATTAAATTACGTTTTTGGGGTTTAAAAGGTTTTTTTTATATTATTCTTTTTGATAATTGGAAGTGCTTTGTTAAAAGTATATACACTACAGGCTTCATAAATTGTACTGTTATATTTCACACACATTCTTCATTATTTAGGACATGGTTTAATAGATTGAACATGTGTATAACTTGTTATGTATTAAGAAAAAAATTATGCTTTTAATTGTTTCTTGCCTGGGGTTTTCAAAAAATTCCCCGTTAACCATTGCATGTGGTTTGATATTTTTGGGTGTCATGTCATGAATTATGTGAATGTAATCATAATTTTGTTGCTTTTTTATGTGACATTAATGTAATAAGAATGATTGTTATTAATTTTTAATCTCTTAGGAAGTGTTTTTCAATGTTTTATAAAGTGTTTATTAAATGAATGATTAGCTATTATAAATGTATTTTGAATTTAAAGTGGTAATTACTTTTCCATAAATAGGTTTTATATGGTTGTTGGATTTTATGTATATTTTTCTAAAAATAAATTGGTTGGATTTTGACTATTTACCATTATTATACTTCATGAATTTCTTTTATAAATTATATATGATATTTTATAAAATGTTACAATGTTGTGAATTGGGTTACTATTTGGTTTTTTTGTGCAATACATTTAATAGAGGATATTGAGTTGGTTTTTTGTGTGAAAACCCATGTGTTTCTTTTAAAACAATTGTTTTTTAAATATTCAATTTGATTGTTAAAGAATATTAATGATGTGAATTATGTTTTTGAAATATTTTATGTTGTGTTAGATATTTCTCATAGGATTCGGTCTACTGTCATTGATTTGAGGTATGGTTTAAAACTGCTACATTGCATCACACCCATTATTTAGGGTCATTGATTATTTTAATGGTCTTGTAATTACTTTTTATTTCCTAGTATTTTATTTTAAGTGTGATAATAATTTTGCGGTGTTTCCGAGTCTTTGATTTTTATTGTAGTGGGTTTCGAATGTCATTAGATCGCGCACAGATATGCTTTTGTATATATATATATATATATGTTATCAATGTACGTATTCCCTCATGGCACAAGAAATACATCAATTGGATTGAGGATATATATATATATATATATGAAAGCATATGCGTGCAAGCGGTTTGCAACATCATCTAGTTAGAAACCGTCAAGAGGTGGAATACTCAGCATGGTTATCCTTCGAGCTAGGTCCCCCACTGCACACTCCTTTAAATTTAGAATTTATTAATTACATGATATATCATTGATCTTAAATGAATTAGAAATAGTGTAAAATAATTAATATTGGAATAATTGCATAATATATTGAAGATGTTTATTTTATACACAACACTTGAGTTTTTTTCATGACGAATTGACGTGAAATAGTGAAATAATTACCATTTGTACTTTGAAAATAGTTCACTGATTTTCATGTATGGTTCATGTTTGTGGGTTAATGTTTTCATCTCAATTGTGAAATTTTTTTTGGATTCCCATGAGAAATGGTGTTTCTTTTAAAATTTCCACAAGGCATGTTTGGCAATTTGATAAAATAAATTATTTTAAAAACCCTTGTTAGAGTGACTCGTGATTTTTTATATATGTTATTTGAGTGAGTTATTGTGCATGATTTTCGTGCCTGGTGATTGGTTTTTTTGAATGACTTTGTTGAATCACCCCTTTGTTCTTTTAGTACTCCCCATGAGAACCTATCATAGTAAGTGAGTCTTCTGAGAATGATTGATGCACTAGTTTAGACTAACCACTGACTAGTGGCCCATGGAATAGACTTTTCTCTGATAGGGGATTTGACACCTTGGTTAGAGTAGGTAGGGAAACACTGAGCATTAGGGTGTTATGACAAAATTGAGTAGTTCATGCCTTTTGTATGAGGAACACGTATAGTACGTTCTTGATTGTTCACAGCCTCTTAGATTCTACCTAATACTTTTTGGATCTCTATTTTTAGTAGTGATTAATGTTGTACTTGTATGTGTATCTATAATTTCCTTGTTGTGTACTTACCATTTTTCATTTTTGTGTGATTTTTTTCTTAGAAAATGGTGAGCCGGTTTTGAGTAGTTTCCTGAAATGATATTGTTTTGTTCTCTTTTTACCAATCTAAAAATTTATAAAACACTTTCCCTTTTTAAAATTCTATTAGAACTAATGAAAATAATGTAGTTTTTTAAATAAGTAATGGAAATAGTTCATGGATTGTTATCAAGTAAAATATTTATGTAAACCAATTTTTATAAATTTTTCCCTATCTTGAAATTAGTGATTTATTGATTTAATGGTATGTGCATTGGGAATAGAATTAGTTAGGCCTACCTACTGATTGTTAATATTAATTCCTACAGTGATTTCTTCATTTGAGTTTCTATCGCAGGTTTTACTGGATCTTGTTCGATATGGGAGAGATTTGGTGGTGGTTTAATGAGAGACTCTCATGGTCATGTAGAGTTTTGATCATGCGCAGGTCCATTGATATTGATCTTTCATTTAATTTTGTGTTATTTATTTTTCGTGCATTATTCTACATTTTCCTGTGGCTTTATTTATTTTCATTGGGAAGAATCATTCATGTGTGTTTTCTGTTGATACCCTAGCTCATGTCTCCTGCCTGGGAGGATCAAGAATTCCTCTCAGGCCTTGATTCAGATCAGCTCGACTGACTAATCAACGGTCGACCTAGGTTAGTTCGTGAACAAATGTTATCAAATCTTCTCGGCTCTTGCGATTAACATGTTTTCAAATTTTCCATCGTTATTTTTGGTTTTCATATTTTAAGGAGTATAAATCTCTATACATGAGGATAGTGATAGGAAGTAGGTCATGAACCCTTGCGCATTCTGAAGCATGGGTTACCATAGGCTATCTGGGTTTGACTATTTCCTTCGTTTCATATGGTTTTTTTGTATTGGGAAATGAAATGGGTGGTGGGAAAGTGACTTCTGTGAACTACCATGGTATGAAATTCATGTGGAGCTGGGAAAATTACCCTAGAGTATTCCTTGTGATGGTGGGGTGATTGAAGATTGTCTGTAAACCATATGTTTGAGTCCCCCATCGACATCAGTTTACCTTGGTGAATTTTTTGGGTCTTCATTATTTGTAAAAACTGTTTGTAATGTTTTATTTCAAAAAATGTAAGAAGTTGAAAATATAATTTTGATGAAAATGTTTTGATTATATTATTTCTTCCCTTGTTCTATTGTGTTCAGTCCATGGTGGTTTTATGAATGCCCATAGTGCAGGATCTGGTGGTGCTTCCTTAGGAAATACTCTAGTTGATTAACCCATGTAAAACGTCCTCTAGTTTTAGAAGTTGAACCGCCCCCTATTTTGTTTTAAAACAGATCCTCTCAGTGTGGGGTAGTGGTTGTAGTTGATTTAAAGGAGCTTCATTTTCATTGGGTTCCTTGAGTCATTGAAGGTGAAGTTGGCTACATTAATCCTGAAGGTCCAACCTGGAAGTGGTTAAAGTCTATGTCTCGAAGAATTTATCTGGAAGATATCACATGAGTGTTCTCTAAATCATCATTTATCTATAAATATGTCTCTTTGTTAATGAAGATGAGGGAGAGGATAGAGTTTCAATGTGTTTAGAAGGGCATTGAATCGGTACAAGAATTTTATCGACATTTCTCATACCTATTTCTGTACGACCAATGGTTTGTTGCAAATGATCCTAGGAGGGTTCGACAATTTCATTCTAGAATCTATTCTGAACTGCAGTCAAAAGTGGTAGAGCTCAATATAACCACATTCACAAATGTTGCGGGGAAATCCTTTCTAGCCAAAAATAAGTTAGCATGAGAACATGAGGTGGGAAATCCTTCCCAGACATGAGAGGAAATGCGGGGGATGGCAGTAGTATGAATGTGAAGCGAAAAGATGCTTGGGGATCTAATAGAGGATCAATGGGCATGCAGACCTTAATTCATGTTATTAAGTGCACAATGTCGAGATCTTTCACTAGTGTGGTAGGCAGGGTCACAAGAGGCCGATATGCCTGAGTGCTCAGAGACCATTCCACCCATGTGTTTGTTTGGGTCTCTTGTAACAACTATACTATGGTGTTTCAAAGAATTGGACTGAAGCCAGATCTGGCCTGTCGAAGGTCACATCATCCTATCAACAGAAGTATAGAGATGTTCAGGGATGTGTTTTATATATTCCCTATGTTGTGTTTCTTGGATGTAGTATTCATCAACTGTAGTATTTTATGATTCTTATTATACTTTCATTGTATGAATTGTTATTTTTGAACCTCCGTGGTATATTTATTTTATGTGAATATTATTTGGGGAAATTCTGGTTCATGTGTTATGTTTGGGAAATTCTGAAGCTTGACTGTGAGGCAGGAGTTGTTTCAATCATCAGTGCTCTAGCCGTAGGTCCTAGAGTGAATCTTGTGCATAGTTAGGAGGACCCCAATGTTGTAAAAATATTTTATCATAATCTATGTCTTTAATGTGGCTTGGTTTGTGTTCTTCCAAGTTTGTGGAGTAGTAGATATAATGAGAGCGGTAGTTTTGACAGTCTATCAGTTGGACCCTTCCTTCCCTCCCATTGTGGCGTCGTTTTTTGTCTGCATGGAAATATTTCAAGTTCAGTTAATGTATTCATTTTTTATGGTGAGGAGACCCATTGTGGGTCTCCCAGAGTTAGATGTGATGTAATTTATTGTTAGCTTGATCCTTATGGGGGAGTCTTTTCACATTTTCCAGTACCTGTATCGGTGTCCTTTTCATGTATTTTTTGTTGGAGGGTGGTCTCATGTAGATCCACATAAGCCTATGTTCTTCCACATGAGTAAACATTGGGATTGGAGTACACCAAATAGTTTCATTCGACTAAGAGTATTGGAATAAGTATTATTGGTTGTTTAAGATCATTGGTTCCTTGGTTGAAATGGATGTTCTGGGTTCTGTATGGTTGTGGTTAGGGTGTTCAGGTTTTGAGGATGAGTTGTGTGTCCTGGGTTTTCAAGGTTTGATTGGATCGATCAACTGGAGGATCTTAATCTTTTGAAAGTGGGTGGCACTTGATAATATTTATCATTTGGCCTAGATCATGTCGTGGAATTCTAATAGTGGAAAACATTATGGTGGGGAGAATTTTCGCACCTGGCATTTAATTTTATTTTTTCTATTGGGTTTCAGCACGTTTCCGGGTTTTGGTGTGTCACATTATATATTTTTGAGTTGTTTTTAGTTCGTATTATGGGCCTCGAGGCTTCTAGTGCAAGGTCACCGAGCTTTTTCGGTCTTAAATGAAATGATTTTTAAAAAAATTATATTATTATTAATAAAAAATTATTATTTGGATTGATTTCTTAAGGATAATTCATTAGATTATTTAATTTATTTTAAATGGGTAGGTTTTTAATTTCATTATTAATTTATTTCTTTTATTTTCCCCCTTCTTATCCAATTATCCCTCCCTCTAATGCGCAACAACTCCTCTCCCTTTTTCACTTGCAACAAACTACCTCTCCTCCCTATTGCGCCGCACCAGATATTTCCGTCGGGACTCCCTCGGTGTCACAATCTACACCAGGGTGACCCCTCACCGGCATACACCATCCATCCATGCAACTCCCTACTATGGTCATCCCTTCTGATGAGGCTCTTCCAACGTGACATGACCATCCTCTAACCACTCTCCCTCCTGTGCGGCTACACCATAACCCCTCTCTAATAGCACTTACCATCCTTCTTCCCCTTATGGTATACTCTTCTTCATTCTCTTATAGTATTAGGGTTCTTCAGTTGGGATTCCAATTTTACGGTTCATTCAAAACAATTGTGTTTTTTGTTCATGATTATGGTTTGTTATTGACCCGTAATAGTGCGATTGTGGGGCTATCGAAACATCGTACCAATTTATGGAGTTTTTTTTTGAAAACTGAGGTAGGTTTCCTATTTCAAATTCCCTTTATGTTTAATATTCGTCTCTTTATTGATTGTTTCACCCTCTTTAGTTCATAGTTATATATGTGATCATTAGATTAAGTCATTGTGGTGTGAAGATGTTTTTTTTTCTTGGTGGTAACTAGAAGTTCTTTGTTACTAGTATATACCCTTCATACATTTTATTTTGTACTGTTAGCTTTCACTTGCATTTTTCATTATTTTGGACATGGTTAAATATATTGAACGTGTGTATAGAATTTTAATTAATATGAAAAAATTGTTTTGTTAATTGTTTCATTCTTACTATTTTCATAAAATTTATCATTGACCTTTTTATGTGGTTTGAGATTTTTCGGTGTCAGGTATTGAATTATGTTAATGTATTTATAATGATTTATCTTTTCTATGTGAGGTTAATGTAATAGTAAAGAGTGTTTTTATATTGTAAAATCTTATTATGTGTTTTGAAAAAATTTATTAAGTATTTATTAAATTAATTATTAAATATTATAAATGTATTCTGAATTTAATGTGGCGGTCTGTTTTCCATAAATGGTATCCATATCGAATTTTGGTATGACTTTGTTTTTTCTAAAAATGAACGGGTTGGATTTTAAATGTTTTCCTATATTCTTCTTTTTTAGTTTCTTTTATAAATATTCTATGTCATTCATTAAAATATATGAATAGTGTGAATTGTTTTTCTAATTTGTTTTATTGTTCATTGGATTTCTTATATGGAATTGAGTGGGTTATGTGTGAGTAAAGTTGCAGATTGCTTTCATATTTTTTTTACAAATATTTAAATGATTTGTTATATAATATGAATGATGAAAATTATGTTTTGGAATTATTTTAAGGTGTATTAGAGATTTCATTCGGGTTTCAGTTATCCATTTTGGATTTGAGGTAATTTTTTATATCTCTATATTGTTCCACACCCATTATTTATAGTCATTGTTTTTTTAATGGTATGGAAATTAATTATGAGTTCCTGATAGTTTATAGTAGGTGAGATAATATTGATGTAGTGTTTCTGAGATTATTATTTTTATTTTAGTGGGTTTTGAACGTCTTTATGGTGTGCTCATATAAGCTTAGGTGCCTATATATATATATATCTATTATATGTCCTCTACGTGTGTATTCCCTCATGGTGAAGGGAATATGTGTATTGGAATATGGATATACACATATATATATATATCTGTGTGTGTGTGTGTGTGTGTGTGAGTGTGAAATTATGTGCGTTCAAGGGGGTAGCCTAATCTTCTTGTTAGAAAGAGTCAAGAGGTGTAATTTTCAACGTGGTTATCCTTTGGTGTAGGTTACCCACTACACTCACCTATAAATTCAGAATTTATTAATTTCATGATATTTCATTGATTTTTGGTAAATTATAAATAATATTAAATAAATAATTTTGGTATAATTGGTTGATGTAAAAAAAAATTATTTTATACATGGAACATGAATTATTTTCATGATGAATTTACGCTCAATAGTGAAAGAATTTATGTTTTTCCATTGAACATAATTCATTGATTTTTCATGTGTAGTTCGAGTTTGTTGGTAAATTATTTCTTCAGACGTGTGAACAAATGTTTTGGTTTTTCTTGATAAATTGTTTTTCTTTTAAAAGTTTCATAAGACTTGTTTATCTCTTGGATAGAATAATTTATTTTGAATACCCTATTTGGAGTGACTTGGGGGGTGACCTTTCTATGTACGTTGTTTGTGTGAGTTGACGTGCATTATGTTTGTTCTTGGTTATTGGTTGATTGATTGACATTGCCTATGAACCACATTTTTCATTTAGTACTCGTCATTGGAACCTAACATAGTGTGTGAAACTTCTAAAAACAATTATTGCACTAATTTAGATAATGCACTGGTTAGTTTCCCTTAGTATGGAATTTTCTCTGCTAGGGGTTTGGGCCCCATAGTTAGGCCAGGTTGGGAAACACATATCGTTACAGAATTATGATAACATTGAGTAGGGCATGCCTTCAGGATTAGTCACACATATAATATGTTCTAGATTGTTCACGGGCTCCTATGATCGACCCATGTCTTTTTGGATATCTGTTGCTAGCAAGGATTAATATTGTACTTGTATCTGTATCTCCATTTCAAATATTGTATACATACCATTTTTTGTTTTTGTGTGATGATTTCTTGGAAAATGGTGAGCTGGGTTTCAGTAGTTTTCTGAAAATTGATCTCAAATGAAACTATTTTGTTATCTATGTACGAATCTGAAAATGTAAAAATATCTCTCCCTTTTTAAAATTTGATTAGCAGTAATGAAAAAAACATTGTTTTCAAAATAAATTAGGGCAATGATTCATGGGATATATTGGGAATCGAATCATTCTGGCCTACCTACTATGTTTTAATACTCATTCTTATATTGTTCTCTGTTCTTCAGTTTCTATCACATGTTTGAATTAAGCTTTTTCATTGGGGGTGAGAGTTGGTTTTTTTTTGGTGAGTGACTCTCGGGATTGTGAGAAGTTTTGATCGTGGTCAGGTTAGTTGTAGTAATTGGTCATTCTATAATTTTTCATATTCATTATATTTCATACATTGTTCTACGTTTTTCAGCTGATTTAATTATTTTTATTGGGAAAAATCATTACCGTGTGCTTTCTGTTGATGCCCAGGTCCTTGTCGCTAGACCAAGAGGATCGGGAATGCCTCTTGGGCCTTGTCACTGATCATCTCAGGTGACCGTTCTAGGGTCAACCCGGGTTGGTTCGTGACATGATTCATCCACACTATAAATTTAATTTATAAAAATGGATTTAATAAAAATATGTAACATATATGACATAAAAATGATACTATAATTATAATATATTCATATATATATATATCACTTACATTTCATACATTTAAATACGAATAAAAATATGATATTGTGTCTAACTGTATGTACGACCTACTCTAAAGAAGAATGTTGTATTTCATTTCTTATATCAAAATGATTTGGATTATTTAAAATATATATAATGGATATATATGATATTTATATAATAATTTAAAATAATTATAATAATAAATCGCGATCTAATTAATATTAAAAACATGTAAAATCATAAATCATACTTAATAAATAGGGAAATTAGAAACTGAAATATTGCGAATAACGAAATATAATGGAAAAAAATTAATTATATTTTGCTAAAAGATTACATATAAATCTAAAAATATTATTATTTTCATTTTATAATTTATTAACATGATGAAAACCATTATAGATGATTTTAATTTACATTCATTTGAATGGAAAAGCATGGGTAGGTATTATTATCTCACTTTTATTTCGCTGAGTCATACACCATTATCAATACATATTTCATTTATATGGTCTATCTACTTCCATTTATGATACATTATATCATTAATTATATTCTATTCTATTTTTTTAGTGTAAATTTGGATTATTTTTTATGGGGATTAGAGTTAAAATTATCCATGTGGTAAATAATTTCATAACCCAATTCCATTACATTGGGTTATATTACATTCTCATTATAATAAATATGCTAATATTATGTGTGTAATAAATTATATATATATATATATATATTATTTAATATTTATTGTGTATTTTTATATTTTCAGAAATCAACATATAAATTTATTTATTATCACATTAATGGTGTGGTCTTTTCAAGGGATTACAACACAATTTCATTATTTTCGGGATTGTTTAAACTTGAATTTCCATTTGAGTAAAATATTTGATCATTGTATAACAAAAAATTTATTTTTAATCTATTTGTGTTATTAATGATCATTTTCTAGTAATAGTACATTTATTCAACTCTATTATACTCAAAATGATTTATAATATTTCAATGAAATCCCAACTTCATTTCACATTTTTTCGGAGAACATGTTTACTTATAAACACCCTATATTGTAAAATGGTTTATAAAATATTTTAACCTTTATAAAACAACTCATTATTTTAATGTCTATTGATTTTTTAATTTACATATGAATTCGAAGGAATATTCTAGCCACATTCCAAATAGGGAACTTTTATATCCTTTTGACCTTACAAATGGAATGATCTGTTTACCATCTACGACATGTAAAAAATTACTCCCCATAATTTATTTGAATTTTCTATTTATGTTTAAAATGATAATGATTGAAGAAAATATTTTTATAGTGATTTTCAATTTAATTAGATTTTGAAAAAAATCATTGTGAATTGATCTTTTCATTTATAATACTATTAAAAATCTTCTTAATAGTAATTCTTGTCATCAATGAATACAAACGATCAAACCACTTCACATTGGATATGTCATACTGAAAAAACAATTATTATTCATCTAAAGGTTACTTATTCATTTGGCCTATGATTTTTTAAAATTTAATTTAGTGATACCATTATTAGCCCAAATGAAATATTAAATTTCCCATGATTATTGTAAAATAGCATTCACCAAAATATCCATACCATTTAAGAGGAATATGATTATTACCAAAACAATATACCTTAATTAATAATGTAGTCTATTTGATAGTTATTTTATTAACATCGAAAATATTGACATATTTGCATCTTCTACTCTATATGGATATTTGGTAATACACATTGTTATGTTGATATAAGGACATTTTTGGATTGCTACAACACAGGTGTAGAGAAGTTATAAATAACACCACAATGGATCAGTATTATCATGGGATGAGTCATTTGGCTACCCTTAGTTAGGTGTTTTCTTGATATGTAAAACGATATTGTGAATGTACTTGATGGTAAAGGCACTGTGTACCTATGAAACATGGAATCCCAAATTTATTCATTTTCCCCATTTAGAATTTGTTAATATTTATCCATGATATTTTTCTTCAATATATATATGGATGAAAATAATTTTTAGTTCATTAATTAAATTTCATTTATTTTCAGTTTCTTACCACTCTATATTGATTAAAAATAATTTTGTTTTTAAAATTTATACACTTTTAATTTTTTTACCTTTCTGTATTATTTATCAACTTATTTCTCAAGTTATGATTACATGGGATCTACCTTATGTTATTACATTTACATATTTTATATTCTCAATGATAAATTATTTTTCCCACTATACTTGACCCATAATTATATTTTTAGCTCGCTATTATTTTTCCCATTACCATGGAATCCAATAATTGTACCAATAATGAAATATAAAGATATTAAAATATATGATAAATTTATTATTCTATAAATAAATTAAATTAAAATTTAATTGGTGTATTCTTTTTTAATACAGTACTCATGTTTATATGGAAATTACCATGAAAACAGAACTCAGCAATCTTTTAATCATTGATTAGTTTTAAAAATGAAAATATAATGGTAGTTGAAACTGGCTCTGGGATTCTGCGGTCAACTCGCATCATTTTCTATCATTGGAAAATCATTAGAAAACATTGGAAGTAGATTTAGAAAAAAATAGATTATATAACATAATCATAAGGTAGATTTTAGAGATATTAATAGAATAACATCATAAAATTTTTGAAAGGTTAATTTTGTGTGGGTATTCCTAGCAATAATAATCAACGAAGATACTACCAGAAGATATAGTTCTGACATAGATGAACCTAGTGGTAAAAACACTAACAAGTTGTGTTGGGCATGACTTTAGAATACCATTGTCCATGAAATTTGGTAGTACCATGAAAATGGTTTGAATCACAAGGGTTAAATTCATAAGATAAGTCCCATTTTCATTACAACCCATTAATAAGTATACTAGTACATAAAAAAATAAAAAAAATATGGTTATTACTAACGAAGTTAAGATATAATAAAATGTGTCATGTTGTATAAATCCTTAAAATGATATTATATTAAATCCATAGACCAATGAGGGTCCACTTTAGAAATAAATTGATGATGTTCTTTTGTATTTGGCTTGTATAGAAAAAAAATGTTATAAGTGTGTTTAGTCATTAAACTTGTTTCAAGGATTTCCATTATATTAATTTTTTAAATTTTATTAATATGATTTTATTGAAGGAAAATATTTTTTCCATGTGACAACACATTGTGGCCTCCAAGGCCATGATACATTAACCCCTCACTGACGGACAATAAGGGTCTAATTCCAACCATTGACCTATAGAAATCCAATAATGTTTTGTTATTATTTAGAGATTATCAATTTAATGAATAAATATTAATGATGAACAATTAATATCAATTTATCGGATTTTAGATTATGGTATAAAATAATTTGGATTTTGGAAAATATATAGAGAAAATGTAAACACTTATCATTATTTTATGGTACATAAGATCAGTTAAATGTTTATTTTAGTGCATAATTTTTCAAAGATGATATTTTGAAATAAATTTCATGTTGTAATGGTTTAATTAGAAATATATTAATGAAAAAAAATTATTAATTTTTCTAAATAAATATTAAATATATATATATATATTAGTAAATAGACATAGAATGTTAAATAAATACTTATTATTATGAAAAGATCAAAAAAATGCAGTCCAAACACCTTATTTTATGGTGAAGATATGGACTTCTAAATCATGATTATTTTATGACATTGAGGCCATCAACATTACATTGATCATTCATGTGTTTTTATTAAGGACCAAAATAAATCCCTTTAAATATTTATTCTTTTCATATATTTACATATCCTTAATTAATACTAATATTCTCTTACAGAGTGATGTAGTTATATGTTAGTCAATTTTAACATTTTACATCACATTCCATATTTTCGAGAGGATTATTTATTAACCCTTCTCCTGATGTGTGATATAAATATTGTAATTATCAATCAATTTTTCTAACATGATCATATTTTAATTTTAATGATGAAATTTAATTAAAGTGGGGAGAATTTTACACCTCGAAAATCTAAAATTAGTATATTGTTTCAGAAATCCGGTATGATACACAACATCATGTTATTATTGAAATATAATATCCCCAATTAGAAAAATATATATATATATATATATAATATTAACTAAAATAAATATTTGTTTCAACTGTCAATTCACATTACACATAGTTATCATTTCTCACAGTCAACATTTTCATTTATCGATGACTTGAATTATACACAAGGCAATGTTTTATTGAAAACAATTTATTAATAATTTTTTATCATTTAGTACAATAAGTTATAAATTATATTTTAAATTAGTTGTCATAAATATTATAAACTATATTATAAACATATATGTTTGAAATAAATAAAAAATGGTTAAAGTGGTTACAAAGTAATTATAAATGAATATAATAACCAAAAGAATATGAAGGGAACGTTTTTATAGAAAATATTTTTTTGGTAAACAAAATACATTATCATAATAAATTAGACTAATTATAATTAATGAGTGATATTAATGAAATATATATATATTATTCAATAAAATATCTTTTACCTTCATCCAATAAATTTTATACTCATAATATAAGAGAAATCCAATATTTTATATAAAACTAAATATTTTTCTAATGTAACTTTTACCTCCTTTTAGTGTAGAACCTATTCTGAATTCATTATTTGAACATTTATATTTTTTAAGTAATAATATTCCAATTTCATTAATTATATATATAAAAACTATGTTAGTTTGGTTTAATGGTATTTTTTATTATGATGTTTCACGTGTTGATAAATAGTGAAAATACTAGATTTTAATTGCCAACTTACTTTTCATATAATTTATTTATAAGGATAACATTTATATTTTTTTATTATAATTTTTTATTAAGAATATTTAACATTAATTAATAAATTTTGGTCATTATAATCAATTTTAAAATGATATTCAGTATAATCCCATATCATTTTAACATTTTACTATCAAATCCAAATTCATTGTCCCATTTATAAGAATGAATTTATTTGAATTTAAAACAATTATGTTAATGGAATTTGGAAAACTGTAATAAATATTTTAAAAAATAAAAATTTATAAATTCTACAACAATAAGGTTTAATTTACCAAAAAACTTTATTGAACATAATAAAAATATGTTAAAATGATTAAGAGGAAAATTATCCCAACAAGGGACTAAACGTTACACTTAAGGGCAAAAATGTCCTATAATATTATCAAAGGCCATTTTAAAGACATATTTCAACCATATCCTCCTGTTTAAAAAACTGGAATCTTTTTTGGATACACATAACCTAAAAAAATGTGGATGAAATTCGATTTTCAAAAAATAACATGAATATCAATCCTTACCCGGTTTAAAAAGGAACCAACCCCTCACTCATAATAACACATATGATTACTCATTTTATGGAACAATATATTCCCTAATAGTTCATCAAAATATAAACCCTAATCCAAAATCCCACCATTGGACATAAATCCAATTAATGAATCCCTTTTGTGAAATCTAAATTGAGTCACCTATAACCGTGGTAATATCAATCCTTAAGCACTATTATTTTATTTTCCTTCTCCAACCATTGAAATATTTTTATTAAATTATTATATAACAAAATAATTATAATAAATATACTTTGGTGATTTTATTTTAAGGGTAAATCCAACACACAAAATAGAACTTCTGTCTAATTGTTAATGAACTTAATATTTATTTGAATGGAAAAATACTACATCTAGAAACAATGTCATTTTTTTCTTACCACCACTAATGTTGAGAATTATGATGAAATTTTGTCCATAAATGATACATATTATATTTATAAATTATTTATGTATTCTTAGTTATTTTAAAACACAATCCTTTATGATTTCCTTATTTTTAAATATGTTAACAACCTCTACTGTTGTATGGCATACCAACGCCTCAAAGTTATGTGATTCATTCACGCAATACATTGAATATATAATGGATGATTTTAGTAATTATATGTGAAATATACGAAATAATAATTATATGATAATTATAATATACATATTTATATCCTTTACTTTTAATTTATTTAAATATTAAAATGAAATGGAAGTAGCGTTCACGCATACAAATAGCCTACCATCACAATGAACCACAAATTTCATTTATTGTCTCCAAATGTTATTGATAATTATTTATACATATATAATTGATATATATTATATTAAAATAATTTTTAAATATCTTTCGATAATTAAATAATAATATAATTAAATATAAAAACAAGTAAAATTTTAAAATATAATCCACAATCAGGTCAACTGATACACAAAATATTGAAAATAATGAAAAATTGTTAACGAACGAGAGATAAGATTTTTTAAGGAGATTAAATATGATATTATAAATATTATTATCCACATTTAATAAGTTATTGAACTATTTAAAACCATTAAAATAGTGGTTAAAAGGTATTCACTAGAATTGATATGCAAGGTAAGGGATTCTTGTTATACTTTTTTTCAATGAGTTATACACCATTGTAAAAACAGTTTTTTATTGTTTGGAGTATCTCAAATTTATTTTGATATATTATATAATTATTTATTTTATATTCAACATATTATGTTTTTTAATTTTCATAATTTCATTTAACTTAATTTTAGTTAAAATTTTCTATTTGTTAAATAATTCTATAACACAATTACATTTTATGTGTTATATTATGTTCTAATTTTCATTAATATTATAGGATTATGTGTGTAATCACTTTTTTACTATAAATTTTGTTATGTGAATTATTTTTAAATATTTATACTTAAAATATATAATATATTGTTTCTCACAACAATTTTATTGACATTACATAGATCTACCTCATAATCACATTTTTATTGGGAATGGTTACACATAAATTTCCTTCAGAGTAATTTATTTGATAATTTTAGAATAAACCAGTTATTTTTATTCACCGATGGTTATTCATGAACTTTTTTAATTAATATCACCAGTTTTTTAGTCTTTGGTACTCAAATGTTTATTAGAAATATTTTTAAGGGAACACGATTTCATTTATATTTTTGTCAGATAAAATAATTCTTTTTGAAACCTCTATTTCCTAAATTGGTATTATTGTATTTCTTCAACCATCGAAAAATTATTTATTAAACAACATTTTATCATTTTTTTTGTTTTTTAGAAATTTTTTCAAGGGAATGTTTTTTTCACATTCCGAACAAGGCACTTTTTTAGAATTTTTATCTCATAAAAGAATTATTCTTCATACCTTGTATGAAATGTACAAAATTAACTCTATAAATTATTTAATGATTAATTTGAATTTTTCAAAAGTTATGATTCAATAAAAATTATTCTAAAATTTATTATCTATTAAATTGATTATCAAAATATTTTTTTATAATTAAAATGATATTTTCCTGAATAATATTTTTGAAGTCATTTTATAGTAATTTTATTTGTCAATGGAAAAAAACATGAATTTAATCCACATTGGATTTTTATTGTTGATAAAATACTTATTTTTCCACATTATGGTTTTAATTGACTTTGGAATGATGACATTGACATTCAATAATTTTATTCCATTGTGATACCCTTTGATATGTTCTATATCTAGTGCCATTAAAGATTATTTTTTCCACAAACACACATATCATCTATAATTGATATGAATATTTCAAAAAAATTATACCATTTTTACATATAGTGTTTACTTGAATGTTATTTGGTAATCTATGAAAAAATTGATAAATATGTATCTTTTACTATATATAGATAATTTGTAAATAACATTTTTAAATTTATTATTCCTTATTTTAGGAATGCTTCGGGTAGGTACAACATGTATAAGACTTCATTATAGAAAGTCACTCGAGTAATTGGGTTTATAATTGGGAAAGTTAGTTGTTAATAAATATATGTTTTTTTCCTGATATGTTAGACCTTCATTTAAATGGTCTTGACTGTGAAGGTACCATGTATGTATGAATCACGGGGTCAAATAATTAATAATTTCAAACATTCAGAATCGGTTAATATTTATCCATGATATATTTAAAACACATATCAATGGATGATTTTCATTTTCTGTTTGTTAACTAAATGGAATGTGTTTTCAGTTTTTTACCTTTCCATATAGACCATTCCTAATCACTTGAACATAGGTATGGACTCCCTTTAAACACGTTCAATGATAATGTCTGATAAATACAAGATTATTATGCGTCAACCATAGAACCATATTCATTTTTATAATACAAAATATGATTCAATTATGACATTATATTACAATTTTATTATCCATTCCATGTTAATGTAAAGTGTTGGGTACTAATATGTAGTAATTATTATATGTTTTGACTTGTTATTTTTTCATTTTCATTGATCATGATATCTGTAATTAGAGAATGTAAAAAATTATGTAAATATTATATATATTTATATATATATCTTTATTAAATATGTATTTATAATAATATATGATGTATATAAATAGGAAATGATATACACCATTCATGAAGATGGTATGCCCTACATAAGAATGAATGTTGTTTTCAATTTTTTTCATATTGAATGAAATAATTTTAAATTATATAGTAATATATTTTTTATATTATAATTACAGTAAAAATTTTATCTCATATATATCATATGTTTATATTATACCTATTATTAATACATTCTATGTAAAACGAGAAGTAATCACATTACTTCATGAGGTTGTCGTATTTCGTATACAATAACGACAGAATCTAATTTTCAAAAAATTAAAATCGTAATTTTATTTGTTATATAAACATTCCAAAATAAAAATAAATATTTAAAAATATTACATATCTTATATTAAATATAAATCAAACATTATACACATCCATGTATGATTCTATTTGAAAAACGAATTACATTAGTTCCCGAACTAATAGTTTTACAAACACAAGAGTAATGACTGCATATCCCATTTCATGGAAGTTTGTGAAATTTTATATTAAAAACATTAAAATAATATAAAATATTTATGATAATTAGTACATTATATATACATGGTATAATAATAATTGAAGGGGGTGCAGAAGGAAACAAAAAAAATCATGGTGATGAATTTTATCCTTTATACGAGTAACACCTTTTGGTTTTTTCCACGGGATATACATGATTGGAATATTACCGAATTTGAGTATTTTATGGTGATATGATAGAAGATTGAAGTTAATATTTTCCGATCATTAATGAGAAAAATATACTTAGATATGGGAATAATTCAGGGTGGCAAGTTCCATTTAATAGTTGCAGATGGGTGGAATTCTTATATATATATAATAATGGTAAAAACTCTTGCGAGATATTCCTTACACATTAGGTGTAAAATAAAAACAAATTCAAGAAATTTAGTGATGTGGTGGAAATATTTCCATCCTATGCAGTTTTTACTACTTTATGGGTCATTTATACACTTATGTTTAATGTTTTATCCCTTAGTAAACACAATTTTCTCTTTATTATAGTGAATAATTATAATTTTTTTCACAAATATTTATGGGTATACATTATTTATCTATTATGGTAAGTTATAAATAAATATGATCAAAAATTTATAATACATTTTTAATGAATCCATTCACATAATGGTAGGAATTAATTTAAAATTTATCCTGAAAATGTGATGCGATAAAGGTTTTATAATGCTAAAATGATTAAATGGGTGAAATTTTTGTATTTGCAATTTTAATGTGAAATTGATTCCAATGAACTAAATTGGATTTAGATATGTAAAATTAATATAATTATATATTAAAAATCATTTAAAATATATTTTATTTTTACAAATAAATCTAAAAGGGTAGTTTTAAGTTAACATCCATTATTTTTCACTATTCATCGAAAAATGAAATATTTTACGAAATATAAAAATCTATTCTCCCTAAAAAATATACATTATTATTTCAAAAAAAAATCTTATTTTTTCAAATATAATTAATAAATTTGATAGAAATTTTATTATAAATAACAGCTCCATTAAATGTGATCCAAATTTCAATTTAGAATAATACATCTCATTAGGTGTTAAATTAGATTCATTCTTATATATTTTCTATAAAACACATCATATAAAAGTTAATAAGTTCATGGAATATAATATATATATCACATATTATTTGTTATCTAATTTAGATATTTTAATTTATTGAGATAAAAAAGTTTATTAATTTTTTTGAATAATTTTGTTTATTTTTTAAATGTTCATATTTTAATTGGTAATTAAATGGTTAAAATGAATTCATTTGACAAAAATTGTAAAAATATATTTTCATAATTTATTTAATACTTTTCATACCAAACATTCCAATGGATATGTGATAAATAGAATAATATTATAATAACAATATCAATGGTATAATATTATTCTATAATACTTGGTTTTTACATGTGAAATAAGATTTCGAAGGGAAAAATAATTGTTTGTATTACATGGAAAGATTAGAATGAAAAGATATAAAATATAATATATGTGGTTTATGTATAATAAAATTATATAATATTTTTGTATAAATAATATTTGTCTTGGTAGAGTGTAATAATATGCATCAATGAAATTTAAATTATTCAAAAAAAAGATCAAAAAAACTTGGGTGCCAAACATGATACCTACCAATGCATCTTGGGGATTTATAATTTCAGGCATCACACATCACATACCATGATTAATGGATTCATCATATAAATACATAACAAATGTTAATCAAAATTCCTTAATAAACATATGTTTACTATATGAGCCGAACATGCATAAAATATTTCGTAAAATTAACATGTCAAACTGATCATAATAAATATAGATAATTATAGATGATTGTATCATTAGATATTATACTCTAAAACAAAATATTCTTCAATGTATCTTGACATTACTATAATAATCTAATAATTTCACAAAAAAAATCATAATGTATATATATCATTTGTTTTATAAAATCAATGAGAAAATGCAATAACTTATAAAATCATAATAAAATAATTTCATTTATATGTATCTTTGAGTATATTTAATAAATTAAAAAACTTTTATATGTCGTGATGTTGAAAATTATTTTCATTCTATATTTTTTTAAATATGATTATTCAATTTCATTTTTTTAACTCAAAATTAACTCACATAGAATATAAAAATAATATTCCATTCAAAAAACATAAAAATAAAATAATGGTTAAAAATTAACGTAAACATACACTTTTGATTATTATAATCTATCTTCAAAACATTTTTTAAATCATAGTCATATTAGAAAATATTTGTCCATTGACGAGAGAAATAATGTCAGTTTTTATAATAAAATACAATTTGAGTCTCTTGAGTCATTAATGTATGGGAAATGATAATAAAAAAGTACATTTATAGAAATAGTTATTATATAATAAAAGATATATGATTTATGATAGAAATTTGATATAATTACCCAAATGTATTCTTAAACACAAAAAAACTAGTACTAAATTGAGATCATGAAATAATACTTGTCAACTATTTTACATTTTGATTCGTAAACCCATAAATTAAATTTCATTAATGGAATCATTATATAATATTAATAAAAATATTACCATGATATAACATATCACTGGAGCTTTTGATAGAATAATGTAATGAAATAGTTAGTGAATAGATCACATGTATCAATAAAATAAATGATATAATAGAAACCCTCACCTCATGTCTGACATTTATTCAATGTCAATTTAACATATTATATTATAAAATGGTTTTTTAACTATATAGAATAATCATATTCCAGATATTAATATCACATATGATCCTCTTATAATTGTTTAATAATAGTTTGAGAATAATTTTTAATCAAATTTGATGTTTTTATGTATTTAAATTCTCCAATTTGAAAAAATATCAGTTCAATTGTATCATAATATGCATAATGATCATAGTTACTTAATAAAAATAATTATATATATATATATATATTAATTTTTAATAATATACATATTTTTAATAAACCATAAATGAATATGAAAAAAATATTTACAACATTCATGGAGACTGTAGGTTATATATAGTCATTCACCCAGTTTTTACAATTCATCAGACTGAATTAAATAAAACTAAAAATAATATTTAATCCTTAAAATATAATTATTTTATAATATATATTTTATATATTAACAAGATCTATCCAAATTAACATCCATTTAATGATGAAAAAACTAATTGCATCCCTCTATAGAGGTGGTTTCCATACACTTTATTAATCAACATTATCATTTTCTCATGGATTGGAAGGTAATAAGGTACATATGATATTATAATTATATTACATAATTATGTCATAAGTTTCATATATATTCGTTAATCCCAATATAATAATCATGAGTTAAATAATGTTATAGAAAATAAGTTGTATTTATCTTTGGAGGTGGTAGTCAGTACGTATGAATGGGTGATACCGTCATATTACATTTGATAGAAATGATGGTGTATATTAATAGTTAAAAAATCATAATTACATTTAAATATATTTAGGATAGTGATGTAATTATTCTATTATTAAAATCATAGATTTACATGTGGTAAAAAATGAAATAAATTGAAATAGGGTTCATAAGAGGGTTACATATTCGTCTAATGTATTCATTGTAGACAAACCTAATGACCCTAGGAATGGTATTTTATGAATTGTAGTGAAAATATTTTTATACATTAGTTTTAAAGATAATTTGTTTTGGGTATTTTCTAGCTAGATATATCAATGTGGTGTGTATATGTGAACATATGTGATCCCTTTTCTAAATAAGGTAGTTGAAACACTTGAAATTAATTAAAATATTATAGAATAATAATATAATTAAAAATATTAACGATTAAAAATTGATAGATAATTAAATTATGGATAGTATTTATTGAAAATAATGTTAAATTATATGATTTTAACATGAATAATTTGAAATCATACCCATACCTCTTGTTTTAACACCCAATAAAACTATTCTAACAACAATAATTATAAAAATTTTATAATGATTTCAATATTAATTCTTACAATAATTTATATTAATTTATTATGAAAAATTAATTTTTTTTAAAACATTGAATCCATTCTATAAACTTCAATTAAAAAATTTTTCACAATATAAATAAAATTTAAACCAAAAAGGCCTTTCTAATTAATTTTTAAAAAATTTTTTGTTTAAAATTATTTTACATAAAAAAATATATAATTAATTTTATTTACATACATTTTATTATTAGTAATACAAAATAATAAATTTAATATAAAATAATAAATTATTAAAAAAATAATTCATTGTAAATTATGTAAAATGTATAACAATTTTTAATACAAATATTTTTTTGTCCATAACACATTAAAAACTAAAATATTTCACCAAATTATTATAAATTCAATATAATATACGGATTACAAAAGAATTTGAGAAAATATAGTAAATAATTAAAATAAAATAGAAAAATATAGCATAATGTTAAAATATAATTCTCATGTAAAAATTAAAAAAACATTTTTGAAAATTGTTCCATTATAACATTTAATGAAAATTTTAAAACAAAGTTATTTATTTTCAATAAATTTAAATTCAAAAAGAAAATTATACATATTTTAAAAAATTTGTTAATATAATTCGCAATGATAAATTGATTTATAGGTTAGAAAACAATAATATATTAGGATTCATTTACATGTGGGGTTTCATTTATCATCAACATTTGAAAAAATATAATTTTATGTGAATATCAATATAAAATATAAAATCTAGTGGTTACATTATATCTCCATTAATTTTAAATTTCAGCCATAAGATTACCTCTCTCTAATACTAAAAAATTAAGATATCACAGCTATATCACAACCTCGGGCTCCCATATGTCTTCAACAAATTTCTAATTCCACCGCAGAAGGTTAACTAGATATGATATCTTATTCTACATCACTATATCACTATGAGATAAGACTTATAGTGTTCATTATTCATTATAATGATCATGATACAGTGGTAAAAACTATAATATTAGTGTATGTTTAGGATCACATGTGTTCTTCCATAAGAGAGACACATGAAAAAAGTCATGAACATGAGTGGGGTTTTGTTATTTCCCAAGGTGACTTGCTACCATCAGTAAAAAATAAAGACCCTTGAATGTACGAGTAAACATTTAGTAAAATAATTCATTCTCACAACCTTCTAAATCAGTATTATTCTGATTAATTTCATAAGAAATTTCTTATAGACTCTAAGATAACTGGATATTAATATTTATAGATTTAATTTTATAATCAATTACATAAAAATCATTAGGTTTGAATATATTTCATTCTCTAACATCATTCCAATGCTCTGGAGTACTATAACTCATTAGTTATATGGAGTCAAAATGGGCCATATTAAATCTTTTGTGAGACCAATTACTATATAGAATGTCGACTAGAGGATGTGTTTTATCCCAAATATATTTTACATTGATAAAAAATGTCATTAGTATATCCTAAATTGTTTTAATGGTTCTATTAGGATTACCATAATTTTAAGTATGATGAGAAGTTGTAGAAGGTAACTCTAAAAAAATTTCTTTTTAAAGTCTTCTCTAGAACATCAATATTAACGTCACACCAGATTCATATATAATAGAATTAGTTAATCAATGGAAAAAGAAAAATTAATTAATATATATTTTCTGAATCTGATCATTTGATAATTCATATTTAATAAACAATAATTGTGCTAACATTATATGGTATTGGAAAAAATTGAAAATTGAATTATTTCTAATAGATTGTTTGGATATTATAATGAATAAATCGATAGTTATGTTTTCCAATTTCCATTATAGAATGGGAAATTGTTGAAAAGTAAACTAGAAATTAGTCTCTCAAACATAACATTACATTAAAACAGGTATATGGATACATAAAGTATACCAATACATATCTTATTTATTCTACATGAAATTGAATTCGAGATCTCTATACATAATCATATTTCTATGATGAATAGATAATGATGAACTATAACCTTCATTGAATAACTCCATCTTCAACACCGGAATTAAGGAGACACATAATCATATGTTGTCTCCCCACTATGAAAGAAATTTGAAGACAACAGAAATAGTTCATCATTTGGCATCACCCGCTAAATGTTCTCTAGTAGAGAAGGAGTATATCCAATGATTACTATAAAATAACCTCTACTATGATACTTGGTTTCCTAGCGTAGTAGGGAAAAATCCCTATTATGTTCCATTAATCACTTGGCTTCCTCTAGGCCTGTACTAGCACTTTTCCATTCAAGGCATATTCCATGACATTATCCTTGCATTCGGTGTAGAAGATATTGAAGTAGAACTTCTGAAAATACAAAATCCAATGGTGTAGAATCATGTTCAAAAACTTTTTTTGAAGATGTAGGATAATATTTTATTATCAGATTAGAAAGACAACTTCTCCAAAAAAAATATAATGACACCCTGTCTTAATGGCATGAATAACCACTGATAATTCTATGTCACTATTATGGTATTTCATTACATGTGTTCTGTGTTTTTTAGATCCAGATGACATCACATGATCGTCATTCATAATAACACATCTGAGGCTCATACCTCAATCATCATAATAAACCATGTTTCCCTTTCTTAATTAATGAAATAAAAAATAAATTCATCTTCCACCTCCACTCAATCTCTTCAATGAACTCCTATAACTTTTCGAACCATTCAACCTAAACTCAATTCTAGGTGAGAACTACGAGGGAAGAATCAAGATAAGATAATTCCCGATAAAACTACTTGTAATAACTATCTAGGCTAAGAAAAATCTTGATCTCAAACACGTTATTTATATTCTCCCTCAACATAACAGTAAATGTTTTTCTTGGGGTCCACCATAACCCCATCATATATGTGGACCTAAAACAAAAAACCAATTCCATTCTATAGAAAGTACTCCTCTGATAAATTTCATTATGAAAATGATTCCAAAATGTATCCACCATGATCCTAAAATGATTTTCATGCTCCACATCAGATTTAGAATAATCATGGATTTCTTACCTGAATAACACAATAAAATAGGTGAGACACTATTTTAACACCCTATACACGAGTGAAATGAGTCAATCTAAATAATTTTCCAATATTAATTAAATTAACATGTTCTCTATGTGTTTATACATACTTAAAAAAATCAATTATTGGAATATTTTCCTCTCTGACCTTTACATGGTAGTACCCAGAATGAATGCCTATCATAGAGAACGACCTTTACAATTTAAGAAGATTGAACAAGTCATCCATTAGTTGAAAATGACATTAGTTCATGATGGTTAACTTATTCAGTATATGATAATTGATACCCAACTAGAGAGATACATTGGTCATCCATAGAGCCAAATCAACTGAGAACTCCACATCCTGTTCTAGGGGTAATCCTGATAAGTCGTCTTAAAATACCTCTTGTAACACATCCGCTATAGGAAGAAATACACCAACAACGGGAACCAACACCATCCAATAACACGAGTTCCGATAACTAAAAAACATTATTACCTAACTTTGGTAGTAGATGTCCAGAATAACATTCCTGAGGACCCCACTATAAAAGAAAAACCAACGTACCCCCATCATCTTCAACTAAAACAAACCAACTGCCTATTATAATCGATATGATCATAAAATAGAACCACTAAACCCATGATAAGGATTATATAAAAAATTTACATATCAAATATATAAAATCACATTACAGATCGACCCCTGACACAAATAGTGCACAATATGGATACTTGAGAAAGAACACACCCTTTTTACCCCAATAGTGTTACTGAGTCCATCGCAAAAGATATGAGATCAGTTGGAAAGTTAAATAGATTCACAATATGAGAATAGATAAATGAATAGATTCACTAGTATCAAATAAAGAAACAGCTATAAAAGAATAAATAAAAATTGTTCTTAGAATTGTCGAGGGCCCTACATCTGGTTCCACTAGTTCTTGTTTTAAATCCTGAAAATTCATGATCTCTGTTAGGGTTTGAAGATGTCCAACAACTTGTGGATCTACAATGAGATGAGTTTGACTAGAAGGAAATATTGTCCAACAAAAACAAACATTGAAATAATATCCCACAGTACATGACATCTTCGACTGAGCTGACATACCCATTGAGGCTACACATCCCAGCCCAATCTATTATGTGAACGTCATCTTTGAAAAATGCTTCCTGTTTCCCATGTCTTCAAACTGATGACATGAATTGGGAAGGGATATATATGTTGTCTGAGTTTTCCAACCCCACCCACATTGGTGGAACTCAACTAACTCTATATTTGAAACCACAGATGAATACAAAAGGATGTGATGCCCTGAACCCCGACATCAATGTTTCACTTTCTCAACTCTCTTACACTTCATCTTATATGATCTACTTGTACCAATCGCAAAAATATCTCCAGAGGATCTATAATATCCCTTGAGGTAAATTTATGTCATACCAGCTCGGTCAAATACATTTTCACACGACATTATCCTGAATAAATATACATGGTAATAACTATCATGCAACAACCTCTTTCAAACCTCTGATAATTTATCACATCGATAGAAACTATTTTGAGTGCATACCAATCTCGACCCAAAAAGTCATTGGTGTACTCTATTCATGACTGACCCTAAATGAGATCCACATTCTCATAAGATATTGAATAGTCTAGGACTGCATGGATATAATTTTCATTGATGAAAACCTTATTGACCATCAATATCAGTAGTTTTTGCTTCCCTATATGTACTACTTATTCCCTATACTTCTGACTTTGGCCATCTTGATGAAATGAGGCACATTTCCCCCTAACATCCATTGTAATTTCTAGGAAATCCAACATTTTCTCTATATTATCAATAAACTCTTCTAGTTCCTGATACTACATGAAACCATAAAAGGTAGGAGGGTTTTTATTAAGGATCTCCTGGGAATTGTACTTCCTAGAACCTGACTTAGCATTCATGACTAGAGCAGGACCAGGACCCGCTCCTTATCCAAGATCATGAACACCCCAGACCACAACATATAGTTTTCTTTGATCAAAGATGTGAAGGAAAACTCTATCCTTATTCAACCCATGATTTAAAGGAAATTATCCTATAATCCATTATGCTTCAAAATGCAACAATTGAAATAAAAATACTCATCATAAAAAATCTGAAAATTTTCATTAATTTAAAAAAATAAAAATAATTCAAAATCATTATTAAAATGTAATGACATGTCTAATTCACCCACACCAAAAATCCACATACATTATATTTCCTTTTTGTACCACCTATATGATAAGTCAATAAAGTGTCCCCACATCTCGTATATACTTGATGTCTGTCATGAGGTGTGTGGTACATTTACCCTACTCGCTACCAAAGCCACAAGTCGCGACTATACTAACACAAACATATCCAGTCTCATCAAAAATAACACATCCCATGAGAGAACAATCTCCTCTTATTCAATTGTATCACAAACCATGTGGGTAGTCATCTAAACTGGTGCCCAATCCTATTCATGACATGGTCAGAAGGGGATTCATGATCACCATGGGATTGAAACAAGTGTCGAGTACCAATAAAAAGGAATGGTAATGATTTTTTCCATTTTTTTTATAACAAAAAAAAATATAAAATATTAAACTAAAAATGAAAATACATAAAAAAACACTTAATAATACATTTTCTATATATGAGTTTACAACACTAGAAAAAAACCAAAAAGGGAAACCAAAATGAAGAAAAAATAGATCCTAAAAACCTCCATATCCTAAGAGGTTTACCACCCTCATGCAACCACCAAAAACACCATAAAATTATGACCAACTAAAACATAATCTGACACCCTGAAATGCCATACCATTAACTATATCAGTCATATTGAAGTCTATATACACCGAAAGATGTATATAGGGTGTGTGACAAATCCTACTAGGATTCCACCAAATAAAATATACCATGATATAAAAATTATATGAAAAATATACAGTAATGTTTTATAAAAGAAATGATACCTTAAATTTTATTTATTTTTTATAGAAAACCATGATGTATTTTGAAATAAACACAATGTAGACAGAATGATAACGGTAAGAGAGATATCACCATAAAGAACATGTCATGGAAGAACCCTCTAAGAACTACCTAGAAATGGGACACTATGCACATCATAACTCTTTGAATGGTATTATAGAAACCACAATTAAAAAATTTTCATGCACAAGTGATAAGGGGGGGATACCCCATGATCCTAGTGGTCTCCAAACATCACAATTTTCAGATATAGTTGTAGTGTGAATCCATCTTGATGAAATTATAATGAATCACTTCCAAATTAATTAGCTTATATGTACTTGAAATAAACCTAGTTACCCCAGATTCTATCTCTTCTCATGATTGTTCCACATGACACATAACACATGAATTTCAAATTATTCTGTAAAAAAAAATTTACACACAAAACATTACATCACAAGCACAACTGAATTCCACGATTCGAATCCAAAAACTCAAAAACAATGTCAAGACCTGATTCTCAACTCTATCATAATTTAATAACCATCATTCATTATTTATAAAGCATCATAAATGAACGCAATATTGGTATTCAAAATAAATAATTCCAATGTCATATAGAAACCATGTTCAAGATGAATTCATATCAAATACTTTCTCTCAACACACATAAATTAAGAAAATCATTAAATTATTAAGAAATAAAAATAATTTCATCCAATAATGTTAAATCACATAAACATTTAACATGATTTTAGAGTCTTTAAGAATCTAGTGTGAAACTCCAACCATTCCTTAAACTCACTTTTCTGTGAAAAGATCAATCCCTTGATATCATTTTTACACCCAATTAGTCAATATCTACACATTAAATCATCACCTAACCACTTACAGAAGTGAAAATCCAATGAATTAGGGATGTAATGATCTGGTACAGAAGTAATTGAAGAGTAAATAACTCAACAAAATAAAAGATTATTAGTGGGATTTTGGTTTAATCTTCACTCTCAATGGCTATGTTTAACCTAGAATGGGAAATATCATTCTCACCTCGTCCGTTTGAACGTTAAAAGTGCTCAGATCTTGGAGATCTCCCCCGTAATGCACTGTCTTTCACGGAAGTCCTTGCATGATCCTCTTCCATATTTCTTATTCAGAATAAGCCACTAATAATAAAGTTATCTAGAGATGGATCCATTAGGGTGGTTGATAACTCTGAGGTAATCAAATAGAGACTTGAGTTATGTAGACTCTCTTTGCTCACACTTATTTTCTATGAAAATGGAATGAAGCCCTGATCTTTCGGGGATCACAAAGAGAGTATTTCACTTAGTTGGAATTTTCCCAATTGGAGACTGATTCCCTTTGGAAAAGGAATCATCCATATAATAGTTCAGCAGTAGACGGAATTAAATGCAACATGGAAGCTCATATCTCTTTACATGAATCTTAGGATCATCTGACTCTCCAAATGGGGTGCTAATTTTAATCCATAAACATAGAAGTAATCCATTTCTTGGGAATGGTCAAGAATTCATGGACTTCCATGGATGCACTAGAATCCTAAAATACTCAATGATCATGCCTCTGGTATTGGAACACCTTTGAAGCCTGATCAGAGAATAATTAATTGAGATCTTGGACTTTATGCTAGGGTCCTCGTGGAAATTGATATGGACACCTCTCCTCATGATACTGTTGCACTGGATGCCAATGACCACCTTATTGAAGACATATTTGAATTTTAGAACCATCCTAAATATTGTGAGCATTGCAAAATGGTTGGGTATATGATTGATAAATCTCTAATTGTACAAAAAATTGTATAGCTGAAATCAATGAATGACTCTTCACAGGAGGTTCCTAAGATGAAAGGATACTTCTACTATGAAGTATTTTAAAAAGGGTGATAAAATGGATTCAAAATAGGTTACATGTGACAAAATGGTGGGATCATGCAATAATTGGGTGGATCATGGATAGAGGAAGAGCAACATTATCTCCAAAATGAAAGTATTGATAATGAAAAATCAGTGGGTATACCAGTGAAAGAGAAAATTGTAGAGAAGGATCCACAAACATTTGTAGAGGATATCTTTACTCTTGTGTTTCATATTCAACAGGAGGAACATTATTTTAATCTGATAAGTTTATAAATTAATGAGTCATAGTTCCTTGATTTTAATGATACTGTTAACAATATTCTCCACTCTAGTCCGATGCAGATGAACACCCATCGTCCTAACCCAACTCAACATATGAATGAGGCTACATTATCAAAGGAAGAGTCTTGTAATAACTCTGGAGATCAGGACATTCCCTCTGAGGAAGAGTCTAAAACTAAAAATGGATATGACAGCAAGGAATGCACTAGATCCACACCTGCAGAAAATACTTTAGTCTCCAAGAAGGAGGACCTGAGACAGTCTGGGTGGCATAAGGCACCCGTTACATGGGAAAAGGGGGTTTTAATCCCAAACATCAGTCAAAATAATGGTACTCTTCAGGAATTGTCATGGATTGGCTAACTCTAGTCGACGTGTTCCCTTAAGCTGCTAATAAGTAAATATAAACTTGGCATTCTTGGCATTTCTGAGCCTAGGACCTAGCATGACAATAATAGTTCTCTTCTTCAAGGAAAGGGTTATTCAATGTCCAATTCTATAAAAAGTTCTAATCATGACTTATTATGGCACTTTTCTCAAAAGAATGTGGTTAACCCTCTTATTATTTCTTCACATGAACATACCCTAACATGTAGGTTTACTTTCTATGGAAGAAACATTCTATGATCGATGGTTTATGCCTCCATGAACTATATTGATATAAGATATTTACGGAGTCATCTTAAAAATATGTCTTGTTCAATATTGAACCCATGGATTATCATAGGGGATTTCAATTCTATACTACATGGTGATGAAAAGATCGGATATTTTACAGGTACCACATACATCATAGATTTTTGAGATTTTATTGAAGATTATAATCTGACTAAAATTAATTTATTGGGAGGAAAGTTTACTTGGTACAGAAATCATTTTAATGAAATGAGGGGAAGTATAATTGACCGTGCATTTTTTAACATCCATATTCTTGAGTAATGGGAAACCATTTCATGTGTTACCCTTCCACGACATAATTCAGATCATCATCCTATTCCAGTTAACTTTATTGATGAGAAGGAAAAATTACCTCTTCTTTTTAGGATTAACAATGCTTGGACCACCCTACCTGATTATTCCCATATTTTTAGAGATACATGGTCCATGCATGACTATAATCACAATCCAATTACATGTGTTTTTATGCTTCGGTTCCTTAATTCGAGAATAAAGCATTGCAGCAAGAATAAGTTTAGCCTCCATGATAAGGAAATTGATTCCCTTAAAACAATTGTTCATCAGATTCATGAATCAATTACTGTCGACAACTTCCATGTGAATGATGGCTGTGAAAATGCAGTATCCTCTGAGCTCCAAAAACTCATTGTGCTCAGGTAAAACATTTAGAAAGATTTTATCAAATTCAAGTGGCTTACTGATGGTGACAGGAATACCAAATTTTTTTATACACTTCAACGAGCTAACTGAGTCAACATGTCTCTATGTCTCTTGAAGGATGGAGAATCTATAATTGATGAAAAATAGAGTCTCTCAAATCAGATTGTCTCTTTCTATTTGAAACTTTTCAACGACCCCACATGAAATGAAGCTTTGATTGATGGAATTATCCCAAAGCTGGTCATTGATATAGAAAACACTTTTCTTATCTTAACACCCGTAGATATTGAAATCAGGGAAGCAGTTTATGGTCTTAAAAAAGAATTATTGGTAGGGTCAGATGGTTTCACTAATTATTTCATTCAATTCTACTGGGAGGTCAAACAAGATGATGTATAAATAATTGTTAGGAATTTCATCACAGAATGATATTACACTGAAGGAATCAATGATTTGTTCATTTCATTAATTCCTATGTTGGAGAATGCAAGTGATATTGGTCAGTTCCGGCCTGTTTCTCTCATCAATACTATCCAAAAGATCTTCATCAAAATCCTTTCTATTTTCTTTGATCATATTTATCAGATAATTGTCTCATGGAACCAGTTTGGTTATATAAATGGAAATGGAATTAAATATTTCCTTATAAATTCCTCTGAATGTATTAATCTCCTTAAAAAGACCACAGGCGGTGGAAACATTTCTCTAAAGATTGATATTAAGTATGCCTTTGACACCATTGACTGGGGCTTCATTGGAAAAATTCTGAATGTGTTTGGCTTCCATAGTAGATTAACTCATTGGGTTTATGCTCTGATCAGTTATTCCCATATTTCTATTTTGATTAATGGGGCTCCTAAAGGTTACATGAAATGTTCAAGATGAGTGAGGCAGGGGGACCATTTTCCTACTATTATTTTTGAAATTGCTGAGTATTATCTCAGTCTTCTTATCTATGATAGAGTTAAAAAAGGAGGTATCAAAAAAAATCTTTGATGCTCGAGTTGTTTCTTCCCCCTAACATCTCCTTTTTGATGACGACGTCATTATGTTTACTCAAGGGGAAATAAGAAAAATTAAAATATCAAGAGAACTCTTCTTCATTTTGAAAAAGCATCTGGTCATGAATTAAGTTGGATCAAGGCGTTCATTTTCTTAGGGAATAAAATCTCGGCCAAAAAGGAAGCAATAGATGGTTCATGAGCTGGGTAAAAGGGAGGGGTCCCTTCCTTTTATTTACCTAGGATTTCCAATGATTCTTGGAAAACCCAAGACCACTTATTTTACTGATGTTGTGAGAAATGTTAGGAGAACTCTCTCTACCTGAAAGGGTAAGGAACTATCAATAGCATGGAGAATCAGCCTGGTTAAGCATGTTATTTTCTCTAAGCTTGTTTCCTCTGTTATAGTGTATTCTTGGGTGACCTCCACCCTTAAAAGTGTCAAAACACTCACGAGGAACTTTGTGTGGAGTGGAATTATACCTGAAAGGAAAATTTTAACAGCTCAATTGGGGACTTCTAAGAAGGCTTATTGTAGGTAACATTAATTACATACATTCCTCAGTTTGTCCAGGTATCAAAAAATCATTCCAAAAAGTTAAAATGCAGTATCACTGGTTGGTCAGTAAGAAATCCTCTCTCCTATTATGGAGAGGCAACTGGAATGGTATCCCACTGATTGATAGTGTAGTGCTTCATGAACTTCCTATAAATCACAATGCCAGTATTAGAAATATGCTTGAGCAGTATCATCTGCTTTCATCTCAAATTATGAACATTGTCTCCTCCTATGACTTTCTGGACACATATTACATTATTATTTGGGAACCATGCACAAATAAAATTCTGAACTCCAAATTTTTATACAATAATCTCTTTCATGGTATCGGTAATGGAACTGTGAACTATAATAAAAATTGGCTGCTTCCATCTTAATCCACTATAAAATGGTGCCTCCATCTCAATAAACTTCAAGTGGACACCAATCTGCCACGGGTTGGGATCTCACTCTGCTCCATATGCGACCTCTGTCATCAGCACTGTGATGATATTAATTACTTTTTATTGTCATGTAAAATAGTATCCTCTCTCTACAACATGATTTTTACCTGGATTGAGATTCAACTGAAGCATGTGAACAACATCGAGGACCTTATGCTGCTACTCCCAAAGATTAAATTATCGAATCAGGTGTGTATTCTTTTCCATGCTACATGCGCTGAAGTAATTCATGTAATATGGAAGTGAATAAATTAATCTGGACACACAAATGCAATAATTAGTAATGGGTTGCTGCTCTCTCATATTGTGCTGGCGGTTCAACAAGAAAATAATTCACATACTGAAAATTGTCACAACTCAGTTAGGGATTTCACTGTTCTCAAAAAACTGAACATTAAAAGTAATTATCCTCGGCCTCTCGGAACCATGGATGTATTCTCGTTACCTCCTTTTGTAGGCTGGATTAAATTCGAGTCTAATAGAGCCTCGAGAGGTAATCTAGGTCTAACTGGTTATGGTTTGGTCTTCATAAATCAAGATGGATACTTTCTGAATCGAAGTTATTGTACATGTGGACTGGCCACGACTATTGAAGAAGAGATGATGGCTCTCATCAAATCAATTGATTTTGATTAAAGAAAAAATTGGGCAAATATGTTGTTTGAAAGTGATTCTATCACAGTTGTTCAAGTCATTTGAATTGGTCAAATTAACATGGCTTAGAAAGTTACTTCAAAATGGATTAAGATACTTGACATACTTTCTTAAAGGAATTATATCATTACACATGTCTACCGAGAATCCAATCAACTTGCTGATTCCCTAACAAACATGGGAGCCTCAGGTGACACTTGCACCTATCATTCCAATACTCATCGTGAGTAGCTCCATATCCTTTACAGAGATAAATGTGAAATTCCCTGCTTCATACTTTTTTAACCCATGTTTATTTTCTTTTGTTATATTATGTCTTGTTTCATAATATATAAAAAAAGATAAGAAATCAATATGATAGGACACTTAATTGTATATAACAAAATAAATTGCACAATATTTTCCATAAAAATTGACTTTCAGGGGAGGGGAATAGAAGGGGATGTATGAATATTGTGTCGAATACTGAAGGAAGTGATAAAATACAGATTAATTGGTTAAAAATCAAAGAGAATAAAAATTTAAAATAAAATTTTGAAGAACTTGATAGGATACATGATTTGTCTGCACATTTGGACAAACTGTTTGGTGATTGTGCAGCCCTTACTGTCCAGAACGAATATACCATAGTATAACCAAACAAATTTTGAAAAATAATCAATTGTTTGTGAGGTAGATATTGCCTCCAACTAGTCACCAACTACACAAGTACATGGGCCAAGGTGGATGGTCTGACTAATCGTGCCCTAGCAGTGACATAGCTACTACGTCACCTAGACACCTAACAAAAATTTACTTGGACAGGGGAAAATGTTAATAACAACTATGCGCCAACCAGACATCTAACACTATCCACCCAAAATTTCATATATTTCTCATAAAACTCAAAGGAACCCCATGGGAGAATGTCTAATGAAAATTAATATAAAAATACCTCAAATGAAAATAATGGACGTGAAATGAGGCAATATACATTTATGAAATGTTTGATGATTTTTTCTACAAAATTAACTCTAGAGGATGGATAATATTAGATTCGATAACATTAATGGGATTACCACATATTTTTGCTATATTATTATATATTGAATTCTTTGATTTTTTCATTTCATTTATTAGTGAATTTTTAAATATAAGAAACTATAACTGACTATTTTGTTACTCACACTAAATAATGTAAGATAATAAAACTTTATTGGCTAAATATAGTGTATTATGGACAATATATGAATTTAATCTACTTATTTCCTACACATAATGATATTTACATTGTAAATGAGATAAAATCAATAAGATAAATTTTGTTGAAATTAGAATTAATTTATATTTTAAATATTAAATAGATAATAAATCATGATATATATTTCGAGATTTGATATATGTAGATATGACGACGAGTGGTAAAGAAATATTTAATGATTTATTCCCTATCATAAATTAAATTACCATCAATATAAAAAAAAATTCATTATATTTTAATGATTGTAACATTGTTGAGAAGATACAATTTGGCAAATATAATATAATTGATGTAATGGTTACACCTCTAATTAATCATGATCCATGTAAACTAACATTGGATGATATTCATTTCATTTATATCATATATGATATATTACAAAGGATTTAATTCAAGAATAAGATAATATTCGATAAGGGTATTTCCTTAAAATTTAATATGATGAAAAAAGGCTGGAAGTAGTCTATTTTGAATTGAAAATTAATCAATTTATGAAAATAATATTTTTATGATAATTAAAAAAAATTATTAATTTTATAATTTATTAAAATTATTGAATTAATGTTTCGTAATAAAGTCTAAATTTAATTCATTTGACTTTTCATCCGTTTTAAATTTTTATCCCTTGTGACAACAAATTATAAGAATATATTAGTTATCATGCTAATTACAATACAATAAGATCCATGAATATAAATGAATATAATATTATCGAAATTACAAAGGAATGATTTTATTAAAACAATAAAACGATACATGTTACTAAAATTTAAGGATATTAACAATTTTTTTGGATGATAAAGATCTTTAAATAAGTATTTTATTTAAATAAAAAATACAATTTTATAATTTTAATGAAGAATAATTCAAAAGTGAATAATGAAACAATGATAGAGGTGAAAAATAATTTATCATGGAGTTCATGAAAAAGTGGAAACTAAAATTACATTAATTAAATTATTAAAAATTATAAACTGTGAAAAGGATTTTAGAGAATGATTGTAATTTATCATTCCGTTATAAAAGATAACATGATAATAATGATTAAATATTTAAAAATGAGATTTATATATTTAATAATTTTCATAAGAATAAAATAATTATAATATTATCAAATATATGAGGTTCACTAAATAGAAATAGTATCTTGATATAGAAAAAAATAATTATTGAGGAATCAAAATTTTACATAGATGAATCTATTTATCAAAACCCTACATAGGATTTGTGTGAAATATCAAAAAAAATACTATATAAGTATTTAAATTTAAATTGATTTATTAGTTTCATTTATATCTAATATGATATATAGAAATCATTAATAGATATCAAATAATTGACAAGGAATGTATGATTCAAAGTATTACGTTATGAATTTAATATTTATGAAAGAACATAATTCTTTTTTGAAATCATTAAATTCTATGATCATTGATATGATGATAAATTTATATAAATAGTGATTTCATATGAATAAAATTAATTAATTGTTGAAAAATATTTATTAGAATATAATTTTTTATTCCATTAGATTGATTCCAAAATTTATGAATGTATTATGAAAGTCGAGAATGTGTCAACATATATAATATTTATTTAGAGGAATGTATTAATTTTATAGGAATTATTGGTATAGTGGAGGATTTTGAAACCTGAAAAGAAATTTTTATATTTTTCAACAATTATTTTGGTTCTTACAATGTTTGTGGAATTAAAATAATAAATTTTAGTCAACTTAATAAATGAATGTAATTATAGAATAAATTATGAAATTCTTAATAAATGGTTGGTAACATGATCAAACCATTTTAAGTTCTTTTTGGATGATATGGAATGATTTGGGACATTTATAATTAATATAATACAATTCTACCTATCCAATTAATTTTTAATTATAATTTATAGACCATCAAAAAAATAATAAATTATTGTAGAAGTAATTGATAGTTATAAATGAAGACAATGAATTTTAATGTAAAACTCCATGGATCTTGATTAAAAAAATATCTAATAATATTATAGAATATTTTATTCAATTTAATAATTATGAAAATTAAATTGGATGATTAAATAAAATGATAGTAGTGGGATGCTCAAAATTATATTATTTGGATAAATAACCATTGGATAATACCTGAGTATATTATATAACATGTTTTTTATGAGGATAAAACCAAATTTACTAAGGCAATGTCAAAAAAAATTATGGTAATTTTGTGGGTTTTATGATAATAAATCAATTATGAAGATATTTTTAAGAAAAAAAATGTTGGATCGAAATTACAAGTTTCTAATTATGTAAAAATAACATACCCCCAAGATTAAAAAAAATTGAAATAGATAGAATTAATAGGTTGTTATAACCACAAAATGTGGATAAAAATATACTCAAAAACAAGTATGAATTTGTAATCTCTATAATTAAAATATCATATAATGACAGAATTTTAATTTTCCTCTATTTATGAAATAAATCATAT
The DNA here is from genome assembly GCA_963277665.1 of Viscum album. Taxonomy (NCBI): domain Eukaryota; kingdom Viridiplantae; phylum Streptophyta; class Magnoliopsida; order Santalales; family Viscaceae; genus Viscum; species Viscum album. The sequence goes on from OY728161.1 coordinate 394,710,325, forward strand.
TTATAACAACTGAATGTTTTCATTGACATATTTTAAATCAATTTATATATATATATAACAATATTATCTGTGAAATAACTATTAATTTTAATTGACTTTAGAGATTATATATATAGACTCATTATTTTATAAATGATCACAAAATTATCCTATAACGATGTTCTAAATTATTAATAATCATAGGAATACACTAGCTAAACCATACCTCATCACAATGGTAATGAAAATTAAGAATTTTTTTAGCTCATATGATAAGTAAGGATACAAAATGGTGATGTAAAAACATGATCATTTATGTTCATTACATTATTCTATGTTTATTTGATCATGATTTACTGATGGTGGTGGAAATCATTAATAGGAAGGGTAATGATTTAACTGAGTATATTTTGACGATTCAGGATCTACTAAGATCATAGGATACTAGTTTTTCTGATCCTATGCAATCTGAGGCCATTATTTCCATGGGTTCTTCGTATAAAAATGTTCAATAGACTAGAAATGGATCTTTACTAGAGTTACTTGGAAACAATGGACTTATATTTTAGATGAAGGAATAACTAGATGAGTTGGGAAGATGCATGGTTTTAGGGGAACGAATAACTTTGATATTGATCATGTTCCCTATTAAAAATAGTAATCAATTTCATGGCATGGAATCTGTTCCCCCTGAATTGGGAAAAACATTTACTACAATAGTCAGTTATTGAGTTGGGAGAGGGTTTGGTCGATGTTACAAAATAGTGAAAAGAGAGGATCTAATAGTTCTCCTCACTTCCCATGGAGTAGGATGGGTCAGAAAAAACTAGGGAACCGTGGAGTTGAATATTGAAATAATGGAGGAAGTTGGTGACTCTAAGGTTGATGTATTGTCAAATATGTGTGATATGGTGGTAGAATAGTCATATCCAAAGGGAGAATCATATGTTTTTCTGATTAATCCATGTTCATTCCATATGGGATTCTAGAAAATGATTTTAAAATTTGTGACGTATCATTAGATAACCTTATTAGATCACAGTGGGTCATAGATGGAGCGGCCATGGAAAATTTCATTGGACCTTATTACGTACTCTACAGAAGAGATGTTTAAGAAGTTATTTATTATTCATGCAGAAAATTATCATTTATGAAGTATTAATGGGAGAATAATTCAAGTTGAAACAAAGAGGGAGTAATGTGATTGGATCGACAAACAACCCCTAATTATGAATAGAGACCTCAATGACAAAAAGATAACAATAGATGTGTTCAGGAATGCTTGAAAAAAATTATAATATCAATTAGAATTAATTATTAATTATGAACCAAATAAAAAGTTAATTGATCTTGTATGAAAATTTGACATGGTTATCATGTTTAATAGGAATATATTTCCTTTCAATAGTTTTGTTATATGTTGTAATATTTGATTTCCATTGATAAATATGGAGGATTCATAAGAATTCAATTAAATTGTCTTAAAATAAAAATATATCATTTAGGGGGAATTATCATTTAATGTTAAAAATAAATCTATCATTGAGTATAACTAGAACAAGGCAAAATCATTGTCATTATTGAAAACATAGTGTATATGTGTGAGAAATCATCATAAAAATCATGATTCTTAATATCAAGCCGCAAAAATTTGTAACATTCATAAATATAGACTAAAAATTCAAATTTCATGATTTACTAAAAAGGGTTTTCTGAGAACACAAATGTATTATATAATGAAAGATATATTTTTTTCAGGAAAACATATCGTGAGGGATGTGTTGGTCAAAATCACCTTTCAAATACATAAAACATTATACTTTTATATCCACTAAAGTATGAATTATTCAATCACAGTTACCACATTAAATAGGTTCGTACATGGTGAAGAAACACATCTCTATACCAAGAGCTTAATGTGGACATTTTCAAATTGTTTACATACATATTAGGGTGATATTATATATAATTGAATATTTAATCAATGAAATTTTCTGACTATCATAATGGAAAATCTAGAAGAATATCTAGTAATATTATCTGAAAAAATATTGATAACATCAAATTTTTATTAAATACAACATAAAGGGAACTCAATATCAAAAATAATATATAACAAAAGGATACCAGTATTTTTCATCAAAGGATAAAAAAGTGAAAAAGAGATATTCCTTGAATATCTTTTTTCACATATTGAAAACCAAGGGGTTATATTACATAAAATTTCATCAGACTTCACAAAATCCAATGTAAAAGATGATAGTGATATGAAATTTAAAACATAGTTGAAAAATAAAATAATCATACAAAATTATATACGAAATACCCAACTAATAATGGGAGAATAATCTTCCCAAGTATTAATTATGAACTCCATTGATTATGATATCATAATAATTATTTTGGTTCTTTTTCTTCAAATATTGGTGTGTCATATCATTCATATTATTTGACAGATTATGGTATTTAATTATATAATTTCTAAACTTCGTGAAAATGAAACTCTTCTATGTGGGTGGTGCATTATTTTTGTCCACATCATCCACCATTATAGTAACCAGACTATAAATCATATTTCGATAGTCACATGATATATGAAATGGATTTACCCATTTATAAATCCTCCCAGTTGCATTTAAATAAATCCCTTGATGTTTTCTCTCAAATATATAACATGTACAAGACATGAATTTGTTTTTCTCCTATTAATTTATTCGAGTTCTAGTTAGACAAATTTAATCTTTTCATAACAAAACCATGTGAATGTTGGGAATTTCCAATAAAAATTTGTACTTTGAATTTAAATAAAATCATTTCCTCATAGCTACTAAAGTTATGTATAGATAATTGATTCTATAGACTTTATTATTGACTACAATGGAATCAGTCAATTTAGATTCAGATATGATAATTACACAAGAGTATTACATTGCAAGCACTGTAAATGTTTCCTCATTTGTACAAAAGGAATCATCATAATTTTTCTTCAACAAAAGAAATTCATTATCTGTATTTTATTCAAAGAATATATTGATCTAATCAATAAATAATATCCCCTCAATATCATCTCATTACAAGTATTCAAAATGTTCTACTATAATCATCTATGTTATAAGACTCCATAGTTGATTTGTTTCACCTACCAGATGATATATAGCTAGGGAAACCTATTAATGTCACTAGAATTGACGAAGAAAAAATATTTTCACACTGGTTTTGATCCTTCACTCAGCCACTAGTAGACCAAAATAACCTATAAATGATATAGGATGTTTCCACAAGAATGGTTCAATAGTACATTTCTCCATCTTTTTATTATTCGAAAGATCATCAAGAAATATTGACATAGAATTTTGTGTCAGAATAAAAACAAGGTTCTTCATTGCATATCCCATATAATTTGGATTATCTTAATTATTATTCATTTAATATATTAATATTAATTATAATGGTCCCTTCATGTTATATACATTGAATAAAACCAAAAATCAACGAATGAGAAAAATTATTCCTATTAAATAACAACATAATTATAAAAAATCATATAAGAAATGCCTAAATCACCAAACCATATTATATAAAACATTATGTTTATCCTATTCCATTCATTATTATTATAATAAATACTCGATTTAATTATATATATAGTCCTTTCTCTAGGGTTTTCTATAATTTTTTTTGACTATAATCCCGAAATAATGTATAATCCCTTCTATATTGCCGACTATAATTGCTGATTATTTTCATGCTATGATATATTAACATTCTATATTTAAAATATAATAATATCCATATGAATAGATAAAATGGTTTAGTTTATTTGTTGAATATATATAGATTCTTTTTGTTTTCTAAATTATTTTCATCATATTCCAAAAGTATCTTCTCACATAGTATACAAATTTTGAATACCCAATCTAAAACATTCTTAATCACCTAGGAAGGGAAATATAAGAAATGTTGATATCAGATTCTTAACCAAATAAACATATATGATATTATTCCAGGATATTATGAAATAATAATATTAGTATAATATTATGTTTTTAGGAATTAACATGTCGTCTTCATTCATAACTTCTCATTGATAATAAAAATTAATAATAGAATATAAAATAAAATTTAATAAAAATGTACATTTAGAGTGAGAAATCATCATAAATAAATTATAATCCAAAATATTTGGTCATTTAAGTGTGGAAAAATAATATATATAGATAAAAATTCTATATTTCAGTGATAACTACTACAAAAATTGACATAATAGATCTGGACACACCCATTTCCCATAGTGGATTAGGATTCACATTATTCCCATAGAGGATCAACCCCAGCAAGATGTTTTTAAAATATTATCTCATGAGAAAAATAATTTTTCCCAAAAAATTGGATAGATATATAGATAAAAAGGTTAACTAAATGAAAAATTGGTATTTATGTTACACAAGAACATAAATGATCCATCATCTCAGAAAACATGGAATGAAATGGGTCTGAAAACATTTTATCATAGCTTAATCCATGGAAAAGATAAATGTTACAAAAAAATATGCCATCTAAATTTTTTTTCTAGATAATGATTAAGGATTCTATAATTTTACTATATTCTTATTAAATGTTAGAACCCGAACCCTTTTTTAGGTTATGTTTTTCATTTTTTGGAATTTTTTGAGAAAATCAGAATTTCTGGAAATTATTTAAGTACACTCCGTGTACATTATAAGTACACGTCATGTACTTTGATGACACTTGAGGCTATGTGTTGGTAATGTCATGACCATGAACATGGTCATGTAAGGGTGATATGGAGGCTTCCTAAACAGGAGTACAAAAAATTAGAGTACACGACATGTACTTCAAAAGTACATGCCATGTACTTTTTCATTAAACGCATCGGGGTCGCGTCTGAACCACAGAACTCTCTTGTCCTCCAGCTTCTTCAACCGAGAGCATCAAGTGCAGCCGTGAATCTCTTACGAGCCCCCAAGCCTTCATTAATTCTCTGAATCGACCGTCGTCGATTGCATTGGAACCACAATGGTATTCACTTCCTTCTCCTAGAGCTTCGTTTTCAAATTCCTCCTCTTTTGCAGGTTATCGGTGGTTGAAAATTTTGTGTGTTTTCAAAGATCTACGATGTTCTAAAGAGATTATAGACATTTGGTTCATGTATATAGATCTCCTATAATCAAGGTAGTTGGTTTGTGCCTTTCCGTTCAATGTCGTTGAGTTTTATGGGCAAATTCCACCAATACCCTTGAATGAGGTATTGCGTGTTTACTGTTTTACCCCTTTTGATTTCCTGCCTTGCTTGTATTCTTGTGTAGAGGTAATTTTGTCATGTATGAGGATAATTGTTAATCATGGAGGTTTTTCCCATGCCGTTTTCTATTTTTGACCTTTAACCTCATTCAGTATTTGGCTGTTATACCTTTTTCCATGCCTTGTGACTATAGAATATAGTTTTGTTCTCTGACATTCTAGTTATGTTATGGACTGGTTAGCCAAGTAGCTATGTAGTTTTACATTGGCCTTATAGCATTATTATGCACTAACTGGAACTAGGCAGTGAGAACCTAGTTCTATAAACTATAAGGGGATAGACCGAGAGAGCATCCAAGAGAGTCTTGGATATTATAGACTACATGAGGATAGACCAAGTGATCTTATTCATAGAGTCTTGAGCTTTATAGACAATATCATGATAGACCATGCGTGATTCCTCAAAGAGTCTCTGTTTTGTTTGAATTTACTTAAACCACTCTAGGTTATAAGAGGAATTGACCGAGTGAGCTACATCAGAGAAACAGTTATAGACCTGAGGCTATAGAAGGAATTTACCGAGTGTGCTTCCTTAGAGTGTATATAGACCATTGGGCTATAAGTGGATTAGACCGCGTGATCTTTCTCAGAGAGACCCTGAAATAATTTGACTATAATGGGAATTAACTGAGTGTGATTTCTTAGAGAGTCTTATAATTTAGTATGACCAATCCATAGGGGTTATGATGAGTTTTCTGCCTATAAGGTTGTTTGTACTTCTTGGATTGTACCATAGGGGATGGTTGTGAGTACATCCCAGAGGGATTCATGTATGTGGGTAGTTGTTTGCTATACTACTACTTGTTGATATGTGGATTTTTTACTATGTGTATCATCCTTTTTATTGTTTACTCTTTACTTATTAATGTACCGTTACATGCCATATGCTCACTGACTATTAGGCACAAATCTTTGGGTGGTTTCCTACTGGGATTTAATCTCACACCCTGTTTGGGAATTGCTTTTGGGCCTAAACAGATTATACTGTTTCAGGTATAGACAAGTTCAAGCACACTTTGACATCATGTATTTTACATACATTGGATAATGAGAGCATGGGACCGAGCCGAGGCTTTTGATACTAAGGAGATTCTTATATATTTTCATTTTTCTCTTTGTATTTGTTTTGTATTCAGAATTGTGACTTAAAATAAAAATGTCACAAACAAGAGTTGTTTTAATAAAACAATTCTTAATTGGGGTTATACAAGTCAGATTTTTGACTATAAATATTAATTTTAAAGATGAAATGATTTCCTACAACATTATATTTTTTGTATAATTTTTAGACATTACATAATTATATTCTTTATGACACCATGATGATGCAGCGATTACCTCATTATTTAAATATTTAAATAAAATGAAAAGATAATGTAAAATATAAGAAATACACATTTCAAAAACCTATTGGATGGGTGGATTTAGAACTGAAATAACCTTACCCTCTAAATATAAAATTGTGGGACCCTTTTCATCTGAAAATAATTTTATAATAAATTATCTTTTCTTAAATTTCCAAGAGTGCCCCTCCTATCCTCTTATAAAAGGCCCCCACATCTACCTCCTTACCCACACCTCCCAAGCCTTTGGTTCGGCCAAGATCTTCTCTTTTTGTCTATACACATCCCTCTATTACTCCTTGAAGCCTCACATTGGGCAGAATTCTTCCCAAGGAATCCTTTGATCTCAAATCAAAAAGAGTTACACGTTTTAATGGTAGTGATTTCTCTTTTTTTATTATGTTTTATTTTTATTCTCCAACCCTCTAAACACTTTTTATTCATTTCTTTTGTAACAAAAACAGTATATTCAATATTATAGGATGTTTTTATAAGAAGGGTTAAAGATACACTTACACACACCTATATATAATGGTTAAATAACATACTGTTTCTCTGGATGGCGAATTTCTGCCTCACAAAACGATGATTTTTCAACACTCATATAACACCTTAAAAGGTGCCATTAATATGTCACAATATCTATATATGATATATAATATGTTTATGTTTTCCTTAAGCTTCATTATTTTTCATTTATGGCATACCTTTATGGGTTTCATTATGGGTATACGTGATATCTTCATTTTAGGAAGTGCGAACTACCGCCCCCTCAAAGTGATTTGAATCATTAATGCCATATGTGGGACATATAAAGGATGGATTTAAAGTTATTATATATGATTTATGTTACATCTAAATGATGAATATAATTCTGGAATTAAAATATAAATACCTCTCATTTAGTTTTAATTCCATTAATATGACATAGAAATGAAAGTAGCGTTCATGCGTACGTACGGCTTACCGTCTCCATGAACGGTGCATTTCATTTCATAAGACTAAATGATTATGAAATACTATAAATACATGTATATGATGGATATATATGATATATATGATATCCAAATCAAGAATATCATTCTAGATATAATGAACCTTTTACCACACGAACAACATGTAATTGTAAGAAATCCACTTTCGACTTAAGAACCAAATATCGACAAAACAAACTTTATTAACCTAAATAATTACATAGTGTTTATAACATGACAATAAGTTATATAAAAGGAATAATGAAATTGAAAAATGTTCTTAAGCAAGTAGAAATTAACTAATGTTTATTATTCGGGACGTTAAAGAACGATCGAGTCAAGTCGGACCCGAGGTAAGGGACTTCATCTCAATCTCCTTTCATTGAGGAATATTTTGTTTTGTACACAACTTTCTTTTATACGGTGTATAAACCCCTTTGAATTTCAATTTTATTCAAAATGAATTTTTTTATATGAAGCGTTTTACTAAACGAAAAAAAGGAATGTTTCTTTTCACGTACACGGTGACAATGACCTTTTCCGCCGCCGCGAGTATTATTTCTTCTTTGGCATCCTCAACAAGCCTTAATGTTTTTATAATGAAATAAATACCATATACGCTTTTATGTATTTTTGTATTTAATTTATTTTTATAATGTATTTGTTATGTCAATATATTTAAGTGATATATTGTGATCAAAGTGTGGAAATGTTTTCTTTCCATTATATTTGATTTATGTATTATGATTTTATAATGGTACATGGGCATTTTATGGGTGGTTACGTGATAAACCATTTGACGGGTGGTGCTGTGAATACCAGGACATGTGGTTACATTATAATCTCCAATGCATTGGGTATGGAAGTCGGCCATCTGGCAATTCCATTAAGTGATATGTGTGGAAGTTGACCGTATGGTTATTCCATTTAAGTATGTTTATGTCCCATGTTACCTTTATATGTTATGTGATCTTTATATGGGGTTTATGGTAATATTCTGGTTTCAAAATGGTAAGTAATGAACTTTAATTCAGTGAAGAGTTTTTACTAATTCAGAAAGGTGAAAAGAATTACTTTGATAAAGCATACATGGTTTACTTGTAGTTTTGAAAAACTAACAGTTTTCATTCATTTTGTATCCTTTACTGAGTTTTTTATGCTCACCCCAAGTTTTTGAAATGTTTTTCATAGGAGTTAACATGCAATAGGGTCAAGGATGGGATCAAGGCAAAGTCATTCTATATAAAACATGGATCTAGACATGTTTCTTTTTAAGAGTTTTTATTTTATGGAAACATAATAGAAGTGTCTACTTTGTAATATTTAGAGATGTAATAGTTAAGATCTAATTCTCTAAAACTCTAAACCTGAAAATATCCTCAATGTGAATTATTCATTTAATTCAATATTAAGTAAGTTTTAAGGCTGGGGCCTTATAGTTTGTATCAGAGGTCGGTTTATAGAACTTTAGGTGTTAGAAAATTGTTAAATTATGAATTAATTTATGGTATGATTGAAATGATATAGCATTTAATGATTACCATGTTGCATCATCTAAGATATTTATGTGTTAAGAATCGTTTTTCATAGAGGAAACAGTGTATCTTTTCTGGGATGGTATACATAAAGAAATGACCTTCCAAATCAGCATCCTGAGATGGTCAGAACCAGAATTGAACAGTTTTGTTTCAGTGATGGCTCAGTTGACTCAGGTGAAAATGTTTACTGTTTTCATTGATGATATTTTGGTGTTTTCTAAAAGTAATGGGGAGCATGAAAGTCATTTAAGGGTTATCTTGAAAACCATAAATGATAATAAACTGTATGGAAAATTTAGCAAGTGTGAGTTTTGGTTACAAAAAATTTCTTTTCTTGGTCACATTGTTTCAAAAGATGGCATAACTGTTGATCCTGTTAAAACAAAATTTGTTGAAGAATGGACAAGACCCACAAATGTAACCGAGATCCGTAGTTTTCTTGGTTTGGTAGGTTACAACCGAAGGTCTTTTGAAAATTTATCATGGTTATCTAGTCCAATGACTAAGCTAACTCGGACGAGTGTTATGTTTATCTGGACAAAGGAATGTAATGATTGTTTTCAGGAGTTGAAATGAATATTGGTGAATGCTCCAGTTTTGGCACTTCCTTCCAGGAATGGGGAGTTTTTTATCTACAGTGATGCTTCATTGAAAGGACTTGGTTATGTCCTAATGAAAAATGATTAGGTAATTGCTTATGCTTCACGACAGTTGAAAACTCATGAGGTAAATTACCCTAAACTTGATTTGGAATTAGCTGCTGTTGTTTTAGCATTAAAAATTTGGAGGCATCATTTGTATGGAGTAAAGTGTGAAATATATACCGACAACAAAAGTTTAAATTATATATTCCCTCAAAAAGAATTGAACATGAGACAGAAAACATGACTAGAATTAATCAAGGATTATGATTGTAAAATTCACTACCATCCAAGAAAAGCAAATAAAGTGGCTGATACATTGAGTCGAAAAAGTAATGCGTCATTAACCATGCTACGTTTGGAATGAGATCCTTTGATTTTTGATTTGATGAACTTTGTCATAGAAGTTGTTGGTGTAAGTAGTTCTTCAGTTTTGTTTCAGGTAGCATTGAGATCATCCCTATCAGATAGAATTAAGCAAGCGCGGAGGGCAGACAGTGGGTTGTAGAAAAAGGTAGAGATGGTTTAGAAGGGTAAGTTTCCTGAATTTAACATTGACAATGACTGTGTTTTGAGGTTTGGGAAGAGATTATGTGTTCCTGGTGATTCAGATTTAAAGAATGAGTTGTTATGTGAGGCTCATAGTTCCCCGTTTTCAGTTCATCCTTTCAGTACTTAGATGTACAGAGATCTTCGAGAGTATTACTGGTGGGATGGAATGAAAAGATATATTTCTGATTTTACTGTAAAGTGTTTGACTTTTAAGTAGGTTAAAGTAGAGTGGTAGTTACTAAAAGGGATGCTTCAGCCTTTACCAGTGCCATAGTGGAAATGGGAAAATATATCCATGGACTTTGTTGTGGGATTACCGAGGACATCTCGAGGTAATAATGCAATCTGGGTTATTGTTGATCGATTGACTAAATCTTCTCATTTACTTTCTATTCAAGATACTTTGTCTCTAGATCAACTTGATTGATTGTATCTTAAAGAGATAGTCAGGTTTCATGGAGTTCCCCTCTCCATTGTATAAGATCGTGATCCCAGGTTTACATCTAACTTTTGGGAAGGCCTTCAGAAGTCATTGGGTACTGAATTAAATTTTAGTACAGATTTTTATCCACATTCATATGGGCAGACAGAACAAACATTTCAGACTTTTGGAGGATATGCTACGTGCTTGTTCGATGGATTATCAGGGATGTTGGGACAAACATCTTCCTTTATTTGAGTTTTCTTATAATAACGGTTTTCATTCCAGTATACAGATGGTACCATTTTAGGCATTATATGGGAATCAGTGTCAAACTCCAGCTTTTTGGGATGAAGTGGGTGAAAGGAAGCTGATGGGACCAGAATTGGTAGAAGAGATGGCAGAAAAAGTTCAGTTGATTTAGAAACACATGAGAAAAACTCAGAGCAGATAGAAAGGTTATGCGGATAACCGGAGGAAAAATCTATCTTTCGAGGTAGGTGATCATGTTTTTCTCAAAGTTTCACCATGGAAAAGTGTGATGAGATTTGGAAATAAAGGAAAGATGAGTCCAAGGTTCATTGGAACATATGAAATTCTAGAGAATGTTGGATCAGTTTCTTACCGAGTGGCTTTACCTCCGAGTTTATCTCAGGTACACAATATTCTTCGTGTTTCGATGTTGAGAAAGTATATGCCAGATTCATCTCATGTTTTGAGCCCAGAGGTAGTTCATTTGGAATATAATCTCTCTTATGAAGAACAGACAGTCCAGATTCTTGACCGAAGAGGGCATGTGTTGCGAAATAATGTAATTCACCAGGTAAAGGATTTGTGGAAAAACCATACGGTTGAAGAGGCAACGCGGGAATCTGAAAATTCTATAGGGGATAAATACCCCACATATTTTGATAACTGAGTAAAATGGTGTGGGCGCAATTCCCAAAAGGGGGGAAAGATATAACATCTCGGGTAAATAAAGAATAAAACATTTTCATATGTATTAATATTTACAAATTAAATATTAATTTTACTTTAAAGGGGTTGCTATGTTCGATAGCGTACCCGATATGCAACAAAGATTTTTTTGAAATCTTACGTTGCACAGTAGTAATAAAATAATATTATTTTAAATGGTAGTTAACACGTAGCCTTTTTATTGGTGTGAATGAATAGAAATAACTAAAATATGATTTTATATGTTTTTAAAATGTTTTTACATTTATCCAATAATGGATAAAGGCTTAAAATACGAAAAAAATTCAATTCTAGGCATATATACTCTAATTTTCACTGAAGGTCCACTTATCACTATTTGATGGTGAACCGTCATTAAATATAGTTTTGGTCACTCTTATAAATTCTATTGGACCAAATAAAATTATTCTTTAGAATCGGGACATCAAAATCTACTTTCTGTAAATTTTTGGTATTTTTCCGATAAAGATCATTTTTTAATTAATAGTGAAAATGTTGTATTTTAATTCAAAACCTATTTTTAATCTAATTTATTTATATTATTATATTATCTTTTGAATTTTTTTTTAAATTGAAATTAGAATATATTTTCACCATTTAATCCAATTTTGGTCATTGGAATTAATTTCACTTTGAAATTGGACTTAAACTAGTGTCAATCTTTTGATATATATTGTTTCATAAAAACACGCTATTTGTCATGACAGTGGTAATTAATTATTAAATTAATTATGATAACTTATATGATTTGAATTTTGTAAAATAGACATCATTTTTTAATTCGGAATATAAAATATAGCTTAGGGTGAAGTTTTGGTATTTTTCTGAGAAACTTCAATTTTTGATGAACAGTGAAACCACTAAGTGGTACTTAAAAACATATTTTTCATTTAAATGAAATTTTACCACGTTTTTGTTTTGAATTTAAAGAATCCTACATACATGGTTATCATTAAGAAGTAAAATGTGGTTTAATGGGATTAAAATAATTTTTTGGTGAATAGTAACTTTTAAGTTTTTAATCGCGATTAGAGGAAATTATTGTAATTTAAGGTAATAATAATGTTTCAATAATATAAAATGACCTATACATGTGTCCTACCCATATTTTATGTGTCATGGCCGACCAAGACAATCCATGGGTCAACTTGGGGACCCCATGGAGCCACTTTGGTCGGAAAATGACATTAATAACTTTTTATTTAAAGTTAAAATAAAAATGTCTCAAACATGATTTGTTTTAATAAAACAATTCTTAAATGGGGTTATACAGGTAATATTTTTTACTATAAATATTAATTGTAAAGATAAGAAGATTTCCTACAACATGATATTTTTTGTATAATTTTTAGACATTAAATAAATTAAATTATTTATGACACCATGATGATGCAGCGATTACCTCATTATTTAACGATTTAAATAAAATGAAAAGATAATGTAAAATCTAAGACCTAGACATGTAAAAAACCTATTGGATGGGTGGATTTCGAACTCTTATCATATAATACATTAAATATATAATTGTGGGACCATTTTTATTCGATAATCATTTTATAATAAAGTATCTTTTCTTAACATCCCAAAAGTTCTCCTCCTCTCCTCTTATAAAAGGCCTCCACCTCTACCTCTTTAACCACACCTCTAAAGCGTTTTGATCAGCCAATATCAGATTTTTATGTCTCTACAAATCCCTATATTACTCCTTGAAGCCTCACATTGGTCAGAAGTCTTCCCAATTAATCCTTTGAGCTCAAATCAAAAAGAGTTACACGTTTTAAAGGTAGTGTTTTCTCTTGTGTTCTTATGTTATAGTTTGCTTCTCCAACCCTCTAAAATCTTTATTATTTCTTTATTTTGTAACAAAACCAGTATCTTAAATATACTAGTATGTTGTTATAATAAGTATTCGAGCTACATATACACACACCTACATCTAATGGTTAAAGAACATACTGTTTCTGTGGATGGAGAATTTCTGCCTCACGAAACGATGATTGTTCAACACCCATATAACACCTTCAATAGTGGCCATTAAGATGTAACTATATTTATATATGATATATAATATGTTTATGGTTTTCTTATGCTTCTGTATTTTACATTTATGGGATACCTTTATGGTTTCTATTATGGGTATATGTGATATCTTCATTTTAGGAAGTGCGGACTACCGCCCCCTCAAAGTGATTTCATTCGTTAATGCCATATGTGGGACGTATAAAGGATGGATTTAAATTTATTATATATGATGTATGTTACATATAAATTATGAATATAATTATATAATTAAAATATACATACCTCTCATTTAGTTTTAATTCTATTAATATGACATAGAAATGAAAGTAGCGTTCATGCGTACGTACAGCTTACTGTCTCCCTGAACAATGCATTTCATTTCTTACCTCTAAATGATTATGAAATACTATAAATACATGTATATGCTGGATATATATTATATATATGATATCCAAATCATGAATATCATTCTGGATATAATAAAACATTGACCACACGAACAACATGTAATTGTAAGATGTCCACTTTCGACTTAAGAACCAAATATCGACAAAAAAAACCTTATTAACTTAAATAATTACATAGTGTTTATAACATGGTAATAAGTGATATAAAAAGATTAATGAACTTGAAAAAGGTTCTTATGAAAGAATAAATTAACTCAAGTTTATTATTCATTACGTTAAAGAACGATCGAGTCATGTCGGACCCGAGGTAAGGGACTTCGTCTCAATCTCCTTTAATTGAGGCATATTTTGTTTTGTACACAACTTTCTTTTATACGGTGTATAAAGGCCTTTTAATTTAAATTTTATTCAAAAGGAATATTTTTATATGAATCATTTTACTAAACTACAAAAAAGAAAGTGTTTCTTTTAACGTACGCGGTGACAATTACCTTTTCCGCCCCCGCCAGTATTATCTGGTCTTTGGCTTCCTCAAAAAGCCATAATGTTCTTAAAATGAAATAAATACCATATACTCTTTTATTTATTTTGGTATTGAATTTTTTTTAAAATGGATTTGTTATGTCAATCTATTTATGTGATATATTATGATCAAAGTGTTGAAATGTTTTCTTTTCATTATATTTGTTTTATTTCTTAAGATTTTATAATGGTACATGGTCATTTTATGGTTGGTTACGTGATAAACCATATGAAAGGTGGTGCTGTGAATACCAGGATAGGTGGTTACGTTATAACCTCCAATGCATTGGGTATGGAAGTCGGCCGTATGGCTATTCCATTAAGTGATATGTGTGGAAGTCGATCGTATGGTTATTCCATTTAAGTATGTTTATGTCCCAAGTTACCTTTATTTGTTATGTGATCTTTATATGGGTTTTATGGTAATCTTTCGGTTACAAAAGGGTAAGTAATGAACTTTTTTTGAGTGAATAGTTTTTACTACTTCATAAAGGTGAAAATTATTACTTTGATAAAGAATACATGGTTTACTTGTTGTTTTGAAAAACTAACAGTTTTCATTCTTTGTGAATCCCTTACTGAGTTTTTTATGCTCACCCCAAGTTTCTGAATTTTTTTTCACAGGACTTAACGTGGAATAGGGACAAGGATGGGATCAAGGGAAATTCATGCTATATAAAACATGGAACTAGACATGTTTCTTTTTAAGAGTTTTTATATTATGGAAACTTAGTAGAAGTGTCTACTTTGTAATATTTTGAGATGTAATAGTTAAGATCTAATTATCTAAAACTCTAAACCTGAAAAGATCCTAAATGTGAATTATTCATTTTATTCAATATTTAGTAATGTCTAAGACTGGGGTTTTATATGTAATGCAGTTCAAAATCATTGGCATACATTTATATCTCACGTATAAATAAACAAGTGAGAAACATGGTCATCTGCCAAAATTTATGATAGTATTAACCAACTATAGGAATCCACACTCTCTATATGAACTCAAGAAAATTTATATACACATGTCCCTATGACACTGGCCAAAGGAGATTCTTCACCAACCCATCGAGGATGTGACCTGCCGCATGTATGTTTTATAATGTTGTTGTAGCATATAGTGTATCCAAATAACTCACAAACTACCTAAGGCATGCATGCGCTCTTACATGATGGGTGAACTATTTTAGGAATTCTTAAAATAAAATCAATATCATTCTTCCTTTTCAAAAGTGACAATTTAATTTCATTTAAAACCAAAATAGGTTTTATCACAAGTTAAAACCAGTGGGTTTATATCAAATCATTTTAAGCCATTTTCACCAGTTTGAAACCCATTCAAAACCCATTCCATCATTACACAATTTATTTCAACAATTAAATTCAACAATTTAATTGAAATAATTTCCATCAAATCAACAAATTAAATTCAACTATTTAGATCGGGCAATTTCCATAAACACACCCAATTCAATGGAATTGGGTATTTCAAAATTTCCATGCCAAAACCATTTCAAATATCTCAATTTACTGAAATCATTTTTTTATCAATTTAATTGAAAGAATTCATTAGCAATTTTATTTAAATCAATCATTTAAATAAATCAAGAAAATACAATGATAATCAATTTTGAAAGTCGGAATGGAACCACCTACCACAATGTTTTTGACCAAAACTACAGTGGTCGAGAATGCTCAAGAAAAATGGGATTCTTCTTTAAGAAACTGCATTAGATCTCTTATCCTAGCAAGATCAAGATCAAAACACATCAGATTTGGTACCACACACTTAGATCTACCCATAACGGGCGCAGATCTAAGAAAATTAGAGTAGAGGTGAAGTAGATCTAAGTAGATCTAAGAAAACGATTAAGAACGATGAAGACTGATCACATACCTCAAGAATCTGGCTTCAATTCACCATGAGGAGCCTTTGGATTACTTCTGGAAATCTGGGAGAACCTTCTCTGACCATAGGTGAAGAAAAATCACGAGTTATCGACACTAGGAGGGAAAACATGGACCTTAGAGGAAAAATCGAGTGAGATCAACAATTTAAGGATCTCATTTAAGTGGTCGCATGGTTAGTTCACACGATTTGACAAGATGTGTGCTAGCAGTGTGTTATCTTATGCCTCAGCCACCCTTCTAGCACGGTTTAGCCGCATGGTTAGACAAACTATGGGCTGCCTCGGGCATAACCTACTACCTCCAAGACCAACTGTGCATAGTTTGGCCGCACGGTTTATAAAACTCAGGCACCTCACGTGTGACTTCCCCTTTGCCCCAAAACAAAATTTAAAGTTCTCCCGACTCTCCCAAGTCACTACTCCAAAACATAGGTACATAGAAACATTAAAAGTACCTGAAAACCTAACGTGATGTCACATATTTCTTATTTGATCCATTGGTTTATTGATGTGGGAACAAATTTGTAAAATTCATTAGTACAATAGTTCAAAAAAATTCAACATTTTACCCTAAAACATTGAACTATATAGAAATAATCATGTTGATAATTTCATAAACATTATATAATAATGTTATAAGATCTCCCTGGTTAAACTATAATACTTCTTTATAGACTAAAATAGAAAAATATAACAAAAATGTAGTTATTTCTTGTATTACATGAAACATCAGGACATAATATCCATTCCACATCACATGAAACCCTACAATCAACTATCCTTAAAATATTATGTTAAAATACCTATAGTGGACCCAATTTAATTATCAAAATTTAGATATACATTATTATATAAATTTAAGATCTATATTGCTGTCAATTATAATAAATTATATGTGTATGATAGATTTTTTAGTTTTACCTTCCAATGATTATGCCTCGCTATATAATAATAATCTCATCCATTATTAAAGGATCATGTTCATGGAATCCTATTCATGATTGACATGTAGAGATATTATGATCTATTATAATGGGTTTAAATAGAATTCCATCTTAGTCTCAATATATATATTACTAACAATGGTTTTATATAGTATCTCATTAAAAATGTATTTTTTTCATTAATGAAAATTATCCCAACACATTTATTGTTAAATAATTTTCCCTAAAATTTTGTCATGAATAATTAATATTCACATATAATACAAACTAATTCCATTATATCACATAAATTCACTTCTAATAACTCTTATTTTTTTAGTTCATTTAGAAATTATATAATATTTCCTAACATTTTTTTCAATTCCAATCTAATTTTTCCATCTTATTTTCAGTGTTCAAATATCATCACAAGTATCATTTTTTAGAGTGAAATTTTACAATATAAATAATCTTTATTCATAAAAAAATTTCCATTATTAATTATTCCATCAAACATTACTTAATTTTTTTTAATATTTTTATATCTTATAAAAAAAATAACATATTTGAATTAATAGTTATGTTATTTTACATAATAACCATTCATTGTGTTTTTCAAGACTCATTTAAACGTATTTAATATATATGTATATATATATATTATTACGTGATGTGGAATGATTCAAACACTATTGTGACATAAATGTTTATAAATTTTTTACATACAAAATTTTCAACGTCATAAAAAATATATTAAACCCCTACACTCTATTTTATAATCATTAATATTATGTTGTAATGTGGATGAATTGAGTCATTTGAAATATTTAGTTTAGGATATTCCTATGTAAAAGTGAATAAAATCCTCACTTATAACTCATTGGTTTCATAAATTATTAAAAATCATCTCTATGATTTTATGTTATCAATGATCCCCATTAAATGATTATTATTGAACTGGAAAAGATAATAAATCTATTAGAACTTATTTAAATATCACCATGAAGATTAGTGAAACTGACTTTGGAAACATTCTAATGTGTTACAAGAATTTAATTTTATTACAAGAATATAGTGTCTTACATGATATGGATTTTTCCATGACTTATAGGATTATATGATTTTTAAGACATATAATATATGGATTCTTATGTGATTTCAAAGTCATACAATATTCAATAACGTATAATACTATCTTGTTTTATATAATTTTTTTATGTTTTAGGAAATCTATCATATGTTAGTTAAAATTTTATTAAAAATATGATTTATTAACATAAATTTGTTATGAGATAAAAATTCATAAAATCTTCATGTGATTTATATTTCTTAACTCATTAATTTTTTTCATTTTACTCTACATGAAGATTATAGTAATAAAAAAATTTAAAAATAAAAAAATTTAACTCAATACATTGAATAATTAATCTAGTATATTTATTTGAATAACTAATTTTTAGAAATTATGTAATTACATAGATCATATAATAATTAATTTTATTTATTGAATTATATTAGAGAATGATATGTGTTTTATAATGATGAAATATATATGGAATTAAGAGATATGAATTTGAAATTATTAAAATATTGAGAGTATGAGTCACGAGTTTTTTTTGCAGATATCCAAAAAATATATAATGTAGTATTATTAGATTATATACTATTCTATTATTGATTCTATCATTCGGGTAATTTTTTTGTCATATAATGTATCAATGTATATTCATACTCTATTGTATATTAATTAAAATTTTAAAAAGTAAATAATGGATTTTTAGGGAATATAAATTAATATAATTTAATATATTTTGAGGTTTTTCATGATCATATCATTTTATATTAAAATTTCCATGAATTAAACATGTAAATTGAATTTGTGACAAGTTTTTTAGTGTGTTATTTATAATAATTTTTTGTTGAGTACTGTACATGTGATATCACTACTAGTTCTATGTGATTTCTTTGTAAGACAATATTATTGGATGTCTAAAATTACTAAAAGAAACTTTTTCCCTCTTACTCATGATTATATCATTATGGAATATTTTTTCATTTCTTTAGTGTTGTAATCGTAAACTATACATTCCTTTTTTATGTTTTGATATCCAATTTCATTCCTTAGTGGGGTTGGTTTCTATAATTCCCCTTAAAAAGATATTTCCTAGGTTGTTCCTGTTGGTAGAAAAGTTTTGTTCCTAGGTTCTTCCTCTAGTATAAATATGATATAATATTATCCTTGTGTCTCCATGTTCAGAATGATAGGGTTGTTGGTGTTATCACTCCATGTGTGAAAGAGGACTGTTGTAACATTTTTTAAATACCATTGAATATATTTTTCACTCTGTATTTTGTACCAAACTCTCATGATGAGAGTGTAATAGAAAGACATATAATTATAATGATCAAAACTATTAAAAAAAGTATTCTTTTATTTTTTAGAAAATATATAAAAAATAAATTAAATTTGATATAATCATATCATTTTCTATTTTTGTCATTTCACCTCATATGGACCAATTTAAAAACTCACTACCATTTATAAAAAATGTATACAAATAATTTTTTATGAAAATATTTTATCAAAATATTCAAATATGTATACATATAAAATTATTTATTACTACATTTTATCTAAATAAAACCATTTAAGGGAAAATACTTTTTTATATAGAAGGTTTTAATTATAATGATAACATAATTCATGGAATGATACTCTTCACTAGAATTAATTAATTCGGTTGTTAGGATTATATTATCAAATTATTTCGAAACAAGAAAATAATTGATTATTAGTGTATTGTAGTTAAAAAATATAAATTACATGAGAATGTTTTAAATAACATATCTTTTTAGGCTTCCATTTTTCTTCTTTTAAATTATAGGATAATAATTATTTAATATTGTGAAATATAAGAAATTAATTAATCCATTTTTAATCATGTTATTTTTCACTTGATATTTTGATATTTTACCATGTCCCATACAGAAGTTTAAATAACATAATGAGAACAAATAATTGGATGATTATAGATGAATATATATATATATATATATATATATTCTGTAATGGGTTAATATGAATCAATAAATAAATTTATATATCAGTTTAAAAATATTATATATGGAAATAGTGATTTTTGAGAATCATTGAATAAATCATTTAACATTAAAAGAGTGTATATATATATATATATATCAAATAAATGTGACTATAAAAATAGCATCAACTGATGATTTTTAACTTCAAAATAATATACGTTGTATGATCTAATAGGTTCATGATTTCATTAATATTTGGAACATAAAAATATTGTCGACAAATACGTTACAAAAAAAGAACAAAATTAAATTAAATAAAAACAAAATGTTACTACATAGAGGTAAAATTATGAGTTAAATTAATGTTATGGAGGTGAAGATTGTAATCATGTAATGATAATTTATAAAATAATTAATTAATAATATCAAAGAATTAAAAGGTATTATCATATATATTGTTAAAAAATAAAATAAAATATTTATATTAATTCAAATAATTCTCATGAATCATTCTATTTTGAATATTTATGAAATGTAATTATCAATTATCAATTTTCAATTCTCAATGATACGAAAAAGAAAATGATGATAAACAATATTGGAATGTGTTATCTTACAACGTGATGGGATTTTATAGATGATTCATATTCATTTAATAATATGGGCACTGGAATACAATATATGGATATCTTTATAATGGCTCAAATAAATTTGGTTTTTTATATATTGTGATCGAATACATTATCATTTTTTATGAAACATTTTAATGGGATGTATAATAAACATAAATAATTAAAAAATGATATTTTAATTTATATATTTTATATAAGGTGAAATATTGAATGAAATAAATTAAATATTTAATAAAATTTTTTTTATTATTAAGAATTCATGTTTCATAAACAATAAAATTATAAGTATAATTAATTTTTTCTATGAAAAAATACACATTAATAATAGATTATCAATGATCTATATGATTACTTACAGAATTTTAAATGCAAAATAAAAGGAATACAAATAGAATTGAAATTTCAAAGAAGAAACAATATGTTTTTGTTCATGAAAGTGAATTTTAAAATAAATAAAATACAATTACTAAATTGAATAAAATATATTAAGTATTGAGGAGGAAAATATATCCTCTCTTTTTTTACGGAAATGTGTTTTTAAATTTTCAGAATATTATTAACCATTGTTATTTGTTTTCAATGGACAATGAATGATTATTATAGAATTAAATATTTTTAAAATTCCACCATTTATCTAATATATACTAGATATTTCATTTAAATTTCATTATCATTATGAATATCTAAAAATAAAATTCCTATATCCATTTGGCTTTTGTTGGAAAATTTATAACACATTTAGTTCCAAATTGCAATACGATCCTAAAATGTCTTCTAATGAATCATTTTAAAAGTAGTTTTGGAAGTATCGTGAAAGTGTCCTAGTATATGATTAGTGGTTTCAAAAAAAAACAATATACATAATACTAATTATCAATAAAAAATCATATGGTGGTGGCATGAATTTTAGTGATAACTCCAAACATAAGGTGAATTTATTTAGAGAAGTATGTATTTTGAAATTATTATTTTTATATATAACATAATATATATTTCATTCTAAAATATAATCTTATAAGTATTTAAAATTAATGTGAAGAAATTAATTTATTAAAAATTGAATATAAAAATTCCAATGTATTTGAAATTTAATAGTTTTTCTTTTATAATAACTCTTTTAACGTCCCAGACCCAAACAGCAACCCGAACATTGCTTCTAGGCCAGGTGTCACTGAATTTATGGGCACCTCCCCGAAATACAAATGGAGTTTACTAGAAGAATGGTGTAAATAAATATAGTTGGGGGCTATATCCTTTCAGAATAGATAATATTCAGGTTTGGGTAAATTTAAAACACATTTAATGGAAATAAAGCACTCATCATTCTCGAACTAGAACCACAGAGCAGAAACAAATCCAATATCAAATAAAAATAGAGGAAGCAATATAGAAACAACTGTAGAATACTGTAAAGAGAACAACATCTTAAAAAATCATTGTAACTAAAACAAACCAAAAATGCGTCCATATTATGGCATGTATACCAATATACAAAAAGGATACTGATGGATAACCACTGTAGCTACGTCAAAAAAGCATGTTGATGCTGAAATGGAAACTAAACGAAATTAAACTTCTTGCTATGCATGACCTCATGGTGAATACATATATTCATTCCAAATTGATCTAAAAACAATCTCTAGAGGTTGAACACATACCTGTATGTAAAACCATTACGTCTAAATGAATATTGGAGGGCCCATGTAGGTTGTGAGAATAATTTCATTAGGATAACATCTAATGATGTATATATATAATAATTGTTTAAACCTACATCAATATCTAACTAATGAAATCAATGTGATGCTTGTAAAGAACTTCAACCTCCATTTGTGATCAGCCACCACTATGGAATGTCATCTGCTGTAGCCAACACCAGAATCTCATAAGTAAAAAAGAGTCATTGGCCCTTGGCCCAAGGTAACCATGAAATCACAATTCGAAGTTAAACCCTTAGGTTCAACCTCAGTCATGTATTAAAACACCACATACCTGCTAAAACCACATGTCTTAATGTACTCATGTCTTGAAGGAACTCACAAACAAAAGTAACATGTTCCATGGACCCATTCTCGAAAGCTCACATCGGCCCATGGCACAATAACCATAGGAACATAGATGTCTGTCCAAAAATAAATATCTAGGCCCATGACCTCAATCATGGGGAGCCTCATCTCCCTACGAGATAGCCTCACCTCTATCCACCAAAGTTTCCTCACCATCCTCATAACTTTCAGCAATACGAACCGCCTGACCATAATTAACTAAATCACAACCATCAGCGGCCTTGACCAACATGATCTATCGAAACAATATCAACATGGGTTTTATCTGTGTGCACACGGCTTAATGGGATCATTTCCCCTCACTGGTGAGAAGTAATTACCTAAATAAGAACCTAATCCAGACTCCTCTAACACATCATTCCCCTGTTATTTTGTCGCTCAAATTGGATGGCAATGAAATCCAAGTATAATTGGCAACGCCCAGCCTCATATTCACACTACGCTAAACCGACATCCTCAATAAAAAATATCATGGTCAAAACCAACCATTAAAATTTGGCCAAATCCCTACTGATGATCATTATCACTCAGTCATGATGGCCATGACATCCCATCCTTTCTTCATTCCTGTCACAACCCCGAGTACATAAGAATGTGTAATATCTGTAATTAAAATTAATATATATATATATATATATAACACATTACACACATTAAATATGTAATTCAGTTTACACAGATTATATTAAATTATATAAAAACTATAACATAGCCACACCGAGGTCTTAAATGACTCAAAATATTTTAATCAAACATAAACAATTTTATCATACCAGTTTAATAAAAAAACTAAATTATAAAAATTTGCGAAACCAAAACCAATATAACCCAATGAGAAATGACTGATATCCAATCCTTGATCAGGAAGACTAGGTATGGGGCTTTCTCAATGGCATCCCAAGAGTCAAACAATCAATTCAATATGCAACAGATCCTATAATGGGGTCTCTCTAAAAATAATCTATGATCCTCCACTGGTAGTGCCACCGTAATGTCTACCAAATGACAGAACATGGTATTCAACACCAACCCTGTAATCGCATGAGTATATTCATCCAGCATCATCCTCTAATTTGATATAGAATGGATTAGATCTATAAGACAACCATATATAGAAAACCCTCTATAACATGGACGAGGGGAGAAATCGTGATGAACGGTTCATGACTAACCATGAACATACTGAGGGTTTTCAAATTCATATTCTATTGTTGGAATTGGGGTTCATATGTAAAAATGGGAAGTAAATATTCCACTAGTGTAGCAGTTCGAGAACCAATAAAGGTGGTTTCTATATAATAGATCAATATGAGGCTACTACCCATTTTAACAAAATAATGAATCATACAATGTATTTACTTAGTTATACATGTCGTGTATATGGGTGATTTTCCAATTTTTTTGACTTCCTGTCCATATCATAATGATGTCTCGCTGATAAAATTTCATTTTGTGTTTTGATAAGTATACAACATGTACTTGTATGATCCTCTAATCTTTGATGGAATCCCTACATGCCTTGTATGGCTATCACACACTACAACAATACATAGTGTGTATATAAGATTATATGGGGTGTAACCCGAATTTATGTCTTGGGACAGGTTTTATCCTATAATTGACATATTTCTCTATTTCTCTAAAAATACTAAAAAAATCACATACCTCAATGGAGGAACCATGTTATCACAAACATCCCTTTAAGAGATTAATCAATGAATTTGCCTTCCAAGGTTGTTGAAGGAAACATCAATAAAAATTATATCCCAAAGCTCAAAAAAACAAAGGACCATCAACCCATTTCTAAACCCATGTTCACCACATGAGACATCATCACTATTGCACCTCATCACGTTCTCTCGTGTCTCTTATGACACACAATGTTATCATACTATACATCACTGTCCACCTAGATCCCATGTCACCCGTGGAAAAATGAGGTCCCACATCACAATGATTCACAAAATAATCATTGCTCATTTCACCTCAATAACAAACTGTATACTTGATGCACCGATGCCCAAGGAACCTCATGTAATGTGCATCCCATGTATTACTCGATGCCCAAGGCACCACAAAACACACATGAAACAATGTTACTGATTACATTAATCTCATATCCATATATTATCATGCACCCAAAATGGTTCCATACCAATGACCAGTGTCTTTCCAGTCCTTATAAATCATGTGCACCTCATGCAATCAAAACTGAAATGCCTCAACAGGTCATTCCAAAAAAATAAAAATATCTATGGCCATAACCCTGGAATACCTATAACTTTTTTTAACTCACCATCCTACTCAGCCCCTAACATCTCTACATCATGAACCTAGACAGACACGCAGCTTCCTAAAGCCTTAAATTCCAGTGGTGTTGTACCAGTCACTGGTTACAGAACACATGGATGGGTCCCACTATCTCTCCCACATCCTCCACATGCAGTTGAATCTCAGCTACCATCACATGATACTAATCCTTATCTGACCCCAAGTGCCTCAGTTAGTCATGGTACCTTCCTATTAGTTATTTGAAATGGATTCCTATAGAACCTTGAATGATTCCTAACAAGTCCACATGCCTGACACATTTTTGGAGGCCTATAACACTGAGTCCGGACACGACCTGACTGGCCACAATGAATTAAAACCTCATATGGACATGAATTTTTTGTTCTAGGCGAGTCCTTGGCCAGGCCTCCATGCTAGAACTCCTCCCGACCTCATTCCCTTCCATTTGAACTATAACATCCCAGGTAAATAAAGAATATGAAATTTTCATATTTATTAATTTTTGAATTAAATGTTAATTTTACAATAAAAGTTTTTCTTTATGTTTGATAGCGTACCCGATAAGAAACAATGGGTTTCTTTGGAATTTTACGTTGCACACTAATAATATATTATTATTTTAAACGGTAATTAACTTCTAGTCGTTGTATTGGCGAGAACAAATGAAACTAACTACAATATGATTATACATGTTTTTTAAATGTATTTACATTTATCTAATAAAATTTAAAGGCTTAAAATGTGAATGAGTCTAATTTTAAGCATAAATTACATTAAAAGGCCGATTTGTCGCCTTTTCCTAGAGAACCCTTTTTAAATCTAGTTCTGGTAACTTTAATACATTCTAAATGACCAAATAAAATAGTTCTTTATAATTGGAACATCAATATTTACTTTGTGTAAATTTTTGGAATTTTTCCGATAAAGTTAATTTTTTTAATGAATAGTGAAAAATATTGTATTTTAATTCAAAAGTGCCTTTAAATAAAATTTATTTATATGGTTAGATTATATTTTTAATTGGTTTTAAATTGAAATTAAAATATATTATTATCATTTAATCCAATGTCGGTCATTGGAATTAATTTCAATTTGAAATTGGATAAAAACAAGTATCAATCATTTGATAGTTATTGTTTGTTAAAAACACACTATTTGTTTTGATAAGAGGAATTAATTTTAAAATTAATTAATGCCACTAATGTGTTTTGAATTTGTAAGAATACACATCTTTCTGAATTCGGAATATCAAATATATCTTAGGCTGAATTTTTGGTATTTTTCTGAAAAACATCAATTGATGATGAATAGTGAAACCCCTTAGTAGTAGTTAAAAAAACTAAATTTTTCATTTAAATGAAATTTTACCACTTATGTGAATTGAATTTCAAAAATCCTACATACATGTTTTTTATAATGAAGTTAAATTTTGTCCTATATGATGAAAATTATTTTTGTGAGTAGTAACTTTTGACTTTTATTTACCACGGTTAAAGGTAAATAAGGTAATTCAATGTAAAATGAATAATATAATAATTCAAAATTACCTTAACACTTGTCCAAAACTTATTGGTGGAGTCATTTACGACCATGGGAATCTTTGGGTCGATTTTGGGTCCCCATTGAGCCACTTTGGAGTGATAATGGCAATTTAGATTAATTAACATAATGTAAAGGCAAAATTGACAAAAGAAAATATCTTTTAGTAAATTAATTTTTATTTTGTGTTATATAAGTCATATATTCTACTATAAATATTCTTTAGAAAACTAAAAATATTTCCTACATGATATAAATTTATTTATAATTTTTAGACATCAAATATTTTAAATTATTTATGAAACAATAATGATTCAGTGTTTACCTCATTAATAAATCATTAAAATAATTAATATTATAATGATAAACATATTATCCAAAACCAGTCCAATTAATATTGGATTATTTTATTTCGACCTTGAGTCATCGTATATTTGACTATAATTATTTTTGGACCATTAGGAACCGAATATAATTAGATAATAAAATAAAGTTTTCACACTTTTATAAAGATCCCCTCCTCCCCATTATAAAAGGGGACCATTGATAACCAATTTCTCACACCTCTCAAGCCTTTTATCTGGTCCAAAATCTGACCAATTAATCTCTCTACATTACTTTCCTCCTCTTATAATCCTTACCTTAGGCATAAGGCTCTTGAAGAAGTCCTTTGGTTCAAACCAAAGGGAGTTACCCAAAATAAAGGTAACAATTTTCTTAATTTGTTTTCTTTTATTTTAATTCTCCAAGACCTAAACTCCTTTTATTCCTTTATTTTGTAACAAAAATAGTATCCAAAATATACTATGATGTTTTTATGAGAAGTATTAGAACTACCCATACACATACCTCCATCTAATTGATGAAGAACATAATGTTTCTGTGGATGGAAAACTAACGCCTCACGAAACGATGATTGGTCAAATTTCTCCAACCGCCTCTTATGTTGGACATATAGATGGAACTATATTTATATATGATATATATTATTTTTATGTTTTCTTTATGACTCTGTATTTTTTTATTTTTATAAATACTTTATGGCTTCTATAGTGTAAAAATACGATAATCTCATTAGAGGAAGTGTGGACTACCGCCCCCTCAAAGTTATTTGACTCGTTAAATGCCTTATGTGGGATGTATAAAGGATGGAGTTAATAATGTTTTAAATAATATTATAATGCAATTATAATATTACTATGAATAATTATTTTTTTAATTTCATTAAAATCATAAATACAAATGGATGTAGCGTTCATGCGTACGTACGGCTTACCGTCTCCATGAACTGTGCATTTCATTTCTTACATATAAATGTTATAAACTATTATAAATACATATATATAATGGATATATATGATATATTTGATATCTAAATCATTAATATAATTCTTAAGATAATTGACATCATACCACATGGACAACTTGTAATTATAAGGTGTCCATTTTTTATACTCAAGTACCCAATATTGAAAAAACGACCGTTATTAATTTAAATGATTACATAATGTTTATAACATGGTAATAAGTAATATAAAAGGTATAATAAACTTTAAAAAGGGTTATTAAGCAAGTATAATTTAACATTAGTTAATTATTCATGAGATTTAAGAACGAACGGGTCAAGTAGGTCAAAGAGGTAAGGGATTTTCTAATCTCGTTTTTAATTCCATGAGATTTACATTGTTCGTCACTTATTCATTGCATGTGGTATATTGTGTACTTCCATTTGATATATATTATCATTATTCTCATAATATTCATGGTATTATGTGATTCATTTTATGGTTATTATCATTGGTCCATAGGACTCAGTTGATTACAACGCAGTAGAGGGTTTCACCTCACTTTTTATTCCTGTGAGATTCATGCTTTATTTGACAATATTTTCGTTGGTGTGGTGTATTTACTGCCCATGATTTTACTATTTTTGTAATATACTTTCATTTACGAGTATTTAATTCTCCATTGTATGATCCTTCTTTTATATGTCATATGTTTTGTACGTTATCAAATCGGTAAAGGAACCTTTCACCCTCCTCTTTTTAAAAGAATTATTTTTGTTAAGTCTTTTAATATACATTTTATTATGTTAGGATATGTTATTATATATCCTTATTGATGTAAAATTTATTTCCAAGTGATGAGATACCCTTTTTGTCTCATCAACTCATTTTCTAAATTTTAAAGTGACGTCGTTAGGCAGTCAAATTTTTACAAGTATACCTCTTAACCAAATTTCGATTCTCTGGGTTCAACTTGTACTTCTTAAATA
Source organism: Viscum album (assembly GCA_963277665.1). Lineage (NCBI taxonomy): Eukaryota > Viridiplantae > Streptophyta > Magnoliopsida > Santalales > Viscaceae > Viscum > Viscum album. Next base: position 394,739,700 of record OY728161.1, read on the forward strand.
TGTCACCCTATGAATATGTGTGAATGACCTATTATTGTTTTACAATTAATATACACTTATATTGGGTTTATTTATATTTTTCACACATAATTATGACATTTATTTATCCATATTTTAAGGATACCATCTTTATAAGGGATTTCATCTCAATTTACATTTCCATTTAGACTTCGTTTTTGTTATGAACCAATTCACTATTATATGGTGTATATACTATCCTTTGACATATTATATCATGAATACCTTTATTATCATGATATTATAATGTTATTATTAAGTGGTATTCCTCAATTATTTGTATTCAAGAGTATCTCATTTTGTTAAAAACTCTTAAACTAAAATGTCATTTCAAATGTTTTAAATATTTATTATCCTAAATCATTATCATAAATTTAAATATCATAAAAATCATTTTCGGTATATATTTATATGTACTTTAATGTTTTTAATTTATAAATCCATTAAAATCTTCAAAGATGTATGGTACACATTGATTCCAAAATCTCTTTTTAAATGGTTTGTGAAAATGGATTGATTATTTAGAAATCTTAATATTAATTCTTCTGATTTAAAATGAAATTTTATTAGTGAAATGTTTATATTTGAAATATTTTTTTGTTCTATGATGGTTCTAGGACATTTTATGGGTGGTTACGTCGTAAACCAAATGACGGGTGGTGCCATGAAAACTATGATGGGTGGTTACGTTATAACCTCCAATGCACTGGGTATAGAAGTCGGTCGTATGGCTATTCCATTCAGTGATATGTGTGGAAGTTGACCATATGGTTATTCCATTTAAGTATGTTTATGTCACAAGTTAACATTATATGTTATGTGTTCTTTATATGGGTTTTATGGTAATATTTTGGTTACAAAAGCTTATGTAATGATCTTTTATTCAGTGAAGAGTAGTTACTATTTCATAAAGGTGAAAAGTATTAATTGTGTTATAGTATTCATGTTTTACTTGTTTTTTTAAAAAACTAATTGTTTTACTTTTTTGTGTATCCCTTACTGATATTTTTATGATCATCCACTGTATTTGAAATGTTTTTCACAGGACATAATGTGGAATAGTATCAAAGATGGGATCAAGGAAAAGTCAAGTTGTCTTAAACATGGAACTAGACATGAATCTTTTTTTCACGAGTTCATGTTTTGTAAAAAAATGGAATCTATCTAGAAGTGTCTACTTTGTAAATCTTATGAGATGTAATAGTTATGTCCAAATTCTATAAAAATCAAAACCTGAAAAGATCCTCAATGTGAATTATTCATTTAATTCAATATTATGTAATGTTTAAGGTCGTGACCTTATAGTTGGTATCTAAGGTGGGTGTGGATAACTTTATATGTTAGGGTATTCTTTAAGAATAAGTTAAATTAACATAATGTTTAGGATTTTAGGAAGAGTCATAGTTTTATTAGATAAAGTGACTGAGTTTAATATAACATTAATAAGTATATCTTATTGTTTACCCTCTTCATAAGATATTATATTATGATTTTACTGATATACTCACACTGAAGTTTTTGGTTTTAGTAAATGGATGGATCATGTAGGCACCAAATAATCATTGGATGTGAAGAAAATTGTGACGGTTTTCTAAATGAGCAACTCAATGATATGGGAGATGCAATGAGAAAAGTTGTGGTTATTCTCAACCAACTATCTGGAGTCATGTTTTAACACCTGAACCATAGTGATCTTTATAAGGCATCATATATGTGAGAAACAAATCCCAATGGATGTTCAGGTAATAATCATAATGGTAGGTGTGATCAAAAACCTATGTGTCAAAGATGTGGAAAGAAAAACCTAGGAAAATTATTCAAAGGGACAGAAAGATGCTACAGATGTGGAAATGATGGTCATAAAGAAAGAACCTGCCATGGAAAAAGGAAGCATCTAGTTGACTCTAGGAAAGGGAATGAAGTCATTTCCGAGTGATCAATTGAATGTTTTAAATGTGGTGTTCATGGTCCTTATGCAAAAACATGTCCTACGAATATGTTTTTGAAATGGGATCACTTGGATCATACAAATATATGATTATCAATAACTAATTCCATTCTGATTGAGGATGAAGAAACTCACAATGACCAATGAAAGTTATGGATTATTTCTTAAACATATGTGTTACTATTATTAAAATCATATAAGAATTTTTATAGTATGTGTAACACTGATGTTTGATATATGAAATTTTTTTAAGGAATAATTATATTTTCTTTTGTGAATATAGTTATAAAGAACAATTTGGGTTTATATGATCCTTGAATTTAATGCAATTACCGGTTAATACTTTTTGGGATGCAAAACAAAAGTTATTAGATAACATTTGTGGTTAAGATATGTTATGGTTATTTTTGATGAATTTATCTTCTTTTGGGAATGTTATAAAATTATGTAGTTATTGAAAAGGGACAACACGCAAACCTTGTGAAAACCCGTCGTGTCAGATGAAGCTATGAGAATCGAATGTAGAGACCCAAATCTTAACGTACATGGACATTACATTACTTTTTCGGAATACTTAGTACATAAAAAACACACACACAAGGAACATAATAGTTTAGTGTCTTTGGAAACTCGGAATATAATCTTCTAATCGTGGTGAAAGATCTTCAACATCTCCCATAAAGATCTTCATTTTTTTAACCTAAAACCATTCTTCATATCCTGGGGAAAAGAAAACATAAAAGGGTGAGCTCAAATTCTCAGTAAGGATAACAAAAGAAATATCAATCACATCATATTCATAAGAACATAACATTTTGGAAATCATAACCTACAAAAGAGATCATAATATCATAACTTGGGATAAATCATAGTAGTGAAATGTAATCCCAATTATCATAACTTAAATCATGAAACTTTTTTCATACAAAAATAATCATAGAGAATCATTTAGTATTAGTCAAGACTCATTGCCAAGACTATCTTAGTGGACAAAGTCAATTTCTGAACCGAGTTCAGTCCTCGTTTCAATCCTGTTTCACTGAACCGGTTTAACCTGTCGTTCCAGCCATGTCTATCTCATGAGATATAAAATCTTTACCCAATGCATTGGAGGGAGATATATGTCCCACCCATATCATAATGATACCATTCTTATGTGTGCCACAAAATCATAAATCATACATCATTCCATAACCCATGTAATATAAATGGGATTCTTAAACAACATGACATCATAAAAAATTCATATAAGATAAAGGAATTCATAAAAATAATTCCATCACAACATAATCAAATCAATTTAATAATAGGGATAGAAACAGAACCCCATATTATCTTAGATGGAAAATAATTTTGATAAAACACTTGAACTCCATTCTTGAGGAAAATATCCTTTCTACTTCAAAAACATTTTCCTTTCTTAACATGTCATACAATTTTAAACGAAAAGAAGTTGATTAAAAATAAACTTGAAAACCTGTAAAGGAATAATCTTGGAAATAATGTTTTAAAAATACATTCATGCCGTATATGTTAAAAAAATCATGTTTCTCGTACTTTTGTCGGAAAAGTCAAAAGGTACCTCGTACAAAAAACGACAAAAGACTCCTTTCATATCCTTTACTAAAAATTTACCGAAGGGTAAAATTGGATTTAAACAATTGTAGGTGGATGGGAACAATATTAAATATTTGGAGAACATGTATGTGGATGATAAAATACACCCCAATAAATACCCAAGTATAAACAATCTCGGATAAAAATGAGATTGTGATATTTTCCGATACCTTAGGTCCGATTTTCTTCATAAGTGTCCGAACCTCCTGTATAATGATTTAAATAATGTCATTGACTTATTCCAGAATCATACGCATTGTTATTATATCATATATGGTTCACTTATGACATTATATTACCTGTTCTTTTGTAAATTCCATGTTAAAGAGCGTTTTGGGTAAAATTGTTTCATTTGTCGTCCATGTTTTGACTTGTAATTATTAATATGATTACTTAGATCATTATGACTTAATTCCAGAATATAAAACATTATTTATATATAATATATATTCAGAATATACATATATATAATAAATCAGAAAATGGAAAGAAATACATCGTTCATGGAGACGGTAGGCCGTACGTACGCATGAACGCTGTTTTCATTTTCATATTGAGTTGAAAGGAATTAAGTAGATGACATACATATATATACACATAAATCCAGTATCATTATTATTTCATATATTTCTTGATTACTTATTATATATACTTTATAATCATTCATGAATGGGTAACGTGGAGAATGAATGTCATCGTGTCGTGGAGACGGTAGTCCGTACGTACGCACGAGCGATGATATTGTTCTCATTATTGTGGAATTGTATTGCAGTGTATGTATAAAATTTCAGAATCAATATAACTTTACAATAATCATATATAGTTATTATTTGCACCATTATACCGATCCAAGTAAGGTGGTGATGGAAAATAGATTACACCACGGCGTGGAGACGGTTTTTCGTACGTACGCACGCTCGGTGATTTCATTTTCCGTAGGATGGATAGATGGTGAAATAGGGTTGTTTCATACTTATAATAACATATCCGTATATTAGTGATACTGATGTTATTACTTCATAATGAAACAACCTAAGACGAAGAAGTGGAAAAAGAAATAAAGTTGAAAGAATCAGTAACAGACATTACCTCTTCTTTGAAGCGACTCTTTGAGTCCTCCTCTAAGGGCACTAAAATTGGTATTTGAAGAAGACCAGGACCACTAGGATGTTTCTAGGGAAGTGGAGAAAAGAATTTGGCAGGGTTTGGCCTAGATTGAAGCTTCAAAGTGGTGTTAGGAATAGAGGGAGGAGGTCCCCTTTTATAAGGGAGGATAGGGGCACCTTTGGAATAACAAAAAATATTATTTTATTATAAAGACATATTCGGTTTTTAATAGCTCAAAATTGAGTTATTAAGAAGATAAGGTGGGGATGGTTCAAAATACTCTCATCCAAAAGAATTTAGACAAGTTTAGGTATCAATTTTAAACTTATCATTTAGATTTAACTTTAAGTTAGATAATTTAACTTTTAACGTGTCTTCTTGTTTTCTTACACTATATGGTTAATAAACATACTATATCAAGCCAAAAGAACCCCAATTAGTTTATTATTAATATATATAACCTTATCTAAGTCATTTGTCCGAACCATAGGTTTTTATGAATAAAATAACAATTAATAATATAGTATTTGTTTTAAAAACTATTTTATGTCAATTTTGACACTATTTGGTAATTGATTTTTTTTAAAAATCATAACAGAATTATTAGTTCGAAAACTTTTTATTAAATCAATCATAACATGTCATATTAACATATAAAATTATTATAATTCATAAAAAGTCTCATATTATATTTATTTGTGTATTTATAACATCAATAATGTCAATATTTCATTAATAAGATAATTACTGCATCATCATTGTATCATAAATAAATTAAATAATTTAATGTCTAAAAATTAAAAATAAAATAACATTATGTAGGAAATCTTTTTTTATTTCTAATTAATATTTATAGATGAATTTATCTTATGTATAACCCTATATAAAAAATTATCTACTTATTAAACTTTGATTTTTACTATTTTTACCCTTCTTTAAATAAATTAATAATAAATGTCATAATCTAATCCAAGTGGGACTAAATGGTCATATTTAATTCCTAAGGTTTTTTTTGGTCGAATTAAACTTATCAAATGTAATTAGGAAATGTTTTAGGGTAATAATAGTTTCATTTTTACCCTTAATTACCCTATTTACTTTTAACCGTGGTAAAAAAAAGTAAACAGTTACTATTCACCAAAAATTATTTTCAACTCATTGAACCACATTTTACTTAATGACATCAACCGTGTCTATCGGATTTTTGAAATTCCACTCATAGAAGCGGTAAAATTAGGTTTTATGAAAAATTCATTTTTTAACTACCACTTAGTGGTTTCACTATTCATCAAAAAATGAAAGTTTCCAGAAAAATACAAAAAATTAGGCCTATTCTATATTTGATTTTATGAACTCAAAAATGATGTATATATTACCAAATTCAAAACATATCAGTTGCATCAATTAATTTAAAAATTAATTCCCGTCGTCAAAACAAATAGCGTGTTCTTATTAGATAATAACTATCAAAAGATTGGCACTTGTTTATGTATGGTTTAAGTTTGAAATTACATCCAATGACCAACATTGTATTAAATTGTAAAAATATATTATAAATATACTTTAAAACCACTCAAATTAATAATTTCTCACTATTAATTATTTCGATTAAAAAAAGTTGTTTTTAATTAAATTTTAGTAATTTTCACTATTCATCAGAATATGAATGTTATCAGAAAAGTACCAGAATTTCACCCTAAGCTAATTTCGATATTCCGAATCCAAAAATGATGTCCATTTTGAAAAATAAAATTTACAAAATTTCAAAAAGTGGTTATTACTATTCATAACGGCTAGTTTTAATAATATATTAATAGCATATCATTGTTTAGTGAAACTCGGTATTGCGTACTACACACACTATCGAGGAAGGTCATGATTGTGTGTAATGCAAGGCAAGTCAAGGATGTTTGTTGTGCAAACTCATTTTGGTGTAGCATACAACAGAAGACATTAATGAAATTAAAAATATTATTTTTCATAAAATCTCAGGGTGTTACATCGAACCCCCAACCAATGTCCGACTGGTATTTATGACCTACCACTGGACTACGTGAAGTCCCTGGTTTGTATGACTAATTCATTTTAGTTATATGATCTTACAAATCAAGAATAAGTTGATTTTTTGTCATTTGTGGAAATGATTAACATATCATGGAGGATATGTGATTAGGTTAATTACTTTTCAGAATGAGACTTTAAGAGTAACTATTGTTATTGGGAGATAAAGGTTAAGATTTACCATGGAAGACTATGTTATTAAATCCTTTAGAGATTTGGGTTTCAATATTATTTTTGAATAAATTGAATAATTTTTAGTATAACTGATTATTTAATGGTCTTTCTTGAACCTTGGGTTATTTTTGATGAATTTTGAAGATTAAGAGTAGTATTTATTATTATAAAGGATTATCCTTTTGGTGATTATCTGATCTTGTAATAACAATTTTGGTTTTAATTGATGTCTAAATACAAGGGAAATAAATAGTTCTCCTTTTTTGGATTATGTTATTCTCTAAAAGATGATTCTTGTTCTTTTGATGTTACTAAGTCTTTTTGAACGCTCATCGTTTAGAGAAATGATTAGTTTTGCTAGAAACATTTTAAAAGATGAAACTCTACTTGAAGATAAGTATATTTCCGTATGTTTTTATTCTATTTAGAGAATGAATTCCTAAAAATTATTAAAAGTAACGTAAAACAAAAACGTTGTTGGATTACGTTCCTACTTGGTAATCAAAGACCGTTTACACACATCATAAGTTTATGATTTTCTTCTGGCTAACATTCTCTTAATAATATATCCTATCACTATCCATCAGAACATGACCCTTTGTTTTCCCCTCCGTATCCATGTTTTCATGGAATCATATTATGGGTTAACTCAGGCGATCATTTTACTTCTCATTCCTTCTTTTAATGTGATAGTTTTGATGACTCATTTTTCTGATATTGGGATTTCAATAAAGTTTCCGAGCCCAAATTTTAAAATTGCGAGGATGCAATTCCCAAAAGGGGGAAAGGATGTAACATCCCAGGTAAATAAAGAATATGACTTTTTCATATTTCTTAATTTTTGAATTAAATATTAATTTTACTTTAAAAGGGTTGCTATGTTCGATAGCGTACCCAATACGTAACAACGAGTTTATTTAAAATTTTACGTTGCACACTAATAATATATTATTAATTTAAATGGTAGTTAACTCATAGACTTTATATTGGTGGGAATGAATTAATCTAAAAACAATATGATTATACATTTTTGTTAAATTTATTTACATATATCCAATAAAAGATAGAGGCTGAAAATGTGAATGAATCAATTTTTAAGCATAATTTACATTAAAAAGATGATTTATCACCTTTTAATTGTGAACCCTTTTTAAATATTTATTTTTCCACATTAATAAAATCTATATGATCAAATAAAATCCTTCTTTATAATGGTTACATCAATATTTACTTTGTGTAATGTTTAGGAATTTTTCCGATAAAGTTCATTTTTAATGAATAGTGAAAAATATTTTATTTTACTTCAAAAGTGCCTTATAATATAATATATTTATATGTATAGATTATATTTTTGATTGGTTCTAAAGTGAAATTAAAATATATTTTTACCATTTAATCAAATGTTGGTCATTATAATTAATTTCACTTGGAAATTGGACATAAACAAGTATTAATCTTTTGATGGTTATTGTTTCTAAAAACACACTATTTGTTTTCATAACGAGAATTAATTTTAGAATAAACTAATCCCATTTATATGTTTCAATTTGAAAAAATAGACATCATTTTATAATTTGGATTATAAAATATATCTTAGGCTGAATTTTGGGTATTTTTCTAAAAAACATCAATTTTTGATGAATAGTGAAACCACTTAGTTGTAGTTAAAAAAACTGAATTTTTCATTTAAATGAAATTTTACCACATCTGTGAATTGAATTTCAAAAATCCGACAAACATGGTTTTTATCAAGAAGTAAAATTTGGTTCAATAAGATAAAAATAGTTTTGGTGAATAGTAGCTTTTGACATTTATTTACCGCAGTTAAAGGTAAATAAGGTAATTCAAGGTAAAAAGAATATAATAATAATTCAATATTACCTTAAAACTTGTCCAAAACTTATTGGTTGAGTCATTTACGACCATGGTCATATTTGGGATGATTTTGGGACCCCATTGAGCCACTTGGGAGTGATAATGACAATTTAGATTGATTAACTTAAAGTAAAATAAAAAATGACAAAAGCAAATATCATTTAGTAAATTAATTTTTATATGGAGTTATATAAGTCATATTTTCGACTATAAAGGTTATTTATAAATATTGAAATATTTCCTACATGATAGTATATTTTTTTATAATTTTTAGACATTAAATAATATAAATTATTTATGTCACAATAATGATGCAGTTATAACATCATTAATAAATAATTTAAATAAATAAGATTATAATGATTAAAATATTGACCAAAACCTGTCCATTTCTTATTGTATGATTTTATTTCGTCCTTGAGTCCTCTTAAAATCGACTATAATTATTTTTGGACCACTATAAACCGAATATATTTATATATTAAAATAATGTTTTCACACTTTCCTAAAGATCCCCTCCTCCCCCTTATAAAAGGAGAGCATTGATAAACAATTCCTCGCACCTCTCAAGCCTTTTATCTCATTAAAACTCTGCCAAATTAATCTCCCTACATACCTCTCTCCTCATAGAAGACTTAACATAGGCATAAGTCACTTCAAGAAGTCCTTTGGTTCAATCTAAACGGAGATACCCAAATTAAAGGTGATAGTTTCTCTTAATTTGTTTTCTTTTATTTTACTTCTCCAACCCATAAACTCTATTTATTCCCTTCTATTGTAACAACACCAGTATCCTAAATATTCTAGGAACTTTTTATGAGAAGGAATAAAACTACACATACACACACTTCCATCTAATGGATGAAGAACATAATGTTTCTGTGGATGGAAAACTAACGCCGCACGAAACGACGATTGTTCAAATATCTCCAACCTCCTCTCATGGTGGCGATTATGATGGAACTATATTTATATATGATATATATTATGTATATGTTTTCTTTATTCTTCCATATTTTTCTATTTTTATAAAGACTTTTTGGTATCTATAGTGGGTAAATACGATAATCTTATTAGAGGAAATGCGAACTACCACCCCCTCAAAGTGATATGACTCGTTAAATGCCTTATATGGGATGTAGAAAGGATGGAGTTAATAATGTTGTAAATTATATTATACTGGAATTATAATATAACTATTTATCATTATGTTAATAATTCCATTAAAATAATAAATAGAAATGGATGTAGCGTTCATCCGTACGTACGACTTACCGTCTCAATGAACGGTGAATTTCATTTCATAACACTGAATGTTATGTAATATTATAAATAAATTTACATACTGGATATATATTATATATATGATATCTAAATCATTAATATAATTCTAATGATAATGGATATCTTACCACATGAACAACTTGTAATTATAAGATGTTCATTTTTTTTACTCAAGTACCAAATATTGACAAAACGACCGTTATTAACTTGAATGATTACATAATGTTTATAACATGGTAATAAGTAATATACAAGAAATAATAATCTTTAAAAAAGGTTTTTAAGAAGTTAGAAATTAACATTAGTTTATTATTCAGGAGATTAAAGAAAGAACGGTTCATGTAGGACAACGAGGTAAGGGATTTTCTTATCTCACTTTTAATTCCATGAGATTTCCATTGTTCACCTCTTATTCATTGCATGTGGTGTATTGTGTACTTCTATTTGATATATATTATCAATATTCTCATTATATTCATTGTATTTTGTGATTCATTTGGTGGTTATTAACTTTTTTCCATACGACTCAGTTTATTATAATGCGGTAGAGTGTTTCATCTCACTTTTTATTCTCGTGAGAGTCATGCTTTATTTGCCACTATTTCCTTTTCAGTGGTGTATTTACTGCCCATGATTTTACTATTTGTTTAATATAATTTCATTTAAGAGTATTTAAATATTCATTTTATTATTCTTCTTTCATGTGGAATAATTTTTTATGTCACCAAATCGGTAAGGGAACCTTTCGCCCTCCTCTTATTAAAAGACTTAAATTTGTTATTTCTTTTAATTTACATATTATTGTATTGGGATATGTTATTATATATCATTATTGATGTAAACTATGTTTCCAAGTGATGAGATACCCTTTTTTGTCTCATCAACTAATTTTCTGAATTTTAAGGTGACGTCGTTTGGCTGTCAAAATTTTACAATGAATTTTCTTAACCCAATTTTGATTCTTTGGGATCAACTTGTACTTCTTGAACATGTCATCCTATGAATATGTGTGAATGACCTCTGATTGTTTTACACTTAATATACACTTATATTGGGTGTATTTATATTTTTCACACATAATTATGAGATTTATTTATACATAATTTAAGGATACCATCTTTATAAGGAATTTCATCTCAATTTACATTTCCATTGAGACTTAATTTTTGATATGCACCAATTCACTATTATATGTTTTATATACTATCGTTTGACATATTATATCATGAATACTTTTATTCTTATGATATTAAAAAGGTATGATTAAATGTTGTTCCTCAATTATTTTTATTCAAGAGTATCTCATTTTGTTTAAAGCTCTTTAACTAAAAAATCATTTCAAAAGTTTTAAAGATTTATTATCCTAATTCTTTATATTTAATATCCATGTTTTAAAAATGGGTTTTAGTATTTATTTATATGGACATTAATTTTTTGAAATTATAATTCCATTAAAAGCTTCAAACTGGTATGGGACATCTTGATTTAGAAATCACTTTTTAAATGGTTTATGAAAATGGATTGATTATTTCAATATATAAAAATTATTTCTTGTGATTTTGTATGAAATTTTATTAGTGAAATGCTTATATTTCCAATATTTTATGTGTTATGATGGTTTGTGGACATTTGGCAGGTGGTTACGTGATAAACCATAAGACGAGTGGTGCCATGAAAACCAGGATGGGTGGTCATGTTATAACCTCCAATGCATTGGTTATGGAAGTCGGTTGTATGGCTATTCCATTTAGTTATATGTGTCGAAGTCGACCTTGTTGTTATTTCATTTAAGTTTGTTATGTCCCAAGTTACCTTTATATGTTATGTGTTCATTATATGGGTTTTATGGTAATCTTTTGGTTACAAAATGGTAAGTAATGATATTTTATTCAATGAAGAGTATTTACTACCTCATAAAGGTGAATATTATTACTTATGTTAAAGTATTCATGGTTTACTTATTGTTTTAAAAAACTAACAGTTTTACATATTTCTGTATCCCTTACTATGCTTTTTATGCTCATCTGATGTTTTTGAAATGTTTTTCACAAGACATTTTGTGGAATATGTTCAAGGATGGGATCAAGGAAAAGTCACGTTGTCTTAAACATGGAAGTAGACATAACTCTTTTTTTCAAGAGTTCATGTTTTGTAAAAAAAATGGAAACTGTGTAGAGGTGTCTACTATGTAAATCTTTTGAGATGTCATTGTTATGTTCTAGTTCCCTAATAATAAAACCCAGAAAAGATCCTAAATGTGAATTATTCATTTAATTCAATATTATGTAATGTTTACGGTCAGGTCATTATATGAACCATCACATGTAGCATCCACGCTATCAAAGAGACACATTTCTGTCAGTTTACCGTCAGTTATTAGCACCTGATTCAACGCCTATATGAAAGAGGCCATCCTAAAGTCATTTACCAGCACCTGTATGGTGTTCTATAATCCATATTCGATGTGCCTCATCCTAGATCTGTTATACCTCCCCAAACCTGGTGTGAAGTGATACAATTCTATGAAAGAAGTTCCATAGTATATGATGGCCATGTCACCCAACAAAAGGCTCCAGAACCCCAAAGAAGTCTTTTACTTCAACATCTCTAGAAAAAATTGAGCAATGAATTTTTCCTCGATGTCCTTCTAGATCAGTCTCACTTAACTATAAGCCTAAACCTTCATATCCCACAAATGCTTCACCAGTCCTTTTAGCATATTTGTCTCCAGTTTGTCCCTCCGCCCTGGAGGCATTTCACGATGATCTAAAATCATCATCATTCTCTCAATCAATTTTTCCTCCACCTGTAGACCACCCTCACCCAGAAAAAGCAGAGGGTTCTACGACCGTAACTACTATTTAATGTAATCAACAAATGGATTTGTTCTCTATGAACCTCTGTCTATCCCTTGAAATACACATACATGGTAAGAATAGAACTACATGATGAGGCATGACTCAAACACTGTCTATCTCGAAAGCTTCCCTAAAATTGTTTTATCATGAACATGAACTTGTCCCTATTATTGTACATGTGTATCATCATATGTCCTCCAATGTAGGGACAGAACATGATCGTGCTAGTATGGCACTGTACCATCACCCATCTGATACACCATCGAGTTGTCTAGAAGGAATCAGCTTTATACCATAAATGGTCAGAAATCACACATATATAACAATATATATCACTCAAGTAGTGAATAAAATAACGAGGCAGATCATAACAACTTTTCTTACTCACCCCCATCGCGACCATTCACATGGCATTCTAGCCTCATGGCCTCCTTACCCGCCCTAATCATATCCAAGTGTCACAATATCCATGGGCTTTTTTCGTTATGAAAATAATTGTAGCCTCAAACCGATGGCATAGTCACATAATCCAGTTGATCAAAATCACATCAACCAATATACCTTCAAGTTCTTATAAGATCCAGAACCTTTCACATGCCCCTTTCAATTTTACTTATATAAATCACGGCATAACATATTGCATAAAACATGGAATTAAATCAGGAATTTAACCATTTTCACTTGGAAATTGACATATTATTCTCCTAGAATTATCACATACCAATGAATATGTGCATATATGAAACAGAAATACAATTTATATGTTCCTATCAAAATCAAAAAAGCCACGACTTTCCATACCGACCAATGCTCAATTAAGACTTTCTTCACTAGGTCAAGGGTCACATATCACATCCAATATTATTCACAAAACTTGTGAGCCACCAAGGTGAAAATAATAAAAACAATAATATGAGGAAAATAAAAACAACAAATTACAATTATGTTAAATCAATCCATCCCTTGTACATGGGTATGCAGGCACCGAAGAATGAGTTTCAAATCAAGTTCCGACAACAATCTATCAACTCTATACAATATTCTCAAATAATTGATCTAACTATATAGGCAATAGATTCTCCTCTAATAACACTTTTTAATGTCCCAGACCGAAAAAACCACTTGATCATTTCAATTGGGTCGGGTGTGATTTGAACTTAGGTGCACCTCCAAGAATTCTTATGGTTGAAGACTATAATTGAGGGTGTAAAAAAGGATTTGTGGGGAGGATATACACATTGGTATTAAATAATATGTTGGACTATGTATAACCATTGCACATGCAAGTGAAATAAATAACATAGTAGACTCGTACCAGAACTCCTAAGCAAAAACACGTCCAATATCAAATAGATAAAGCGGAATCAGTATAGGAACAACATCACCTTAAACATAATAGAACAATAGTCCAAAACACTTTTATCCACAAAATCAAACAAATAATGGATCCATATAAGGTCATACATATCAATATACAAACATGTCAACCATGGAAATCAATTGTATCTACATAAAGAATAAAAATACTGATGATGAGAAGGAATCTAAAAAAATGTATGACTCTAGCTTGGAATGGACCTAGGGTCTATACCAATCTCTATGCCAACGTGTACTATAATCTAGATCCGGAGGCCAAATCCTTATTTATTTATAAAATTATAATGTCTACATGCATCCCAATGGGACCACGTGTGATGTGAGATGATTTTTTCTAGGCCATCACCGAATGGAGTATAACAAGAATATGCGTCTAAATAGACATGAATCTCTTTGTAAAGTAAATAGTGCAATGCATGTAAATAACCAGAACCACTAATGGGGCTCAATATCCTCAAGGGAGTGTCACATGCATCAGCCAAAGCTGGAATCATATAAGAAAATAGTGTTTTTAGTCCCTCTGCAGAGGAACCCATATTGTCACAATGCCCAGTTGAACTCTTAGGTTACACCTAAATCATCTATCCCGGAGTTGAATTCCCCCTTAATGCTCATGAATCAATGTACCAATGTCCTGAAGGTATGCCCAATCAAAAGAAACCCCAATCCATGGACCCACGCATGAATGATGTAAAGACCTGGAAATATAACGGATTTTTTTTAATTTCTTTGGAATTTTACGAGTCCGCATTTTCTGACGGCACCTGATTCTGACAACCGGTGTGTCCGGAATCAATTCCAAAGTTCAGCTTGGATATGTTTAGGGAACGAACGAGCGGGTTTTCCTAACATTTGAACTAGTGCTCAGAATCAAAATCTGAGGGCACCGATGAAACGGTGGTGCCGATATTTGCTTAGGAGCACCTTTTTTGGGGTTGCGTTAGCTCGGTAGGAGTTGTTATAAATGTGAAGAATAAAAATAATTTTTTTACAATTTTATTTTTACTTCTTTACTAATGGATTAAGTGTTATGGAAAATAAAGTTGTGTCACAACTTATTTCCCCTCTTCCTTGTGAGGGTGTTGGGGTGGGGCCCTCATGAGCCCCCACCTCCTTCAAATTACCTAACACCCCATTCATTTAATTCATTGACAACTCCCCTCATTTAATATGAGGAGCCTTTCCACCTCCCCATCTCTCCCATTAATATTTTTCATCTCTCTTAATTAATGGATTGGTTATTTGAATTAATTTGAATTAACAAGGAAATGGAATATTATTGGAGAGCCTTGCTTTTATTATTGTATTGGCTTTCGTTGTGTTGGGATGATTTTTGTGGAGAGATCAAGAGAAGAAAAGTGTCCTCCCTCTGACGAATAACGAGACACCTACCATGGAGACCGATGCCAACAACAACATTATTATTCTTCTTCCGACGTCGATGGAATAGATACCGTTCTTCTGCGATGTTCGACTTCCGCGACTCGACGACGTGCGATGTCAATTTCGAGGTAGGTGATTATTTGAGAATGATATTATTTCCCATGGTTGTTTCCTTCTAAACAAAGAACACAGAACAACTCAACATTGAGTTGATCCAAGAATGTTTTATTTAAAATTGCGGGATGGGAAGATTGGAATTCTACAACTCTTTTAAGAGTTTGTGGAATGATTTGATTTAGCATTACTTATTTAAAATTGAATGCTTATTGATTATAAAATCCTGTTTAAATATTTCCATTTGATAACACCTAAAGCAGAGGGTGCGGGCCGAACCAACATGGCTCGACAACCCTCCATAGATTGTTGTTGGTGCGCGGATTGACGGAGATTGTAAGACGGGACTGTAACGATGGTTGGAAGTCGTCGAAGTGAAGAGAAGGTCTCGAAAGGACCATTGGAGAAGACAGCAGGTGAAACGGACCACCGGAGCGCGTCCTGTGGTCCGTAGAGGGCGGCGGCGGCACGCCGCCGGAGAAAACCACCGCGTCTGTGGAGGAAGAACTGGAACGGAAGAAGCCCTTCCAGATTAGGCGGAGTGGCATTAAGATGCACCAGTTTCGTTCAACTGGGGGGTTATAACCCTCCACTCCTCGCTGGCCACGCTGACGGCGCCAGCGCCGGGCCAACGGGCCGCGCTGGCCGGACAAGCCGCGCTGGGCCGGACCACCCGTGCCAAGCCGTGATGCCCGCACTGGGCAGGACCCCCACACCGGGCCAGGTCGTATGTCATGACCCGTCCTCGGGGCCCGTGCCGTGACTACCCCAAGCCCGCCTTCCATAGGCGAGGGGCTGGCAACTAGCACCAAGGCGTAAATCTCGGTAAAAAGGGAAGGCATTGCCTTTGTAAAGTAAACACGCACCATAGAGTAAGCAAGCGGAAAAGTAAACACTAAGTAAAAACAGAGTACAACTGAAAGTGAGGAAAAGTAAATGGGCCAGTATACAAACCCAAAACTGAAAGTAAAGTACAACTCGAAAGGGAAAATAGCAACTGTAAAGTAAAAGCCGCTACACCGAGTTGTCCACTGGAAATCCCACCAGAAGGGTGGGTACAGATAGCTCCACTGCTCCTCGGGTCCCGCCGTCCACTCCGACCATGTCCCGCCCAGTGGTCCACCTCTAGGTACCGTCCTGCTCTGCAAGCCTCAACCACGATCAACGTTGTTCATCGTCTGCAACCAACATAACGTAGTGCGGGCATAGCCCATGCAGGGGTGAGTATAAGGTACTCAGTAGGGACCCCGAGACCCCTGAAGGTCTCCCAAAATCCACAAAGGATAATCACAAAGGAAAGGTACAAAAACGAAATAACAACCGACAGTGCTTAGGTATATTCCCATACATATACCTAAGTCATCAATTCCAATACGCTCCAACCTCCGAGCCCAAGTACAACTCCGTCCACACAGGAAAGTATACGTATTCCACACAGGAAAGAAAAAAAAATCCACACAGGATAACACAACACAATCCACACAGGAAAGCAACAGGATTGAGCACACACAGGTATACAACTTCGAAAGACGATAGAGATGATCACTGATCCATCTAAGTCATCAGACCCACAAAGGATCGATAGGTACTAACCCACACAAAGACCCACACAGGATCTGTAGGCGCTGGTTCACACAGGACCGCTGAGCGCTGACCCACATAGGATCGGACCCACACATGATCGGTAGCACTGATCCACACAGGATCGCTGATTGTTGTAGTCGTCATCGTCGAATCCACTGAAGATCTCTGCACAGCCGTCGTCGTAGTCACAGTAGCAGTCGCAGCCAGCTCTAGGGTTCCCGCACACAGCAAGCTCGTTCTGGAGGGTCCCCTCCACGAGCCGAGAGGCTGATACATCAACTGTCACAAAGTCTAGAGTTTATGTATCCAAAAGATCTGTATCATCAACAGAAACTCAACGCAACATACGGCGCGTCAATCGGATGCCTGGTCTGAGAGTTATTGGCTTTTTCGTCCTAGGGGCCCAGTTGGGTGTTAAGGCAAAACCAACCTGACCGTACACCACCTGCGTCCAAACCTCGGGCGGAGTATGCCAAAAGATCCGTCTCCCTAAGAGGAACTCATCAAAACTGACGGCACGTCAATCGGATGTCCGTAGCTCATGATATGAGCGTTTCCGCTCCGAGGGCCCGGTTGGTTTCGTGTACGAACCAACTCGGCCGAACTCAAACTATTCCAAAACCTTGAGTGTGATATACCAAAACTACTGTCTCGATCCAAGGATTTCATCGCCACTGACGGTGCACCGTTTGGAGGTCTGTAGCCTGAGTTATGGGCATTTGAATCCAAACTGCTTGGTAACGGGGGTTTCGGGCCCGGGCCGTCCTGGCCCGAGACCCCGGGTGGCCCGAACCGGGTCGACCCACCACGGCACGGCATGGCCTGGCCCGGCTGGGCCTGGCGGACCGGCCGGGAGCCGGTCCGGCACAGCGCGCAGGGCGCGCTGCCAGCTCGGCCAAAGGCCGAGCTGTTGGAAAAACGGGGGGCGCTTGCCCCGCCCCCCTTGTGAAGCCGCGACCCCCCCTCATGATGGGGGGCCATTTTTCTGGCCGGGGGAATTAAATTCACCCAATTCTTCTCCCTTCCGGACGGCTCGACCTGGCCGGCCGGTTCTTCCTCAACGGGACCGGCATGGTTGGTCCCCTTCCGGCTTCTGACACAAGCCGCCCGGCTGGCCGCCGCTCATCTTGTTCCGCCGCGGCCCGGAACCGGCCGCGGCTAGAATCAAGAATGGAAATAATTAAATAAAACAACAACAATCCCCTACTTGATAAAAGATGTCGCACTTCGGGCGTTGCGGAAACGGCGTCGTTCCGTCAACGTTGGTGGAAGAAGCGCTTGGTGAAGTCGAGTCGAGTCGAGTCGACACTCTCAGAATACTTCGTGGGCAGCGGTGCTTCCCTTCCTTGCTCTGGTTGAAGAAGGTAGAAGGTGTTGCTTCACGTTCTTTGGAGACGTGGATCGTTCTTCTTCGAGAGGTTGAAGGTCTTCTAAAAGTTCTTCTCCTATCTTTAGTTCACCCCCACAAAGTTTATGCCAAACCAAAGAGATGAATAGAATATCTCATTTTAATGTTGGAAAAATGATTTCAAAAAAATCAAACACTCAAAATAATTAATAAAGTTGGTTTAATTAATTAAATTCATGGTGTTGGCAAGAATTTCAAATGATTTAAATTCAATTAAACCACACTTAACTCACCTCATTAATTAAACAAGTTGTCAACATTAATTAGAGAAGAGTTATTGGGAGTTTAAAGGGAAGTTGAAGTGTTAGGGTTCGTGTGGGCCCCACCACAATTAATCCTCTCAAGGGAGGTTAAGTGGATGTGGGTCCCACTTCTAACTCCCTTTGGGAGGATATAACCAACATGGATAAAAATAAAATGTGTTTCCACATTTTATTTAACATCATTTTAATTCCTTCAAAACTAACTCTCAACCCGCACAAAACGAAACCTCGGAAAAGTTCTCGTTAAGCGAATATCGGCGCTGCGAGTTCATCGGTGCCCTCAGAATTCGATTGCGGGCACCGGTTCAAAAGTTAGAAATTCACGCTCGTTCGTTCACTGAACGTACCCAAGCCAAACTTCGGAAATTAATTCCGGGCACACCGGGCCTCAGAATCAGGTGCCGTCAAAAACCGCGCTCTTGTAAAATTCTAAAGAAAATTAAGAAAAATTTCCCTTGAATTTTACGGTCTTTACATTACTCCCACCTCAGGTCTTTACGTCCCCATAAAGATACATCAAAACTAGGGAAACAAATGAGGGTACTGAGCACGCATCTGAGCCTCCCGCTCCCAAGTTCTCTCCTGGAGATTCTCGTGCTGCCATCTGATGCGCACTAGAGGAATCAACCGTCCACGTAGGACCCGCTCCTGTTGATCCTCGATCTCCACTGGGACCTCCGTAAAAGTCGCCCCATCGTCAACGTCATGCTCCCCATGGTCAATGATGTGCGTCGGGTCATGCACTTATCTCCTCAGCTAAGATATGTGGAAGACGTCGTGCACCCGGTGCAACTGAGGTGGTAGAGCCAGATGATAAGCCACCTCGGCAATACTGCTGAGGACCTGGAATGGTCCGATGAAGTGCGGCGGTAACTTGCCTCCTCGTCCAAATCTTCGTATACCACGTCGAGGTGAGACCCGCAAGAAGACGTGGTCGCCATCCTCAAACTCCAGTGGCCTTCGCCTCCTGTCAGCATATGACTTCTGTCGGCTCTGAGCTGTCCTCATTCTCTCCTGGATGACCTGGACCTTCTCTGTCATGGCCTGGACCATCTCTGGCCCCACAAGTGCTGACTCCCCAGGTTCTGTCCAGCACAAAGGAGATTTACAAGGTCGGTCATACAACGCCTCGTATGGTGCCATCCTGATGGTGGAGTGGTAGCTGTTGTTATACGCGAACTCCACCATTTGTAGGTGGTCCTCACAGCTACGACCGAAGTCGAGGACACATGCGCAGAGCATGTCCTAGAGAGTCTAAATGGTCTTCTCCGTCTGACCATCCGTCTGAGGATGAAAGGCTATGCTCAGACGTAGCTGCGTCCCGAACGCCTCCTGCAATCCCTTCCAAAGCCGGGTAGTAAAACGAGCATCTCGATCAGAGATGATAGATGATGGCACACCGTGAAGCCGTACAATCATATGAACGTAAAGTCGTCCCAAGATCTCCACTAAGCCCTACTCTCTGATGGGTAAGAAGTGAGCCAACTTGGTGAGTCGGTCGACAATCACCCAGATGGAGTCATGACCTCTGGAAGTGCATTGAAGTCCAGTCATGAAGTCCATAGATATGCCGTCCCACTTCCACTCCAGAACCTCCAAGGGCTGTACCAAGCCTGCTGGTACCTAGTGCTCAGCATTCACCTGCTGGAAGGTGAGGCATCGAGAAAAGAACTCTGCCATAGCCTTCTTTATGCCCGGCCACAAGTGCTGTCGTCTGAGGTCTTGGTACATCTTCGCCACTCCAGGATGTACCACCAAAGGAGAAGTGTGAAACTCTCTCAGCACCTCCTCCCCTAATGTGACTGGTACCATGGTACGTCCTCTGAAAAGGATGTTGTGCTCTGCTCCAAAGGAGAAACCATCAGGTTTCTGTACTGAGGATATCTGTGCACGCCGCGTCTCACAGTCAGTGTCCCCACGCTGGGCCTCTCTGACCCGCTGTAGAAGTGGAGGAGTGACTATGAGAGACTGAAGGAAGACTGCTCCATCTATATCCACGAAGGATATATGGAAAAAGGCTAGCTGTTATGTCGCCTTCTCATGTAGCTGAATACCCGTCCTCTTGCTGAGGGCATCGACTACTACGTTCCCCTTCCCATGAGTATAGACTATCTCAAAGTCATAGTCCTGGAGGACCTCGAGCCATCGCCGATGTCTCAGGTTCAGGTCCTTCTGCGAGAAAATGTACATGAGACTCTGATGATCAGAAAAGACTGTAAAGCGCTCGCCCATTAGATAGTGTCCCCATGTCTTCAGAGTGAAGACCACTGCTGCTAACTCCAGGTCATGGGTAACGTAGTTCTGCTCATGCGGCATCAACTAACGTGATCCAAAGGCGATCACTGCCCGCTCCTACATCAGGACACATCCGAGTCCGGTCCCTGATGCATCGCAATAGACTACGTACCCTACTCCCTCCTCAGGAAAACTCAAGATAGGTGCGCTGGTCAATCTCTGCCTCAGCTCCTGGAAGCTCTGCTGACATCTGTCTGACCACACGAAGGGTTTCCCCTTCATCGTCAAAGTTGAGAGTGGTGCCGCAACTCTGGAGAAGTCTGGCATAAATCTTCGATAGTATCTGGCTAGTCCCAAGAAACTCCGAACCTCCGTCACGCTCCTGGGTGGCTCCCAAGCTAGCACTGCCTCAATCTTCGTGGGATCCACTGCAACTCCCGCCTCAGGGATGACGTGTCCCAAGAAGTGGACCTCACATATCCAGAACTAGCACTTCGAGAGATTACCATAAAGCTGGTGCTCTAGGAGTGTTTCTAGTACAACCCGTAAGTGGTAGGCGTGCTCCTCCTCAGTCGTCGAGTAAATCAGAATGTCGTCGATGAAGACCACGACAAACCGATCAAGGTATGGCTGAATGATCCTGTTCATGAGGTCCATGAACACTTCTGGAGCATTGGTCACACTGAAGGGAATAACCAAGAACTCATAGTGGCCATACCGACATCTGAAAGTCATCTTCTGTACGTCCTCATCTCTAACTCTGAGTTGATGATAGCCTGACCTGAGGTCTATCTTCGAGAACCACCATGCTCCCTTGAGCTGATCAAAGAGGTCATCAATCCTCGGTAGCAGATACTTGTTCCTCACTGTCACCTG
This sequence comes from Viscum album, assembly GCA_963277665.1. Lineage (NCBI taxonomy): Eukaryota > Viridiplantae > Streptophyta > Magnoliopsida > Santalales > Viscaceae > Viscum > Viscum album. Next base: position 394,761,882 of record OY728161.1, read on the forward strand.
GTTCAGGCGACGATAGTCAACAAAAAGTCGCAAGCTCCCGTCCGCCTTCTTGGCGAACAAAATCGGTGAAGCCCAGGGTGAAACACTGGGTTGGTTGAACCCCTTGCCCTACAAGTCCTCCAACTATACCCGTAGCTCTCGAAGCTCAGCGGGGGCCATCCGATATGCTGGAGTCAATATCGGAGCTGTCCCGGGGTATAGGTCAGTATAAAAGTCTACCTCGCTGTGAGGAGGTAACCCTGGAACGTCGTCGGGGAAGACGTCTGCAAACTAATCCACCACTGCAGGAAAACAAGCACTCCGCACGTCAACTGCTCCTAGGATGAGGCTAGCCGACTGATCAGTGATGGGCTGTCCTCTCCTCTGCGGAAGTCCATCCTGTGCTGCAATGTCTCCCTTCTCGCCGGTGAAGGTGAACCTGCTCCCGCCGGTGCGTACACATCGCACTTTGCGCCTAAAACAGTCAATCTGGGCATAGACCATAGATAACCAATCCTTTCCCAAGATGACGTCATAAGGCATCGACACTGCTATAAGAAGATCCCAGCCGAAGCTCTCGCCTCCTAGAGTAAGCTCACACTATCGGCACCAGTGCGTAATCGTCGAGTCTACTTCTGTAGGAGTCTCTAGCCGTACGGATCGAGCCAACGGCTCTGTCGGAATCTCCGAGCTCCGAACAAGAGTAGTGGCTATGAAAGAGTGACTCTCTCCTGTGTCTATAAGTACTGCAGCAAGGGTGGAATAGACACATATAGTACCTCGAATTATCTCGGGAGCGCCGTGGTTGTTGGCCTCTCCTGCCTCGAGCTGTGCATGTCTCTGCCCGCCGGTTCCCTTTGGTCGAGGTGGACCTCCTAGTGGTGGTGGTGGCAGAGCCTCAAAGCGTCTCCCACCACCTGCTACTCGGCCAGCTCCTCTGCCTCGTCCGCCTCCTCCCTACAGACCTCCACGGTCGACCCTCTGCCTCTGTCTCAGTGGTCCCTCAACCGTCTGCTGCTCCTCGGCACGACGGGTCGAGCAGTCATGAGCCATGTGGCCCTGCCCGCCGCACGAGTAGCACTGCCTGCCTCTCGAAAGACTGGCTCCACGCTGTGTGCCCCTCACTGCTGAGCCACTGTCCTGAGGTCATCTGCCTGAAGGTCTGGTCTGCCTGGACCCCTGAGTCATCCGTCGACTGCCAGCTGCAGAAGACTCTGCCACGTGCCGCCCTGCGGTGGGTCTCGGCGCTGGTGTAGACACAGCAACAATGCTCTCGATCAAAAGGGCCCGCTCTAATACTCCCATCTGAGTCGGAATGCTGAGGGAGATCAGCAATGCCCTGATCTCGTGCCTCGAACCCTGCTCAAAGGTCCGGGCCTGGAAGAATGGGTCTCGTACCATGTCAGTCGAGTAGCGCGAGAGATCAGTAAATCTCACCGAGTACTGTGCGACCGTCATGCTGCCCTACCACAGCTGAAGAAGCTCCTAAATACGCACCACACGGAGTGTGGATGAGACAAACTCCGAGTGGAAGAGGCTCTCAATGTCCGTCCAAAGTAGAGATGCCTCATCGTCCACCTGGAGCATCAAGCTCCACCATCGGCCCGCTGTTACGTGTAGTAGGCTCGCAACGAGGATCACCATGAGGTCTGCTGGTGTCCTCACTAGCTTGAAAACTCGTACGACTGCCTCTAGCTAGTTCTCGGCTGCCTGGGGGTCCGTCTCCCCACGAAACCTAGGTGGTCGCTGGCACTGAAACTCATGCAGTGCGCTGAGGCGACGTGCATCGTCAGTGGATGGTGCTGGAAGTATCGGTGGCTCAGCGGGTAGTGCTACCGCCGGTGCCACAACTGACAAAGGGCCCTACACCGAGGCCTCGTCGCTCGGTGGGATGTCGTCTCGCTCGACTCTCGGAACCCTAGATAGCTGCCGTCGTGGGGCCATCCTAAAAAGGAAACAGGTGCACCGCGGTCAGAACAGTATACCTGGTGAGCTGATACTATGTAATCACAAAGATAACTTGAAACACACACGGAATCAATGTTTTCGTGCATTAAGTCGAAAATCAGAAGTCAGGGTCCTGGTGTACAGATACGTCGGCCACCGCACCAACACTGGACTCCCTGGACTGATAACCACACTCAATATTCTAAACATTATTGCTTCACATAGAAAATATCGGAGTTCGCGGTAGAACCGAACTCCTCCGATACCAATTTGTCACGACCCGTCCCCGGGGCCCGTGCCGTGACTACCCCAAGCCCGCCTTCCATAGGCCAGGGGCTGGTGACTAGCACCAAGGCGTAAATCCGGGTAAAAAGGGAATTCATTTCCTATGTAAAATAAACAAGCACCATAGAGTAAGAAAGCGGAAAAGTAAACACTAAGTAAAAACAGAGTACAACTGAAAGTGCGGAAAAGTAAATGGGCCAGTATACAAACCTAAAACTGAAAGTAAAGTACATCTCGAAAGGGAAAACAACAACTGTAAAGTAAAAGCCGCAACACTGAGCTGTCCACTGGAAATCCCACCTAAAGGGTGGGTACAGATAGCTACACTATTCCTCGGCTCCCGCCGTCCGCTCCGAGCACATACCGCCCAGTGGTCCACCTCCAGGTACCATCCTGCTCTGCAAGCCTCAACCACGATCAACGATGTTCGTTGTCTGCAACCAACACAATGTAGTGCGGGCATAGCTCGTGCAGGGGTGAGTATAAGCTACTCAGTAGGGGCCCCGAGACCCCCGAAGGTATCCCAAAAACCACAAAGGATAAACACAAAGGAAAGATAAAAACACGAAGTAACAACCGACACTACTTAGGTATATGCCCATACATCTACCTAAGTCATCAATTCCAATATGCTCCAACCTCCGAGCCCTAGTACAACTCAGTCCACATAGGAAATTATACGTATTCCACACAGGAAAGAAAAACGAAATCCACACAGGATAGCACAACACAATCCACACAAGAAAGCAATAGGATTCCTCTCACACAGGTATACTTAATCGAAAGATGATAGAGATGATCACTAATCCATCTAAGTCGTCAGACCCACAAAGGATCGATAGGTACTAACCCCCGAAAAGACCCACACAGGATCAGACCCACATAGGATCTGTAGGCGCTGGTTCACACAGGACCGCTGAGCGCTGACCCACACAGGATCGGACGCACACAGGATTGGTAGCATTGATCCACACAGGATCGCTGAGTGTTGTAGTCATCGTCGTCGAATCCACTGAGGATCTCTGCACAGCCGTCGTCGCAGTCACAGTAGCAGTCGCAGCCAGCTCTAGGGTTCCCGCACACAGCAAGCTCGTTCTGGAGGGTCCGCTCCACGAGCCGAGAGGCTGATACATAAACTGTTACAAATCTACAGTTGATGTATCCAAAAGATCCGTATCGTCAACAGGAACTCAACGCAACAGACGGCACATCAATCGGATGCCCGGTCTGAGAGTTATTGGCTTTTTCGTCCTAGGGGCCCAGTTGGGTTTTAAGGCAAAACCAACCCGACCATACACCGCCTGCGTCCAAACCTCGGGCGGAGTATGCCAAAAGATCCGTCTCACTAAGAGGAACTCATCAAAACTGACGGCACGTCAATCGGACATCCGTAGATCAAGATATGAGTGTTTCCGCTCCGAGGGACCGGTTGGTTTCGTGTACGAACCAACCCGGCCGAACTCAAAGTTTTCCAAAACCTTGAGTGCGATATACCGGAACGACCGTCTCAATCCAAATATCGCATCGCTGCTGACGGTGCGTCGTTTGGAGGTCTGTACCCCGAGTTATGGGCATTTGAATCCAAACCGCTCGGTAACGGCGGTTTCGGGCCCGGGCCATCCCGGCCCGAGACCCCCGGGTGGCCCGAACCGGGTCGACCCGCCCCAGACAAGGTCGACGCAGCCCAGCGTGGCGCGGCCCGGCCCGACTTGGCCTTGCGGACAGGCCAGGAGCCGGTCCGGCACAGCACACTGGGCGCGCTGCCAGCTCGGCCGAAGGCCGAGCTGTTGGAAAAACGGGGGGTGCTTGCCCCCCCCCCCCCTCATGATGGGGGGCCGTTTTTCTGGCCGGGGGAATTAAATTCCCCCAGTTCTTCTCCCTTCCGGCCGGCCCGACCTGGCCGGCCGGTTCTTCCTCAACGGGACCAGCAAGGTCGGTCCCCTTCTGGCATCCGACACCGGCTGCCCGGCTGGCCGCCGCTCATCTTGTTCCACCGCGGCCGTGAACCGGCCGCGGCCTTCGTCGTCCGGAGCGGTGTGACGGTACTGCACCCCTCCGCCGCGGCCCCGCTCCGGCCGCGGTGCCTTCTATTTCTTTTGACACGGCGCGACGGCGTCGCGTTCTTGAATTTCATTCCAAGGCGCGGCGCGACGGTGCCACACAATAATTTCCGTGCGATTCCCGCATGGTGCGTCAGCACCACGCCATCCCGCTCCATCCGCAAGGAAACAAAAATGAACATAGGAGGGGGTTCGGCTGTGTTTATGTGGTCCGGCCCCCCTCTCGTTAAACAATAACATTTATTCGTTATCCTCGAAGTTCGACATTCTAGAATCAAGAATGGAAATAATTAAATAAATCAACAACAATCCCCTACTTGATAAAAGATGTCGCACGTCGGGCGTTGCGGAAACGGCGTCGTTCCGTCAACGTTGGTGGAAGAAGCGCTTGGTGAAGTCGAGTCGAGTCGAGTCGACACTCTCAGAATACTTTGTGGGCGGCGGTGCTTCCCTTCCTTGCTCTAGTTGAAGAAGGTAGAAGGTGTTGCTTCACGTTCTTTGGAGATGTGGATCGTTCTTCTTCGAGAGGTTGAAGGTCTTCTAAAAGTCCTTCTCCTCTCCTTAGTTCTCCCCACAAAGTTTATGCCAACCCAAAGAGAATAATAGAATCTCTAGTTTTAATGTTGGCAAAATGATTTCAAAATAAATCAAACACTCAAAATAATTAATAAAGTTGGGTTATTAATTAAATGCAAGGTGCTGGCAGGAATTTCAAAAGATTGAAATTCAATTTAACCACACTTAACTCACCTCATTAATTAAACAAGTTGTTAACATTAATTAGAGAAGAGTTATTGGGAGTTTAAAGGGGAGATGAAGTGTTAGGGTTCGTGTGGGCCCCACCACACTTAATCCTCTCAAGGGAGGTTAAGTGGATGTGGGTCCCACTTATAAATCCCTTTGGGAGGATATAACCAACATGGATAAAAATATAATGTGTTTCCACATTTTATTTAACATCATTTTAATTCCTCCAAAACTAACTCTCAACCCACACAAAACGCAACCTCGGAAAAGTTCTCCTTAAGCGAATATCGGCGTTGCGAGTTCATCGGTGCCCTTGGAACTCGATTCCGGGAACCGGTTCAAAAGTTAGAAATTCCCGCTCGTTCGTTCACTGAACGTACCCGAACCAAACTTCAGAAATTAATTCCGGGCACACCGGGCCTCAGAATCAGGTGCCGTCAAAAACCACGCTCTTGTAAAATTCTAAATAAAATTAAGAAAAAATTTCCCTTTAATTTTACAGGTATTTACATTACTCCCACCTCAGGGATTTACGTCCCCGTAAAGATACATCAAAACTAGGGAAAAAATGAGGGTACTGAGCACGTATCTGAGCCTCCTTCTCCCAAGTGTTCTCCTGGAGATTCCAGTGCTGCCATCTGATGCGCAGTAGAGGAATCGAACGTCCACCTAGGACCCGCTCCTGTCGATCCTCGATCTCCACTGGGACCTCCATAAAAGGCGCCTCATAGTCAACGTCAAGCTCCCCATGGTCAATGATGTGCGTCGGGTCGTGCACTTATCTCCTCAGCTGAGATACGTGGAAGACGCCGTGCACCCGGTGCAACTGAGGTGGTAGACCCAGACAATAAGCCACCTCGCCAATACCACTGAGGACCTGGAATGGTCCGATGAAGCGCGGAGATAACTTGCCTCCTCGGCCAAATCTCCGTATAACACGTCGAGGTGAGACCCGCAAAAAGACGTTGTCGCCATCCTTAAACTCCAGTGGCCTCCGCCTCCTTTCAGCATATGACTTCTTCCAGCTTTGAGCTGTCCTCATCCGCTCCTGGATGACCGGGACCTTCTCTGTCGTGGCCTGGACCATCTCCGGCCCCATAAGTACTGACTCCCCAGGGTCTGTCTAGCACAAAGGAGATCTACAAGGTCGGTTGTACAAATCCTCGTATGGTGCCATCCTGATGGTGGAGTGGTAGCTGTTGTTATACGCGAACTCCACCAAGGGTAGGTGGTCCTCTCAGTTACGACCAAAGTCTAGGACACATGCGCAGAGCATATCCTTGAGAGTCTGAATGGTCCTCTCCGTCTGACCATCCGTCTGAGGATGAAAGGCTGTGCTCAGACGTAGCTGTGTCCCGAATGCCTCCTGAAATCCCTTCCATAGCCGGGAAGTAAAACGAGCATCTCGATCGGAGACGATAGATGATGGCACACCGTGAAGCCGTACAATCACCTGAACATAAAGTCATCCCAAGCTCTCCACCGAGCCCTGCTCTCTGATGGGTAAGAAGTGAGCCAACTTGGTGAGTCGGTCGACAATCACCCAGATGGAGTCGTGACCTCTGAAAGTGCATTGAAGTCCAGTCACAAAGTCCATAGATATGCCGTCCCACTTCCACTTCGGAACCTCCAAGGGTTGTTCCAAGACTACTGGTACCTGGTGCTCAGCCTTCACCTGCTGGCAGGAAAGGCATCGAGTAATGAACTCTGTCATAGCCTTCTTCATGCCCGGCCACCAGTTTTGTCATCTGAGGTCCTGGTACATCTTCGCCACTCCAGGATGTACCGCCAAAGGAGAAGTGTGAAACTCTCTCAGCACCTCCTCCCGTAATGCGACTGGTACCATAGTATGTCCTCTGAGAAGGATTTTGTGCTCTTCTCCAAAGGAGAAACCATCAGGTGCCTATCCTGAGGATATCTGTGCACGCCGCGTCTCACAGTCAGCGTCCCCACGCTGTGCCTCTCTAACCCGCTGTAGAAGTGGAGGAGTGACTGTGAGAGACTGAAGGAAGGCTGCTCCATCTCTATCCACGAAGGATATCTGCAAAAAGGCTAGATGCTCTATCGCCTCCTCAAGTAGCTGAATGCATGTCCTCCTGCTGAGGGCATCGGCTACTACGTTCCCCTTCCCAGGAGTATAGACTATCTCAAAGTCATAGTCCTGGAGGAACTCGAGCCATCGCTGCTGTCTCAGGTTCAGGTCCTTCTGCGAGAAGATGTACATGAGACTCTGATGATCAGAAAACACTGTAAAGTTCTCTCCCATTAGATAGTGTCGCCATGTCTTCAGAGCGAAGACCACTGCTGCTAACTCTAGGTCATGGGTAGCGTAGTTCTGCTCATGCGGCCTCAACTGACGTGATCCAAAGGCGATCACTGCCCGCTCCTGCATCAGGACACATCCGTGTCCGGTCCCTGATGCATCGCAATAGACTACGTACCCTACTCCCTCCTCAGGAAACCTCAAGATAGGTGCGCTGGTCAATCTCTGTCTCAACTTCTGGAAGCTCTGCTGACATCTGTCTGACCACACGAAGGGATTCCCCTTCTTCGTCAAAGCTGGGAGTGGTTCCGCAACGCTGGAGAAGTCTGGCCCAAATCTCTGATAGTGTTCGGCTTGTCCCAAGAAACTCCGAACCTCCGTCACGCTCCTGGGTGGCTCCCAAGATAGCACTGCCTCGATCTTCGCGGGATCCAATGCAACTCCCACCTCAGAGATGATGTGTCCCAATAAGTGGACCTCACATATCCAGAACTGGCACTTCGAGAGCTTACCATAAAGCTGGTGCTCTCGGAGTGTGTCCATTACAACCCGTAAGTGGTAGGCGTGCTCCTCCTCAGTCGTCGAGTAAATCAGAATGTCGTCGATGAATACCATGAAAAACCGATCAAGGTATGGCTGATAGATCCTGTTCATGAGGGCCATGAACACTACTGGAGCATTGGTCATGCCGAAGGGAATAACCAAGAACTCATAGTGGCCATACCGACATCTGAAGTCCGTCTTCTGTACGTCCTCGTCTCTAACTCTGAGCTGATGGTAGCCTGACCTGAGGTCTATCTTTGAGAACCACCGTGCTCCCTTGAGCTGATCAAAGATTTCATCAATCATCGGTAGCGGATACTTGTTCCTCACTGTCACCTAGTTCAGGCGACGATAGTCAACACAATGTCGCAAGCTCTCGTCCGCCTTCTTGGCGAACTAAATCGGGGAAGCCCAGGGTGAAACACTGGGTTGGATGAACCCCTTGCCCTGCAAGTCCTCCAACTGTACCCGTATCTCTCGAAGCTCAGCGGGGGCCATCCGATATGCTGGAGTCGATATCGGAGTTATCCCGGGGTACATGTCAATATAAAAGTCTACCTCTCTGCGAGGAGGTAATCCTGGAACGTCGTCCGGGAAGACGTCTGCAAACTAATACACCACTGCAGGAAAACCAGGACTCCGCACGTCAACTGCTACTAGGATGAGGCTAGCCAACTAATGAGTGATGGGATGTCCTCTCCTCCGCGGAAGTCAATCCTATGCTGCAAAGGCTCCTTTCTTGCCGGTGAAGGTGAACCTGCTCCCGTCGGTGCGTACACATCGCACCTTATGCCTAAAACAGTCAATCAGGGAATGGATCATAGATAACCAATCCATGCCCAAGATGACGTCATAAGGCCTTGACACTACTACAAGAAGATCCCAGCCGAAGCTCTCGCCTCATAGAGTAAGCTCACACTGTCGGCGCAAGTGCGTAATCGTCGAGTCTGCTCCCGTAAGAGTCTCTAGCCGTAAGGATCAAGCCAACAGCTCTATCGGAATTTTCGAGCTCCGAACAAGAGCAGCGGCTATGAAAGAGTGACTCACTCCTGTGTCTATAAGTACTGCATCAAGGGTGTAATAGACACAGATAGTATCTCGAATCATATCGGGCGCGCCGTGGTTATAACGACCCATACATTACATACATTGTTAATAATTCAAAATTGAAGCACAATTATTACAACATATGACAGAACCACAAAGGACCATATAGGTATAGTGTCTTTAGAAACTGGGAAACATAAACAACTGTTTCATAAATATTCTACAGTGTCTCCCATTTATTTCATCATATCTAGGGTCCCTTTTAGCATATTCTACTTAATATCCATCTTCCTGACCTGGGGAAAAGAAAACATAAAAGGGTGAGCTCAAATGCTCAGCAAGGGAAAATAAAGGAAATAAAAATCATATCATATCTTTTTGAAAATCATAACCTGCAAAAGAGATCATAATATCTTAACATGGAATAAATCATAGAAGTGAAAATGAGATCCCCATAATCATAACACGAAACTTGAAAATTTGTGGCATGCACACATAATCATGGAAAATCATTTCTTGTTAGTCATGACTCATTTCCAAGACTATCTTAGTGGACAAAGTCCCTTTCTGAACCGAGTTCACTCCTCGTTTCAGTCCTGTATCACTGAACCGAAATAACCTTCCGTTCCTGCCATGTCTATCTCATGAGATATAAAATCTTTACCCAATGCATTGGAGGGAGATATAGGTCCCACCCATCTTATAATTAATCCTTTCTTATGTGTGCCACATAATCATAAATCATACATCATCGCATAACACATGTAACAAAAATTGGATTCTTGAAACATCATGACATCATAAAAAAAATCATATAAGGTAAATGACTTAATAAAAATAAATCCCTCAAAACATAATCAAATCAATGTAATAATAGGGATAAAAACAGAACCCTTTATTATCTTAGATGGAAAATAATTTTGATAAAACACTTGAACTCCATTCTTGAGGAAAATATCCTTTCTTCTTTAAATTTTTTTTTCCCTTTCTTAACATGTCATACAACTTTAAACTAAAAGAAATTGATTAAAAATAAACATGAAAACTTGTAAAGGAAACCTCTTGGAAATAATGTTTTAAAAATCCATTCACGTCGTATAAGTTAAAAAAACATTCTTCTCGTACTTTTGTCGGAAAAGTCAAAAAGTACCTCGTACGAAAAAAACGACAAAAGATTCCTTTCATATTTTTTACTAAAAACTCACCGAAGGGTAAAATTGGATTTAAACTATTGTAATTGGATGGAAACTATATTACATATTGAGGGAACATGGATGTGGACGATAAAATACACCCCAGTAAATACTTACGAATAAACAATCTCGGATAAAAATGAGATTGTGATATTTCCCTTACCTTAGGTCCGATTTGCTTTGTACGTGTCCAAAGCTCCTATATAATGGTTTAAATAATGTTATTGACTTATTCCAGAATCATACATATTGATATCATATATTCATAGCTTCTTGTTAGTAATATTTCATTGTTTCTTGTTACTCGGGTCTTTATTGCCTTTTGTTCTTATGCGTGTTTTTCCGAATAAATTCTTATTCTTATTTTAAGGTTATAGATACCTTATATCCAGAATGGTATTAGTGTAACATATATCAGATTTATTCATTCAATTCATTTATATAATTACTATGTAATTATGATCATGTAGAACGAGTCGCATCACATCGTGGAGACGATATTCCGTACGTACGCACGAGTGATGATATCGTTCCTATGATCGTGTAATTGTATTGGAGTATATATATATTATTTCAGTATCAATATTACTTAATAATAATCATAAATAGTTACTCATTACACCATTATACCCATCCTTGTAAAGTGATGGTGGAAAATAGATTACACCACGGCGTGGAGACGGTATTCCGTACGTACGCACGCGCGGTGATTTCATTTTTCCGTAGGATGGATAGAAGGTGAATTATGGTTGTTTCATAATTATAAAAACATATCATTATTTAAGTAATACTGATGTTATTACTTTATCATGAAACAACAAAAGAAGAAGAAGTTGAAGAAAAAAAGAAATTGAAAAGATCGGTAATGGATATTACCTCTTCTTTGGAACGCTTCTTTGAATCCTCCACTTAGGGAACTAATATTGGTCTTTGAAGAAGACCAGGACCTCTAGGATTATTCTAGGGAAGTGGAGAGGAGAAAATGGCAGGGTTTGTCTGAGCTTGAGTGCTCAATTTGGTGTGAGGAGGAGGGGGAGGAGGGGCCCTTTTATAAGGGGGGAGAGGGGCACCTTAGGAATATCTCAAAATATTATTTTATATTAAAGTCAAAATCGTTTTATAATGGTTCCAAAGGGTCTTATTTCGAAGATAAAGTGGGGAAGGGTCGAAATCCTATCAACCAATAGGATTTATACAAGTTTTGGGTATTATTTTAACAATATCAATTAGATTTAACTCTAAGTTAAATAGTTTAACTTTTACCATGTCTTTTTGTTTTCTTTCACTATATGGTTAATACACCTACTATAACATGCCAAACGAACCCCAAATTGTTTATTATTAATATATATATCCTTATCTAAGTCATTTGGCCGAACCATAGATTTTTAGGAATAAAATAACCGTTAATAATATAATATTTGATTTAAAAACTATTTTGTGTCAATTTTGACACTATTTGATATATGATTTTTGTGAAAGTCATAACAGAATTATATGTTCAACCAAGTTGATTAAATAAACACTAATATATCATAGTAACCTATAAAATTTGTTTAATTCATAAAAAGTCTCAAATTACATTTATTTTGGTGTTTATAACATCAATTATGTCAATATTTCATAAATAAGATAATTACTGCATCATAATTGTATCATAAATAAATTAAATTATATAATGTCTAAAAATTATAAATGAAATACCATTATGTAGGAAATATTTTTATCTTTCTAATAAATATTTATAGTCGAATTTATCTTATTTATAACCCCATATTAAAAATGTTTTACTTATTAAATTTTGATTTTAACTATTTTAACCCTTCTTTAAATAAATTAATAATAAATGTCCCAATCTAACCCAAGTGGGCCTAAATGGTCATATTTTGTTCATAAGGTTGTTTTTGGTCGAATTACAATTATCCAATAGAATTAGGACATGTTTTAGGGTAATAGTAATATCATATTTACCCTTAGTTACCCTATTTACTATTAACCGCGGTAAAAAAAGTAAAAAGTCACTATTCACCAAAAAATTATTTTTATCTCATTGAACCACATTTTACTTACTAATATCAACCGTGTCTGTCGGATTTTCAAAATTCCATTCACAGAAGCGGTAAAATTAAGTTTTATGCAAAATTCAGTTTTTAACCAACCACTTAGTGGTTTCACTATTCATCAAAAATTGAAAGTTTTCAGAAAAATACCAAAATTTCACCCTAGGCTAATTTTGGTATTCTGAATCCAAAAATGAAGTCCATTTTAAAAAATAAAATTAATAAAATTTCAAAAAGTGGTTATTACTATTATAACAGATAGTTTTAATAATATTTTAATAGCATATCGTTGTTTAGTGAAACTCGGTATTGCGTACGATGCAAGCTATCGAGGAAGGTCGTGATTGCGTGTAAAGTAAGCCAAGCAAGTGTGTAGTGAAAGATTCCTTTGATGATATAAGAACAAAATATTACCCATAAAAATCTCGGGTGTTACATTCTACCCCCCTTAAAAAGAATTTCGCCCTTGAAATTCGTCACTTTGTAACAAACAGATGAGGATACTTCTCCCTCATCATATCCTCAAACTCCCACGTAGCTTCTTCAAGTTGGTGGATCCTCCATAAAACTTTCACCAAGCGAGTGGTCTTGTTTCGTAGGACTTTTTCGCTACGATCCAGAATCTCTATCGGCTGTTCTTCATAAGAAAGATCTTGCTCCAACGGTACAACTTCTGAGCTGAGTACATGTGAAGGATCTGGTATGTACTTTCTCCGGAGAGATACATGGAACACATCTTGAACTTGAGAGAGATTCGGTGTAAGCGCCAAGAGGTAAGCTACCTTCCCAACACGATCCATTATTTCGAAAGGACCGATATATCTAGGGCTCAACTTCCCCTTCTTTCCAAATCTCATAACCCTCTTCCAGGGAGATATTCGTAAGAACACTTTATCACCCACTTCAAACTCTAGGTCTTTTCTTCGGTTGTCGGCATAACTTTTCAGTCGACTCTGAGCTGCTCTTATGTGTTGTTGAATAGATCTGACCTTTTCTGCCATTTCATCAACGAGATCAGGTCCTAATAGCATTCTTTCCCCAACTTCATCCCAGCAAGTTGGAGTCCTGCATTTCTTTCCATAGAGAGCTTCATAAGGAGCCATCTGAATACTGGAGTGAAAGCAGTTATTATAAGAAAATTCCACCAAAGGTAGGTGTTGATCCCAACCTCCTTTGAAATCCATAGAGCAAGCTCTCAACATATCTTCTAGGGTTTGAATTGTTCTCTCAGACTGACCGTCAGTCTGAGGATGATAAGCAGTGCTGAAACTCAACTCTGTATCCAGAGTATGCTGAAGACTTCGCCAGAACTTCGAGGTAAATCTCGGATCCCGATCAGATATAATAAAAAGTGGTACTCCATTCAATCTTACCACTTCCTTTACATATATCCTGGCAAGCTGATCTAGAGAGAAATCCTCTCTAATAGCAATGAAGTGTGCAGACTTTGTAAGACGATCAACTATGACTCAAATAGGATTATTGCCTTTGGATGTTTTAGGAAGTCCTGTGACAATGTCCATAGTGATGTTTTCCCATTTCCATTCGGGTATGGGTAATGGTTGTAACATCCCCTTAGACTTTTGTCTCTCAGCTTTAACTTGTTGACAAACCAAGCATCAAGAGACATATTCAGCAACATCTCTTTTCATGCCATCCCACCAGAAGTACTCTTTCAGGTCCCTATACATCTTCGTGATTCCAGGATGAATAGAGAATGATGAACTATGAGCCTCATCCAGCAGCTCCTTCTTTAATTCGGGGATGGGAGGAACACAAACCAGATTCCTGAACTTTATTATCCCATCACCATCAAGGTTGAATTCAGGAACATTTCTCACCTTCTTTTGTTACTCTACATCTTCTTTATATGCCTCTTTAATCTTCACATGTATAGATGGTTGAACATTCTTTTGAGAAAGATAAGATTTCCCCCTTCCATTATAATTCCAAGATCCATCCTTTGTAAATCCATAAATATTGGATCTTTTGTGATCCTCATCATGGATAAACTAGCATGGTCTTGTCGACTTAATGCATCTGCCACCTTGTTTGCATTCCCAGGGTGGTAATGGATTGAGCAGTCATAATCCTTAATCAGCTCCAACCATCTTCTTTGACGCATATTCAGCTCCTTTTGTGTGAAAATATACTTTAAAATTTTATGATCAGTATAAATATAACACCTTTCACCATAAAGGTAATGCCTCCAAATCTTTAATGAAAATATTACCGCAGCCAACTCCAAATCACGTGTTGGGTAATTTTGCTCATGGATTTTCAACTGTCGTGAGGCATAAGCTATCACCATATCATTTTGCATAAGAACACACCCCAATCCCTTCTTGGATGCATCACTGTAGATCACAAACCTTTCTCCACTACAAGGCAGTGTGAGCACAGGTGCACTGGATAACCTTCTTTTCAACTCTTTGAAATTCTCTTCACATTCCTCTGTCCAAACAAACTTAACTCCTTTCCGAGTCAACTTGGTGAGTGGATTAGATAATCATGAAAAATCCTTTACAAAACGTCGATAATATGCAGCCAAACCAAGAAAACTTCGGATCTCAGTTACTGTTGTTGGTCTTGACCATCTTTCGATAACCTCGGTTTTTGCTGGATCCACAGATATCCCCTCTTTTGAGATTATGTGACCCAATAATGAAACTTTTTGAAGCCAAAATTCACACTTGGTAAATTTGGCATAAAGCTTCTCCTTTCTCAGGGTCTTCAATATAATTCTCAAGTGATATTCATGCTCTTCCTTGCTCTTTGAATAGACAAGAATATCGTCTATAAAGACTACCACAAATTGATCAAGATAGTCTCTAAAGACTCTATTCATTAGATCCATGAAGATAGCAGGGGCATTAGTAAGACCAAATGGCATCACTATAAATTCATAGTGTCCATACCTTGTATGGAAAGCCGTCTTTGGTATATCCTCCCTTTTGACCCTTAATTGATGATACCCTGAACGAAGATCAATCTTGGAAAAGTATTGAGCTCCACGTAGTTGGTCAAATAAGTCATCAATGCGTGGGAGAGGATATTTGTTCTTGATAGTGATCTTGTTAAGTTCTCGATAATCAATGCAGAGTCTCATTGATCCATCTTTCTTCTTAACAAATAAAACAGGTGCTCCCCAAGGTGACTGTAGAGACCCATATCTTGACGTACATAGACATTACATTACTTTTGCGGAATACTTAGTACATTACAAAAACACACACACAAGGACCGTAATAGTTTAGTGTCTTTGGAAACTCGGACTATAATCTTCTAATCGTGGTGAAAGATCTTCAAAATCTCCCATAAAGATCTTCCTTTTTTTATACCTAAAACCTTTATTTATATCCTGGGGAAAAGAAAACATAAAAGGGTGAGCTCAAATGCTCAGTAAGGGTAAACAAAAGAAATATCAATCACATCGTATTCATAAGAACATAACATTTTGGAAATCATAACCTGCAAAAGAGAGCATAATTTCATAACATGGGATAAATCATGGTAGTGAAATGTAATCACAATAATCATAACATAAAACATGAAACTTTGTGGAATTCACACATAATCATAGAGAATCATTTCTTGTTAGTCAAGACTCATTGCCAAGACCATCTTAGTGGACAAAGTCCCTTTCTGAATCGTGTCACCCTCGTTTCAGTCCTGTTTCACTGAACTGGTATAACCTACCATTCCAGCCATGTCTATCTCATGAGATATGAAATCTTTACCCAATGCATTGGAGGGAGATATAGGTCCCACCCATCTCATAATGAATCCTTTCATATGTGTGCCACAAAATCATAAATCATACATCATTGCATAACCCATGTAATAAAAATGGGATTCTTAAACAACATGACATCATAAAACCATTCATATAAGATAAAGGAATTCATAAACATAATTCCATCACAACATAGTCAAATCAATGTAAAAATATGGATAGAAACAGAACCCTTTATTATCTTATATGGAAAATAATTTTGATAAAACACTTGAATTGAATTCTTGAGGAAAATATCCTTTCTTCTTCAAAATCAATTTCTTTTCACAAAACATCATGCAATTTTAAAAGAAAGAGATTTTATTGAAAATAGTCATGAAATCTTTTAGAGGAAGCTTCATGAAAATAAGGCTTTATAAAACAGTGTAAATCCGTTCGTGCCGTATAAGTTAAAAAAACATTTTTCGTACTTTTGTCGGAAAAGTCAAAAAGTACCTCGTACGAAAAACGACAAAAGATTCCTTTCATACGTATTACTAAAAACTCAACGAAGGGTAAAAATGGATTTAAACAATTTTAGGTGGATGGAAATAATATTACATATTGAGTAAACATGGATGTGGATGATAAAATACACCCCAGAAAATGCCAAAGTATAAACAATCCCGGATAAAAATGAGATTGTGATATTTCCCTTACCTTATGTCCGACTTGCTTTGTAAGTGTCCGAACCTCCTGTATAATGATTTAAATCATGTTATTGACTTATTAAAGAATCATATTCATTGTTATGATATCATATATGGTTCACTTATGACATTATATTACCCGTTCTTTTGTAAATTCCATGTTAAAGAAGCGTTTTGGGTAAAATCGTTCCATTTATCGTAGGTGTTTTGACTTGTTGTTCTTGACATCATTATTACTTATATCATGATTTACTCACTTCCAGAATATAAAATATGATTTATATATCATATATATTCAGTATATATATATATATAATAGGTAGATAAATAAAATGAAAAACACCGTTCATGGAGACGGTAGTCCGTACGTACGCATGAACGCTGTTTTCCATTCCTTATTGTCTTGAAATGGAAGTAAGTAGATGACATACATATGTATATATATACATAAATCCAGTAGCTTTATAATGTCATATATTTCATTATTATTTCTTATATATACATTATAATCATTCTTAAATGGTTAACATGGAGAATGAATCTCATCGCGTCGTGGAGACGGTAGTCCGTACGTACGCACGAGCGATGATATCATTTCTATAAATATTGAATTGAATTGAAGTGGATTATACAATATATCAGAATAAATATCATGTTGTAATAACTATGTATATTTATTCTTTACAACATTATACCCATCCATGTAAGGTGGTGGTGGAAAATAGATTACACCAAGGCGTGGAGACGGTATTCCGTACGTACGCACGCGCGGTGATTTCTTTCTCCGTAGGATGGATAGATGGTGAAATAGGGTTGTTTCATACTTATAATAACATATCAGTATATGAGTGATACTGATGTTATTACTTCATAATGAAACAACCTAAGAAGAAGAAGTGGAAGAAGAAATAAAGATGAAAGAATTGGTAACGGTAATTACCTCTTCTTTGAAGTGCCTCTTTGAGACCTCCTCTTAGGGCACTAAAATTGGTCTTTGAGGAAGACCAGAACCTCTAGAATGTTTCTAGGGAGGTGGAGAGGAGAAATTGGCAGGGGTTGGCCGAGCTTGAGTGCTCAAATTGGTGTGAGGAGGAGGGGGAGGAGGTGTTCTTTTATAGGGGAGGAGAGGGGCACCTTAGGAATATCTCAAAATATTATTTTATATTAAAGTAAAAATCGTTTTATAATGGTTCCAAAGGGTCTTATTTCGAAGCTAAAGTGGGGATGGGTCGAAATCCTATCAAACAATAGAATTTAGACAAGTTTAGGATATTATTTTAACCTTATAAATTAGATTTAACTCTAAGTTAAATAATTTAACTTTTACCATGTCTTTTTGTTTTCTTTCATTATATGGTTAATACACTTACTATAACATGCCAAACGAACCCCAAATTGTTTATTATTAATATATATATCCTTATCTAAGTCATTTGGCCGAACCTTATATTTTTAGGAATAAAATAACAATTAATAATATAATATTTGATTTAAAAACTATTTTGTGTCAATTTTGACACTATTTGATATATGATTTTTGTGAGAGTCATAACAGAATTAAATGTTCGAACCAAGTTAATTAAATCAACATTAATATATCATAGTAACCTATAAAATTAGTGTAATTCATAAAAAGTCTCAAATTACATTTATTTTGGTGTTTATATCATCAATTATGTCAATATTTCATTAATAAGATAATTACTTCATCATCATTGTGTCATAATTAAATTAAATTATTTAAAGTCTAAAAATTACAAATAAAATACCATTATGTAGGAAATCTTTGTACCTTTCTAATGAATATTTATAATCTAAAATCCAACATATATAACCCTATGTAACAATTGTTTTTCTAAAAGATATATGCTTGTGTCAATTTTGTATTCATTTTAACTTAATTAAAATAAAGTGTCATTATCACTTACAAGTGGATCAATGGGGTCCCAAAATCGACCCAAAGATGCCCATGGTCGACCATGTATCAACCAATAGGGTTAAGACACGTTTTAGGGTAATTTAATATTATTATAATATTATTTTTTAACCCTTATTTACCGGATTTACCCTTAACCATGGTAACTAAAATATTTACCGCAGTAATTATTCAAAATGTCTAAAAATAAAAGTTACCTATTTACACAATTTGAACATCCTGATTCCAAATATGGAATCCATTTTTCTAAATTCAAAACACAGAAGTGGCAGAAATTAATTTAAAATTAATTCCCGCTGTCAAAACAAAAAGCGTGTTTTTAAGAGATAATAACTATCAAAAGATTGACACTTGTTTATGTTCGGTTTAATTGTAAAATTGTGTCCAATGACCAACATTATATTAAGTGGTAAAAATATATTCTAAATATACTTTAAAACCATTCAATATTATAATTTAACCACATAAGATATTACGATGAAAAAAGTTGTTTTTAATTAAAATATAGCGTGTTTTTACTATTCATTAAAATATGAAAGTTATCGGAAAAATATCAAAAATTTATCTAATGTAAATTTTTACATCCTGATTCAAAAGAAGAATATTATTTTGTCAAATTGAACATATAAACATGTCAAAAACTATATTTAAAGTGGGTGCGCCATCAAAAGGTGGTAAAACTGCATTTTTTGAAAAATACTTATTTTCCCCGAAAAATTTATTTTGTTCTTATACCATGTTCTAGAAATGTGTAAGATGAATAATAATGTTAGAAAATTCAAAATTTAGTTAATACTATTCATAACGGCTAGTTCATGACAATATTATAATAATATAACATTGTTTATTAAAACCCGGTATTGCGTACAACACACGCTATGCGATTGAGTGTAATGCAAGCCAAGTCAGGGTTGCGTGTTGTGAAAGAATCCTTCATTGTTTTGTATAACAGAATCCAACCATATTTCATTTATACATTTAATATATATATATATATATATACTCAATGTTGCGTAGAATAACTATTATCAAAATTGTGTGTAACACGATCCAAGAATAGTGTTGCGTATACTGCAAGCTAATACGGTGTTGCGTATAGCTCAAGGTAATCTTGGTGTAGAATACAACACAAGACATTAATGAAATTAAAAGAATATGTTTCATAAAATCTCGGGGTGTTACATTCTACCCCCCTTAAAATGAATTTCGCCCTCGAAATTCGTCGAGGTTATAAATGGTTTACTATTTGAAAGTTTCTTTGATAGAAACCCACATCGTAAAAAGGAATACCAAAACTTATCTTTAAAAAAAAAGTATGAAACGTAACGGTTACCCAAATAAACTAATCACTGGGTTTCCACATAGGTGAAAATATGGATATGGAAGAGAAATCTAACAATTATGTTCTGATGGAGAGTGGTAGAGAACATGGCTATGGAAAAGCTAGCAATCACAAAGCCATAAATTTGTGACGATCTAAGGTACCATCCGATTCATCAGATATAAGATCACTAGGACAACATTTTTGGTTTTCAATATCATTTCCCTAAAGTTGAAAAATTTGAATTAGAAGAAATACTTACTTGATTTTGGTATAATCTCACTGTTGTTCGTGAATTGAACAATTTACACTTCATCCCTTAAAGAAATGAAGTTGAATTTGTTATTCGTGATGTGTTAGCAGATCATGTGATAGAATGACAGGTCATTCCATCTGTCTCAAACAAAAGGTTAGAAAAACTTATATACATAAGTCGATCTATAGTGAGATTAATCATATATGGATCCTAAAATTGACTTATACTTCATATATCATACTGTTTAATATAATAAAACTAGTTTCTACTAAACAGGGACTTCCTGTAGGTCAGTGGTAGGCGATAAAGGCCAGTCGCACTTCGGTTGTGGGTTCGATTCCCACAGCCTTGTCCGAAGCGATGGGCTGTCGCCCGTCCTGCAGGTTGTCCTTTTTCTAAAACTACATTACTATAACATCACATAAATAATATCAAAAGAAGTTCTATACTTAAACAATACTAACTTATGGTTAACATAATCCATTACAATCTTTATGCTTATCTAAAATACTTCGGTCCAAGCTCATAGTAAAAAGAAAATGATTACTTGAAATGTCGTCAACCAAGCATGTGAATACCATCATTTATCCCCCATATATCTTGTTGGTCGCATTCCAAACATTCAAAGTCCTTAATCATGTATTCTCTTGAATACCCATTGAACCTTGGTGAAAACATGAATGCAGTTAAACGTTAACACTTTCCACATACCAAAATCCTCAAAATTCTTTATAATCAAACCATGATATCACTTAGTCCTCATATCAATCATGAGCTCATGAATACAATCAAACATCTCATTATCTTCTTATCCTTTTATTATGCACTTATCATCTACTTTCCAAAAGTATCTGAATAACCTTTCATGGTTACTGGTAACAATAATCAGACAACAATGTAACAATCCTTACATGTCTCTTTATTCCATAGTACCATGAGATTACTTATACAACATTACACATGATAAACATGTAATCATTCCACTACATTCTTAAACCATTGACCGAGCTTCAACAATTCTTTCCTCTCACATATCATTTGTAGTCTCTTCATCATCATCCACATAAATATTTCCCATACGACCATACTGATTATCTTAATGAGACTTTCCTTTAGGGAATTGGTTAGCATAATGCCCGTACATTCCACATTTAAAGCATTTAACCATTGTTGATGTCGTAGCAATACCATTATCCTCATCCATGGTGTTGACTGAACCTTTTCCTTTGCACTTACTTGCTTTGTGTCCTTCTTTTCCACACCCAAATCATCTTCCAGTTCCTTTGAAACATTCTCCTTGATGCCTCTTCCCACATGATTTACAAAGGGGAAATTGAACTTTCTTTCCTCTATGATCATCATGAAACTCCATCTTTCTCTTATTAGCCGAGTCAGGAAACTTACCAAATTTTACTTTATTGATCATATTATGAGATTGCTGATTTGGCATAATAATGATGTTTGGACTTCCAAATCCCATTTCATTATGAAGAATATCATTCCATTGTCCACCATATCCTCCATTATCATGAATCATCTTGTTTCCAACGATTTTCTAAAACCCCAAAAAAAAGTGTTAGAGGCAAAAATCATAATAAAGGGGGAGTAACTTCAATATCCAACATCTTAGGTTTAATTCTATGATCGTTAGCGTAATTCTATTACTATAACCTATACGTATACTTATCCCTAGGGACATCCCTAGACATACCTTAGAAATATCTCTAGGGATCTCACTAACGTTTTCGCATCCTAGTTTCCAAAGGTTGACTAAACCTTTCCTATGATACCAACTGTAGAGACCCGTATCTTGACGTACATAGACATTACATTACTTTTGCGGAATACTTAGTACATTACAAAAACACACACACAAGGACCGTAATAGTTTAGTGTCTTTGGAAACTCGGACTATAATCTTCTAATCGTGGTGAAAGATCTTCAAAATCTCCCATAAAGATCTTCCTTTTTTTATACCTAAAACCTTTCTTTATATCCTGGGGAAAATAAAACATAAAAGGGTGAGCTCAAATTCTCAGTAAGGGTAAACAAAAGAAATATAAATCACATCGTATTCATAAGAACATAACATTTTGGAAATCATAACCTGCAAAAGAGAGCATAATTTCATAACATGGGATAAATCATGGTAGTGAAATGTAATCACAATAATCATAACTTAAAACATGAAAATTTGTGGCATTCACACATAATCATAGAGAATCATTTCTTGTTAGTCAAGACTCATTGCCAAGACCATCTTAGTGGACAAAGTCCCTTTCTGAATCGAGTCACCCTCGTTTCAGTCCTGTTTCACTGAACCGGTATAACCTACCATTCCAGCCATGTCTATCTCATGAGATATGAAATCTTTACCCAATGCATTGGAGGGAGATATAGGTCCCACCCATCTCTTAATGAATCCTTTCATATGTGTGCCACAAAATCATAAATCATACATCATTGCATAACCCATGTAATAAAAATGGGATTCTTAAACAACATGACATCATAAAACCATTCATATAAGATAAAGGAATTCATAAACATAATTCCATCACAACATAGTCAAATCAATGTAAAAATATGGATAGAAACAGAACCCTTTATTATCTTATATGGAAAATAATTTTGATAAAACACTTGAATTGAATTCTTGAGGAAAATATCCTTTCTTCTTCAAAATCAATTTCTTTTCACAAACCATCATGCAATTTTAAAAGAAAGAGATTTTATTGAAAATAGTCATGAAATATTTTAGAGTAAGCTTCATGAAAATAAGGCTTTATAAAACCGTGTAAATCCGTTCGTGCCGTATAAGTTAAAAAAACATTTTTCGTACTTTTGTCGGAAAAGTCAAAAAGTGCCTCGTACGAAAAACGACAAAAGATTCCTTTCATACGTATTACTAAAAACTCACCGAAGGGTAAAAATGGATTTAAACAATTTTAGGTGGATGGAAATAATATTACATATTGAGTAAACATGGATGTGGATGATAAAATACACCCCAGAAAATGCCAAAGTATAAACAATCCCGGATAAAAATGAGATTGTGATATTTCCCTTACCTTATGTCCGACTTGCTTTGTAAGTGTCCGAACCTCCTGTATAATGATTTAAATCATGTTATTGACTTATTACAGAACCATATTCATTGTTATGATATCATATATGGTTCACTTATGACATTATATTACCCGTTCTTTTGTAAATTCCATGTTAAAGAAGCGTTTTGGGTAAAATTGTTCCATTTATCGTAGGTTTTTTGACTTGTTGTTCTTGACATCATTATTACTTATATCATGATTTACTCACTTCCAGAATATAAATTATGATTTATATATCATATATATTCAGTATATATATATATATAATAGGTAGATAAATAAAATGAAAAACACCGTTCATGGAGACGGTAGTCCGTACGTACGCATGAACGCTGTTTTCCTTTCCTTATTGTCTTGAAATGGAAGTAAGTAGATGAAATAAATATGTATATATATACATAAATCCAGTAGCTTTATAATGTCATATATTTCATTATTATTTCTTATATATACATTATAATCCTTCTTAAATGGTTAACATGGAGAATGAATCTCATCGCATCGTGGAGACGGTAGTCCGTACGTACGCACGAGCGATGATATCATTTCTATAAATATTGAATTGAATTGAAGTGGATTATACAATATATCAGAATCAATATGATGTTGTAATAACTATGTATAGTTATTATTTACACCATTATACCCATCCATGTAAGGTGGTGGTGGAAAATAGATTACACCACGGCGTGGAGACGGTATTCCGTACGTACGCACGCGCGGTGATTTCTTTCTCCGTAGGATGGATAGATGGTGAAATATGGTTGTTTCATACTTATAATAACATATCAGTATATGAGTGATACTGATGTTATTACTTCATAATGAAACAACCTAAGAAGAAGAAGTGGAAGAAGAAATAAAGATGAAAGAATTGGTAACGGTAATTACCTCTTCTTTGAAGTGCCTCTTTGAGACCTCCTCTTAGGGCACTAAAATTGGTCTTTGAGGAAGACCAGAACCTCTAGGATGTTACTAGGGAGGTGGAGAGGAGAAATTGGCAGGGGTTAGCCGAGCTTGAGTGCTCAAATTGGTGTGAGGAGGAGGGGGAGGAGGTGTCCTTTTATAGGGGAGGAGAGGGGCACCTTAGGAATATCTCAAAATATTATTTTATATTAAAGTAAAAATCGGTTTATAATGGTTCCAAAGGGTCTTATTTCGAAGCTAAAGTGGGGATGAGTCGAAATCCTATCAACCAATATAATTTAGACAAGTTTAGGATATTATTTTAACCTTATCAATTAGATTTAACTCTAAGTTAAATAATTTAACTTTTACCATGTCTTTTTGTTTTCTTTCACTATATGGTTAATACACTTACTATAACATTCCAAACGAACCCCAAATTGTTTATTATTAATATATATATCCTTATCTAAGTCATTTGGCCGAACCTTAGATTTTTAGGAATAAAATAACAATTAATAATATAATATTTGATTTAAAAACTATTTTGTGTCAATTTTGACACTATTTGATATATGATTTTTGTGAGAGTCATAACAGAATTAAATATTCGAACCAAGTTAATTAAATCAACATTAATATATCATAGTAACCTATAAAATTAGTGGAATTCATAAAAAGTCTCAAATTACATTTATTTTGGTGTTTATAACATCAATTATGTCAATATTTCATTAATAAGATAATTACTGCATCATCATTGTGTCATAAATAAATTAAATTATTTAAAGTCTGAAAATTAAAAATAAAATACCATTATGTAGGAAATCGTTTTATCTTTCTAATTAATATTTATAATCTAAAATCCAACATATATAACCCTATGTAACAATTGTTTTTCTAAAAGATATATGCTTGTGTCAATTTTGTATTCATTTTAACTTAATTAAAATAAAGTGTCATTATAACTTAAAAGTGGATCACTGGGGTCCCAAAATCGACCCAAAGATGCCCATGGTCGACCATGTATCAACCAATAGGGTTAAGACACGTTTTAGGGTAATTTAATATTATTATAATATTATTTTTTATCCCTTATTTACCGGATTTACCCTTAACCATGGTAAATAAAATATTTACCGCAGTATTTATTCAAAATGTCTAAAAATAAAAGTTACCTATTTACACAATTTGAACATCCTGATTCCAAATATGGAATACATTTTTCTAAATTCAAAACACAGAAGTGGCAGAAATTAATTTAAAATTAATTCCCGATGTCAAAACAAAAAGCGTGTTTTTAAGAGATAATAACTATCAAAAGATTGACACTTGTTTATGTTCGGTTTAATTGTAAAATTGTGTCCAATGACCAACATTATATTAAGTGGTAAAAATATATTCTAAATATACTTTAAAACCATTCAATATTATAATTTAACCACATAAGATATTACGATGAAAAAAGATGTTTTTAATTAAAATATAGCGTGTTTTTACTATTCATTAAAATATGAAAGTTATCGGAAAAATATCAAAAATTTATCTAATGTAAATTTTTACATCCTGATTCAAAAGAAGAATATTATTTTGTCAAATTGAACATATAAACATGTCAAAAACTATATTTAAAGTGGGTGCGCCATCAAAAGGCGGTAAAACTGCATTTTTTGAAAAATACTTATTTTACCCGAAAAATTTATTTTTTTCTTATACCATGTTCTAGAAATGTGTAAGATGAATAATAATGTTAGAAAATTCAAAATTTAGTTAATACTATTCATAACGGCTAGTTCATGACAATATTATAATAATATAACATTGTTTATTAAAACCCGTTATTGCGTACAACACACGCTATGCGATTGCGTGTAATGCAAGCCAAGTCAGGGTTGCGTGTTGTGAAAGAATCCTTCATTGTTTCGTATAACAGAATCCAACCATATTTCATTTATACATTTAATATATATATATATATATACTCAATGTTGCGTAGAATAACTATTATCAAAATTGTGTGTAACACGATCCAAGAATAGTGTTGCGTATACTGCAAGCTAATACGGTGTTGCGTATAGCACAAGGTAATCTTGGTGTAGAATACAACACAAGACATTAATGAAATTAAAAGAATATTTGTCATAAAATCTCGGGGTGTTACAGTGACGCACTAGGGAGTATGAATCCCTTATCAATATTCTCTTGGAGTTGCTTCTTCAATTCCTGCAACTCAATTGGGGCCATTCTATAAGGTGTCTTTGAAATAGGCAAAGCACCCGGTACGAGTTCTATTGAAAACTCAACTTCACGATTTGGTGGAAGACCCGGTAATTCCTCTGGAAATACATCATCAAACTCCCGTACAATGGGAATATTCTTAATCGTGAGTTTCTCACCAACCATTTGAGATAACTAACCTTCATTTAGTGGAATCAATACCCATAAGATGGAAGAAATTTCCACTGGAAGGTTATGTTCATCCTTGCATTGATAGACGATCGTAGATTGATCTGGAATATGAAATGTGACTTCCCTTCTTTGGCAATTGATATGAGCTCCATGTAGAGAAAGACAATCCATGCCAAGAATCACATCAAATTCCACTAAAGGAAGGATCACAAGATTTGCAGGAAGCACTTTCCCACTTACTTCGATCGGAGAAGAATTATAAACTTTTGATGCGACTGTTGTGCCATTAGGTGTTGTCACAGCTAACTCAACATCTAATTGTTGAGGTAATGCGGTGATACCCTTAGAAAATTTTTCAGAAATAAAAGAGTGGGTGGATCCAGAATCAAATAAAACATTTGCTACTTTAGAGTGGATGGTAAGTGTACCTTTCACCACTTCGTTATCGTACTCCACATCGCTGATAGAAATTGCATGTGACTTTCCTTTGTCTTTAGCCTTAATATTTTGTTGACGTCGACCATCATCATCAACCCTTGGATTTGGGCATTGATTGGCATAATTCCCCATCTCCTTGCACTTGAAACATTGAAGTGTAGTAGGTTCATTCTGTGTATCCCTTCCTTTGTTTGCATCATTAGACATCTTCTTCCCATTATCACGGCATTCAAATGCCCGATGACCTTCCTTTCTACATTTGAAACATTTACTTGTCCCTTTAAGACAACTCCCTCCATGTTTCTTTCCACACTTTGAGCATAAGGGAAAGCTCATCTTCTTTTCAGTGTTCTCTTTAGATTTTCCTTTGAATTCCATCTTCCTCTTCTTATCAAACCCATGTGACTGATGGGTTACTCCAATCTCCATCTCGACTTTGAGAGAACATCGAACGATTTCCTCGTAGCTATTGAAGTCCCTTATGGATAACGCCCTTCGAAGACTTGGTTTTAAGCCACTAAAGAATCGATCGATCTTACTCTCAGGTTGGATAATAATACCAGAAGCGTACCTTGTAAGTCTGGTAAAATTTGCTTCATAGGTACCAACAGATTCATCATCCCTTTGCTTCAGTTCAAGAAACTCTTTCTCCATCTTTGTTCGGAGAATACGAGGGAAGTACTTACTGAAAAATAAGTTCTTGAACTCGTCCCATTCCATAGACTCAATTTCATCCCTTTTCCTTGTATTCTTAATAAGATTCCACCATTGATCAGCATCTCCTTCCAAACGATACACTGCTAGGATGACTTTATCATGTTCAGAACATTGATGAACTGAAAATATCTTTTCAGTATTACTAATCCATTGTTGAGCAACTAATGGATCAGTAGACCCACTGAAAGAAGGTGGACGCTGCCTCATGAATGATTCAACAGAATGTTTCTCCTTCCTTTGCTCGTTTGGAAGTCCTGAATGATTCATAGCTTGAGAAAGTTTTGTGAGCATGGCTACAAGATTTTTCATTCCAGCTCCCATATCATTTGGTTGCTCAGGGAGACAATCATTGCATTTCCCATCGCATTCCGCATTAACACGGTTCCTTCGGGTTCCAGCCATTGACTAAAACCAAGAAGAATAGTGTGAGAAACACTAATTATAATAGGAAAACCACATAATCAAGGATAAAATTTCACACTTAAGGTCTTATCCTAGGGTATTCATGGCCACTTCTAAAACACTAAGATTGTGTTCTATGCTTAGACTTATCCTTAGGGTTCTTACTAAGGATTTTACATCCTAGTTTCCAAAGGTTGACTATACCTTTCTTCTGATACCAACTATAATGACCCATACTTTACATACATTGTTAATACATCAAAATTGAAGCACAATTATTACAATATATGAGAAAACCACAAAGGACTGTATAGGTATAGTGTCTTTAGAAACTGGGAAACATAAAAAACTAGTTCATAAATCTTCTACAGTGTCTCCCATTTATTTCATCATATCTAGGGTCCATTTTAGCATATTCTACTTAATATCCATCTTCCTAACCTGGGGAAAAGAAAACATAAAAGGGTGAGCTCAAATGCTCAGCAAGGGAAAATAAAGGAAATAAAAATCATATCATATCTTTTTGAAAATCATAACCTGCAAAAGAGATCATAATATCTTAACATGGAATAAATCATAGAAGTGAAAATGAGATCCCCATAATCATAACATGAAACTTGAAACTTTGTGGCATGCACACATAATCATGGAAAATCATTTCTTGTTATTCATGACTCATTTCCAAGACTATCTTAGTGGACAAAGTCCCTTTCTGAACCGAGTTCACTCCTCGTTTCAGTCCTGTATCACTAAACCGAAATAACCTTCCGTTCCAGCCATGTCTATCTCATGAGATATAAAATCTTTACCCAATGCATTGGAGGGAGATATAGGTCCCACCCATCTTATAATTAATCCTTTCTTATGTGTGCCACATAATCATAAATCATACATCATCGCATAACACATGTAACAAAAATGGGATTCTTGAATCATCATGACATCATAAAACAAATCATATAAGGTAAATTACTTAATAAAAATAATTCCCTCAAAACATAATCAAATCAATGTAATAATAGGGATAAAAACAGAACCCTTTATTATCTTAGATGAAAAATAATTTTGATAAAACACTTGAACTCCATTCTTGAGGAAAATACCCTTTCTTCTGTAAAAACATTTTTTTCCTTTCTTAACATGTCATACAACTTTAAACTAAAAGAAGTTGATTAAAAATAAACATGAAAACTTGTAAAGGAAGCTTCTTGGAAATAATTTTTTAAAAATCCATTCATGCCGTATAATTTAAAAAAACATTCTTCTCGTACTTTTGTCGGAAAAGTCAAAAAGCACATCGTACGAAAAAAATGACAAAAGATTCCTTTCATATTCTTTACTAAAAACTCACCGAAGGGTAAAATTGGATTTAAACTATTGTAAGTGGATGGAAACAATATTACATATTGAGGGAACATGGATGTGGATGATAAAATACACCCCAGTAAATACTTACGAATAAACAATCTCGGATAAAAATGAGATTGAGATATTTCCCTTACCTTAGGTCTGATTTGCTTTGTACGTGTCCGAAGCTCCTGTATAATGGTTTAAATAATGTTATTGACTTATTCCAGAATCATACATATTGATATCATATATTCTTAGCTTCTTGTTAGTAATATTTCATTGTTACTTGTTACTCGGGTCTTTATTGCCTTTTGTTCTTATGCGTGTTTTGCCAAATAAATTATTATTCTTATTTTAAGGTTATAGATACCTTATATCCAGAATGGTATTAGTGTAACATATATCATATTTATTCATTCAATTCATTTATATAATTACTATGTAATTATGATCATGTAGAACGAGTCGCATCACATCGTGGAGACGGTATTCCATACGTACGCACGAGTGATGATATCGTTCCTATGATCATGGAATTGTATTGGAGTATATATATATTATTTCAGCATCAATATTAATTAATAATAATCATAAATAGTTACTCATTACACTATTATACCCATCCTTGTAAAGTGATGGTGGAAAATAGATTACATCACGGCGTGGAGACGGTATTCCATACGTACGCACGCGCGGTGATTTCATTTTTCCGTAGGATGGATAAAAGGTGAATTAGCGTTGTTTCATAATTATAATAATATATCAGTATGTAAGTAATACTGATGTTATTACTTTATCATGAAACAACTAAAGAAGAATATGTTGAAGAAGAAAGAAATTGAAAAGATCAGTAATGGATATTACCTCTTCTTTGGAACGCTTCTTTGAATCCTCCACTTAGGGAACTAATATTGGTCATTGAAGAAGACCAGGACCTCTAGGATTATTATAGGGAAGTGGAGAGGAGAAAATTTCAGGGGTTGGCCGAGCTTGAGTGCTCAATTTGGTGTGAGGATGAGGGGGAGGAGGTGCCCTTTTATAAGGGAGGAGAGGGCACCTTAGGAATATCTCAAAATATTATTTTATATTAAAGTCAAAATCGGTTTATAATGGTTCCAAAGGGTCTTATTTCGAATATAAATTGGGGAAGGGTCTAAATCCTATCAACCAATAGGATTTAGACAAGTTTAGGGTATTATTTTAACCTTATCAATTAGATTTAACTCTAAGTTAAATAATTTAACTTTTACCATGTCTTTTTGTTTTCTTTCACTATACGGTAAATACACTTACTATAACATTCCAAAAGAACCCCAAATTGTTTATTATTAATATATATATCCTTATATAAGTCATTTGGCCGAACCTTAGATTTTTAGGAATAAAATAACAATTAATAATATAATATTTGATTTAAAAACTATTTTGTCTCAATTTTGACACTATTTGATATATGATTTTTTTGAAAGTCATAACAGAATTATATGTTCAACCAAGTTGATTAAATCAACACTAATATATCATAGTAACCTAGAAAAGTTTTTTAATTCATAAAAAGTCTCAAATTACATTTATTTTCGTGTTTATAACATCAATTATGTCAATATTTCATAAATAAGATAATTACTGCATCATAATTGTATCATAAATAAATTAAATTATTTAATGTCTAAAAATTATAAATGAAATACCATTATGTAGGAAATCTTTTTGTCTTTCTAATGAATATTTATAGTCGAATTTATCTTTTGTATAACCCCATATTAAAAATTATTTACTTATTAAATTTTGATTTTAACTATTTTAACCCTTCTTTAAATAAATTAATAATAAATGTCCCTATCTAATCCAAGTGGGCCTAAATGGTCATATTTCATTCATAAGGTTGTTTTTGGTCGAATTAAACTTATCCAATAGAATTAAGACATGTGTTTGGGTAATAGTAATATCATATTTACCCTTAGTTACCCTATTTACTATTAACCGTTGTAAAAAAAGTAAAAAGTTACTATTCACCAAAAAATTATTTTTATCTCATTGAACCACATTTTACTTACTGATATCAACCATGTCTGTCGGATTTTCAAAATTCCATTCACAGAAGCGGTAAAATTAAGTTTTATGCAAAATTCAGTTTTTAACCTACCACTTAGTAGTTTCACTATTCATCAAAAATTGAAAGTTTTCAGAAAAATACCAAAATTTCACCCTAGGATAATTTCGGTATACTGAATCCAAAAATGAAGTCCATTTTAAAAAATAAAATTAATAAAATTTCAAAAAGTGGTTATTACTATTCACAACGGCTAGTTTTAATAATATTTTAATAGCATATCGTTGTTTAGTGAAACTCGGTATTGCGTACGACGCAAGCTATCGAGGAAGGTCGTGATTGCGTGTAAAGTAAGCCAAGCAAGTGTGTAGTGAAAGATTCCTTTGATGATATATAAACAAAATAATACTCATAAAAATCTCAGGTGTTACAGTGGTCGTAGGCCTCTCCTGCCTGGAGTTGTGCCTGTCTCTGCCCGCCAGTTCCCTGTGGTCGAGGTGGACCTCCTGGTGGTGGTGGTGGCAGAGTCTCAAAGCGTCGCCCACCACCTTCTACTCGGCCAGCTCCTCTGCCTCATCCGCCTCCTCCCTGCGGACCGCCACGGTCGACCCTCTGCCTCTGCCTCGGTGGTCCCTCAACCGTCTGCTGCTCCTCGGCACGGCGGTTCGGGCAGTCACGAGCCATGTGGCCCTGCCCGCCGCACGAGTAGCACAGCCTGCCTCTCGAAAGACTGGCTCCGTGCTGTGTGCCCCGCACTATTGAGCCAGTGTCCTGAGGTCATCTGCCTGAAGGTCTGGTCTGCCTGGACCCCTGAGTCATCTGTCGACAGCCAGCTGCAAAAGACTCTGCCACGTGCCGCCCTGCGGTGGGTCTCAGAGCTGGTGTAGACTCAGCAATAAAGCTCTCGATCAAAAGTGCCAGCTCCAGTACTCCCGTCTGATACGGAATGCTGAGGGAGATCAGCAATGCCCTGATCTCGTGCCTCAAACCCTGCTCAAAGGTCTGGGCCCAGAAGAATGGGTCCCGTACCATGTCGGTTGAGTAGCGCGAGAGATCATTAAATCTCGCCGAGTACTGTGCGACCGTCATGCTGTCCTGCCGAAGCTGAAGAAGCTCCTGAATACGCACCACACGGAGGGTGGATGGGACGAATTCTGAGTGGAAGAGGCTCTCAAAGTCCGTCCAAAGTAGAGATGCTTCATCGTCCACCTGGAGCATCAAGATCCACCATCGGCCCGCTG
The DNA here is from genome assembly GCA_963277665.1 of Viscum album. Taxonomy (NCBI): domain Eukaryota; kingdom Viridiplantae; phylum Streptophyta; class Magnoliopsida; order Santalales; family Viscaceae; genus Viscum; species Viscum album. The sequence continues at coordinate 394,794,570 of OY728161.1, forward strand.
CTGCGTGCAGTAGGCTTGCAGCGAGGATCACCATGAGGTCTGCTGGTGTCCTCACTAGCCTGAAAACTCGTACGACTGCCTCTAGCCAGTCCTCGGCTGCCTGGGGGTCCGTCTCCCCACAAAACCTGGGTGGTCCCTGGCACTGAAACTCATGCAGTGCGCTGAGGCGACATGCATCGTCAGCGGCTGGTGCTGGAAGTATCGGTGGCTCGGCGGGTAGTGCTACCGCTGGTGCCACTGCTGACAAAGGGCCATGCACCGAGGCCTCATCGCTCGGTGGGCTGTCATCTCGCTCGACTCTCGGAACCCTAGCTGGCTGCCATCGTGGGGCCATCCTGAAAAGGAAACAGGTGCGCCACGGTCAGAACAGTATACCTGGTGAGATGATACTATGTAATCACATATATAACTTGAAACACACACGCAATTAATGTTTTCGTGCATTAAGTTGGAAATCAGAAGTCATGGTCCTGGTGTACGGATACGTCAGCCACCGCACCAACACTGGACTCCCTGGACTGATAACCACACTCAATACGCTAAACATTATTGCTTCACATAGAAAAGATCAGAGTTTGTGGTAGAACCGAATTTCTCTGATACCAATTTGTCACGACCCTTCCTCGGGGCCCGTGCCGTGACTACCCCATGCCCGCCTTTCATAGGCTAGGGGCTGGTGACTAGGACCAAGGCGTAAATCCCGGTAAAAAGGGAAGGTATTGCCTATGTAAAGTAAACAAGCACCACAAAGTAAGCAAGCGGAAAAGTAAAAACTAAGTAAAAACAGAGTACAACTGAAAGTGCGGAAAAGTAAATGGGCCAGTATACAATCCCAAAACTGAAAGTAAAGTACAAATCAAAAGGGAAAACAATAACTGAAAAGTAAAAGCCGCAATACCGAGCTGTCCACTGGAAATCCCACCTAAAGGGTGGGTACAGATAGCTCCACTGTTCCTCGGGTCCCGCCGTCCGCTCCAAGGACGTCCCGCCCAGTGGTCCACCTCCAGGTACCGTCCTGCTCTGCAAGCCTCAACCACGATCAACGATGTTCGTCGTCTGCAACCAACACAACGTAGTGCGGGTATAGCCCGTGCAGGGGTGAGTATAAGCTACTAAGTAGGGACCCCGAGACCCCCGAAGGTCTCCCAAAATCCACAAAGGATAAACACAAAGGAAAGATACAAACACGAAGTAACAACCGACACTGTTTAGGTATATGCCCATACATATACCTAAGTCATCAATTCCAATAAGCTCCAACCTCCGATCCCAAGTACAACTCAGTCCACACAGGAAAGAAAAACGAAATCCACACAGGATAGCACAACACAATCCACACAGGAAAGCAACAGGATTCAGCTCACACAGGTATACATCTTCGAAAGATGATAGAGATGATCACTGATCCATCTAAGTCGTCAGACCCACAAAGGATCGATAGGTACTAACCCCCGCAAAGACCCACACAGGATCGGACCCACATGGGATCTGTAGGCGCTGGTTCACACAGGACTGCTGAGCGCTGACCAACACAGGATCGGACCCACACAGGATCAGTAGCACTGATCCACATAGGATCGATGAGTGTTGTAGTCGTCGACATCGAATCCACTGAGGATCTCTACACAGCCGTCGTCGCAGTCACAGTAGCAGTCGCAGCCAGCTCTAGGGTTCCCGCACACAGCAAGCTCGTTCTGGAGGGTCCGCTCGACGAGCCGAGAGGCTGTTACATCAACTGTCACAAAGTCTATAGTTGATGTATTCAAAAGATCCATATCGTCAACAGGAACTCAACGCAACAGACGGCGCGTCAATCGGACGCCCGGTTTGAGAGTTATTGGTTTTTTCGTCCTAGGGGCCCAGTTGGGTTTTAAGGAAAAACCATCCCGACCGTACACCACCTGCGTCCAAACCTCGGGCGGAGTATTCCAAAAGTTCCATCTCACTAAGAGGAACTCATCAAAACTGACGGCACGCCAATCGGACGTCCGTAGCTCAAGATACGAGTGTTTCCGCTCTGAGGGCCCGGCTGGTTTCGTGTACGAACCAACCTGTTCGAACTCAAAGTATTCCGAAACCTTGAGTGCGATATACCGAAACGCCCGTCTCGATCCAAGGATCGCATCACCGCTGACGGTGCATCTTTTGGAGGTCTGTAGCCCGAGTAATGGGAATTTGAATCCAAACCGCTCGGTAACTGGGGTGTCGGGCCCGGGCCGTCCCGGCCCGAGACCCCCCGGTGGCCCGAACCGGGTCGACCCGCCCCGGACAAGGTCGACCCGGCCCGGCGCGGCGCGGCGCGGCCTGGCGGACCGGCCAGGAGCCGGTCCAGCATAGCGCACTGGGCGCACTGCCAGCTCGGCCGAAGGCCGAGCTGTTGGAAAAATGGGGGGCGCTTGCCCCCCCCCCCCCTTGTGAAGCTACGGCCCCCCTCATGATGGGGGGCCGCTTTGATGGCCGGGGGAATTAAATTCCCCGAGTTCTTCTCCCTTCAGGCCGGCCCGACGTGGCCGACCGGTTCTTCCTCAACGGGACCGGCAAGGTCGGTCCCCTTCCGGCTTCCGACACTGGCTGCCCGGCTGGCCGCCGCTCATCTTGTTCCGCCGCGGCCTAGAACCGGCCGCAACCTTCATCGTCTGGCGCGGTGCGACGGTACCGCGCCCCTCCACCACGGCCCCGCTCCGGCTGCGGCGCCTTCGATTTCTTTTGACGCGGCGCGACGGCGTCACGTTCTTGAATTTCATTCCACGGCGCGGCACGACGACGCCACACAATAATTGTCGTGCGATTCCCGCATGGTGCGTCAGCACCACGCCATCCCGTTCCATCCGCAAGGAAACAAAAATGAACATAGGAGGTGGTTCGGCCATGTTTGTGCGGTCCGGCCCCCCTCTCTTTAAACGATAACATTTATTCGTTATCCTCGAAGTTCGACATTCTAGAATCAAGAATGGAAATAATTAAATAAATAAACAACAATCCCCTACTTATAACGACCCATACTTTACATAAATTGTTAATACTTCAAAATTGAAGCACACTTATTACAAAATATGACAAAACCACAAAGGACCGTATAGGTATAGTGTCTTTAGAAACTGGGAAACATAAACAACTGGTTCATAAATCTTCTACAGTGTCTCCCATTTATTTCATCATATCTAGGGTCCCTTTTAGCATATTCTACTTAATATCCATCTTCCTGACCTGGGGAAAAGAAAACATAAAAGGGTGAGCTCAAATGCTCAGCAAGGGCAAATAAAGGAAATAAAAATCATATCATATCTTTTTGAAAATCAAAACCTGCAAAAGAGATCATAATATCTTAACATGGAATAAATCATAGAAGTGAAAATGAGATCCCCATAATCATAACATAAAACTTGAAACTTTGTGGCATGCACACATAATCATGGAAAATCATTTCTTGTTAGTCATGGCCCATTCCCATGACTATCTTAGTGGACAAAGTCCCTTTCTGAACCGAGTTCACTCCTCGTTTCAGTCCTGTATCACTGAACCGAAATAACCTTCCGTTCCAGCCATGTCTATCTCATGAGATATAAAATCTTTACCCAATGCATTGGAGGGAGATATAGGTCCCACCCATCTCTTAATGAATCCTTTCTTTATGTGTGCCACCAAATCATAAATCATACATAATTGCATAACCCATGTAATAAAAATGGGATTCTTAAACAACATGTCATCATAAAACCATTCGTATAAGATAAAGGAATTCATAAACATAATTCCATCACAACATAGTCAAATCAATGTAAAAATATGGATAGAAACAGAACCCTTTATTATCTTAGATGGAAAATAATTTTGATAAAACACTTGAAATTAATTCTTGAGGAAAATATCCTTTCTTCTTCAAAATCAATTTCTTTTCACAAAACATCATACAATTTTAAAAGAAAGAGATTTTATTAAAAATAGTCATGAAATATTTTGGAGGAAGGTACATGAAAATAAGGCTTTATAAAACCGTAAAAATCCGTTCGTGCCGTTTAAGTTAAAAAAAACATTCTTCGTACTTTTGTCGGAAAAGTCAAAAAGTACCTCGTATGAAAAAGAGACAAAAGATTCCTTTCATATTCTTTACTAAAAACTCACCGAAGAGTAAAATTGGATTTAAAATATTGTAAGTGGATGGAAACAATATTACATATTGAAGTAACATGGATGTGGATGATAAAATACACCCCAGTAAATACTTACGAATAAACAATCTCGGATAAAAATGAGATTGTGGTATTTCCCTTACCTTGGGTCCGATTAGCTTTGTACGTGTCCGAAGCTCCTGTATAATGGTTTAAATAATGTTATTGACTTATTCCAGAATCATACATATTTATATTATATCATATATGGTCATATTATTAGCTTCTTGTTAGTAATATTTCATTGTTACTTGTTACTCGGGTCTTTATAACTTTTTGTTCTTATGCGTGTTTTGTCGAATAAATTCTTATTCTTATCTTTAGGTTATAGATAATTCATTTCCAGAATGGTATTAGTGCATTATATACCATATTCATTCATTCAATTCATTTATATAATCATTATGAAATGAAGATCATGTAGAACGAGTCGCATCACATCGTGGAGACGGTATTCCGTACGTACGCACGAGTGATGATATCATTCCTATGATCGTGGAATTGTATTGGAGTATATATATATTATTTCAGTATCAATATTACTTCATAATAATCATATTTAGTTACTCATTACACCATTATAACCATCCTTGTAAGGTGATGGTGGAAAATAGATTACACCACGGCGTGGAGACGGTATTCCGTACGTACGCACACGTGGTGATTTCATTTTTCCGTAGGATGGATAGAAGGTGAATTAGGGTTGTTTCATATTTATAATAACATATCAGTATGTAAGTAATACTGATGTTATTACTTTATCATGAAACAACTAAAGAAGAAGAAGTTGAAGAAGAAAGAAATTGAAAAGATCGGTAATGGATATTACCTCTTCTTTGGAACGCCTCTTTGAATCCTCCACTTAAGGAACTAAGATTGGTCTTTGGAGAAGACCAGGACCTCTAGGATTATTATAGGGAAGTGGAGAGGAGAACATGGCAGGGTTTGGCCGAGCTTGAGTGCTCAATTTGGTGTGAGGAGGAGGGGGAGGAGGTGCCCTTTTATAAGGGAGGAGAGGGGCACCTTAGGAATATCTCAAAATATTATTTTATATTAAAGTCAAAATCGGTTTATAATTGTTCCAAAGGGTCTTATTTCGAAGATAAAGTGGGGAAGGGTCGAAATCCTATCAACCAATAGGATTTAGACAAGTTTAGGGTATTATTTTAACCTTATCAATTAGATTTAACTCTAAGTTAATTATTTTAACTTTTACCGTGTCTTTTTGTTTTCTTTCACTATATGGTTAATACACTTACTATAACATGCCAAACGAACCCCAAATTGTTGATTATTAATATATATATCCTTATCTAAGTCATTTGGCCGAACCTTAGATTTTTAGGAATAAAATAACAATTAATAATATAATATTTGATTTAAAAACTATTTTGTGTCAATTTTGACACTATTTGATATATGATTTGTTTGAAAGTCATAACAGAATTATATGTTCGAACCAAGTTGATTAAATCAACACTAATATATCATAGTAACCTAGAAAATTAGTTGAATTCATAAAAAGTCTTAAATTACATTTATTTTGGTATTTATATTATCAATTATGTCAATATTTCATTAATAAGATAATTACTGCATCATATTTGTGTCATAAATAAATTATATTATTTGATGTCTAAAAATTACAAATAAAATACCATCATGTAGGAAATCTTTTTATCTTTCTAATTAATATTTACAATCGAATTTATCTTATGTATAACCCCATATTAAAAATGATTTACTTATTAAACTTTGATTTGAACTATTTTAACCCTTCTTTAATAAATTAATAATAAATGTCCTAATCTAATCCAAGTGGGCCTAAATGGTCATATTTTATTCCTAAGTTTGTTTTTGGTCGAATTACACTTGTCCAATAGAATTAGGACATGTGTTAGGGTAATATTAATATCATATTTACCCTTAGTTACCCTATTTACTATTAACCACGGTAAAAAAAAGTAAAAAGTTACTATTCACCAAAAATTATTTTCATCTCATTGAACCACATTTTAGTCCTTGATATTAACCGTGTCTCTCGGATTTTCGAAATTCCATTCACAGAAGCGGTAAAATTAAGTTTTATGCAAAATTCAGTTTTTTAACCTACCACTTAGTGGTTTCACTATTCATCAAAAATTGAATGTTTTCAGAAAAATACCAAAATTTCACCCTTGGCTAATTTCGATATTCTGAGTCCAAAAATGAAGTCCATTTTGAAAAATAAAATTTATAAAATTTTAAAAAGTGGTTATTACTATTCATAACGGCTAGTTTTAATAGCATATTGTTATTTAGTGAAACTCGGTATTGCGTACGACGCAAGCTATCGAGGAAGGTCGCGATTGCGTGTAAAGCAAGTCAAGCAAGTGTTGTGTAGAAAAAGATTCCTTTGATAATTTATATAACATAAAAGTCTCGGGTGTTACATTCTACCCCCCTTAAAAAGAATTTCGCCCTCGAAATTCGTCACTTTGTAACAAACAGATGAGGATACTTCTCCCTCATCATATCCTCATGCTCCCATGTAGCTTCTTCAAGTTGGTGGTTCCTCCATAAAACTTTCACCAAGCGAGTGGTCTTGTTTCGTAGGACTTTTTCGCTACGATCCAGAATCTCTATCGGCTGTTCTTCATAAGAAAGATCTTGCTCCAGTGGTACAACTTCTGAGCTGAGTACATGTGAAGGATCTGGTATGTACTTTCTCAGGAGAGATACATGGAACACATCGTGAACTTGAGAGAGATTCGGTGGAAGCGCCAATCGGTAAGCTACCTTCCCAACACGATCCAGTATTTCGAAAGGACCGATATATCTAGGGCTCAACTTCCCCTTCTTTCCAAATCTCATAACCCTCTTCCAGGGAGATATTCGTAAGAACACTTTATCGCCCACTTCAAACTCTAGGACTTTTCTTCGGTTGTCGGCATAACTTTTCTGTCGACTCTGAGCTGATCTTATGTGTTGTTGAATAGATCTGACCTTTTCTGCCATTTCATCAACGAGATCAGGTCCTAATAGCTTTCTTTCCCCAACTTCATCCCAGCAAGTTGGAGTCCTGCATTTCTTTCCATAGAGAGCTTCATAAGGAGCCATCTGAATACTGGAGTGAAAGCTATTATTATAAGAAAATTCTACCAAAGGTAGGTGTTGATCCCAACCTCCTTTGAAATCCATAGAGCAAGCTCTCAACATATCTTCTAGGGTTTGAATTGTTCTCTCAGACTGACCGTCGGTCTGGGGATGATAAGCAGTGCTGAAACTCAACTCTGTATCCAGAGTATGCTGAAGACTTCGCCAGAACTTCGAGGTAAATCTCGGATCCCGATCAGATATAATAGAAAGTGGTACTCCATGTAATCTTACCACTTCCTTTACATATATCCTGGCAAGCTGATCTAGAGAGAAATCCTCTCTAATAAGAATGAAGTGTGCAGACTTTGTAAGACGATCAACTATGACCCAAATAGCATTATTGCCTTTGGATGTTTTAGGAAGTCCTGTGACAAAGTCCATAGTGATGTTTTCCCATTTCCATTCGGGTATGGGTAATGGTTGTAACATCCCCTTGGACTTCTGTCTCTCAGCTTTAACTTGTTGACAAACCAAGCATCGAGAGACAAATTCAGCAACATCTCTTTTCATGCCATCCCACCAGAAGTACTCTTTCAGGTCCCTATACATCTTCGTGCTTCCAGGATGAATAGAGAATGAAGAACTATGAGCCTCATCCAGCAGCTCCTTCTTTAATTCGGGGATGGGAGGAACACAAACCCGATTCCTGAACTTTATTATCCCATCACAATCAAGGTTGAATTCAGGAACATTTCTCACCTTCTTTTGTAACTCGACATCTTCTTTCTGTGCCTCTTTAATCTTCACATGTATAGATGGTTGAACATTCATTTGAGAAAGATATGATTTTTCCCCTTCCATTATAATTCCAAGATCCATACTTTGTAAATCCATAAATATTGGATCTTTTGTGATCCTCATCATGGATAAACTAGCATGGTCTTGTCGACTTAATGCATCTGCCACCTTGTTTGCTTTCCCAGGGTGGTAATGGATTGAGCAGTCATAATCCTTAATCAGCTCCAACCATCTTCTTTGACGCATATTCAACTCCTTTTGTGTGAAAATATACTTTAAACTTTTATGATCAGTATAAATATCACATCTTTCACCATAAAGGTAATGCCTCCAAATCTTTAATGCAAAGATTACCGCAGCCAACTCCAAATCATGTGTTGGGTAATTTTGCTCATGGATTTTCAACTGTCGTGAGGCATAAGCTATCACCATATCATTTTGCATAAGAACACACCCCAATCCCTTCTTGGATGCATCACTGTAGATCACAAACCTTTCTCCACTACAAGGCAGTGTGAGCACAGGTGCACTAGATAACCTTCTTTTCAACTCCTTGAAATTCTCTTCACATTCCTCTGTCCAGACAAACTTAACTCCTTTCCGAGTCAACTTGGTGAGTGGATTAGATAATCGTGAAAAATATTTTACAAAACGTCGATAATATCCAGCCAAACCAAGAAAACTTCGGATCTCAGTTACTGTGGTTGGTCTCGACCATCTTTCGATAACCTCTGTTTTTGCTGGATCCACAGATATCCCCTCTTTTGAGATTATATGACCCAAAAATGCAACTTTTTGAAGCCAAAATTCACACTTGGTAAATTTGGCATAAAGCTTCTCCTTTCTCAGGGTCTTCAATATAATTCTCAAGTGATCTTCATGCTCTTCCTTGCTCTTTGAATAGACAATAATATCGTCTATAAAGACTACCACAAATTGATCAAGATAGTCTCTAAAGACTCTATTCATTAGATCCATGAAGATAGCAGGGGCATTAGTAAGACCAAATGGCATCACTATAAATTCATAGTGTCCATACCTTGTACGGAAAGCCGTCTTTGGTATATCCTCCCTTTTGACCCTTAATTGATGATACCCTGAACGAAGATCAATCTTGGAAAAGTATTGAGCTCCGCGTAGTTGGTCAAATAAGTCATCAATGCGTGGGAGAGGATATTTGTTCTTGATAGTGATCTTGTTAAGTTCTCGATAATCAATGCAGAGTCTCATTGATCCATCTTTCTTCTTAACAAATAGAACAGGTGCTCCCCAAGGTGACGCACTAGGGCGTATGAATCCCTTATCAAGATTCTCTTGGAGTTGCTTCTTCAATTCCTGCAACTCAATTGGGGCCATTCTATAAGGTGTCTTTGAAATAGGCAAAGCACCCGGTACGAGTTCTATTGAAAACTCAACTTCACGATTTGGTGGAAGACCCGGTAATTCCGCCGGAAAGACATCATCAAACTCCCTTACAATGGGCATATTCTTAATCGTGAGTTTCTCACCAACCATTTGAGATAAATAACCTTCATTTAGTGGAATCAATACCCATAAGATGGAAGAAATTTCCACTGGAAGGTTATGTTCATCCTTGCATTGGTATACGATCGTAGATTGATCTGGAATATGAAATGTGACTTCCCTTCTTTGGCAATTGATATGAGCTCCATATAGAGAAAGCCAATCCATGCCAAGAATCACATCAAATTCCACTAAAGGAAGGATCACAAGATTTGCAGGAAGCACTTTCCCACAAACTTCGATCGGAGAAGAATTATAAACTTTTGATGCGATTGATGTGCCATTAGGTGTTGTCACAGATAACTCAACATCTAATTGTTGAGGTAATACGGTGATACCCTTTGAAAAGTCTTCAGAAATAAAAGAGTGGGTGGATCCAGAATCAAATAAAACATTTGCTACTTTAGAGTGGATGGTAAGTGTACCTTTCACCACATCGTTATCGTACTCCACATCGCTGATAGAAATTGCATGTGACTTTCCTTTGTCTTTAGCTTTAAGAGTTTGTTGACGTCGACCATCATCATCAACCCTTGGATTTGGGCATTGATTGGCATAATGCCCCATCTCCTTGCACTTGAAACATTGAAGTGTTGTAGGTTCATTCTGTGTATCCCTTCCTTTGTTTGCGTCATTAGACATCTTCTTCCCATTATCATGGCATTCAAATGCCCGATGACCTTCCTTTCCACATTTAAAACATTTACTTTTCCCTTTAAGACAACTCCCTCCATGTTTCTTTCCACACTTTGAGCATAAGGGAAAGTTCATCTTCTTTTCCGTGTGCTCTTTAGATTTTTCTTTGAATTCCATCTTCCTCTTCTTATCAAACCCATGTGACTGATGGGTTACTCCAATCTCCATCTCGACTTTGAGATCACATCGAACGATTTCCTCGTAGCTATTGAAGTCCCTTATGGCTAACGCCCTTCGAAGACTTGGTTTTAAGACAATAAAGAATCGATCGATCTTACTCTCAGGTTGGATAATAATACCAGAAGCGTACCTTGCAAGTCTTGTAAAATTTGCTTCATAGGTACTAACAGATTCATCATCCCTTTGCTTCAGTTCAAGGAACTCTTTCTCCATCTTTGTTCGGAGAATACGAGGGAAGTACTTATTGAAAAATAAGTTCTTGAACTCGTCCCATTCCATAGACTCAATTTCATCCCTTTGCCTCGTATTCTTAACAAGATTCCACCATTGATCAGCATCTCCTTCCAAACGATACACTGCTAGGATGACTTTATCATGTTCAGAACATTGAAGAACTGAAAATATCTTTTCAGTAGTACTAATCCATTGTTCAGCAACTAATGGATCAGTAGACCCGCTGAAAGAAGGTGGACGCTGCCTCATGAAGGATTCAACAGAATGTTGCTCCCTCCTTTGCTCGTTTGGAAATCCTGCATGATTCATAGCTTGAGAAAGTTGTGTGAGCATGGCTACAAGATTTTGCATTCCAACTCCCATATCGTTTGGTTGCTCAGGGGGACAATCATTGCATTGCCCATCGCATTCCGCATTAACACGGTTCCTTCGGGTTCCAGCCATTGACTAAAACCAAGAAGAATAGTGTGAGCAACACTAATTATAATAGGAAACCACATAATTCAAGAATAAAATTTTCATGCTTATGGTCTTATCCTAGGTTATTCATGGCCATTTCTAAGATTGTGTTCTATGCTTAGACTTATTCTTAGGGTTCTTACTAAGGCTTTCACATCCTAGTTTCCAAAGGTTGACTATACCTTTCCTCTGATACCAACTATAACGACCCATACTTTACATACATTGTTAATACTTAAAAATTGAAGCACACTTATTACAAAATATGACAAAACCACAAAGGACCGTATAGGTATAGTGTCTTTAGAAACTGGGAAACATAAACAACTGGTTCATAAATCTTCTACAGTGTCTCCCATTTATTTCATCATATCTAGGGTCCCTTTTAGCATATTCTACTTAATATCCATCTTCCTGACCTGGGGAAAAGAAAACATAAAAGGGTGAGCTCAAATGCTCAGCAAGGGCAAATAAAGGAAATAAAAATCATATCATATCTTTTTGAAAATCAAAACCTGCAAAAGAGATCATAATATCTTAACATGGAATAAATCATAGAAGTGAAAATGAGATCCCCATAATCATAACATAAAACTTGAAACTTTGTGGCATGCACACATAATCATGGAAAATCATTTCTTGTTAGTCATGACTCATTCCCATGACTATCTTAGTGGACAAAGTCCCTTTCTGAACCGAGTTCACTCCTCGTTTCAGTCCTGTATCACTGAACCGAAATAACCTTCCGTTCCAGCCATGTCTATCTCATGAGATATAAAATCTTTACCCAATGCATTGGAGGGAGATATAGGTCCCACCCATCTCTTAATGAATCCTTTCTTTATGTGTGCCACCAAATCATAAATCATACATAATTGCATAACCCATGTAATAAAAATGGGATTCTTAAACAACATGACATCATAAAACCATTCATATAAGATAAAGGAATTCATAAACATAATTCCATCACAACATAGTCAAATCAATGTAAAAATATGGATAGAAACAGAACCCTTTATTATCTTAGATGGAAAATAATTTTGATAAAACACTTGAAATGAATTCTTCAGGAAAATATCCTTTCTTCTTCAAAATCAATTTCTTTTCACAAAACATCATACAATTTTAAAAGAAAGAGATTTTATTAAAAATAGTCATGAAATATTTTGGAGGAAGGTACATGAAAATAAGGCTTTATAAAACCGTAAAAATCCGTTCGTGCCGTTTAAGTTAAAAAAAACATTCTTCGTACTTTTGTCGGAAAAGTCAAAAAGTACCTCGTATGAAAAAGCGACAAAAGATTCCTTTCATATTCTTTACTAAAAACTCACCGAAGAGTAAAATTGGATTTAAAATATTGTAAGTGGATGGAAACAATATTACATATTGAAGTAACATGGATGTGGATGATAAAATACACCCCAGTAAATACTTACGAATAAACAATCTCGGATAAAAATGAGATTGTGGTATTTCCCTTACCTTGGGTCCGATTAGCTTTGTACGTGTCCGAAGCTCCTGTATAATGGTTTAAATAATGTTATTGACTTATTCCAGAATCATACATATTTATATTATATCATATATGGTCATATTATTAGCTTCTTGTTAGTAATATTTCATTGTTACTTGTTACTCGGGTCTTTATAACTTTTTGTTCTTATGCGTGTTTTGTCGAATAAATTCTTATTCTTATCTTTAGGTTATAGATAATTCATTTCCAGAATGGTATTATTGTATTATATACCATATTCATTCATTCAATTCATTTATATAATCATTATGAAATGAAGATCATGTAGAACGAGTCGCATCACATCGTGGAGACGGTATTCCGTACGTACGCACGAGTGATGATATCATTCCTATGATCGTGGAATTGTATTGGAGTATATATATATTATTTCAGTATCAATATTACTTCATAATAATCATATTTAGTTACTCATTACACCATTATAACCATCCTTGTAAGGTGATGGTGGAAAATAGATTACACCACGGCGTGGAGACGGTATTCCGTACGTACGCACGCGTGGTGATTTCATTTTTCCGTAGGATGGATAGAAGGTGAATTAGGGTTGTTTCATATTTATAATAACATATCAGTATGTAAGTAATACTGATGTTATTACTTTATCATGAAACAACTAAAGAAGAAGAAGTTGAAGAAGAAAGAAATTGAAAAGATCGGTAATGGATATTACCTCTTCTTTGGAACGCCTCTTTGAATCCTCCACTTAAGGAACTAAGATTGGTCTTTGGAGAAGACCAGGACCTCTAGGATTATTCTAGGGAAGTGGAGAGGAGAAAATGGCAGGGTTTTGCCGAGCTTGAGTGCTCAATTTGGTGTGAGGAGGAGGGGGAGGAGGTGCCCTTTTATAAGGGAGGAGAGGGGCACCTTAGGAATATCTCAAAATATTATTTTATATTAAAGTCAAAATCGGTTTATAATTGTTCCAAAGGGTCTTATTTCGAAGCTAAAGTGGGGAAGGGTCGAAATCCTATCAACCAATAGGATTTAGACAAGTTTAGGGTATTATTTTAACCTTATCAATTAGATTTAACTCTAAGTTAATTATTTTAACTTTTACCGTGTCTTTTTGTTTTCTTTCACTATATGGTTAATACACTTACTATAACATGCCAAACGAACCCCAAATTGTTGATTATTAATATATATATCCTTATCTAAGTCATTTGGCCGAACCTTAGATTTTTAGGAATAAAATAACAATTAATAATATAATATTTGATTTAAAAACTATTTTGTGTCAATTTTGACACTATTTGATATATGATTTGTTTGAAAGTCATAACAGAATTATATGTTCGAACCAAGTTGATTAAATCAACACTAATATATCATAGTAACCTAGAAAATTATTTGAATTCATAAAAAGTCTTAAATTACATTTATTTTGGTATTTATATTATCAATTATGTCAATATTTCATTAATAAGATAATTACTGCATCATCTTTGTGTCATAAATAAATTATATTATTTGATGTTTAAAAATTACAAATAAAATACCATCATGTAGGAAATCTTTTTATCTTTCTAATGAATATTTACAATCGAATTGATCTTATGTATAACCCCATATTAAAAATGATTTACTTATTAAACTTTGATTTGAACTATTTTAACCCTTCTTTAATAAATTAATAATAAATGTCCTAATCTAATCCAAGTGGGCCTAAATGGTCATATTTTATTCCTAAGTTTGTTTTTGGTCGAATTACACTTGTCCAATAGAATTAGGACATGTGTTAGGGTAATATTAATATCATATTTACCCTTAGTTACCCTATTTACTATTAACCACGGTAAAAAAAAGTAAAAAGTTACTATTCCCCAAAAATTATTTTCATCTCATTGAACCACATTTTAGTCCTTGATATTAACCGTGTCTCTCGGATTTTCGAAATTCCATTCACAGAAGCGGTAAAATTAAGTTTTATGCAAAATTCAGTTTTTTAACCTACCACTTAGTGGTTTCACTATTCATCAAAAATTGAAAGTTTTCAGAAAAATACCAAAATTTCACCCTTGGCTAATTTCGATATTCTGAGTCCAAAAATGAAGTCCATTTTGAAAAATAAAATTTATAAAATTTTAAAAAGTGGTTATTACTATTCATAACGGCTAGTTTTAATAGCATATTGTTATTTAGTGAAACTCGGTATTGCGTACGACGCAAGCTATCGAGGAAGGTCGCGATTGCGTGTAAAGCAACTCAAGCAAGTGTTGTGTAGAAAAAGATTCCTTTGATAAGTTATATAACATAAAAGTCTCGGGTGTTACACTACTTGATAAAAGATGTCGCACGTCGGGCGTTGCGGAAACAGCGTCGTTCCGTCAACGTTGGTGGAAGAAGTGCTTGGTGATGTCGAGTCGAGTCGAGTCGACACTCTCAGAATACTTTGTGGGCGGCGGTGCTTCCCTTCCTTGCTCTGGTTAAAGAAGGTAGAAGGTGTTGCTTCACGTTCTTTGGAGACGTGGATCGTTCTTCTTCGAGAGGATGAAGGTCTTATAAATGTCCTTCTCCTCTCCTTAGTTCTACCCACAATGTTTATGCCAACCCAAAGAGAAGAATATAATCTCTCATTTTAATGTTGGCAAAATGATTTCAAAAGAAATCAAACACTCAAAATAATTAATAAATTTGGTTTAATTAATTAATGCAAGGTGTTGGCAAGAATTTCAAAAGATTGAAATTCAATTAAACCACACTTAACTAACCTCATTAATTAAACAAGTTGTCAACATTAATTAGAGAAGAGTTATTGGGAGTTTAAAGGGGAGATGAAGAGTTAGGGTTCGTGTGGGCCCCACCACACTTAATCCTCTCAAGGGAGATTAAGTGGATGTGGGTCCCACTTCTATCTCCCTTTGGGAGGATATAACCAACATGGATAAAAATAAAATGTGTTTCCACATTTTATTTAACATCATTTTAATTCCTCCAAAACTAACTCTCAACCCACACAAAACGCAACCTCGGAAAAGTTCTCCTTAAGCGAATATCGGCTTTGCGAGTTCATCGGTGCCCTCAGAACTCGATTCCAGGAACCGGTTCAAAAGTTAGTAATTCCCGCTCGTTCGTTCACTGAACGTACTCGAGCAAAATTTCAGAAATTAATTCCGGGCACACCGGGCCTCAGAATCAGGTGCCGTCAAAAACCGCGCTCTTTTAAAATTCTAAAGAAAATTAAGAAAAATTTTCCCTTGAATTTTACGGGTCTTTACATTACTCCCACCTCAGGGCTTTATGTCCCCGTAAAGATACATCAAAACTAGGGAAACAAATGAGGGTACTGAGCACGCATCTGAGCCTCCTGCTCCCAAGTGCTCTCCTAGAGATTCTCGTGCTGCCATCTGATGGGCACTAGAGGAATCAACCATCCACGTAGGACCCGCCCCTGTTGGTCCTCGATCTCCACTAGGACCTCCGTAAAAGTCGCCCCATCGTCAACGTCAAGCTCCCCATGGTCAATGATGTGTGTCGGGTCGTGCACTTATCTCCTCAGCTGAGATACGTGGAAGACGCCGTGCACCCGGTGCAACTGAGGTGGTAGATCCAGACTATAAGCCACCTCGCCAATACTGCTGAGGACCTGCAATGGTCCGATGAAGTGCGGAGATAACTTGCCTCCTCGGCCAAATCCCCGTATACCACGTCGAGGTGCGACCCGCAAGAAGACATGGTCGTCATCCTCAAACTCCAGTGGCCTCCGCCTCCTGTCAGTATATGACTTCTGCCAGCTCTGAGCTGTCCTCATCCGCTCCTAGATGACCTGGACCTTCTCTGTCGTGGCCTGGACCATCTCCGGCCCCATAAGTGCTGACTCCCCAGGGTCTGTCCAGCACAAAGGAGATCTACAAGGTCGGTCGTACAACGCCTCGTATGGTGCCATCCTAATGGTGGAGTGGTAGCTGTTGTTATACACGAACTCCACCAAGGGTAGGTGGTCCTCCCAGCTATGACTAAAGTCGAGGACACATGCGCGGAGAATGTCCTCGAGAGTCTGAATGATCCTCTCCGTCTGACCATCCGTCTGAGGATGAAAGGCTGTGCTCAGACTTAGTTGTGTCCCGAACGCCTCCTACAATCCCTTCCATAGCCGGGAAGTAAAACGAGCATCTCGATCGGAGACGATAGATGATGGAACACCGTGAAGCCGTACAATCACTTGAACTTAAAGTCATCCCAAGCTCCCCACTAAGCCCTTCTCTCTGATGGGTAAGAAGTGAGCCAACTTGGTGAGTCGGTCGACAATCACCCAGATAGAGTCGTGACCTCTGGAAGTGCGTTGAAGTCCAGTCACGAAGTCCATAGATTTGTCATCCCACTTCCACTCCGAAACCTCCAAGGGCTATACCAAGCCTGCTGGTACCTGGTGCTCAGCCTTCACCTAATGGCAGGTGAGGCATCGAGAAATGAACTCTGCCATAGCCTTCTTCATGCCCGGCCACCAGTGCTGTCGTCTGAGGTCCTAGTACATCTTCACCACTCCAGGATGTATCGCCAATGGAGAAGTGTGAAACTCTCTCAGCACCTCCACCTGTAATGCGACTGGTACCATGGTACGTCATCTGAAAAGGATGTTGTGCTCTGCTCCAAAGGAGAAACCATCAGGTGCCTATCCTGAGGATATCTTTGCACGCCGCGTCTCACAGTCAGTGTCCCCACACTGTGCCCCTCTGACCCACTGTAGAAGTGAAGGAGTGACTGTGAGAGACTGAAGGAAGGCTACTCCATCTCTCTCCACGATGGATATCTGCAAAAAGGCTAGCTGCTATGTCGCCTTCTCAAGTAGTTGAATGCCCGTCCTCCTGCTGAGGGCATCAGCTACTATGTACCCCTTCCCAGGAGTATAGACTATCTCAAAGTCATAGTCCTGGAGGAACTCGAGCCATCGCTGATGTCTCCGGTTCAGGACCTTCTGTGAGAAGATGTACCTAAGACTCCGATGATTCGAAAAGACTGTAAAGCGATCGCCCATTAGATAGTGTCGCCATGTCTTCAGAGCGAAGACCACTACTGCTAACTCCAGATCATGGGTAGCGTAGTTCTGCTCATGCGGCCTCAACTGACATGATCCAAAGGCGATCACTGCCCGCTCCTGCATCAGGACACATCCGAGTCCGGTCCCTGATGCATCGCAATAGACTAAGTACCCTACTCCCTCCTCAGGAAACCTCAAGATAGGTGCGCTGGTCAATCTCTATCTCAGCTCTTGGATGCTCTGCTGACATCTGTCTGACCACACGAAGGGTTTCCCCTTCTTCGTCAAAGCTGAGGGTGGTGCTGCAACTCTGGAGAAGTCTGGCACAAATCTCTGATAGTATCCGGCTTGTCCCAAAAAACTCCGAACCTATGTCACGCTCCTGGGTGACTCCCAAGCTAACACTACCTCGATCTTCGCGGGATCCACTGCAACTCCCGCCTAAGAGATGACGTGTCCCAAGAAGTGGACCTCACATATCCAGAACTGGCACTTCGAGAGCTTACCATAATGCGGGTGCTCTCGGAGTGTATCTAGTACAACCTGAAAGTGGTAGGCGTGCTCCTCCTCAGTCGTTGAGTAAATCATAATGTCGTCGATGAAGACCACGAAAAACCGATCAAGGTATGGCTGAAAGATCCTGTTCATGAGGGCCATGAACGCTACTGTAGCATTGGTCACACCGAAGGGCATAACCAAGAACTCATAGTGTCCATACCGACATCTGAAGGTCGTCTTCTGTACGTCCTCGTCTCTAACTCTGAGCTGATGATAGCCTGACCTGAGGTCTATCTTTGAGAACCACCGTGATCCATTGAGCTGATCAAAGAGGTCATCAATACTCAGTAGCGGATATTTTTTCCTCACTGTCACCTGATTCAGGCGACGATAGTCAACACAAAGTCGCAAGCTCTCGTCCGACTTCTTGGTGAACAAAATCGGGGAAGCCCAGGGTGAAACACTGGGTCAGATGAACCACTTGCCCTGAAAGTCCTCCAAATGTACCCGTAGCTCTCTAAGCTCAGCGGGGGCCATCCGATATGTTGGAGTCGATATCGGAGCTGTCCCGGGGTACAGGTCAATATAAAAGTCTACCTCTCTACGAGGAGGTAACCCTGGAACATCGTCGGGGATGATGTCTGCAAACTAATCCACCACTGCAAGAAAACCAGGACTCCGCACGTCATCTGTTCCTAGGATGAGGCTAGCCAACTGATGAGTGATGGGATGTCCTCTCCTCTGCAGAAGTCCATCATGTGCTGCAAAGGCTCCCTTCTCTCCGGTGATGGTGAACCTGCTCCCGTCGGTGCGTACACATCGCACCTTGCGCCTAAAACAGTCAATCTGGGCATGAACCATAGATAACCAATCCATGCCCAAGATGATGTCATAAGGCCTTGACACTGCTACAAGAAGATCCCAGCCGAAGCTCTCGCCTCCTAGTGTAAGCTCACACTGTCGTCACCAGTGCGTAACGGTCGAGTCTGCTCCCGTAGGAGTCTCTAGCCGTAAGGATCAAGCCAACGGCTCTGTCGGAATCTCCGAGCACCGAACAAGAGCAGTGGCTATGAAAGAGTGACTTGCTCCTGTGTCTATAATTACTACAGCAAGGGTGGAATAGACACAGATAGTACCTCGAATCATCTCGGGCGCGCCGTGGTCGTAGGCCTCGGCTTCCTGGAGTTGTGCCTGTCTCTGCCCACCAGTTCCCGGTGGTCGAGGTGGACCTCCTGGTGGTGGTGGTGGCAGAGCCTCAAAGCGTCTCCCACCACCTGCTACTCGGCCAGCTCCTCTGCCTCGTCCGCCTCCTCCCTGCGGACCGCCACGGTCGACCCTCTGCCTCTGCCTCGGTGGTCCCTCAACCGTCTGCTGCTCCTCGGCACGACGGGTCGAGCAGTCACGAGCCATGTGGACCTGCCCGCCGCACGAGTAGCACTACCTACCTCTCGAAAGACTGGCTTCGCGCTGTGTGCCCTGCACTGGTGAGCCAGTGTCCTGAGGTCGTCTTCCTGAAGGTCTGGTCTGCCTGGACCCCTGAGTCATCTGTCAACTGCCAGCTGCAGAAGACTCTGCCATGTGCCACCCTGCGGTGGGTCTCGGTGCTGGTGTAGACTCAGCAACAAAACTCTCGATCAAAAGGGCCCGCTCCAGTACTCCCGTCTGAGTCGGAATGCTGAGGGAGATCAGAAATGCCCTGATCTCGTGCCTCAAACCCTACTCAATGGTCCGGGCCCAGAAGAGTGGGTCTCGTACCATGTCGGTCGAGTAGTGTGAGAGATCAGTAAATCTCACCGAGTACTGTGGGACCGTCATGCTGCCCTGCTGCAGCTGAAGAAGCTCCTGAATACGCACCGCACAGAGGGTGGCTGGGACGAACTCCGAGTGGAAGAGGCACTCAAAGTCCGTCCAAAGTAGAGATGACTCATCGTCCACCTGGAGAATCAAGCTCCACCATCGGCCCGCTGCTGCATGTTGTAGGCTCGTAGCGAGGATCACCATGAGGTCTGTTGGTGTCCTCACTAGCCTGAAAACTCGTACGACTGCCTCGAGCCAGTCCTCGGCTGCCTGGGGGTCCGTCTCCCCATGAAACCTGGGTGGTCGCTGGCGCTGAAACTCATACAGTGCGCTGAGGCGACGTGCATCGTCAGCGGCTGGTGCTAGAAGTATCGGTGGCTCGGTGGGTAGTGCTACCGCCGGTGCCACTGCTGACAAAGGGCCCTGCACCGAGGCCTCGTCGCTCGGTGGGCTGTCATCTCGCTCGACTCTTGGAACCCTAGATGGCTGCCGTCGTGGGGACATCCTGAAAAGGAAACAGGTGCACCACGGTCAGAACAGTATACCTGGTGAGCTGATACTATGTAATCACAAAGATAACTTCAAACACACACGCAATCAAGGTTTTCGTGCATTAAGTCGGAAATCAGAAGTCAGGGTCCTGGTGTAAGGATACGTCGGCCACCACACCAACACTGGACTCCCTGGACTGATAACCGCACTCAATACGCTAAACATTATTGCTTCACATAGAAAATATTAGAGTTCGCGGTAGAACCGAACTCCTCTGATACCAATTTGTCACGACCCGTCCTCGGGGCCCGTTCCGTGACTACCCCAAGCCCGCTTTCCATAGGCCAGGGGCTGGTGACTAGCACCAAGGAGTAAATCCTGGTAAAAAGGGAAGGCATTGCCTATGTAAAGTAAACAAGCACCACAGAGTAAGAAAACAGAAAAGTAAACACTAAGTAAAAACAGAGTACAATTGAAAGTGCAGAAAAGTAAATGGGCCAGTATACAAACCCAAAACTGAAAGTAAAGTACAACTCGAAAGGGAAAACATCAACTGTAAAGTAAAAGCCGCAACACCGAGCTGTCCACTGGAAATACCACCTAAAGGGTGGGTACAGATAGCTCCATTTTTCCTCGGGTCCCGCCGTCCGCTCCGAGGACGTCCCGCCCAGTGGTCCACCTCCAGGTATCGTCCTGCTCTACAAGCCTCAACCACGATCAACGATGTTCGTCGTCTGCAACCAACACTACATAGTCCGGGCATAGCCCATGCAAGGGTGAGTATAAGATACTCAGTAGGGACTGCGAGACCCCCGAAGGGCTCCCAAAATCTTCAAAGGATAAACACAAAGGAAAGATACAAACACAAAGTAACAACCGACACTTCTTAGGTATATGCCCATACATATACCTAAGTCATCAATTCCAATACGCTCCAACCTCCGAGCCCAAGTACAACTCAGTCCACACAGGAAAGTATACGTATTCCACACAGGAAAGAAAAACAAAATCCACACAGGATAGCACAAAAAAATCCACACAGGAAAGAAATAGGATTCAGCTCACACAGGTATACTTCTTCGAAAGACGATACAGATGATCACTGATCCATCTAAGTCGTCAGACCCACAAAGGCTCGATATGTACTAACCCCCGCAAAGACCCACACAGGATCAGACCCACATAGGATATGTAGGCGCTGGTTCACACAGGACCGCTGAGCACTGACCCACACAGGATCGGTCCCACACAGGATCGGTAGCACTGATCCACACAGGATCGCTGAGTGCTGTAGTCATCGTCATCGAATCCACTGAGGATCTCTGCACAGCCGTCGTCGTAGTCACATTAGCAGTCGCAGCCAGCTCTAGTGTTCCCGCACACAGCAAGCTCGTTCTGGAGGGTACGCTCCATGAGCCGAGAGGCTGATACATCAATAGTCACAAAGTCTAGAGTTTATGTATCCAAATGTTCCGTATCGTCAATAGAAACTCAACGCAACAGACGACGCGTCAATTGGACGCCCGGTCTGAGAGTTAATGGCTTTTTCGTCCCAGGGGCCTGGTTGGTTTTTAAGGAAAAACCAACCCAACCATATTCCACCTAGATCCAAACCTCGAGCGGAGTATGCCAAATGATCTGTCTCACTAAGAGTAACTCATCAAAACTGACGGCACATCAATCAGACGTCCGTAGCTCAAGATATGAGTGTTTCCGCTCCGAGGGCCCGGTTGGTTTCGTGTACGAACCAACCCGGCCGAACTCAAAGGATTCTGAAACCTTATGTGTGATATACCAAAACGACCGTCCCGATCCAAGGATCGCATCGCCGCTAACAGCGTGTCGTTTGGAGGTCCGTAGCCTGAGTTTTGGGCATTTGAATCCAAACCGATTGGTAACGGGGGTTTCGGGCTCGGGCCGTCCCGGCCCGAGACCCCCCGATTGGCCCGCACCGGGTCCACCCACCCCGGACAGGGTCGACCCGGCCCGGGCCGGCCAGGAGCCGGTCCGGCGCAGCGCGCTGGGCGCGCTGCCTGCTGGGCCGAAGGCCGAGCTGTTGGAAAACGGGGGGCACTTCCCCCCCCCCCCCCCCTGTAAAGCCGCGGCCCCCCTCATGATGGGGGGCCGTTTTACTGGTCGGGGGAATTAAATTCCCCCGGTTCTTCTCCCTTCCGGCCGGCCCGACCTGGCTGGCTGGTTCTTCTTCAACAGGACCGGCAAGGCCGGTCCCCTTCCGGTATCCGACACCGGCAGCCCGGCTGGCCGCCACTCATCTTGTTCCGCCACGGCCCGGAACCGGCCGCGGCCTTCGCTGTCCGGCGCGGTGCGACGGCACCGCGCCCCTCCGCCGCGGCCCCGCTACGGCCGCGGTGCCTTCGATTTCTTCTGACACGGTGCGACGGCGTCGCGTACTTGAATTTCATTCCACGGCGTGGCGCGACGGCGCCGCGCAATAATTGCCGTGCGATTCCCGCGTGGTGCGTCGGCACCACGCCATCCCGTTCCATCCGCAAGGAAACAAAAATGAACATAGGAGGGGGTTCGGCCGTGTTTGTGTAGTCCGGCCCACCTCTCGTTAAACGATAACATTTATTCGTTATCCTCGATGTTCGACATTCTAGAATCAAGAATGGAAATAATTAAATAAAACAACAACAATCCGCTACATGATAAAAGATGTCGCACGTCGGGCGTTGCGGAAATGGTGTCGTTCTGTCAACGTTGGTGGAAGAAGCACTTGGTGAAGTCGAGTCGAGTCGATTCAACACTCTCAGAATACTTTGTGGGCGGCGGTGCCTCCCTTCCTTGCTCCGGTTGAAGAAGGTAGAAGGTGTTGCTTCACGTTCTTTGGAGAGTTGTATCATTCTTCTTCGAGAGGTTGAAGGTCTTCTAAAAGTTCTTATCCTCTCCTTAGTTCTCCCCACAAAGTTTACGCCAACCCAAAGAAAAGATTAGAATCTCTCATTTTAATGTTGGCAAAATGATTTCAAAATAATTCAAACACTCAAAATAACTAATTAAGTTGGTTTAATTAATTAAATGCAAGGTGTTGGCAAGAATTTCAAACAATTGAAATTCAATTAAACCACACTTAACTCACCTCATTAATTAAACAAGTTGTCAACATTAATTAGAGAGGAGTTATTGGGAGTTTAAAGGGGAGATGAAGTGTTAGGGTTCGTGTGGGCCCCACCACACTTAATCCTCTCAAGGGAGGTTAAGTGGATGCGGGTCCCACTTCTAACTCCCTTTGGGAGGATATAACCAACATGGATAAAAATAAAATGTGTTTCCACATTTTATTTAACTTCATTTTAATTCCTCCAAAACTAACTCTCAACCCGCACAAAAGGCAACCTCGGAAAAGATCTCCTTAAGCGAATATCGGTGCTGCGAGTTCATCAGTGCCCTCGGAATTCGATTCCGGGCACCTTTTCAAAAGTTAGAAATTCCCGCTTGTTCGTTCACTGAACGTACCCGAGCCAAACTTCGGAAATTAATTCCGGGCACACCGGGCTTCGGAATCCGGTGCCGTCAGAAACCGTGCTCTTGTAAAATTCTAAAGAAAATTAAGAAAAAATTTCCTTGAATTTTATGGGTCTTTACACCGTACCACGCCATAATGTTCCGGAACCATACCTGGGTCGGGTCGACCCGGTTCGGGCCGACCCATGGGGTACCAGGCAGGGTTGGACCGGGCCCGAACCCCCTATTCTCGGGTAGTTTCATTCAAACGCCCATAAAAATGCGATACGGACCTCCGATCGACGCACCGTCAGTTGCGATGGGATCCTTGGATTGAGGCGGTCATTTTGGTATATTACACTGAAAGTTTCAGAGAACTTTGGGTATGGCCGAGTTTGTTCGAACACAAAACCAACGGGGCCCTCGGAGCAAAAACGCCTATAACATGAGCTCCAGACGTCCGATTGACGTGTCGTCGGCTTTGTTGGATTCCTATTAGTGAGACAGACATTTTTAATTACTCCGCTCATGGTTTGGATGCAGTTGGAGTATGGCCGGGTTGGATTGTACCCGAAATCCAACCGGGCCCGTGGAACGAAAAAGCCGATAACTTTCAGACCGGACGTCTGTTTGAAAAATCGTCCGCGGCGTTGGTGATCACGTTGAGAATAGTCCGTATGAGTATATACTATTTGAGTTCGGGGTATATTTGAGATACGGTTGGGTTGGTTCACAGACGAAACCAAACGGGCCCCTGGGACGAAAAGGGTAATAACTCATAGTCCGGGCGTCTGATTGACGTGCCGTCTGTTGAGTTGAGACCCCTATGATGAGGTGGTCTATTGAGATTATTTTTCATGGTACTTTGTGATACTTGGAGTATCGACCTGTAGCTTGTGGAGCGGACCCTCCTGGAGACGAGCATTCTAAGTACGAAGACCATATAGCTGGCTGAGACCTGATGACGGCTTGTCCGATTTGATTCGGAGTGACTTTCATAGCCCAGTGGGGAGCACTACTATGTGAGGTGGTTGAACCATGGTGGAGGAGCACTACATTGTTAGGTGGCAGACCTGTGGTACACGACAGGAGGACTACCTCTGTAGGCATTGAGGGGGAGCACTACTGTGTGAGGTGGCCGACCCATGGCGGAGGAGCACTACTTTGTGAGGTGGCTGACCCACGGTACTCGACAGGAGGAATACCTCAGCAGTCTTAGGTGAGTGAGAAGTACCTCGGAGTCGTGACATGATAACAGTTCTCTTCAGAGACGGAGCTCTTCAGTAGTTACAGTTTCGAAAATGAAAATCCTTGTTTGAGATGAGTCAATGACCTTTGTGTTTTCCTCATGATTGAGATGGGTTACTAGATAACTTAAGTATATGTATGGGCATATAACTAAGTAGTGGTTGTCCGTTGACTTCATATATGTGTGATACCTTGTGGCAGAGATGGGTTACTCGGTAACATAGGTATAAGTATGGGCTTATACCTATGTAAGGGTTATCTGTTGATAACTTTCTTTTTTATTATCCTTGTTGGATTTTAGTGAGACCTTGAGGGTATCGGGGTCCCTACTAAGTATCGTATACTCACCCCTACACTGTCTTTTCCCGCACTTCGTTGTGTTAGTTGCAGACGACGGACATCACTGATTGTGGTTGAGGCCTGTAGAGCTGGACGGTACCCGGAGGTGTATCTCACGATGATTCGGAACCCGGAGGCGGATATCAAGACGAGTCGGTACGCGGAGGTGGATCTCACGAAGAGTCGGTACCCGAAGGTGGATCTCACGATGAGTCGGTACCCGGAGGAGACGGACAGACATGGAGTGCTGAGGAGGACATCTGTACCTAACCTTCTGGTAGGAACCCAGACGACGATCTAGGAGTTCCTTGTCACCTTCCAGCTGTTGTCCTTTGAGTTGTACTTTTCATTCAATTGTAGTTGTACCTTTCTTTTGGGATTTTATTTCTGGCCCCTTGTACTTTCAGCATGTTTGTTATACAGATTTACATAGTGTAGGTTATACTTGTTCTCTGTTAGTCTACTTTCGTTTCGTAAAGTCAATGCCTTCCCTTTTTATTGGAATTTATGCCTTTGGTGCTAATCGACATCCCATGGACTATGGAAGATGTGCTTGGGGTAGTCAAGGCATGGTCCCCGAGGACGGGTCGTGACAAATTGGTATCAAAGGAGTCGGTTCTACCGTAGAACTTATAACTCTGATTTTTCTTTTCTGTGATGAAGTAGTGTTAAGTGTACCGAGTGTGGTTTTGAGTTCAGAGAGTCCAGTATTGGTGCGGGCGGCCGACGTATCCATACACCAGGACCCTGACTTTTAATTTCCAACTCAGTGCACGAAAACATTGATTTCGTGTGTGTTTTCAAAAGGTTCCCCCTTAAAATATCTCAATCCAGGTCAGCTCACTGGGTATAATCATTTTACCGTGTCGCGTATGTTTCTTTCAGGATGACTTTCCACGAATGACCAGCTACATCCCAGAGGGATGTACGTACTGAAAACCTACAGAGTGATGAGTCTTCGATATAGGGCCCTCTTACAGTTGAGGCACCAGTGGTACTACCATATGTTGGGCCACCGATTCCACCAGCCCCAACAGCTGGCGATGTATGCCACTTGAGCACACTGCATTAGTTTCAGCGCCAGAGGCCACATAGTTTTCGGGTAGAGATAGACCCGCAGGCGGCTGAGGATTGGCTGGAGGCTGTGTTGAGAGTTTTCAAGATGGTAGCTACACCAGTGGACTTCATGGTGATCTTTTCTGCCAGCCTCCATTAAGCAGCAGTAGGCAGGTGATAGAGCCGGATGCTCCTGTTTTGCGATGAGATGACCTTCACATGGGGAGACATCGAGACCTTATTCAGGGAGGAGTTCATACCAGTGACTCGACACCCTGAGTGTGTTCAAGAGATGCTACCTTTTCCACATGATTTTCGATCAGTAACCGAGTCATCTGTAAGCAGTAGACAGAAGCAGCGGCGGGTTCTTGACCAAGATTCGAGCAGTGGACAAGGGAGTAGAGCTCCGGAAGTAGGTGGAGAGGAGCAGAACTAGTGGATATTGTTTTTTTCCCTTGTACTTATATTTCAATGTTTTTGTTGAATTTGTGTATTTTTACTTTGAGTTGCAGTAATAAAAGACACTTATCGTTGTGATGTTTTCTTTCCTGTCAATTTGATTGGTTGTTACTAAGAGGTCCCGGTTAAAACTGTTGACTTGACCCTCACTATTGAGATTTATACTGGAAGAGACCCAGTGACGTCACACTAATTCCGAAAGTGTGACTCAACCCTTTGGAGGCGATAGTGACGGTTGGATCTCATGGTAGTAACGTCGAGGCATTACGATGTCGTCCAAGGCATGACTGCCTCATTAATGTCAGGATTGACTGTATTAGGCAATGGGCATCGTTCATCCAGGGGATGAGACCGAGTTTCTCTTTTCGGAAAAGGAGAAACCTTAGCATATCTTACATATCGTAGGTAAAGAATTTGCAGATCATTCAGGAAAAGATTAATACTACACAGTGTAGTAAGATACAGGAAACTGACGCCATTCTCAGAGGCCCGGGTGTGTAAAATGTTTCAAGAAGAGGAAGAATTGTGGAGAGATAAGTCTGTGAAGCAGCATACATGGATGCAGAGCTAGGAGAGCAGCATGAGGTGGTGTACATTTCAACAAGTTACAACCACCCACCTTAGTTGTCCCCGCCAAGCATAGGGAGCTAGAGGGCAGGGGAAGAGTTCAGCTGCAAGTGGTCAAAGAGTGTGACCCAATGGCTCTTAAAATGATTTGAGGGACAATATGTGTGCACTACTAGCTACCATAGTAATAGAAGTTGATAATAATCATTCCATCCTTCCACGAATCTTTTCCCAGACCTAGAGTTGCTGATAAGCCATAGACTTGTCCCTCACATCTGTAGATACCTTGGGATTAGACTCGATAATCACACTTACGCCGACAGTGTGGTCTGACCCTAATGGTGAGAGTTTTGGTTGGAATCTCTTTGTGGCTGTGTCGAGGACGTACGACGTTGGTCTTGGTATGGATTGGATTCATAGTTCATGCTTAGATTGACTTTATTAGGAAAAAAAGATGTGTTTTACGAACAATGTTGGGTGGGTTTTTCTTGGTCGGCGAAAAGGAAACCCCATGCAGCATAGGATAAACTCATGCACAGGAAGGTGTGGTCGATCACCCTTATTTCATTCAACCTTACCCTCATGGTAGTAGGAGCTTTGAGTTTCATTTCTAATCAGGAAATGGAGGCCTCTAGAGTTCAAGGATGATGACCACGTCCTTATACGGGTCTCACCTTGATGAGGATTGCGGAGATGTGGCCAAGGCATCAAGTTATCGTCGAGGTTCAACGAAACTTTTTAGGTACTCAGTAAGTTAGGCGAGGTGGTTTACCACTTGACCTTTCCACCTTAGTTGCACTGAGTTCATGATATCGTCCATGTACCTCAGCAGAGGAGATACATGCATGATCTTTCACACATCATCGACCCCAGGGAGTTGGACATCTATGACAGGGAGACATGCACAAAGGTTCTAGTGGAGATCGAGGATCGACGGGAGCGGGTCCGACGTGGATGGTCGATTCCTCGGGTGTGCTTTCACAGGTAGCTCAAGATCCTCCAGGGGGGCACATGGGATCAAATGGATAAGATACGTGCTCAGTATCACTTTGTTTTTCCTTAGTGTGTGTTATAGTTTTACGGGGACATATAGCCCTGAGGTGGGAGTAATTTAAATACCCAGAAATATCAAGGAATTTTTTTTAATTTATTTCGAATTTACAAGTTCGTAGTTTCTGACAGCACCGGATTCTGAGGCCCGGTGTACCTAGAATCAATTCCCGAAGTTTAGCTCGGGTACGTTTAGTGATCAAACGAGCGGGTTTTACTAACTTTTGAACTGGTGCTCGGAATCGAAATCTGAGGGCACTGATGAAACTGCGGCGCCGGTAATTGCGTAGGAACACTTTATCTAGAGTTGTGTTTTCTCGGGAAGAGTTGTTAAAAATGTGAAGAATAAAAATAGTATTTTTTTAAAATAATATTTTACATCTTTACTAATGGTTTAAGTGTTATGGAAAATAAAGTTATGTCACAACATATTTCCCCTATTCCATGAGAGGGAGTTGGGGTGGGGCCCACAAGAACCCCCAACACCTTCAAATTTCCTAACACCCCATTCATTTAATTCTTTGACAACTCCCCTGATTTAATATTATGAGCCTTTCCACCTTCCCCAAACTCTAAGGAATATTTCCCAACTCTCTTAATTAATGGATTGGTTATTTGAATTAATTTGAATTAACAAGGCAATGGAATATTGTGGGAGAGCCTTGCTTTTATTCAAGTCTTGGATTTCGTTGTGTTGGGAGGATTTATGTGGAGAGCTCAAGAGAAGAAAAGTGTCCTCCCTCCGACAAAGAACGAGACGCCGACTGTGGAGACCGACACCAACTACAACGTTCTTCTTCTTCATCCGACGTCGATAGAATCGATACCATTATTCCACGACGTTCGACTTCAGTGACTCGACGATGAGTGACGTCAATTTCGAGGTAGGGGATTATTTGAGAATGATATTATTTCCCATGGTTGTTTCCTTCTAAACAAAGAACACTGAACAACTCAACATTGTGTTGATGCGTGAATGATTTATGTAAAATTGCGGGATGGGAACATTGGTATGCTACAACTCTTTAAGGAGGTTGTGGAATGATTTGATTCATCTTTATTTAAGTAAAATTGAATTTTTAATCATTATAAAATCCAGTTTAAATCTTGACACTTGATAACACCTAATGCGGAGGGTGCAGGCTGAACCACCATGGCACGACAACCCTCCGCAGGTTGTTGTTGGTTCACGGATTGACGACGATGGTTAGACGGGGCCACAATGACATTTGGAAGCCGTCACAGTGAAGAGAAGGTCCTGGAAGGACCGCTGTAAAAGAAGGTAGGAAAAATGGACCACCAGAGCGCGTCCAGTGGTCCGTAGAGGGCGGCGGCGGCGCACCTCCAGAGATAATTGTCGCGGCTGAGCTGCGGTGGTGGAGGATGAACCGGAATGGCAAAAGCCATTCCAGATTGGGTGCCGTGGCATTAAGCCGTGCTGTTTTCGTTCAACTGGGGGGTTGTAACCCCCCGCTCCTCGCTGGCCACGTGGGCCGCGCCCGCGCCGGGACAACTGGCCACGCCAGCCGGACCGACCACGCCGGGCCGGACTGACCGTGCCGGGCCGGGCCGCCCGCGCAGGGCTGGACCCCCGCGTCGGGCCGAGCCATGCCAGCTGGGTCGGGCCGCACCATAATGGTCCGGACCTGGACCCGGGTCGGGTCGTCCCTGTTTGGGCCGCCCCAGGGCGTATTGGGTCGGGTCGGACCAGGCCCGAACCCCCTATTCTCGGGCAGTTTCGTTCAAATGCCCATAACATGGGCTACAGACCTTCGATGGATGCACCGTCAATTGTGATAGGATCCTTGTATCGAGACAGTCATTGTGGAATATTACACTCAAGGTTTAGGGGAACTTTGAGTACGGCCGGGTTGGTTCGAACACGAAACCAACCGGGCCCTCGGAGCGGAAACACCTATAACTTGAGCTCCGGACGTGCGATTGACGTGCCATCAACGTTGTTGGATTCCTCTTACTGAGATATACCTTTTTTATTACTTCACTAGATGTTTTTATGCAGTTTGAGTATGGCAGAGTTGGATTGTACCAGAAATCCAACCGGGCCCCTGGAACGGAAAAGCCGATAACTTTCAGACCGGACGTCCATTTGACGAACCTTCAGCGGCGTTGGTGATCACGTTTAGAACGGTCTCTATGAGTATACCCTATGTGAGTTCAGAGTACAGTTGTGATACGATCGGGTTGGTTCACACACGAAACCAACCGGGACCCTGGGATGAAAAGTCTAATAAACCACAGTCCGGGCATCCAATTGACGTGTCGTCTATTGCATTGAGACCCCTATGACAAGGTTTTCCATTGAGATACTTCTTCATGGGACTTTGAGATACTTGGAGTATCGACCTGTAGCACATGGAGCGGACCCTCTCAGATACAAGCGTACGGAGTACGGAGACCTTGTAGCTTGTTGAGACGTGATGACTGCTTGTCTGATTTGATTCGGAGTGACTTGTATAGCCCAGTGGGGAGAACTAATTTGTGAGGTGGAAGACCCATGGCGAAGGAGCACTACTTTGTGAGGTGGTAGACCCCTTTTACTCGACAGGAGGAGTACCTCTATAGGATATGAGGGGGAGCACTACTATGTGGGGTGGCAGACCCATGGCGGAGAAGCAGTACTTTGTGAGGTGGCTGACCCGCGGTACTCGACGGGAGTAGTACCTCAGTAGTGTTAGGTTAGTGAGAAGTACCTCAGAGTCGTGACATGATCACTGTACTCATCAGAGACGGAGATCTTCAGTTGTTACGGTATCGATAATGAAAATCCTGGTTTGAGCTGAGTCAATGACCTTTTTGTTTTCCACATTATTGAGATTAGATACTAGATAACTTACATATATGTATGTGCATATACCTAAGTAGTGGTTATCCGTCGACTTCATATCTATTTGATACCTTCTGGCTCTGATGGGTTACTTGGTAACTTAGGTATAAGTATGGGCTTATACCTAAGTAAGGGTTATCTGTTGAGAACTTTCTTTGTGATTATCCTTGTTGGAGTTAGTGAGACCGTGAGGGTCTCCAGGTCCCTACTGAGTATAGTATACTCACCCCTGCATGGGCTTTTCCCGCACTTCTTTGTGTTCGTTGCAGACGACGGACATCACTTATCGTGGTTGAGGCTGGTAGAGCTAGACGGTACCCGGAGGTGGATCTCACGACGAATCTGTACCTGGAGGTGGATCTCACAACTAGTCGGTACCCGGAGGTGGATATCACGACGAGTCAGTACCAGGAGGTTGATCTCACGACGAGTCGGTACCCAGAGGAGACGGACATACATGGAGTGTTGAGGAGGACATCTGTACCTAACCTTCAGTTCGGAACCTGGAGGACGATCCAGGAGCTGCTTGTCACCTTTCAGCTGTTGTCCTTTGACTAGTACATTACTTTCAGTTGTATCTATACCTTTCTTTTGGGCTTGTATTTCCGGCCCCTTATACTTTCAGCACTTTTGTTATACTAATTTACTTAGTGTAGCTTCTTCATGTAATTTTTTATTGTGATTTCATTTCCTAAAGGCTATGCCTTCCCTTTTTATTGGGATTTATTCCTTTGGTGCTCGTCGCCACCCCTAGCCTATGGAAGGTGGGCTTGGGGTAGTCACGGCACGGGCCTCGAGGACGGGTCGTGACAAATGATCACATTGGCCCTTGGAACAAAAACTAAATGCACAATGATGTATGTCCTAAAATAAATATCTTAGACCATGACCTCACATACATAGAGACTCATCCCACAACATGATATCCTCATAACTATCCACTGATGGATCTCCACCTTCCACGTGTCATTCTTCGGCAAGAAGCCCCAAACCATTATTACGTAAACTGCAACAATCGGGGGCCTCTACCCACATGAGCGGTCATATCCACCTCCTCACAATCTCAACCTACGTCCACATGAATCAATTGGAACATTGACCATCATGGGGGAGTGATAATCATTAAAATAAGAAACATATCCACACTATCAATTTCACCTGGTTTCCTTGCAACCATGTCACTCAAATCAGTTCGCCATGCCATTCCAGTGTCATGGGGCAGTCAAAACATGATTGTCACACTACCTAAAATTGAAGTCCTTGACACCCAATCATATGTTTAAAACCACCCATGACAATCTGGGCCATTCCCAAATGCAGATCATCTTCACTCAATCCTGATGGCCACACCATCTCATCCTCGGGTAAATCTTATCACAACACCATGAGACTCATCATATATAATATAAATCATTATATATATATATATAACACATTAATCACATTAAACTAGTAATTATATTTAAGCATATCAAATGGAACTAGGAAAAAATGAAAACATAGCAGCACTGAGGTCTTGAATTCCTCTATACAGTTTAATAAAACACAATCAATTTAAACATACTAGTTTAATAAAAAAGAAAAAAATTATAACCATTCTGGAACCCTTGACCAAAATAACTGAATGACGAAAAACCTCTTTCTCAGACTCACTAATGAAATATGGGTATGGGGCAAGCCTAACAATATCTGATGGGTCTAATAATCAATTCAATATAAGGCATCATTTATAATGTGTCCACCTTCAAAATACCTGATGACGCGCCATAAGACGCACCACATAAACGTCCAAAAAACCCCAAATAAGGTATGTACAACCCACCTCATACTCGTACGAGTCTCCTAGTCATATGTCGACCTCTATTTCATCCCAGAACATAGTAAATATAAATAACAACCATAAACCCTCAACCCCCGAAAACATGGTCATGATAAGAAATTATAATTGATGACTTTGGAAGAATTGATAGATTACGATGAGGATTACAATGAATATGAAAATGTTTGAATCAGTGTTCAGATGATGACATTGGAAAGAAACATTCCTCCTGTGCTACTGTTCGAGAACAAGTGGAGCTGGGTTCTCTCCAAGAGGAGAAGACAAGGATATTGCATGTTATAATAGAAAAAAATATTTCATGACATGTACATTGATATGTAGGTCGTGTATATGGATGATTTTACCATTTTCAAGGATATCCATTCCAAGTCATAAAAATGTCTTATGGCGTGTACTGATATGTACATGGTGTGCACATGGCTGATCATATCATCCTTACTAACAACCCCACATTCCATGTATTTCCACCACACACACCAATAATACATAGTGTGAACATAGGGTTACACAAATTGTAACCCAAATACATGGTGTATGACTTCTTTTAGTGAGCAGTTGGCATGTTTTCCCCATTTCTCTCGAATCAACCAAAAAACCCCCATACCTAAAAGGATGAACAATGTTTATAAAACTAGAAATTTTTTATTTATTTTATAAATTTTGATAAACTAAAATATCTAAAAGATATGTATTTTGTTACTCTATATTTTGAGAATATTATAAATATATATGGATTTACACTCCCCTTATTCAGAGAAATTTTTTCTATTTTCACAGTTTATAATGATATATTAATTACTTTTACTATTCTAATATAAAAAAACAACATAAATGTATTTTTCAATTGGATAGTGAAGTTAATACTATATGGAATATTGAAATTATTCAACTTCAATTATTTTCAACTATACAAACTTCAAAAAAATCATATGAAAATATTTTTTTTTTGTTTTTAATATTATTTGCATAGATAAAAATCTATTTATTTTAAAATCAATAAATACAAATTTTTTTTTTATATTTATCATTGTAATTTAATTAAGAATGATAATAGAAAGTTATTTTTTCATTTAGAATGTATATAATAGGTGACTTATTAAATCTATAAATTTTAATTTTTTGTTATTAAAAATTATTTTCAGAACATTTATGACCCACAAACTCCTCAAAAAATTGTGTAGTTGAATGAAAAATGCAATGTCACATGAAATAGAAAAAACTATGTTAAATGAATATAAAGAAATCATTTTTTGGAAGAATTTATTAATTTATATTAGAATTATTTGAATTATATACATAAAATATTTATTTTATGAATTTTTTTTTGTGAATTTTAGAAAGGTAGATAACAAAATGTAAAATATTTTATTTTTCTAATGAAATTTTATTTTCTAATATTATTGATTCATTAAGTAAAATTTATAATAATATAATGAATTAATAAGTTTGTGATATTTATATTTAAGTGATTTTTATATATTCAATATCAAATGGAAAATGGTTTTTGATGAGTTAACTCCAAAAAAATTTAATTTAGAAACATTAAAAGAAAAAAATTATCATTTATATAATATAAGAAGAATATTTTATATATTTTGACATGGATAATTAGAAAATTAGTTATTTAATTTTATTATTAATAATAATTGTTCCACTCATGAATAATCATGGAAACTACATAATGTTATATAAAGAGTGTTACTTGTGTTTCTTAACTGAGAACTTAAACTAGTAATATAGGGAAAATATTTTGTTATCATAATATTTATATTTATATTATTATTAAAAATATATTTATAATCCTTTAAATGATTCTATATAGATTATATGCATAGGAGAAGAATTAAATCCATTTTTTTATAAATATGGGTTTGTAAATTGGTTCAATGACCTAAACATTAAACGTTTATCGGAAGTCAATGGATTCTAAAACAAATTTTTTTTTGGGAAACATAAGAATGATTTGAGACTATAATACAAGCTAAAATTATTATCTAAAAGAAAGAATCAGATAATATTAAATAATTTCATCAATACCCATATTAGATGTGATTAAATATTTATTATTATCTTCCTAGTAATGGTTTTATGTTATGTGAAATTTATATGATATGAACTTTTAGAAGGGAGTTTTTTCATATTAATTTTATGTAAAACTGCCTCCATTTTTTAATTTTGATATGACACCACATCAAGTTTTAAAACAGTCAAAATATCTTAATATACTAAAATAATAACATAGGTCACGGTATGATGGAATGTATAAATTTATTTTTAGTGTTTCTTTTGTATGTTACAATGTAAACATATATTATTTATTAAAAATAATTTTAGAGATATTTTTATTTTTTAATATCATTGTTATTATTATTATTTTTTGAATCATCATTTGAATTAAAAAGTAAATTAAATTTAAAATAATTGATTCTAATTTTTATAGGAGTCATATAAGAGAATGAATTTTAATTTTGGATTATAATATTCAAATTGGATTGAATAAGTTAAATATTTAATAATTATACTTCTCAAGATTTAGTTAAATTAATTTCACACAAATAATTGAAAATTTTAAAACACCTATGTACATATTTTAAATTGTATTATGCTAAATATTGAAAATAATTTTATAATGAAACATTTAAATGAATATTATGATTTTTATATCATTTATCTAATTCTATAATTGAGTTATCATTTACTATACACATGGATGATGTATTTAAATCTGATATTAAGGAAAATAAAATTAATGATATTGAATGTATTGATAAATAATTTTAGGCATCATAAAGTATTGTTTTAATTAATCATTGACGAATAAAATTTAATTAAAATGAAATACCGATTAAGAAAATAGAGGTTGTAAAATTTTAAAAAAATGAACATTTAGATTATTTCACATTTTAGAATTATTCATTTCATGGATTTTTATGAAATTAAATTCTATTCAAATATATATAGATTATGAAAAATATATACCTTCATGAATTTTTTCATAGTCTATATTTATTATGAAATGTTTACAAAATTTTGATGTTTATTTAGATATGTAATAAATATTAGGTGATAACTTAATTTATATTTATATTTCTATTAAACCAATGAAACAGTAAATAACTAATCATATTTATGTTGTATATCATTTTTACAGGTTAATATTTAAAATAAGTGAAATATTTTACGAATATGGTTTCACAGATGTCAAATAAATTGATATGATAACTGAATCATTGGAGATATTAAATATTTTAATAATTGAGATTATTGATGTTATTAGGA
Organism: Viscum album; assembly: GCA_963277665.1. Lineage (NCBI taxonomy): Eukaryota > Viridiplantae > Streptophyta > Magnoliopsida > Santalales > Viscaceae > Viscum > Viscum album. Next base: position 394,831,161 of record OY728161.1, read on the forward strand.
AAATATATTCCATTATGAGAATTACAGTGGGACTATGAATATTTTATAATTGTTTTCATGAATCATTTATGAATTTTAATGTGGTAAAAATGCTTCAATTAGAGTTCCAGGTCCATACTGATGTTTAATATCATTTATCCTATGAAAATGAAATTCCTGGAATTTTGTCACATTGGAATTATAATTTTTATGGAATAACGGTAGATTTTAATGTTATGGTTTCTGATGCTTCCAATATATATGTATTTTGTTTTTCTCTTCTGATAATATAATATTATTTATAGAATATGGTTATCATTAATATAATTCATCTATTGGATGAAAAATAATTAATTTCACATTAATTTATATTTTATTGAATATGTGGATAGACTATAATGTGTCAGACAACTCACTCAAATCACATTCAAGAAGATGTGTAATTTTTTAAAACAATCCATTTTTTAAATCTACACAAAACAATATAAAGATTTTGGTAAACTAGTTTAAAGATGGAAATCTATAAATTAGGTAGAAAAATATATTTCATGGTTTAATTTTAACTTTTATAATATATATCCGTACAATTGTATTAATACTTAATTATTTATTTGATATGATTGTTTCAAATGAAATAATATATTTTTATAAATAATGTTTAATTTACTCTTTAATTAATTTGTTTAGGATATACTTTATAAATTTTTTATTTACAATATGGGAAATATTTTAAAAATGATTTATCATTTTATGTTTTTTTCATAAATGGATAATTATTAATGGAAGGATAATTACTAATGAGAAGGATATTATTATGTGGAAAATTATGTCATTATTTATAATTTTATAAGTACAATTATTAAATTCATACATATTAACATTACTTATAATTAGAAATTTTTTAATGGATTAATTTCTACTATAAACAAATAATTATGTAGAACTGATGAAGATATTTATAGTGTTACATAAATCTTATTTATTTATTTAAAATTCTTGAAGAATTGATTTCATATTAAAATCCACATTAGTTTGAGTAGTTAAATAAATTATAAACATATTTTAATGGAAATTATCAATATATGAAGTGCAAGTGGATTTAAAATTCCAAGAAAACAAATATTAAATTCTTCTTCTTTAATTACATGTTTTAAAAGTTATGTATTGATATTTTTTAATTAATTCATAGTAAATCATGTTTTGGAAAATTTAATATATATAAATATATAATTTTAGATTATTTAGTTTTACAATTTTATAATGTCTTAGAAGAAGTTGATAAAGTCTTGGGTATACCGGTGAACCCTATGATATGGTTTTTTTGTTAATGGTAAAATATTACATTCTATAATATGGCCTTATGGTCATTAGTCGTAGATATGAAAAAATATAGTTTTTAAAATATAATAAATCATATTAAAAAGGTAATAAATTCATAGTCAAACATGATTATAGTCTTATGATATTTAGAGATCTAGTGAGACAATAAGTCATAGTATTTTTCAATAAAATATGAATAATAATGTCTTACATCAATATCATGACATATTTGGAAATTACTTTCCTATACAATCTATATTCATATAATTAATAAATTTAAAATTCATGTCATGGAAAAATCAATTTCATATGAGATACATCATTATATAAAATTAAAAATCAATATAAGCCAAGGGATTTATGAAAATCTATTATAAATTATCAATTTATTTTCAAATTTTAAAATCTCATTGATTTGACCATTTATTTATTATTAATTCACTTATTATTTATGTAATTATTCATTCAATATTTCTTTTTTAATATAATCATTTAATAAGTAATTTTTTATTATAAATAGATTCATGGATGGTTTTTATTTCGAATTTAATTATCATTAATAGTTTGATTAATACTTACAATTCCATTTTTAGACATAAATTGATTTATATTGTTTTTTTAAAAAATATGAATAATTTTTAACAAAAAATTAATGAGTTCTCAAATCAATATTAAATATAATTTTATTAAATTATTTAGTTATATATATATCACTTATTTTAACAAATTTAGCACTAAAAAAGTTATGTATTATAAATAATCAATGTTTCTTTCAATTATTGAGATAATTGTTAATATATTAAATAGAAATATGTTTTTGATCAATCTAAAAAATATTGATAAAATCGATATTATTACTGATGAAGCTTAAAATGAGGATATAATTTTTGAATATTATTCCTAATAAAATATATAAATTGTGTTGGGAACTTTTTTTTACTATTTAAATGATATTATATAAAAATTTTATTATTATACTTGTGATGTTACTACTCTTTCCATGACATTCAATTGGAAGAATTCATTTGGAAGAGACTATACATTGATATAGATCGAATCTATATCAACATTGATATTATGATCATTATTGTTCATATTCATATATCTATAATGTTCTATAATTTTATTTATTTTCTTTTTCTATTCATTTATATTTTTGTTTTTTCATAATAATGATGTATTAGTATGTTTATACTATGACTAATATTGGTAGGCCTTGGGTTTAACCAAAATTTATAAATATAATTCCATTGGGTTGGGCATCTACGTGGAAAAAGGTGGTAAGATATTGATTTCCCCCAATTTTAAGAAAGACATGTTAAAATGGATTATACAAGTAGGTGTTAAATATTCTGTTTTATAAGTACATATCACATCACAATATATATGGATCCATAATTTCTCTTTGAGGGTGATAACAATGTGAGTAGTTTTTATTTTATTCAAACTCATATAAATACAAATGAACCCAATATTTACTCAAAATAGTTATATTAACACTGTTATAATCATAAATTTTTTAAAATTTTATATTTTATTCCATTATTAACAAATCAAATGTTTCAATATCATAGATAAATATCCCATTCATCTATATAATAATGGTCCCAAAATCCTTGTTGGATCCTCATTATTATGTACCATAGTTTAAATTTCATCATATAGATAATACTTTCTTTCCATTATTAATTCATTATATTTCACAGAATGATTAACCAGTAATATTTCATAGAAATAAGTGTAAAACTATTAAATATTTTAACCATATTTTGAATATATCCTCTATCATAAACATCATATCATATTTTATGTCTTTAATAAAAATAAATAAACATCACTTTTTTCAAAATTGAATCTTATTTTCTTGTTTCCCCATTGATTTAGGGACATAACATGGAATAACAACACTCCAATCAAATAATCATCCAAAGAAATAATTTTTTCTTCATGAAACAACTCTATAGTCCTATATAAATATGATATCATTATTTTTTAATTATTGATTTAAACATGACCAATGATCATAATATATATATGTTTTATACAATATAGTAACAAACCCATCATTTAATGTTGTCTGCATTCATCATAGACAATCCACTCTCACCATATAATTAAGGATTCACTCATATAATATATTGGAATGTAACATTAACTATTCCAATGTTTGAATAGATCTGTAATATCTTTATCATTTAATCGTTTTTTTATTATTCGTGATATGAATGTATGAATGGATCCTAAACTTGGTGATATTTATTTCACACCATTTACCACCTGTTATAGTCAATTTCATTTTAATTCCATAAATTTTTAATTTTAATTTATATCAATATCAAAATAAATATCTGTCCATATAATCTCAACATTCATCATATTAATGGATTACTATTTTACAAGACTGAATCATATTCCATGTCAGTTGATTATATATTAAATTAATTTTTTTTAAACATATAACATTAAACAATCTGAAACCACAAGGTATTTTCATATACAAAAATAATATAAAATAATCATTACCATTAACCCCATCTATGTAAAAAATTAAATATTTTATAGAAATTGGATTCGCATCTGTATTAATATCTATTTAGCTTCATAGGCATATTTAAACTAACATATCTGAGATGATTATAATACAATAAAAGAGTAACAATATTTATAGTGAGTTACCTAAACAACCCATTATCATAATAAAATTTTATTTATTTTGGATATAATCTCACACATATATATATTAATAAATAAATTATTCTAAATATTAATTCATATTATGTGTATTCATTAATTAATTTATTTATAGTTTCCTTTCAATATTTATTTTAATCTATAGATAAAGGATTTCAAAATTTATGATATAAACTAAGGTATGATAATAAGATAATAATTTGGATATGTCTAAAATAATAGAAAAATTGTTATTACATTACACATATGATGATTGAAAACCAGGAGTGTAGGTAAAATATGAATTGATTCTTCATCTCATTATGAGTGTACCTTGTGATCCCCGTGAACAGATTCCCGGACAATATAAATTAAAAAAAGGATTATATGTATCACATATAAAATATAATATACCCATTTATCATTTTATGATTATTCATCATACTATAGGTATTTATCAATGAATATAATGAAGAATTTACAATAATTTCGGATGAAAGTCCATTACATATATTCACATGGACATGTTTGATTAATAATTTCTCTTATTGTTGGTATGATTATTGATTTAATAATAAATTTAATAATTTCCCATTATGAGTCATGTTTTTGATATCAATGTTGTTTTTAAATATATTAATGTTCATTAGAAAAATACATGGACATTATGTTTATATGAAAATAGATTACATGAATTAAAAGAATGATAAATCAATTATTATTATTAGATGATGAAACCCATATATAACCTGAATAAAGATTAGATTACAAGGTAACATACCTTAGAGGTTATAGGTCTTACGAATTATATATTTATCAATTTGTATATGATTTTTAGATTGATATACGCCATAATATTTCATTTGGGACTTATTTTATTAAAAAATATTCAGAAAGGATTACACATGATATTAATCCAAAAGAGTGATAGATTTTAAATAATAGAACAATTTAAAGGGAATTGGTAAATGTTTGGAGTTCAATATAATTTCGGGTAACATTATACATAACTTCCTTAAATCATAGTATTTCATGGAACAATGAAATATGATTATTATCATTAAATAATCATATGAAATTTTATTCAATGAATTAGTTGATAATAAATTATAGGATTTGAGAAATTGGGTTATTTAAAATTCTAAATGTAAATATTATTTATTTTCATTTTTTATTATAGAATAAGTTATTTAATATATTTATTAAATTACTTATTCATTTACTTATGAAGTAATATAATAAATATTAAAATATAACATTGTTAACATCCATTAATTTATTAAAAAAATGAGTAATGTTACTATTAGTGATATTTTAATATGGGTATAATAGGTTTATAACTTTTAGATGTTTCCTTTTAATTAATGAAATATATAAATAGATTATTAGGTTGGGGATTTTGGTTTAGTCACTAGTTCCTATAATCCACATATGATGTTTTTTTGTGAATAATAATGATTAGTAATCTTTTTTTCTCATGATCTTAGAGAAAAACACATATGTGTAATTTTTATAGTATATATAGGCACGTTGGATAGAGTAATATTGTTTTCCATGAACTCATCACATAGGTACTATCATCCAACATCAATGGATGGAAATTTAGACATTTCTATAATTATGTGTGATCATATCCTGTAAAAATTGGAATAGATAATAATAAGTGAGATCTTATTGAATAAAAATAGTTTTCTAAATTAAATATTATTTATAATTAAACACATAAATCATTTATTATGTTGCAGAAAATAATCATACATCTCATTTTATTTTTGAGTACATTTTGAAAATATATAGTGTCCTGCATATTGAATCCCATGTTTCTTTTTAGTTACCATTTATTTATGATCTATAAGTATATAAAATTTCATTATACTTTTTTGGAGGGTTTTATATTCATTATAAGTCAATAAAAAATATTTTGGAGGTGCACTATTTGTTTACGGCTAGTATAAACTGTCCAACAGAATCAGTGGTCAATAAGTAGGCGAATAGTACTTCCAAATGGTGTACATTCTCAATATATAGCATGAAGTGCAAGATTATGTGGAATATAATGGTTGGTGGACTATTTTTATAAATGTGTGATCCGTCCATGCGCAGTGCGGTCTAAGATGGTTTTTTATATGTGGATTACATATGGTTTTCATAAATGCAAATCATGAAATATTATATCAATTTTTTTTATAAAATGATATTTTCCTTCTCAATTATATTCCCCCTAAACGAATAATTATTTGAATATCTCATCCACCAGTACCATTTTATTTTGATGTTGGAGCAATTTATATGAGTGTATAAGTGTGTTGGAGGCCCCGATTTATCATTAATTGCTTTTACATTATTACCTTACATATTTATCATCTTATTAGAAATCTTGGAATCATTTATATAGGCCATTGGAAATAGATAAATTCTATTTTATATCAATATTTAATGAATATGAATTTTTTGGATAATGGGAAAAATATATAAGGATGGTTGTAGGAGTTTCAAGATGGGGTTTCAAAGTTGTTTTTTCATTCATATTTTTCTTTTATGTTTGAGAGGTACGTGGATTTATTCTCATATCATATTCATTATAACATGATTTATTTATTTCATATTAAATTAATTGTATGAAATTTTAGAAGAAATGTTTCAGTGATTTGATGGAAATTATCATTTGAATTGTGGTTTTGGAAATCATTGGAATTGGTAGAATTTTAGTAATAATCAATAACATATAATTTTATAGTGGTTAATTTAAAATTATGTTTGGTAGTATGTTATTAATGTATTTAATGAAATTATTTTAAATGGAATAAATGACTTAATTGAAATTGTATGACCTTGTTTTCCACAAAATATTGTGCTTGAGATTGATGTGATGGATAATGGTTGAAAAGTACCACAATCAATATAATAGAATATTACTGTGAAGTTCCACCATTAATGATAAAACCAATAATATGAGTGTGTATTTATTGAGGTGTAACATAGGTGTTTGTACATATAATATTATATTACAAATAAAAAATTAAGAAAATTGTTTAATGTATTTATTTATTTGTCCTTCGCGAAATTATCATTCAAAATTATTAATTCCTATATTGGAAATTTTTATTTATATCTTTTTTATAAAATGTATCAATTTCTTAAAATATTAAATAAAATCTCATATGATGTCTCATCCTACTATAATTAGTTTTGATTTCCTATGGAAATCATAGAGTGTTTTATTCTTAACATATGGTGGGGAACTATGATGTGTTTGTATATGACATATATCAAGAAATAAGTAATGGATGGGTATCTCAATTCATCAATGATGCATAATTATTCCATGGGCAGGGATTCATGATTTATTTAATTGAATAGGTTGGTTTTTTAATGTTTAATCCATTGGTGACTTTGAATTGTTTTCCACGATTTCACTTTTTACCCCCATATGGTTGTGGTTTGATTGGGTTTGTTAAGTTTTATCTTGTTTTGTTGCATCATATAGAGGATGATTTATGTTTTTATAATGTTTTTTGTTTAAATTTAAAAATTAAAATATTCCCCAAGATTTTTATGAGGCCATTCAAATACATTTCAATTATATGGTGTCTTTTGGATGTCCAATATAGTTAATAACAACACATTATCTTCCCAATTAAATGGACATGGTGTGGTATGTTACAAGTGGAATCATATTGTTTGAGCAATTATAAAGGATTATTGTAAGACTATATCATGTGAGGTAAACTAAGTGTATGATTCTCAGATCATGAAACGTATTGATTTAAAAGTAATATCTAACCTATTTATGTTTATCTTCATGTGTCTAGGGATCTTGGAAACGTGTGTGTTTTGAGACCCTTCTAAAAGTTATCACCACATAGTTATGGGTTCATTTATGAGAATATAATATAATTAAATTATAATAATGACATCCTAAGAGGTTTGTAAAATTCATTTTGAGTATACTTAGATAATTTTTTTAAAAAATTTCATTTTGAAAAAATCAAAATGGAATGATTTTCAGAATAATGATTTTAGAATTTTAAAAAACATTAAGAAAGTTGAAATGTTGACTTTTTTCAAATGGTTTGATGGATGAATAGTGAAATTGGATGGACTATTTTTTTGGATTAACATTATTTTTATTTTTTTGAAATGGTAAATTTTAAAATTTTAACCATTTAGTTGATAGAGAGTGAGGACAACTGAATTTGACTTTTGGTAGAGAAAATTACAATGGGCATGCACTATTGAATCCAAACGGAAGTGGTTATCTAAAAATATCGATGCACTAGAGCCATATATGAATAAATAGTTTGGTCATAGTGTTTTTTATGATTTTTATGCAATTAATAAAGAGTGCATAATGTATTATCCTATGAAATTATATCTTCTGATTCAATTTCTAAATAATATTTTATCCATCTATGGGGGTGATTAAATACGAGAATAAGAATAAATGCAGCAGAAAAAGATTTATTGAATATTTATTTTCCATAGCATGCTATTAAAGATGAAGGTGGTGTTGGTAGTTTACAAGATAGATGATCTTGCTTTATAATGGTGTGATTTAGTAGTTCATGCTAAATAAAATTAACACATTACAAGATATGTTTTTCGAGAGAAGTTTAACAAAAAATTATATCCTATAACATTCCATATTTCATGAAGAATATAAAATTTTATTATGGAGAAATATAACATCATAGTGATGAATTATATAGATAAATTTATCGATTTAGTCTACTTTTCACCAGAATATTCCAGAATAGATCATTTATAGGAGTGACTTATTGAATTGGGTTTAATGCTATATATTCACTCAATGAATTCTAGGAATTATAAAAAATATTATATAGTGTTTTTTCATATATAAATGATGTATTAATCAGAAATATTAAGAAATATGGTAAATAAAAGATTTTTATACCAATGTGAACTTGTGGGAATTCCAATGTTGGGGTTAATAAGCTGAAGATCTATATCCATTATTGTGATATGAATCAGAATAAGATGGAAGGATCATTAAACATTCCCCTATTATAACAAGAATCATAATGGGATTAAATGTGGTTGTCATGATCACATGTAGAGATAATTTATTTAACCACTTAGAGGATTTTGAAAAGAGGGACCGGATTTGACAGTGTCAATACTATTGTCACATTTCACTAGGTCATATCATAATGAAACATATCATGCTTTTTCGGAAATATATTCTTCAATGAGATGTGTTATGTAGAATATCTCCAATCATACATGACAAGAAATCCACATTGATTCAAGGAAAACCCCAAATCCTCATTTAGTGATAAATAAATAAGATAATAAAATGTAATATTTGGTTATTATGAAATAGGATGGAGATGAGAAAGAGATCATGGATGATAAATTGGGGACATTATAGAGAGATTAATGGTACATTTAAAATCTACCATTATGAAATCTTAGTTTGATATGGGTGAATCCTTTTAGTTCATTTCTTCATGATGTTCTTCTATTTTGTTTCTGCATGGTGATAAAATTCCTACATTTTTTAAAATTCACCCTCATCTTGGAGAAATAAAATACAAATCCAATATTTGAAAATAATAAAATATAACTATAGATGGTTATAAATAGATATGTAATTTCACTTTCTTTAGCTGGATTTCTATGACATATTCGTGTATGCAGATTAGTTGAAAATGATCAAATATCACTTTGATTGTTATACCTGAATGGTTAGTATTACAACTGGACATGGATTCATGAATATATTTTCTGTATATTATAATTTAAAGGAAAAAAAACTCAATTCATAGAACTAGTATTTGGAACTATAACAAAATAATTGGTATCATTGACTTTGGAATCTATTGATGAGATTGAAAATAGTAGTTTTCTAATAATTTTTTATCACATTCATATATATTTTTTAATTTTCTCATTTATTCTACACATAAGTCATGTAGGGTTTTTGATTGATCTCATACAAATAACCAATAATATATGAGTTATATATTATCATAAATAACCAACAATGTTAATTAAATTGAATGTCTAGTTGGAATATTATAAATAAAAGGGTTCATTCATGCTACAATGACTATGTGGGTAGAGCATATATACTATTTGAAAAATGGGAACAAATCACACATTATTTGTGTTCTTTATAATAATGTTCATCCATTAATGACAAATTATAATTATCATCACCCATACACTGATGGAAAATTTTATCAACTGGGGGAGAACAATGTTTCTCTAATATAGATGTTCATTCTGTACACTACATACTACAGTTTTGAAGGGATGATTTTTTATGGCAGATCTATGAAGTATGTATAATCATTTAGAGAATTTTTTCATTCATATTAGTATTACTATTCAACTCATCATAATTTTTGAAATGGTAAATTTATATTCCAAAAGTATTTGGATTATTTTTGGACATGTTTACATATTTCGTGCAAGTGAATTCAATGATAATTATTGAGTAAGAGAAAAACTTGGAAATAGTATTGTGTATCTTTTGAGATCATTGTCTATAATCCAAACAATAAAATTTTCCACATGAGGTTTTCTTATTATTCAATGTAATCTATCTAAATAGTGTTTATATATATCTCTAAAAGATTATTTATTTTCTCAATTATAAATATCTATGAATTTATATTACTTATTCATCTTCCATGGCCTGAGTTATTATTACCAATATTTTATTAATGAAATTTCAAGACAATATTATCCAATAACATCATTAACATGGAAATTAATTCTATTCAAATTGAATTGTAAATAAGAGAAATAAATTAATTATATTAATGTAATCCTTAAATAGACACCAATCATGATACTGAAAAAATATGTAAAATGTTTTGTGGTGTATTGTGATTCATTAGGACCATGATTGGGTTGTGTAATCATATAGGGGTATCATGTTGGTGGAAATAGAGCACACTAAAAATAGATTCATGAGAAAAAAACCCAAAAGGTGATCTATAATTTGAATATGTAGTCTGGGATTCGAATACATGGTGTCAGTACCACTTTGGTGGAAATTTATAGTTTTAATGAACATAATATATTCGAAATAATTTTATCAAATAGGCATTCAAATACGTGATACAGAATAATGAAGATGTATCTTCAAATATATAAAATTGAACTAATGAATAAAATGGGTAAAATAAACTCTTTGGTTGATGACTTGGGATGAAATTCATTTAGTGATTTGGAAAAAATGATTTAGTTCAATGGGAGCTGATATTAGTGATTTTTACAGTGATCTTTGACCATTAAGACTGATGTGGTGTTGAAGTTTTCTCTTAAGATCATTTTTTTCTTATTTTCATTTGAATGATAAATATTTATATACATAATATTAAAATTTTGATTATTTGGGTTACAAATTAATATTTCGGGATACTAGAGAGGGTTTGAATTTGGAAAAAATTTCATTTTATTTATTTTGTGATCTAAAGTTCAGACCTTTGTATTGATAGGAACACAATCATTGTTATTACCACCATTAGACATGGTATATTCATCATATAATTATAAATATTTAAAATTCACTAATAACACTTTTTTGGTGGGTTGGAATGAAAATAAAATGGGATGAGTTTAGTTGGAAATTCCGAAAATGTCATCATGATAGGGTAGAGGAGCAATGGAATGTAGGTATTCTATAGTATTTATTGATACCCATGGGGAAATGGATAGATGATAACTATGTATTTTGTAATAGGTCATCCAAGAGTGCTTTGGAAATGTTATTCCACATCAGTGATTGTGGATTTTTGCACAATGTTGTCTCATTTCACCCATATTAATTTATCTAATATGCTGAAGGACTTGTAAAATAATATACATATGAGAAGATTAAAATTTAATGGAAAAAAGTGTTTATATTGTATCAAATAGAAACCCCAAGTCTTTATTTCATTTTTAAAATCCAAATAATAAACTATTTTGACTCATTTGACAATGATGATGTAGTATCAACCCTATACATTTTGAAATATGTGATGATGACCATAAAATTGGAGGACAAGAATATGAAATTTTAATGAATTTTGGTTGATCATAAGAAGTATATATACTATAATTGGTGTTATCACACAACAATAGTTATAATGGATTGATACATAGGGAAAATTTTGGGCATTTTATGATTATTCTAATAATTTACTACATTCCTTGATGGAAATGGGAAATACATCACTGGTTGGATGGATCCGTACTCAACATACAATGAAAAAAGTATAGTTAATCAAAAAATGAATTGATATGGATAAAATTGGGCATTCATCATAAAAGGATAATAATAAAAATCATTATTTATTCGAGGTGATTGATAATTTATTTTTTATAATCACATCAAGGTTATTTCGTTTACATTTTGGAAGAAAGTGTATGTTATCTCCTCTTTATATATGCCCATTTTTGAAACAAGAATTTGTTGGGTGGTGGAAAATTGGTTTATTTTTTCAGAAAATTAAATTCCAATTTACATTTTATTTCATGAATATCAATTTAATATATGCCAACCTAATCATGAAGCGGTTATTTGATGGGACCACATTGATCTAGATATAGATTCTTTGATTGTTTTTATTCCAGAATATATAACTGATAAAAAATTGAATATCAAGTGTTTGAATATAATTAATATAGTATTGGATTTATCAAGACATTATAAAATTAATGAAAAATGGGAGTGTTGAATGGAAATTTCAGAGAAATCTCCAAAAACCTAATTGGAAAATCTTGGTTGTATATATTCTAGGGATTGATGGACCAATTATGGGGAGAATATATCAACCTTGTTTCCAGTGATTAACCAACTAATTTTTTTATGCATATAATATTTTCATGATAAGTATTATAATTTTTAATAGTGTTTTTAAATGTTTTATATGCTTTTATAGAGTTGTGTGATTTGAGAATGGTTAGTATAACCCATATAACATCCCAATGAAACTATGTTATCGAATCATTGGGCACAAGGTGTAACATCCCGGGTAATTATTATATAAGACCTTTAAATATTAATTAATATTTATTGATTGTATATTTATATTACCTTAACATGGATGATATGTATGATATCATACTCGACATGATGTAATGGGTTTTTCAAAATATTACATTGCATACAAGAGTGAACTATAAAGAAAAATATATTTATATTAATATTTTTGTTTTTAAGTGGCAGTTATGACAAAGTCATTTTATTAGAAGGAATGAATTTAGATAACTATATTATGGTAACACATGATTTTAAATGATTTTACATTCTTCCAAAAAAAATATCTCGGATTAAAATAAGCATAAATCCAATTTTAAGCATTAAAATATCTAAAATGTAAAAAATGCAGTTTAACTGCATTTTGATATAGAACCCATTTTATATATATTCTTGAGACTATAATATGTTTTATTTTAAAAAATAAATAGCTTCATTGGAACCATGACATCAAAATTCACTTTGGATGAAATTTTTTTATTTCTATGATAATATTCATTTTTAATGAATTGTGAATAATACTACATTTTAATTAATGATTGGGTTTTTGTGTGATTTATTTATATAGATAGGTTATCCTATTAATTTTTTCAATTGAATAAATATATAATTATATATTTATTAAATCCAATGTAGGTAATTCTATTCAATTTAAAATTGAAAAGTGATATAAAAACCATGTGATCAGCTGAACGTTTTTACATTAAAGACAAGATTCATCAATCCGTCAATTGGATTACTTTTTAAAATAATTTTAGTAGCTTATGTAAATTTATATTATAAAAATAGATATTAATGGTGGTAATAATTTTGTAAATGTTTATCTAATAAGATCAAAATAATTATTGGTTAATATTAACTTTCGTATTTTATTTTATATGGTTATTGATTAATTGGGTAATTAAACGTATAAGTTAAATTATAATAATATAAAACTTCACTAACACTTGTAATAATATTATTGGATGGGTTATTATAGACCAAGAAAATGCATGGGATGTAATTGTGGACTTTGGAATCCACTAGGCTGTGATTATGACTATACTAACGTTTTATTTAAAGTAAATTTTTTTTTTCACAAACATGTATCTTATAATTAAAATTTTTTAATATGGATTTTATATAACTGATGTCATTGAATATAAATATTAATTAAAAATATGAAAATATTAAATAAATCATAACAATTAATTTATAATTTTTTGACATTAAATAATTTCATTTTCTTAGGACACAATGATGATGTTGAAGATAATTTAATATATGAATAATCAAATAAGTGATATTAATAATATTAAAATATATAAAAATTGAAATATTTTATGCTATCCAGGAATTATATTGATGAATTTCATATGTTATTAATAATTAAAAACAGTATTTTCAATGTAATATAGTTTTTATTATTTTTAAAAATTTATGTAATGAATTGTTTCAAAATCGACATAATTCATAACATTTAATATAGAATATTTAATAAGATGATATAAAACCTCTACAAAATAAATTAGTTATCAATCATTTTCATATAATTCTAAAAATTGTAATAATGACTCATTAATTTTTCATATATCATTGTTCATTATTTAGTTTAACATTCAAAATGCAAATTACTTAATCAAATAAAAAGAGTTAAAAAGGTAAAAATAATGAAAAGGATTAAAGAATAACCAAAACATGTAATATTCTATTGGAATAATGGATTTAGACCCATTATCATCCTATATACAACCTAAATCAACTTAGACCATTCAGGAATATAAAATTAATTTATATAAATTTAATACCTTTTATAAATCCACTATTGTTGCTCCCCTCTCCTATAAAAGCCAGTCATCTTATCTATTACATGAAATAAAAACAATTTGTATCGACTGCTATCTTCCAAATCTCATTCATAGAATTCCTACTCACATTAGTTAGGACTTATTTTAGGCATAAATTCTTTCTTTGAGGTGTTAAAGAGTTAGGAATGTTTTACATCAGAAGGAAAAGTAATGTACTTATTTAAGAGTTTCTATTTTATTTCTTCATTCCATTCCTTAAAAACTATTCCATCCATGATGATGTTATAAATCTTTTATCATATATAAAATTATATTTTATTATGATAATATCATCTCTAAAGTAAATATCTACTTCCATAAATTGGGAAAGGAGTTAATTGTTCACGTGTACTTGTGAACTATCACCTCCACGAACCCGTATAATCCCTTTTCCATAACTATCACTAATGACTAATTTTAATGAGTTTATTTTTATTGATATTAGATATTAATGAAATATAATTAATTATAATTTAAGAATATAAGATTTATTTTCTTACATTCTATCTACATTAAAGTGATAACATCATTCATGCATACAGGTGAATTATCTCCTCCATGAAACTATGTGATACATTTTTTTGTAATAAGTCAAATGTATGATATATAAGAGCATATTTAAATTATTAATATGATATTATTGATTAATTGATCATTATTTATAGATAATATAATTATTCTATTATTTCCAAAATGATCAATTAAAAATGAAAACATTATTCATTAGTATGTACGACATACTGTCTCTATGATTATAATATTGTTCATTTTTCATAAACATAATTAATGGTTTTATTTAGAAGTATAATAAATTTTATAAAATTTATCATTACATCTGGAATATTTTTCTTGATATTATTTAATTATAAAAACATGAAAAATATATATCATACTATATTCATTTTTGAACTCAAGTACAAAATATTGAAAATATAGTAGAAGTGAATATAAATAAATAAGTAATTATTATAAAATTATAAATAAGTGTTATAATGGGAATAATAAATTTAAAAGTGTTCAAACAAGTATTAATTAACCCACGTTTATTATTCTGGAATATAGAGAATGTATGAGATGAATCAAACGTGAGGTAAGAGACTCCATCTCAATATCCATTTATGGATTCATATTTTGAAGTTATACAACACCATCTATTATACATTGTAAAATCAACCCATTTGACTTTTAATTTCCCTCAAATTAATTAAAACAGAATATTTCTAAATGAAGTAACTTAAAAAACAATGAATGGAATGTTTTTAACATATACAATGACAACAACTTGTATGCCTCCATAGCCGTTATTTGATATTTGTATTCCTCTATATGCCTTAATGATTTTAAATGAAAAATTAATAAACTAATACCTTCTATAGTTATTTTTATATTTAATATGGTTTATATAATGGATTTATTATTTTGATATCATTTATTGTTTTTTTTAATTTATATTGAAATTTTCTGAGGAAAAAATTGATAATTGAAATCTTTTATTTATTATGAGTTTGTATTAGTACATTAATATTTGATTGGTGGTTACATGATAAACAAAAAATGTGTGGCTACCTGATAAACCTAATATGTCTGGTTATGTTATATTCGTTATTGCATTGGGTTTGGAAGTCGATTGTACAACTATTCCATTTGTATGAGTGATATGTATGGAAGTTAACCGTATCGTTATTCCTTTTATGTATCTCCCATGTTTTGTTTTATATGTCATATTTTTTATATGGGTTTTTTAAATATAATAATTAAAATAATGTATAAAATTATATTATAATTCAATAAATGTATTGACTACTTCATCAAGGTAAAAACATTTACATTACTATATTTTGTTCATTGGTTACATATTTTTACATGACTAATAATTTTCATTTTTATGTATCCCATTCTGAGATTTTTTGTCTCATACCACGTTTTTAAAAGTATTTCATAGTATATACGAGACAATACAGTCATGGAAGATATAATTTAAAATTTATGATTATTAAACATCAAAAGAAACCATGTATCATTTTAAATGTTTTTTATTATGAATTAAATGTGTACGGTTGTAAGTGTACATTATGTTTTTCAACAGTTTTATTATGTATCAGTTATATCCTAATTCAATAATTCTCTAAACCTAAAAAGGTCCTCAATGTTAAATAAAAATAATTCTTGACATAAATCAAGATTAAGTACAGTTTAATATCTGGTCCTTATAATTTGCATCAAAGGACTGTATAGATAAATTTAGAGGTTAGTGTAGTATTAATATAATACCTTTGCAAGAGTATACATTATGGTAAAAATAAAATTTTAGAATATTAAAAAAAAATGTTTCTTCAAGTAATATACGTCTGTTCACAATTTTTTTCCATAGAGGAATCATGTCATCTATGATGGAATGGAATACAGATCAATAAAACTTTTTCAAATCAAAATCTTCATATAATTGGAATATGATCAGAAGAGTATTTTGTAGTGATAGTTCAGTTGACTCATGTGATAAATTCTTATGGTGTCTTTGTAGGAGATCAATAGGATCAATCATAATTGAATATTTCAATATTTGAGTATTTTATAAAGAAACATCACTCATATTTCATAGGGTCATATGACCCTAGGATAGATTAAGGGTGGATTAAAGCACTAGAAAATAATTTTTTTGTTATGGGGTGTTCAGACAATCAATATGTTAGTCTTATTTTTTATTGTTTTGATGTTGAAGCTGGTCAATGGTGCCCTATAGTAAAAAATATTCGATGAAGTGAATAGATTGATTCTAGGTAATGATATGATTTTAATAATATCATGCCTAATAAATATATTCCTAATTATGTTTGATGTAAGATAGAAAATAAATTCATGGAATTGAGAAAGAAGAAATAATATTTGGTGGATTTATATGAAAACAATTTCAACCGATTAGAAAGATATTCCCCAGATAATGTAAGGGATATTTATAGAATGTTAAATCAGGTTCACTTTGGATATATGCTAAGATATCAATGGGAATTATTCTCTTAGATGATCAGTATCTATGAGGAACATGTTTGATGTACAGAGAAGGCTGATTTTTTATTATGATAGTGTATCTTGTGACAGAATGAAATAGAAGAGGTCTAGTTGGAACGAAATGGCAAGGAATTAAACAATGATGTTTTGATATAGGAAAACTAAATATTTATGTTTTGAGAAATGTGATAATATAAATCTTGGAGAGGCTCTCTTAATTTCATAGAAGTGCATATTATGTGGTAAGACAGGTTATATTTCTCATGACTGCAGGGGAGATGATCGGGTGGGAAATAGGACGAAAACAATAAAATGTTTTAGTTTCAATTAGTTATGTAATTATTCCAATAAGTACCAAAAGATGATTACCTATGGTGGAAACCATGAAGATCTCACAAAGAATGAATGTGAAAAAATAGTATACTACAACAGTTGATATGGGACTATCAAATGAAGTGTTAACACGTACATTATGAGTATTTTTACAATATTCCAATAATCTGGTTGACTTTGGATATTCACATTCATTATTTTCTAATTTTTTTCATGTAATATGGAAATATCACCTCTAGAGTGTAATATAGGAAATTTTATAAAAACAAATCATAGTGGGTTGAATAAAAGAGAACAAGATTTATAGGAATCATCCTATTATAAATATGGGGATGGTGATTCTTGTAAATCTTGTAGAACAACCCTTAATGAATTTAAATATCATTTAGGGAATGGATTGAATTTTAGTTTATCATGGTAAAAAATGATTCAATAAAAAAATGTTTTACTCAATGATTTAATTTAATAATTATACTTCCAAAAATATTAGAGATTAATTTAGGATGTTAGTAAATTTTATCTATATCATGTTGTTGAAAATAATGAAATAGTATTATTTATTGACACTCAATTAGAGAAGAAATTAATATATGTTTTTCTGATGATTTTTCTAGTGTTGTTCGTAATAAAAAGATTGAATGTTCTATTTATTTAGTTCACAATGATAATACTATTTCCAAACCCCCCTTATCGAATGGTTCATGTAGTATTGGTGAAATTAAAAAACGGTTACATCAATTGCTTGATAATGCTTCATTTGACTAAAAATATCACAATAAGGTGGTGTTGTTTTATTTGTGAAAATAAGATGTTTTTGTGTGGATTATTTTATTATAGATCCTAGAAAAAAATCACCATTGAGTACCAGTATCATTTTCCTCATATTAATAATTATCTTTGTCCCCTCCTAGGAGCTCATAAATTTTCGATGATTGATTTGTGGTATGGGTACCATCTGCTAAAGGTGATAGATGATTACATTCCAAAAACATCATTCGGAATGAGACACTAGAATTGTGAATTTGTGATTATCCCATTTGGTATATCTAATGAACATGATGTATTTAAGAATCCCATGAATAGAGTGTTTCATCACTTTTTAGATCAGTTGATGATTTCGATTATAGATGATATTTCAGTATATTATATAATATAATAGGAAGATGAATGTAACTTAAGGATAGTTTTCCAATCATTATAAAAATAAATTATAAGGATATTTTAGTATGAGTGGATATTGGTTTCATAAAATTTCATATCATGTAAATATTATATTTAAATAATTAATAATTGGTATCCATTCTAAATCCAAACTAGTTTAATAGTTTCAATGACCTACAAATATCACCAACATTCATAAATTTCATTGATTAGTAGTTTATGACTGATGGATTTTTTAAAATATTCTTGGTAATTTAGCTAAATAATTATGTTAACATTTATGGGAGTTATGTTTATTTGGAAAAAACTGATGATTTTTTATTAATAGAAAAGAATATTTTTAAATTCTCTAGCTTTGGCACAACCATATTGAAATGGTGAATTAGTTATCTATAATCGTTCTTCATTTAAAAGACTCAAATGTATCAAAATGTAAAATTATTAGGTATTTTTTTATGCATCAAAATTAATGAAATCACATTTGTTAAATCAAACTAAACATGATTTGGAATTTGATACTATTTATTTTCACTAATCAATTTTTTGAATTATCTATATGGTGTAAAGTAAGAGATATATTCTGATCATTAAATTTTAATGTATATATTCACTCTGAAAAAATTGAACACTAGAAAAAGTATATTTCTGCATTTAATCAAGGATTCAGATTTCATAATTTCTAACAATCCAGAAAATTAAAATAATGTGGATGATTCTTTGAGTCAAAAATATAATTCTACATTAATCATGCTATACTTGGAACATGAGCCTTTTTTTAATGATTTGATGGAATTTTTTTTGGATGTTGATGGTTTTGAAAATGCATTTTTTCATGTTTAAGTGTTATCATCTCTATCAGAAATAATTGAAAATGTGTAGATAAAATATAATAAGTTGAATGAAAAGGTAGAATTTGTTCTGAACAGTATGAAACATGAGTTTAACATTGATAAATAATTTTTTTTGAGGGATGGGAAGAGATTATGTGTGCCTTTTGATTCATAGTTGTAAAAATATTTTTTAATTAAAGATCAAATTTATCTATTTTATGTTTAAATAGGAAAAACTAAGATATAAATTGATCATAAATAATATTGCTATTTTGATTGAATAAAAATATATATTTCTAACTTAATGTGAAGTGTTTTACTTATCATAAGGTAATAAAAGAATTTCAGTTTCCAAAATGATGCACCAGCCTTTGATAGATCCAGAATAGAAATGTGAAAATAAATAAATGGACATAATTGTTGGAATAATAAATGCTTCTCAACATAATAAAGTTATCTTGGTTAATTTTTATCTATTGACTAAATATTCTCATTTTTATCCTATTATAGATACCCTATCTCTAGATCAACATTATCAGTTAAATATTAAAGAGATAGCCTATTTACATTAATTTCACCTCTCTATTGTGTTTTATTGTGACACCAATTTCACCTTTATCTTTTGTAAAGGCTTTTAAATTTCATTAGAAACTAAATTAAATTTCAGTATAGCTTTTCATCCTCAATCACATAGTTTGTCAGAATGAATAATTGGGTTCTTGGGAGATATGATGTGTTAATTTTCAATTAATTACCAAGGATATTGGGATCAACATAGTCATTTGGGTGGTTTTTTATATAATAATAGTCTTCATTAAAGTGTATAAATGGAACTATTTAATTCATTATAGGTAATTTAGTGTCCAACATAAGCTTTTTTGGATGAATTTGGTGAGAAAAAGTTAACGGGACCAACATTATTAGAATAAATGGAAGAGAAAGATTAATTAAATAAGAGATAGACTAGGATAACCAAGATTAGGCAGAAAAATTATTAAAACACCTTATGAAGGATCATTATTTCTTGTTAGGTGATCATTTTGGTTTCAAAGTCTTGGCATGGAAATTTTTGATGCATTTTGATAAGAATTGTAGCTGAGTCCATGGTTTATTGGACTCTATATAATACAAGATATAGATGGATCAGTTACATATAATGTATAATTACCTATGAGTTTATATCTAGTAATTTCTTTACGATATATCATTGTTAAGAAAGTATACGTCAGATCCATATCACGTTTTCAGTCAAGATGTAGTACAATAGAATGAAAATATTTCGTATGAATACCAATTAGTTCACATTCTTAATCATAGATAACATGTTTTGGATAATAAGTAAAATTAATCAAGTAATGGTTTTTTTGGAATATCCATATTATTTTTGAGGCAACATGGGAATAATATAATTCTATGAGGGAGAAATACCCTCACATATTAAATAAGTGAAAACAAATTATGTGGATACATTTTTTAAAAGGGGGATACATGTAACATCAAAAGTAATTATAGAATAATATATTTTCATATTTATTAATATTTATGAATAAAATAATCATTTAAACTTAATGATGATGTTATGTATTCTAGAATACCCGACAATCAATAATGGGTTTCTCCAAAATCTTATGTTCCACACAAGAGTGAGTTATATAAAAAATTAATATATTTTTAGTATTATTATTTTAGGTGGAACTAATCTCCAAGAATTTGTATTGGTTGGATTTAATAGAGATAACTATATTACATTTAAACATTGTTATTATGGGTTTTTATTGATTTTTGATATATTTTATTGGCTTAATAAATATATAAATCATATTTTAACCATAAAATCTCTAATATTTTATAAAGGTTGTTTTACAGAATTTTGATGGAGAAAACATTTTAAATATATTTTAAGACAATTTTATACGTATTATTTGGAAAAATGAGCATTTTATTTTGAATAACGACATAAAAATTCACTTGGGATGAATTTTTTAATTTTCTGATAATATTCAATTATTATGAATAGTATAAAATACAATAATTTAATTAAAAACTCTTTTTGGTATGAATTGTTAATATATGTAGGTTATCCATTTAATTTATTTTAAATATTACTTAAATAGTTTTTTTTATCATTTCATTAAATTTATTTAATAGAAAGAATTTTCACGTAGAAATTAGATTTAAAATCGTTTTGAACTTTTATGGATTTTTTAGTTTAAAAAACATGTTTCCCCATTCCGTCAACATGATTAATTTTTAATATATTTTATTCACATATATGTTTTTTATTTTTTAAAATGAACATACGTTGTTGTAATGTGTATCATAATTTTTATATAATATGATCAAAAATAATTTTGGTCGAATAATAACAGTTGTATTTTATTTATCTGTGGTAAAGATAAATAACGTAATTTAAGTTAAAAATAATACTATAATAATATAAAACTATCCTATCTCCTATCTTAATATTATTTTATAAGTTAGTTTCTACCAATAAAAAACTTGGGACGAAATTGTGTCCTTTAAATGCCACATGGGTATGATTATGACTTTAATAACATTTTATTTAATCTATAATCAATGAATTCTAAAACTAGTATCTTATTATTAAAAAAATTTAATATGACGTTATAAAGGTGATATATTCTACAATAAGCATTAATAAAAAATATATAACAATTATCTTCATCATTGTAATTTACTTATAATTATTACAAATCAACTAATTAATATTAATTATAATACAATGATTAGGAAATAATAGATTTATTAAATGAAGAATTAAATAAATGATATTTAAAATATTAAAATGAATATAATTTTAAATCAATGATTAAATACATGATTTCTATTGAATAATTTTACATGTTATTGATATTTTAATGTATTTTTTAAAAAGTACGATTTTGTAATTATTTTTTAAAAACTAAACCACTGAATATTTTTAAATTTTCAATAATTAATAACATAAATATAAAATATTTAATCAAATTATATAATATTTTCAAAATAACTAAATATGATGAAAATGATGATATAATCTATAAATATGATTTATGAATCATTAATTGTTCATTTAACATGTAATGGTATTATAACAACCCATACTTTACATACATGGTTATACATCAAAATTTAAGCCTTTTTATTACAACATATAACAAAACCATGAAAAGACTGTATAGGTATAGTGTCTTTAGAAACTGGGAAACATAAACAACTGGTTCATAAAGCATCTACGTTGACTCCCATTTATTTCATCATATCTATAGTCACTTTTGGCATATCTTACTTAATAACCTTCTTCCTGACCTGTGGAAAGAAAACATTAAAAGGGTGACCTCAAATTCTCAGTAAGGGTAAACAAAAGAAATATCAATCACATCATATTTATAAGAAAATATATTTTGGAAATCTTAACCTGCAAAAGAGATCATAATTTCATAAATGGAATAAATCATGGTAGTGAAATGTAATCCCAATAATCATAACATAAAACATGAAACTTTGTGGCATACACACATAATCATAGATAATCATTACTTATTAGTCAAGACTCATTTCCAAGACTATCTTAGTGGAAAAAGTCCTTTTCTGAACCGAGTTCACTCCTCATTTCAGTCCTGTTTCACTGAACCGGTTTAACCTACCATTCGAGCCATGTCTATCTCATGAGATATAAAATCTTTACCCAATTCATTGGAGGGATATATAGGTCCCACCCATCTCATAATGATACCATTCTTATTTGTGCCATAAAATCATAAACTATACATCATAGCATAACCCATGTAATAAAAATGGGAATCTTAAACATCATGACATCATATAACAATTCATATAAGATAAAGGAATAAAAATATTTCCATCACAACATAATAACATCAATGTAATAATAGGGATAGAAACAGAACCCTATATTATCTTAGATGGAAAATAATATTGATAAAATACTTGAACTCCATTCTTGAAGAAAATATCATTTCTACTTTAGAAACACTTTTCCTTTCATAACATGTCATACAATTCTAAAATAAAAGAAGTTGATTAAAAATAAACTTGAAAACATGTAAAGGAAGCTTCTTGGAAATAATTTTTTAAAAATCCATTCGTGCCGTATAAGTTAGAAAAAACATTCTTCTCGTACTTTTGCCGGAAAAGTCAAAAAGTGCCTCGTACGAAAAATGAAAAAAGATTCCTTTAATATCTTTTACTAAAAACTCATCGAAGGGAAAAATTGGATTTAAACAATTTTGGGTGGATGGAAATAATATTACATATTGAGGAAACATGGATATGGATGATAAAATACAACCTAGTAAATTTCAAAGTATAAACAATCTCGGATAAAAATGAGATTGTAATATTTACCTTACCTTAGGTCTGATTTGCTTCGTAAGTGTCCGAACCTCCTATATAATGATTTAAATAATGTTATTGACTTATTCCAGAATCATACTTATTTTTATGATTTCATATATGGTCATATTATTAGCTTTTTATTAGTAATATTTCATTACTACTTGTTATTCGGGTGTTTATTACTTTTTGTTCTTATGCGCATTTTATCAAATAAATTCTTATTTTTGTTTTTAAGTTATAGATACCTCATTTATAGAATGTTATTAGTGTAATATATATCATATTAATTCACTTAATTCATTTATATAATCTTTATTCAATGAAGATCATGTATAACGAGTCGCATCACATCGTGGAGACGGTATTCCGTACGTACGCACGAGCGATGATATCGTTCCCATGATCGTGGAATTGTATTGGAGTGTGTGTATACTATTTCAAAATCAATATCACTTTACAATAATTATCTATAGTTATTATTTACACCATTATACCCATCCGAGTAAGGTGGTGGTGGAAAATAGATTACACCACGGCGTGGAGACGGTATTCCGTACGTACGCACGCGTGGTGATTTCATTTTCTGTAGGATGGGTGGATGGTGAAATAGGGTTGTTTTATATTTATAATAACATATCATTATATGAGTGATGCGGATGTTATTACTTCATAATGAAACAACTAAAGAGATAAGTGGAAGTAGAAATAATGATGAAAGAATCGGTAACAGGCATTACCTCTTCTTTGAAGCGCCTCTTTGAGACCTCCTCTTAGGGCACTAAAATTGGCCTTTGAAGAAGACCAAGACCTCTAGGATGTCTCTATGGAAGTGTAGAGGAGAATGTGTCATGTGTTGTCCGAGCTTGAAGGCTCAATGTGTTGTGAGGAAGAGGGGGAGGAGGTACCATTTTATAAGGGAGGAGAGGGGCTCCTTTGTAAAAACTAAAAATATTATTTTATTATAATGTCAAATTCGGTTTTTAATAGCTCTAAATTGATATATTTAGAGGATAAGGTGGGGATGGGTCTAAATCCTCCCATCCAATATAATTTAGACAACTTTAGTTATCAATTTTAACCTTATCATTTATATTTACCTTTAAGTTAGATAATTTAACTTTTACCATGTCTTCATGTTTTCTTACACTATAAGGTTAATAAACGTACAGTACCAAGCCAAACGATCCCCAAGTTGTTTATTATTAATATATATAACCATATATAAGTCATTAGGCCGAACATTATATTTTTTAGGAATACAATAACAATTAATAATATAGTATTGGTTTTAAAAACTATTTTATGTCAATTTTGACAATATTTGGTAATTGATTTTTGTGAAAATTATAACAGAATGATTAGTTCGAGAAAAATTTAATTAAATAAATACAAACATGTCATATTAACATATAAAATTATTTTAATTCATAAAAAGTCTGAAATTACATTTATTTGGGTATTTATAACATCAATTATGTCAATATTTCATTAATAAGATAATTACTACATCATCCTTGTATCATCAATAAATTAAATTATTTTAAGCCTAAAAATTAGAAATAAAATACAAATATTTAGGAAATCTGTTTAGATTTCTAATGAATATTTATAGTCGAATTTATCTTATGTATAACCCTATATTAAAAATTATTTACTTATTAAACTTTGATTTTAACTATTTTAACCCTTTTTTAAATAATTTAATAATAAATGTCCTAATCTAATACAAGTGGGCCTAAATGGTCATATTTTATTCATAAGGTTGTTTTTGGTAGAATTAAACATATCCAATATAATTAGGACATCTGTTAGGGTAATAATAATATCATTTTTACCCTTAACTACCCTATTTACTTTTAAACGTGGTAAATAAAAGTAAAAAGTTACTATTCATAAAAATTTATTTTCATCTCATTAAACCAGATTTTACTTACTCCCATCAACCGTGTCACTCGGATTTTTGAAATTCCACTCACAGAAGTGGTAAAATTACGTTTTATGAAAAACTTCAGTTTTTTAACTACCACTTAGTGGTTTCACTATTCCTCAAAAAATGAAAGTTCCCAGAAAAACACCAAAAATTAGGCCTAAGATATATTTGATATTATGAAATAAAAAATGATGTTTATTTTACCAAATTAAAAAAATATCAGTTACGTTAACTAATTTAAAAATTAATTCCCGTCGTCAAAAAAATAGCGTGTTTCTAAAAGATAATAACTATCAAAAGATTGACACTTATTTAAGTATGGTTTAAATGTGAAATTACATCCAATTAAAAATATTGTATTAAATTGTAAAAATATATTCTAAATATACTATAAAACCACTCAAATTAATAATTTATCACTATTATTTATTTTGATTAAAAAAGTTGTTTTTAATTAAAATTTAGTAATTTTCACTATTCATCAGAATATGAAAGTTATCCGAAAAGTACCAAAATTTCACCCTAATATAATTTTGATATTCTGAATCCAAAAATGAAGTCCATTTTGAAAAATAAAATTTACAAAATTTCAAAAAAGTGTTTATCACTATTCATAACGGCTAGTTTTAATAATATTTTAATAGCATATCGTTGTTTAGTGAAACTCGGTATTGCGTATGACACAAGCTATTGAGGAAGGTCGTGGTTGCGTGTAAATAAAGACAAGCTTGTGTTGTGTGTAGTTATAGATTCCTTTGATGATTTATATAACATAAAAACAAGATATTTCTCATAAAACTCTCGGGTGTTACATTCTACCCCCCTTAAAATGGATTTCACCCACGAAATTCGTCACTTTGTAACAAAAAGATGAGGATAACTCTCCCTCAACATATCCTCAAGATCCCATGTAGCTTATTGTAATTGGTGGTTCTTCCATGAAAAATTCACCAATCGAGTGGTCGTGTTTCGTAGGACTTTTTCGCTACGATCCAGAACCTCTATCGGTTGTTCTTCATAAGAATGATCTTGCTCCAATGGTACAACTTCTGAGCTGAGTACATGTGAAGGATCAGGTATGTACTTTCTTAGGAGAGATACATGGAACACGTCGTGAACTTGAGAGAGATTCGGTGGAATCGCCAATCAGTAAGCTGCCTTTCCAACACGATCCATTATTTTGAAAGGTCCGATATATCTAGGGCTCAACATCCCCTTCTTTCCAAATCTCATGACCCCCTTCCAGGGAGATATTCGTAAAAACACTTTATCACCCACTTCAAACTCTAGGTCTTTTATTCGGTTGTCGGCATAACTTTTCTGTCGACTCTGAGCTGCTATTATGTGTTTTTGAATAGATCAGACCTTTTCTTCCATCTCATCAACAAGATCAGGTCCTAATAGCTTTATTTCCCCTACTTCATCCCAACAAGATGGAGTCCTGCATTTCTTTCCATAGAGATCTTCATAAGGAGCCATCTGAATACTGAAGTTAAAGCTATTATTATAAGAAAATTCCACCAAAGGTAGGTGTTCATCCCAAACACCTTCGAAATCCATAGGGAAAACTCTCAACATATCTTCTAGAGTTTGAATTGTTCTCTCAGACTATCCGTCTGTCCGAGGATGATAAGCAGTGCTGAAACTCAACTCTGTATCCAGAGTATGCTAAAGACATCACCAGAACTTCGAGGTAAATCTCGGATCCCGATCAGATTTAATAGAAAGTGGTACTCCATGCAATCTTACCACTTCCTTTAGATATATCTTGGAATGCTGATCCAAAGAGAAATCCTCTCTAATATCAATGAAGTGTGCAGACTTTGTAAGACGATCAACTATGACCCAAATAGCATTATTGCCTTTGTATGTTTTAGTAAGTCCTCTGACAATGTCCATAGTGATGTTTTCCTATTTCCATTCGGGTATGGGTAATGGTTGTAACATCCCCTTAGACTTTTGTCTCTCAGCTTTATCTTTCTGACAAACCAAGCATCGAGAGACATATTCAGGAATATCTCTTTTCATGCCATCCCACCATAAGTACTCTTTCAAGTCCTTATACATCTTCGTGCTTCCAGGATGAATAGAGAATGAAGAACTATGAGCCTCATCCAGCAGCTCCTTCTTTAATTCTGGGATGGGAGGAACACAAACCCGATTCCTGAACTTTATTATCCCATCACAATCAAGGTTGAATTCAGGAATATTTCTCACATTCTTTTGTAACTATACATCTTCTTTATGTGCCTCTTTAATCTTCACATGTATAGATGGTTGAAAATTCATTTGAGAAAGATACGATTTTCTCCCTTCCATTATAATTCCAAGATCCATCCTCTGTAAATCCATAAATATTGGATCTTTTGTGATCCTCATCATGGATAAACTGGCATGGTCTTGTCGACTTAATGCATCTTCCACCTTGTTTTCTTTCCCAAGGTGGTAATGAATTGAGCATTCGTAATCCATTATCAGTTCCAACCATCTTCTTTGGCGCATATTCAGCTCCTTTTGTGTGAAATTATACTTTATGCTTTTATTATCAGTATAAATATCACAACATTCTCCATAAAGAGAATGCCTCCAAATATTTAATGCAAATATTACCGCAGCTAACCCCAAATCATGAGTTGGGTAATTTTGATCATGAATTTTCAACTGTCGTGAGGAATAAGATATCACCATATCATTTTGCATAAGAACACACCCCATGCCCTTCTTGGATGCATCACTGTAGATCACAAACCTTTCTCCACTACAAGGCATTGTGAGCACAGGTGCACTAGATAACCTTCTTTTCAACTCCTTGAAATTCTCTTCACATTCCTCCATCAAAAAAAACTTAACTCCTTTACGAGTCAACCTGGTTAGTGGATTAGATAATCTTGAAAAATATTTCACAAAATGTTGATAATATCTATCCAAACCAAGAAAACATTGGATCTCAGTTACTTTTGTTGGTCTCGACCATCTTTCAATAACCTCTGTTTTTGCTGGATCCATAGGTATCCCCTCTTTTGAGATTATGTGACCCAAAAATGAAACTTTTTGAAGCCAAAATTCACACTTGGTAAATTTGGCATAAATCTTCTAATTTCTCAGGGTCATCAATATAATTCCCAAGTGATCTTCATGTTCCTCCTTGCTCTTTGAATAGACAAGAATATCGTCTATAAAGACTACCACAAATTGATCAAGATAATCTCTAAAGACTCTATTCATCAGATCCATGAAGATAGTAGGGGAATTAGTAAGACCAAATGGGATCACTATAAATTCATAGTGTCCATACCTTGTACCGAAAGCCATATTTGGTATATCCTCCCCTTTGATCCTTAATTGATGATACCCTGAACGAAGATCAAACTTGGAAAAGTATTGAGATTCGCGTAGTTGGTCAAATAAGTCATCAATGCGTGGGAGAGGATATTTGTTCTTGATAGTGATCTTGTTATGTTCTTGATAATCAATTTATAGTCTCATTGTTCCATCTTTCTACATAACAAATAGAACATGTGCTCCCCAAGATGATGAACTAGGGCGTATGAATCCCTTATCATGATTATCTTGGAGTTTCTTTTTCAATTCCTGCAACTCAATTG
Source organism: Viscum album (assembly GCA_963277665.1). Taxonomy (NCBI): domain Eukaryota; kingdom Viridiplantae; phylum Streptophyta; class Magnoliopsida; order Santalales; family Viscaceae; genus Viscum; species Viscum album. Next base: position 394,861,178 of record OY728161.1, read on the forward strand.
GGGCCATTCTATAAGGTGTCTTTGAAATAGGTAAAACACCTGGTACGAGTTCTATTGAAAACTCTACTTCACGATTTGGTGGAAGACCCAGCAATTCCTCCGAAAATACATCATCAAACTCCCGTACAATGAGCATATTCTTAATTGTGAGATTCTGACCAACCATTTGAGATATATGGCCTTCATTCAGTGGAATCAAGACCCATAAGATGGAAGAAATTTCCACCGGAAGGTTATGTTCATCCTGGCATCGATAGACGATCATAGATTGATATGGAATATGAAATGTGACTTCCCTTCTTTGGAAATTGATATGAGCTCCATATAATGAAAGACAATACATGCCAAGAATCACATCAAATTCCACTATAGGAAGGATCACAAGATTTTCAGGAAGCACTTTCCCACAACCTTCAATCAGTGAAGAATTATAAACTTTTGATGCAACTGTTGTGCCATTTGGTGTTGTCACAGCTAACTCAACATCTAATTGTTGAGGTAATATGGTGATACCCTTATAAAAATATTCAGAAATAAAAGAGTGGGTGGATCCAGAATCAAATAAAACACTTTCTACTTTAGAGTGGATGGTAAGTGTACCTTTCACCACATCATTATCGTACTCCACATCGATGATAGAAATTGCATGTGAATTTCCTTTTTCATTAGGCTTAAGATTTTGTTGATGTCGATCATCATCAACAACACTTGGATTAGGGTATTTATTGGCATAATGCCTCATCTCCTTGCACTTGAAACATTGAAGTGTAGTAGGTTCATTCTATGTGTCCCTTCCATTTTTTGCATCATTAGAAATCATCTTCCCATCATTGCGGCATTCAAATGCCCGATGACATTCCTTTCCACATATGAAACATTTAGTTGTCCCTTTAAGAAAACTCCCTCCATGTTTCTTTCCACACATTGCGTATAAGGGAAATCTCATCTTCTTTTCAGTATGCTCTTTAGATTTTCCTTTGAATTCCATTTTCCTCTTCTTATCAAACCCATAAGACGGATGGGTTAATCCAATCTCCATCTCAACTTTGAGAGCACATCGAACGATTTCCTCATAGCTATTGAAGTCCCTTATGGCTAAGGCCCTTCAAATACTTGGTTTTAAGCCACTAAAGAATCGATCAATCTTACTCTCAGGTTGGATAATAATACCAGAAGCATACCTTGCAAGTCTTGTAAAATTTGATTCATAGGTACCAACAGATTCATCATCCTTTTGAATCAGTTCAAGAAACTCTTTCTCCATCTTTGTTTGGAGAATACGAGGGATGTGATTATTGAAAAATAAGTTCTTGAACTCATCCCATTCCATGGATTCAATTTAATTCCTTTGCCTCATATTCTTAATAAGATTCCACCATTGATCAGCATCTCCTTCCAAACGATACACTGCTAGGATGACTTTATCATGTTCAGAACATTGAAGAACTGAAAATATCTTTTCAGTAGTACTAATCCATTGTTCATCAACTAATGGATCAGTAGACCCGCTGAATGAAGGTGGACCCTGCCTCATGAAGGATTCAACAGAATGTTGCTCATTCCATTCCTCGTTTTGAAGTCCTGCATGATTCATAGCTTGAGAAGGTTGTGTGAGCCTGACTACATGATTTTTCATTCCAGCTCCCATAACTTTTGGTTTCTCAGGGGGGTCATTCATTGCATTTCACGTCGCATTACGCATTAACCTGGTTCCATCGGGTTCCAGCCATTGACTAAAACCAAGAATAATAGTGCGAGAAACACTAATTATAATAGGAAAACCCTATAATCAGAAATAAAATTTCACACTTAGGGTCTTATCCTAGGTTATTCATGGCCATTTCTAAAACACTAATATTTTGTTCTATGCTTAGAATTATCCTTAGGGTTCTTACTAAGGCTTTCACATCCTAGTTTCCAAAGGTTGACTATACCTTTCCTCTGATACCAACTATAACAACCCATACTTTACATACATGGTTATACTTCAAAATTTAAGCCTACTTATTACAACATATAACAAAACCATGAAAGGACTGTATAGGTATAGTGTCTTTAGAAACTGGGAAACATAAACAACTAGTTCATAAAGCGTTTACACTGTCTCCCATTTATTTCATCATATCTATAGTCCCTTTTGGAATATCTTACTTAATATCCTTCTTCCTGACCTGGGGAAAGAAAACATACAAAAGGGTGAGCTCAAATGCTTATTAAGGGTAAACAAAAGAAATATCAATCACATCATATTTATAAGAACATATCTTTTGGAAATCTTAACCTATAAAAGAGATCATAATTTCATAACATGGAATAAATCATGGTAGTGAAATGTAATCCGAATAATCATAACATAAAACATTAAACATTGTGGAATACACACATAATCATATATAATCATTTCTTATTAGTCAAGACTCATTGCGAAGACTATCGTAGTGGACAAAGTCCATTTCTGAACTGAGTTGACTCCTCTTTTCAGTCCTGTTTCACTGAACCGGTTTAACTTGCCTTTTCAGCCATGTCGTTCTCATGAGATATTAAATCCCTACCCAATGCATTGGAGGGAGATATAGGTCCCACCCATCTCATAATTATACAATTCTTAAGTGTGCCACAAAATCATAAACCATACATCATAGAATAACCCTTGTAAAAAAATGGGAATCTTAAACATCATGACATCATAAAACAATTCATATAAGATAAAGGAATAAAAATATTTCCATCACAACATAATAAAATCAATGTAATAATAGGGATAGAAACAGAACCCTATATTATCATAGATGGAAAATAATTTTGATAAAATACTTGAACTCCATTCTTGAGGAAAATATCTTTTCTACTTCTAAAACACTTTTCATTTCTTAACATGTCATACAATTCTAAACTAAAAGAAGTTGATTAAAAATAAACTTGAAAAATTTTAAAGGAATATTCTTGGAAATAATGTTTTAAAAATCCATTCATGTCGTATAAGATAAAAAAACATTTTTCTCGTACTTTTTCCAGAAAAGTCAAAAAGTGCCTCGTACGAAAAATGATAAAAGATTCCTTTCATATCTTTTACTAAAAACTCACATAAGGGAAAAATTGGATTTAAAAAAATTTTAGGTGGATGGAAATAATAATACATATTGAGGAAACATGGATTTGGATGATAAAATACACCCCAGTAACTTTAAAAGTATAAACAATCTCGGATAAAAATGAGATTGTGATATTTACCTTACCTTCGGTCCGATTTGCTTTGTAAGTGTCCGAACCTCCTGTATAATGATTTAAATAATGTTATTGACATATTCCAGAATCATATTATTTTTATGATATCATATATGGTCATATTATTATCTTTTTATTAGTAATATTTCATTACTACTTGTTATTCGGGTGTTTATTACTTTTTGTTCTTATGCGCATTTTATCAAATAAATTCTTATTTTTCTTTTTAAGTTATAGATACCTCATTTCTAGAATGTTATTAGTGTAATATATATCATATTAATTCACTCAATTCAATTATATAATCGTTATACAATGAAGATCATGTATAACGAGTCGCATCACATCGTGGAGACGGTATTCCGTACGTACGCACGAGCGATGATATCGTTCCCATGATCGTGGAATTGTATTGGAGTGTATGTATATTATTTCAGAATCAATATAACTTTACAATAATCATATATAGTTATTATTTACACCATTATACCCATCCTAGAAAGGTGGTGGTGGAAAATAGATTACACCACGGCGTGGAGACGGTATTCCGTACGTACGCACGCGTGGTGATTTAGTTTTCCGTAGGATGGGTGGATGGTGAAATAGGGTTGTTTCATATTTATAATAAAATATCAGTATATGAGTGATAATGATGTTATTACTTCATAATGAAACAACTAAAGTGAAGAAGTGGAAGAATAAATAAATATGAAAGAATCGGTAACGGGTATTACCTCTTCTTTGAAGCGCCTCTTTGAGACCTCCTCTTAGGGCACTAAAATTGGTCTTTGAAGAAGACCAAGAACTCTAGGATGTCTCTAGGGAAGTTTAAGGGATAAAGTGTCACGGGTTGTCCAAGGTTGAAGGCTCAATGTGTTGTGAGGAAGAGGGGGAGGAGGTACCCTTTTATAAGGGAGGAGAGGGGCTCCTTTGCAAAAACTAAAAATATTATTTTATAATAAAGTCAAATTCGATTTTTAATAGATCCAAATTAATATATTTATAAGATAAGGTGGGGATGTGTCTAAATCCACTCATACAATAGAATTTAGACAACTTTAGGTATCAATTTTAACCTTATCATTTAGATTTACCTTTAAGTTAGATAATTTAACTTTTACCATGTCTTCTTGTTTTCTTACACTATAAGGTTAATAAACTTATAGTACCAAGCCAAACGATCCCCAAGTTGTTTATTATTAATATATATAACCATATATAAGTCATTATGCCTAACCTTAGATTTTTTAAGAAGACAATAACAATTAATAATATAGTATTTGTTTTAAAAACTATTTTATGTCAATTTTGACACTATTTGGTAATTTATTTTTGTGAAAATCACAACATAATGATTAGTTCGATAAAATTTAATTAAATAAATACTAACATGTTATATTAACATATAAAATTATTGTAATTCATAAAAAGTCTCAAATTAAATTTATTTGGGTATTTATAACATCAATTATGTCGATATTTCATTAATAGGAAAATTACTGCATCATCATTGTATCATAAATAAATTAAATTATTTTTAGTCTAACAATTATAAATAAAGTACAATTGTTTAGGAAATATTTTTATCTTTCTAATAAATATTTATAATCTAATTTATCATATGTATAACCCTATATTAAAAATTATTTACTTTTTAAACTTTGATTTTAACTATTTTAACCCTTTTTTAAATAAATTAATAATACAGGTCCTAATCTAATCCAATTGGGAAACAATTGTCATATTTTATTCCTAAGGTTGTTTTTGGTAGAATTAAACATATCCAATATAATTACGACATGTGTTAGGGCAATAATAATATCATTTTTACCCTCAACTACCCTATTTACTTTTAAGAGTGGTAAATAAAAGTAAAAAGTTACTATTCACAAAAAATTATTTTTATCTCATTGAACCACATTTTACTTACTGAAATCAACCATGTCTCTCGGATTTTTGAAATTCCACTCACAGAAGCGGTAAAATTATGTTTTATGAAAAAATTCAGTTTTTTAACTACCACTTAGTGGTTTCACTATTCCTCAAAAAATGAAAGTTTCCAGAAAAACACCAAAAATTAGGCCTAAGATATATTTGATATTATGAATTCAAAAATGATGTTTATTTTACCAAATTCAAAACATATCAGTTATGTTAACTAATTTAAAAATTAATTCCCGTCGTCAAAACAAATAGCGTGTTTCTAAAAGATAATAACTATCAAAAGATTGACACTTGTTTATGTCTGGTTTAAATGTGAAATTATATCCAATGAACAACATTGTATTAAATTGTAAAAATATATTATAAATATACTATAAAACCACTCAAATTAATAATTTATCACTATTATTTATTTTGATTAAAAAAGTTGTTTTTAATTAAAATTTAGTAATTTTCACTATTCATCAGAATATGAAAGTTATCCGAAAAGTACCAAAATTTTACCCTAATCTAATTTCGATATTCTGAATCCAAAAATGAAGTCCATTTTGAAAAATAAAATTTACAAAATTTCAAAAAGTTGTTATCACTATTCATAACGGCTAGTTTTAATAATATTTTAATAGCATATCGTTGTTTAGTGAAACTCGGTATTGCGTACGACACAAGCTATTGAGGAAGGTCGTGGTTGCGTATAAAGAAAGACAAGCTAGTGTTGTGTGTAGTGAAATATTCCTTTTATGATTTATATAACATAAAAACAAAATATTTCTCATAAAAGTCTCAGGTGTTACATTCTACCCCCCTTAAAATGAATTTCACCCACGAAATTCATCACATTGTAACAAAAAGATGAGGATACCTCTCCCTCACCATATCCTCACGCTCCCATGTAGCTTATTCTAATTGGTGGTTCCTCCATTAAACTTTCACCAATCGAGTGGTCTTGTTTCGTAGGACTTTTTCGCTACGATCCAGAACCTCTATTGGTTGTTCTTCATAAGAATGATCCTGCTCCAACGGTACAACTTCTGAGCTGAGTACATGGGAAGGATCAGGTATGTACTTTCTCCGGAGTGATACATGGAACACATCATGAACTTGAGAGAGATTCGGTGGAAGCGCCAATCGGTAAGCTACATTTCCAACACGATCCAGTATTTCGAAAGGACTGATATATCTAGGGCTCAACTTCCCCTTCTTTCCAAATCTCATCACCCTCTTCCAGGGAGATATTCGTAAGAACACTTTATCACCCACTTCAAACTCTAGGTCTTTTCTTCGTTTTTCGGCATAACTTTTGTGCCTACTCTGAGCTGCTATTATGTGTTTTTGAATAGATCGGACCTTTTCTTCCAGCTCATCAACAAGATCAGGTCCTAACAGCTTTCTTTCCCCAACTTCATCCCAGCTAGATGGATTCCTGTATTTCTTTCCATAGATATCTTCATAAGGAGCCATCTGAATACTGAAGTTAAAGCTATTATTATAATAAAATTCCACCAAAGGTAGGTGTTGATCCCAACCACCTTTGAAATCCATAGAGAAAACTATCAACATATCTTCTAGAGTTTTAATTGTTCTCTCAGACTGTCCATCTGTCTGAGGATGATAAGCAGTGCTGAAACTCAACTCTATATCCAATGTATGCTGATTACTTCGCCAGAACTTCGAGATAAATCTCGGATCCCGGTCAGATTTAATAGAAAGTGGTACTCCATGTAATCTTACCACTTCCTTTATATATATCCGAGCAAGATGATCTAGAGAGAAATCCTCTCTAATAGTAATAAAGTGTGAAGACATTGTAAGACGATCAACTATGACCCAAATAGCATTATTGCCTTTGGATGTTTTAGGAAGTCCTGTGACAATGTCCATAGTGATTTTTTCCCATTTCCATTCGGGTATGGGTAATGATTGTAACATCCCCTTAGACTTTTGTCTCTCGGCTTTATCTTGCTAACAAACCAAGCATCGAGAGACATATTCAGGAATATCTCTTTTCATGACATCCCACCATAAGTACTATTTCAAGTCCCTATACATCATCGTGCTTCCAGGATGAATAGATAATGAAGAACTATGAGCCTCATCCAGAAACTCCTTCTTTAATTCTGGGATGGGAGGAACACAAACCCGATTCCTAAACTTTATTGTCCCATCACAATCAAGGTTGAATTCTGGAATATTTCTCACCTTCTTTTGTAACTCTACATCTTCTTTCTATGCCTCTTTAATATTCACATGTATAGATGGTTGAACATTCATTTGAGAAAGATACGATTTTCCCCTTCTATTATAATTCCAAGATCCATCCTTTGTAAATCCATAAATATTGGATCTTTTGTGATCCTCATCATGGATAAACTGGCATGGTCTTGTCGACTTAATGCATCTTCCACCTTGTTAACTTTCCCAGGGTGGTAATGAATTGAGCAGTCGTAATCCATTATCAGTTCCAACCATCTTCTTTGGCGCATATTCAACTCCTTTTTTGTGAAAATATACTTTAAACTTTTATGATTAGTATAAATATCACAACATTCTCTATAAAGATAATGCATCCAAATCATTAATGCAAATATTACCACAGCTAACTCCAAATCATGAGTTGGGTAATTTTGCTCATGGATTTTCAACTGTCGTGAGGCAAAAGATATCACCATATCATTTTTCATAAGAACACACCTCATGCCCTTCTTGGATGCATCACTATAGATCACAAACCTTTCTCCACTGCAAGGCAGTGTGAGCACAGGTGCCCTAGATAACCTTCTTTTAAACTCCTTGATATTCTCTTCACATTCATCCATCCAAACAAACTTAACTCCTTTCCGTGTCAACCTGGTGAGTGGATTAGATAATCGTGAAAAATCGTTCACAAAACGTCGATAATATCTAGCCAAACCTAGAAAACTTCGGATCTCAGTTACTTTTGTTGGTCTCGACCATCTTTCGATAACCTCTGTTTTTGCTGGATCCACAGGTATCCCCTCTTTTGAGATTATGTGACCCAAAAATGCAACTTTTTGAAGCCAAAATTCACACTTGGTAAATTTGGCATAAATCTTCTTCTTTCTCGGGGTCTTCAATATAATTCCCAAGTGATCTTCATGTTCTTACTTTCATTTTGAATAGACAAGAATATCATCTATAAAGACTACCACAAATTGATCAAGATAGTCTCTAAGGACTCTATTCATCAGATCCATGAAGATAGAAAGGGAATTAGTAAGACCAAATTGCATCACTATAAATTCATAGTGTCCATACCTTGTACGGAAAGCCGTCTTTGGTATATCCTCCCTTTTGACCCTTAATTGATGATACCCTGAACGAAGATCAATCTTGGAAAAGTATGGAGATCCGCATAGTTGGTAAAATATGTCATCAATGCGTGGGAGAGTATATTTGTTCTTGATATTGATCTTGTTAAGTTCTCGATAATCAATGCAGAGTCTCATTGATCCATCTTTCTTCTTAACAAATAGAATAGGTTCTCCCCAAGGTGATGCACTAGGGCATATGAATCCCTTATCAAGATTCTCTGGGAGTTTCTTTTTCAATTCCTGCAACTCAATTGGGGCCATTCTATAAGGTGTCTTTTAAATAGGTAAAGCACCTGGTACGAGTTCTATTGAAAACTCAACATCACGATTTGGTGGAAGACCCAACAATTCCTCTGAAAAGACATCATCAAACTCCCGTACAATGTGAATATTTTTAATCTTGAGTTTCTCACCAACCATTTGAGATATATAACCTTCATTCAGTGGAATCAAGACCCATATGATGGAAGAAATTTCCACTGGAAGGTTATGTTCATCCTGACATCGATAGACGATCATAGATTGATTTGGAATATTAAATGTGACTTCCCTTCTTTGGAAATTGATATGAGCTCCATATAAAGAAATCCAATCCATGCCATGAATCACATCAAATTCCACTATTGGAAGGATCACACGATTTGCAGGAATCACTTTCCCACAACCTTCAATCGGGGATGAATTATAAACTTTTGATGCGACTATTGTGCCATTAGGTGTTGTCACAGCTAACTCAACATCTAATTGTTGAGGTAATATGGAGATACCCTTTGAAAAATATTCAGAAATAAAAGTGTGGGTGGATCCAGAATCAAATAAAATATTTTCTACTTTAGAGTGGATGGTAAGTGTACCTTTCACCACATCGTTATCGTACTCCACATCACTGATAGAAACTGCATGTGAATTTCCTTTTTCACTAGGCTTAAGATTTTGTTTATGTCGATCATCATCAACAACCCTTGGATTAGGGCATTTATTGGAATAATACCCCATCTCCTTGCACATGAAACATTGAAGTGTAGTAGTTTCATTCTGTGTGTCCCTTCCATTGTTTGCATCATTAGACATCATCTTCCCATCATTGCGGCATTCAAATGCCTAATGACCTTCCTTTCCACATATGAAACATTTACTTGTCCCTTTAAGACAACTCACTCCATGTTTCTTTCTACACATTGATTATAAGGGAAATCTCATATTCTTTTTAGTGTGCTCTTTAGATTATCCTTTGAATTCCATTTTCCTCTTCTTATCAAACCCATATGACTGATGGGTTACTCCAATCTCCATATCAACTTTGAGAGCACATCGAACGATTTCCTCATAGCTATTGAAGTCCCTTGTGGCTAAGGCTCTTCAAAGACTTGGTTTTAAGACACTAAAGAATCGATCGATCTTACTCTCAGGTTGGATAATAATACCGGAAGCGTACCTTGCAAGTCTTGTAAAATTTGATTTGTATGTACCAACCGATTCATCACCCTTTTGCTTCAGTTCAAGAAACTCTTTCTCCATCGTTGTTCGTAGAATACGAGGGAAGTGCTTATTGAAAAATAAGTTCTTGAACTCGTCCCATTCCATGGACTCAATTTCATCCCTTTGCCTCATATTTTTAATAAGATTCCACCATTGATCAGCATATCCTTCCAAATGATACACTGCTAGAATGAATTTATCATGTTCAGAACATTGATGAACTGAAAATATCTTTTCAGTAGTACTAATCCATTTTTCAGCAACTAATGGATCAGTAGACCCGCTGAAAGAAGGTGGACGCTGCCTCATGAAGGATTCAACAGAATGTTGCTCATTCCTTTGCTCGTTTTGACGTCCTGCATGATTCATAGCTTGAGAATGTTGTGTGAGCATGAATACATGATTTTTCATTCCAGCTCCCATAACTTTTGGTTTCTCAGGGGGACAATCATTGCATTGAACGTCGCATTCCGCATTAACCCGGTTCCTTTGGGTTCCAGCCATTGACTAAAACCAAGAATAATAGTGCGAGAAACACTAATTATAATAGGAAAACCACATAATCAGGAATAAAATTTCACACTTAAGGTCTTTTCCTAGGTTATTCATAGCCATTTCTAAAACACTAAGATTGTGTTCTATGCTTAGAATTATCCTTAGGGTTCTTACTAAGGCTTTCACATCCTAGTTTCCAAAGGATGACTATACCGTTCCTCTGATACCAACTATAACAACCCATACTTTAAATACATGGTTATACTTCAAAATTTAAGCCTAATTATTACATCATATAACAAAACCATGAAAGGACCGTATAGGTATAGTGTCTTTAGAAAATGGGAAACATAAACAACTCGTTCATAAAGCGTATACATTGTCTCCTATTTATTTCATCATATCTATAGTCCCTTTTGGCATATTTTACATAATAACCTTCTTCTTGACCTGGGGAAAGAAAACATACAAAAGGTTGAGCTCAAATTCTTATTAAGGGTAAACAAAAGAAATATCAATCACATCATAATTATAAGAACGTATCTTTTGGAAATATTAACCTGTAAAAGATATCATAATTTCATAACATGGAATAAATCATGGTAGTGAAATGTAATCCCAATATTCATAACATAAAACATGAAACATTGTGTAATACACACATAATAATAAATAATCATTACTTATTAGTCAAGACTCATTGCGAAGACTATCGTAGTGGACAAAGTCCATTTCTGAACCGAGTTCACTCCTCATTTTAGTCCTGTTTCATTGAACCAGTTTAACCTTCCGTTCCAGCCATGTCTATCTCATGAGATATAAATTCTTTACCCAATGCATTGGAGAGAGATATAGGTCTCACCTATCTCATAATGATACCATTCTTATGTGTGCCACAAAATCATAAACCATACATCATAGTATAACCCTTGTAAAAAAATGGGAATATTAAACATCATGACCTCATAAAAGAATTCATATAAGATAAAGGAATAGAAATATTTCCATTACAACATAATCAAATAAATGTAATAATAGGGATAGAAACAGAATCCTATATTATCATAGATGGAAAATAATTTTGATAAAATACTTGAACTCAATTCTTGTGGAAAATATCCTTTCTACTTCAAAATCAATTTTCCTTTCTTAACATGTCATGAAATTATAAACTAAAAGAAGTTTATTAAAAATAAACTTGAAAACTTGTAAAGTAAGCTTCTTGGAAATATTTTTTTAAAAATCCATTCATGCTGTATATGTTAAAGAAAACATTCTTCTCGTACTTTTGCCGGAAAAGTCAAAAAGTACCTCGTACGAAAAACGACAAAAGATTCCTTTCATATCCTTTACTAAAAACTCACCGAAGGGTAAAATTGGATTTATAAAATTGTAGGTGGATGGAAATAATATTACATATTGAGGAAACATTTATGTGGATGATAAAATACACCCCAGTAAATTTCAAAGTATAAACAATCTCGGATAAAAATGTGATTGTGATATTTCCCTTACCATAGGTCCGATTTTCTTCGTAAGTGTCCAAACCTCCTGTATAATGATTTAAATAATGTTATTTAATTATTCTAGAATCATAATTATTTTTATGACATCATATATTGTCATATTCTTAGCTTCTTATTAGTAATATTTCATTACTACTTGTTATTCGGTTGTTTTTTACTTTTTGTTCTTATACGCATTTTGTCGAATAAATTCTTATTTTTCTTTTTAGGTTATTGATACATTATTTAGGGAATGGTATTAGTGTAATATATATAATCTTAATTTACTCAATTTATTTATATAATCATTATGCAATGAAGATCATGTATAATGAGTCGCATCACATTGTGGAGACGGTATTCCGTATGTACGCACGAGCGATGATATCGTTCCCATGAACGTGGAATTGTATTGGAGTTTATGTATACTATTTCAGAATCAATATCACATTACAATAATAATATATAGTTATTATTTACACCATTATACCCATTCAAGTAAGGTGGTGGTGGAAAATAGATTACACCATGGCGTGGAGATGGTATTCCGTACGTACGCACGCGTGGTGATTTCATTTTCCATAGGATGGGTGGATGGTGAAATAGGGTTGTTTAATATTTATAATAACATATCATTATATGAGTGATACTGATGTTATTACTTCATAATGAAACAACTAATGAAGAATAAGTGGAAAAAGAAATAAAGATGAAAGAATCGGTAACGGGCATTACCTCTTCTTTGAAGCGCCTCATTGAGACCTCCTCTTAGGGCACTAAAATTGGTCTTTCAAGAAGACCAGGACCTCTAGGATGTATCTAGGGAATTGGAGAGGAGAAAGTGTCAAGGGTTGTCCGAGCTTGAAGGCTCAAAGTGGTGTGAGGAAGAGGGGGAGGAGGTTCCCTTTTATAAGGGAGGAGAGGGGCTCCTTTGGAAAAACTAAAAATATTATTTTATTATGAAGTCAAATTCGTTTTTTAATAGCTTCATATTTATATATTTCGAAGAGAAGGTGGGTATGGGTCGAAATACTCTCATCCAATAGAATTTATACAAGTTTAGGTATCAATTCTATCCTTATCATTTAGATTTAACTTTAAGTTAGATAATTTAACTTTTACCGTGTCTTCTTGTTTTGTTACACTATAAGGTGAATAAACTTACTGTATCAAGCCAAATGAACCACAAGTTGTTTATTATTAATAAATATAACCTTATCTAAGTAATGTTTCTGATCCATAGATTTTATGTAATAAAAAAACTATTAATAATATAGTATTTGTTTTAAAAACTATTTTATGTCAATTTTGACACTATTTGGTAATTGATTTTTGTGAAAATCATAACAGAATGATTACTTTGAGAAAATTTAATTAAATAAATACTAATATGTCATATTAACATATGAAATTATTGGAATTCATAAAAAGTCTAAAATTACATTTATTTGGGTATTTATAACATCAATTATGTCAATATTTCATTAATAAGATAATTACTGCATCATCATTGTATCATAAATAAATTAAATTATTTTAAGTCTAAAAATTAATAATAAAATACCATTATGTAGGAAATATTTTTAGATTTATAATTAATATTTATAGTCTAATTTATCTTATGTATAACCGTATATTAAGAATTATTTACTTATTAAACTTTGATTTTAACTATTTTAACCCTTCTTTAAATAAATTAATAATAAATGTCATAATCAAATCCAAGTAGGCCTAAATGGTCATATTTTATTACTAAGGTTGTTTTTGGTCGAATTACACTTATCCTATAGAATTAGGACATGTGTTAGGGTAATAATAATATCATTTTTACCCTTAACTACACTATTTACTTTAAACCATGGTAAATAAAAGTAAAAAGTTACTATTCACCAAAAATTAATTTAATCTTATTGAACCACATTTTAATTACTGACATCAACCGTGTGTCTTGGATTTTTGAAATTCCACTCACAGAAGCGGTAAAATTATGTTTTATGAAAAAATTCAATTTTTTAACTACCACTTAGTGGTTTCACTATTCATCAAAAAATGAAAGTTTCCAGAAAAATACAAAAAATGAGGTCTAAGATATATTTGATATTATGAATTAAAAAATGATGTTTATTTTACCAAATTCAAAACATATCAGTTAAATTAACTAATTTAAAAATTAATTCCCGTCGTCAAAACTAATAGCGTGTTTTTAAAAGATAATAACTATCAAAAGATTGACACTTGTTTATGCCTGGTTTACATGTGAAATTACATCCGATGAACAACATTATATTAAATTGTAAAAATATATTTTAAATATACTTTAAAAAAACTCAAATTAATAATTTATCACTATTAATTATTTTGATTAAAAAAGTTTTTTTTAATTAAAATTTAGTAATTTTCACTATTCATCAGAAAATGAAAGTTATCCAAAAAGTACCAAAATTTCACCCTAAACTAATTTCGATTTTCCAAATCCAAAAATGAATTCCATTTTGAAACATAAAATTTAAAAAACTTCAAAAAATTAGTTATCACTATTCATAACGGCTAGTTTTAATAATATTTTAATAACATATAGTTGTTTAGTGAAACTCGATATTGCGTACGACGCAAGCTATTGAGGAAGGCTACGATTGAGTGTAAATCAAGCCAAGCTAGTGTTGTGTGTAGTGAAAGATTCCTTTGATGATTTATATAACAAAAATACAATATATTTCTCATAAAAGTCTCAGGTGTTACAGGTAATTAGTATAACTCTCTAATTGTAAAAATACATAACAAAACAGTAAGAGTTAAAAGTGATTCAACATAAAGATAAGGATTAATGAATATCCCAAAAGGTATAATTTTTGTCGGATGATATTATTTAGACCCATACAAATACCATATTTATTCTAAATAAAATTATAACCATTTGTAATTTAAAATTAAATTATTCAAATTTAAAATATTTTATAATTGCAAAAGTGCCCCTCCATTCATTTAAAATTAGGTGAAACCCAACTAATTTTCATATATTTAAAAATAGTTCTATTTGAATATGATCTACCTAATACCCATCCTATAATAAATAAGATCAATTTTTAAAGCTTATTTTAGGTATAACACAGATCTTAGAGGTGTTATGGTGTTAATAAATGTTACATATGAAGGAATTGTAATGTTTTTATTTAATTATTTCTATTATATTTCATCTTTTACTTCCATAAAATATCATCCAACCATGAATTTTTAATAATAAAAAAACCTCAATATTTTTAGATTTTATTATGTTAATATCATCACCTAAATCCATCTACACTTCAATCAAATGGGAAAGAATTAATCATTTGTGTGTACGCATGAACAATAACCTCCATTAACTTATATAAATCATTTTAATAAATGTATCTCGTGAATATTTATATTTATGGAATTAATATTCATATATTACATTTAGGGCATATTAATCCTTATAATTTTAAAATATAACAATTATGTTCTTACATTCCACACATATAAAAATTATAACATCGTTCATGCGTATGTGTGGAAATATCACCTCTACAAAGCTATGTGAATCAATTTTATTCACTACATAAATTTTATGATATATATAAGTATATTTATATAAATAATATGATATTTTATTATTATATTATAATTTTTTAATGTCAAAATAATTTTTTATATTATTTCAATAATGATCAATGAAAAATTATAACGTTACTCTTTCATATGTACATCCAACAATCTCCATGATAATTATAGTGTATATTTTTCATAACCATAATTAATGGTTAGATTTAAAAGGTTAATTAATTAGAAATGTTATCATTACTTCATTGATATTATTATTGATATGATATACTTATGACGACATGGAAAGTTTTCATCATACCTCATTCCTTGTTGAAAAAAAGTACCATATGTTGACAAAATGACTTATATGAACAAGGAAAATTTAGTAATTTATATATGATTTTAAATATGTGATATAAAAGGAATAATATACACAAAAAAGGTAATGAAGAGTTAAAAAATTTACATAAGGTCATTATTATGGAATATTAATAATGAATGAGATGAATCAGAGTCAAGGTAAGGGACTTTGTATCAATCTCTTTTCATAAAGGCATATTTTGAAGCTATACACCAAATTATTTTATAAGGTGAAAAATTAACCCATTTGACTTGTAATTTAATTAAAGTTTTTTAAATTTAAATATTTTTTGATAAATGACAAAGGGAATGTTATTAAAATATACGACAATAACAACTTCTCCACCGCTATAAATATTATTTGATATTCTGCATCCTCTAGAAGTCAATATGACATAAATGATAAGGATATAGTTACTAAGATTTCTGAGAAGATTTATATTGAATATTATTTTGATTATGTATTGATTATTTCATTATCTTGAATATATTTCCTTTGAATGGAAATGATATTATATGAGTGGAATGTGGATAATGACATTCTTTTATGTGTAATGATTATGTAATGGTAATTGGAAAATTGGTGGATGGTTATACGATAAACAAAAAATTGATGGTTCTGTGATAAACCACAGATGGGTGGATACATTATTATGAAAAGCTAATTGGGGTTCAAATTCGGTCATATGGCTATTCAATTTTTAAGAGTTATAAAAGTGGAAGTCGACCTTATGGTTATTCCTTTTAAGTACATCCCTTTCTAACTATTAATGTTATATTTTTTTTGTATTCATATTTTAGTAATCATTTTATTTTATAAATATATGTGAGGTGCTTATAATCTCATAAATATGTTAACTATATCTTTAAGGTGAGAAGTATTACATTATGATAATGTGTTCATGGTTTAGATGTTATTTTTATAAATTAAAATCTCTATGTATTCTTGTATCCCATATAAAGGTTTTGGTTTGTGTACAATGTTTTGAAATTATTTTCATATTATTTTAGGGAAAATAGAGTTAATAATAGGAAACTGGAAAAATTATGATGATTAAAAATGAAAAGAAACCCTTTTTCATTTTAATAGATTTTTTTATGAATGATATTGATAATGTTGGAGTTGTATGCTTTATATTTCAATGGAATTTTTATGAATGAATTATGGCCTTTTTCTCTAAAGATGTTAACATGAAAAGATGAAAAATATAAAATAATGTATAATTGTTGTCGTAACACGTGATTAATGAATGTTTAAGGCCATTTTTTATACAGCGTAGAAACGTGGTTAGGGAAACAAAATTGTGAAAACTATTGTTATCGAATGAGAATACATGAAATTATAGATATTGTGGAATAGAATGGTTGGTGAATGTTTTTTATAATTGTGTAATATAACCATGTGAGGTTTGGTTTTAGATAGTGGTTTGTGAACAGTTACCACATTGTTGTCCTTACAATAAACCATAACTAAGAACTATGAAATTTTTAATCAATAAAAGGTTGATATAATATGGTATACATATTTACGACATATTTTCCACTTCAATATCTTCATACATTGATTTATCGTTCACCTAGTGTTGGGGTTACAATTCTACTTGATCTGAAAGTGATTCCTAGAAGAATCTAATTGCATTAGTGGAGTGAATGCATCAATAATTTCTTTTAATTCATTACTTTTTACAGATTTATTATTCATTCCCCACATTGAATAATGGATCTAGTCTCTTGGGGATTGATCCATGTTATGTGATTTAAATATGGATTAGTAATGATTGTTTTTATCAAAGGTAATTATATCTAATGGTGGATCTATGAGTTTTAATACATGTTTTTGATGTTGTTGTGATGTTATTTATCTTCACCATAGTATGATGTTTAGGTGGCCAATCTCTCAATTTCACTGTAATAGAACATGAAATTTTTATAAATTTTATTCTTTTTGTTTGAAATTTTTCTGTTAATCATGGGGAGATTTGATGGAAATTTTCATTTGAATTATGGTTTTGGAAATCCTGAAAATTGGATAATTCTTTTTTTGGAAAACCCCATTATTATAATATTAATGGGGTGATTTGAAAATAATTGATGGATTAATTAAATTAAATTATTCCAAATTATTCTTTAATGGTAATAAATATAATTATTAAAATGTGATGGAATTATTTTTTATTAATATTAGTGAATGATTTAAACTGGATGTATAATGGTCAGGAATTACCACTATAAAAGATACATAGTAAGCTCATGATGTTTCACCATCAAAGGATACACCATGATTATGTGTTTGTGTGTGTGGTTTTGTGGTGGATATATGTGGATATTGAATACTATATGCCAAAACAATAATATAGGAAATTATTTAAATTATTATTTTTTTAATCAATTGAAAAAATTATTATGAATTTTTTATTATTCATACCATAGAAAAAAATATGGATGTGTTATAAACTTTTTCAACAACATAAAATATTTTATAAAATTTTCTATCAAGTTTTATCCTTATTGAATGAGTTGGGACTTCATTGGGTATATCATATTTATTTGTATACTCACCCATGAAGGGGAAATATTTTTTTAGATTTCATTTATCAAGGCACATGTAAATGAAAGGTATAATAGTTAAACAGTTATGAATAATGATTTCATTGGAATTTCATGTTGTGTTTTATCTTGGATCAGTCTATTTGTTGATGAGTTGATATATTTTGAGTATTTTAGTATTTTTGGTATATTATTTTTCATTATACTCGGATGTTTTTATATATTTTTTATTCATTTTATTTATATTGAACTCAGGCATCACATATAGGTTTCTTGTTTTTGTTATTGGTGTTTTCTATCTTAAAATGAACAATAATCTTTCATCTACTTATGAAGATCTTAGAATTTATTTCCATATTTTTGTGTATTGGGTTTTCACCTCAGGATAATATCACTTATGCCTCATTCCATTCCAATGAGTGAGGGGAATCATGTTACATTCAGATCCATAATGGATGCACTACTCTTTAAAACATGAATTAGTATCAGTGTGGTCATGATAAATATATGAATATTTTCGATTCAGTGATGATTTTTTTATCTATAGACACATTATTATATACATGATGATAGTCATAACCAAATAAATAGGATATGATTTTACCATTATATGTATATTTATATTTGGATATATGTTTATATATGGTTTCATTTTCCTAAATAATATGTAACATAAGAAAAATGTCATTATAGATAAGGAATTCGGTGACTGAATATGGATGAATAAATGTTTTCCAAAATCATTTACGAAAAACATGAAGAAGGTTGGGAAATTGTATGAAACTATGAATAGTACACAAATAGATAAAACCATATATGGTACCATTGTAGTGTCACACAGAACTCCGACCTAATAGTATTTGGTGAACCCCCCTCCCCCCCCCACTTCAACATGAGAAATCTTGTACAACCCAAATTTTGACATAACCTACGATAATGTCAGTATTCCATTTCGATGCTAATAGGAAATCCCCTATGTATTTTGTTTAAATGAATGATAACAGGCATATATGTGGTTCATAATTTTTTATTCCCCACTAAAATGGTTCATTTTTTAAAGAATCGCCCCATTTTTTTGGGGCAACAACACTGGTGAACCCATTAGTATATTTCCAGGTCAAACTATGGAATTTTTTTAATGAATAATCATGGGATACCATTGAACTAATAGGCATCCCAATTGCCTATAAGGATTAAATTTAATTGTAGATAACTATTATATATAAACCACATCTTTGAAATTTAAATGGGACAATGTCAGATTTATTTTCCCACATATAATAATGTTAATTTTGTATCAAAATACATAGGGAAGTCTATTATGGTTTCTTCATTCCTAAGGCAACCATTTTTATTAAATAATGACAAGAAAATAAATAATCAGTCCAAAACTGTATAATAAGTAATAAACATACTCATCCTATATAGACAATAAATTTTTTTAATCTCACCTTAGAACATTTGAAGTAAAAACAATATTATTTATTATAATTTACAACCTATGTTTAATAAAATAATATGGCTAGAATAATTGGTTGCTCCAAAAAAATACTAAGAAACATCAGACAATCCATGAACATCACCATGTGATATTTGGCCACCCAACATGATCATTATAAAAATTAGTAGAAATAAAATAATCATCACAACTAATATTACAATATATTCACCTCATATAAATGAAAAGGGGATGGTTACGGGAACATAATTGTGTATACTAGGAGTATCATTAATAGGACTATTTGGATTTTACTAAATCTTATGTTATTTTTTTAATAAAAACACATGAATAATTACATTAACATATTTTAATATATGTTTTCCCAAAAGTATAGAATATATTAAAACAATAATATATATACATTTAAACCATCAGATAAAAACTATTTATGCAAAAAACAGTAATCAACATTTAAAACAAATATCAAAAACAAAATGTAATTATTTAATTATCATCAGAACATATATTTTAAAAACAATTTTAAATTTTTTAAATCTCCAATTCATAAAGAAATTGATTCAAAACATTTATTATTTATATGATTCATATTTAAAAATTTATAACATAACAATTTTTCATCAATTATAATAATTTCTGAAATACTATTTTCAAAACCATTATAAAGGTAATACATTTCAAAATAATTGTTGCAATTATTAATAGGAACCCCCATATACATGAATGTTTTTCAAATAATTATTATATTAGTAGAGCTTCCACATAAAAAAATTTATGTGGGATTAAAATTATGTTATCTAGAGAAATCAACAATGTAATGGAATCATCAAATCAATAATTGTCATGGGGAACTCTCAATTTCTTAATATACTATAGAATTGGAAATATACCCAATAATAAAAAGTTTAATACGAAGGTATTGTATTACCCGGTAAATATCATAAAATAATCCATGAAATTATTATGCAGCCTTCTTATATATATTGATAAACTTCTCTTGGGGTTATAGTGTTTTTATAACCTATACTAAATTCTTTTCTAATCTACATGGCATCCAGTGGACTCAAATGTATAATGTGATATGTTAATAAATTATTATAATTAACATATACATCACAATTTTGAAATAGTTAATCTCAACTCACTATTAAAATCCTCACATGCAATAAACCATTTTCATTAATCAACCACCATAATATAATAATCTATTTATAAACCCTATCAATAAGGGGTAAAAAATTACACTATATAATACACACATTGACACATAATATATGGTTCCAATAAATCAATTAAATAATTATAATGTAGAACATATTTATCATAAATATGTTATTGTTGAAACAAAAAATTAATCAATTAATTAAATTACATCATTTACCTACCATCTGATTAAAATGAAAATCAATCATCTCTCAAACTCGTAAAATACCATTAAATGGTTACAGTTCTCATAAATATGTTTTCATATTAACACATATTATAAATTTTAAATTCCTTTCAATGACCCACCATGGAATTTTAATAAATACATTTAATAATGAAACACATTAATTTCTAAAAAACATATAAAATAAATTTAAATATGCATTTTGACAATAAAAGCATGGAATAATTTTTATAAACCACTCATGATTTTAATACAACGATTAAATTTTATTGAAAATAATTGTAATATTTTTTTTCATGACATCATTATTAATGAATTACAAAACAACATTACACCAAAATTTTAGAACCACGTCTTCTATGATGTAATACAATCCCATAAATTTAATTACTTCTATAAACCATAAAATAAATAAATAAAATGACTATGATATTTTAAACAATAATTATGACCCCAAAATAGATATGCGTTCATTAAAGAATGTGAATCAGTGATTAAAGTATGAAGGGAGAATACATTTAGGTAAACCAATGTTTAACCACAATATATAATAGAACATAGAATGATGAGAATCTATATAAGGAAATAAAATTTGTGTTTAGAAACATAGAGTGCATATAATTGTTGACATAAATATATTGAAATAATGGATGTAAAAATATCATAATAATAAAATATGGAATATTTTAAAAATTCAAAAAATATGATATGGATTATTATGGCATGACCTACAAATCATGGAGAAACGTTCATTCCAAAATTAACCATGACCTCATGAACTAGGGTTTAGTCAATGAACAATGTAAATTATTCTAATAATTTACACCCCATATGTTTCTATTCTCCATGAAACACTAATCCCTAAAACCACTCAACAAAAAGGACCCCACGACAAGGGTCTTTTTTTATGTTACCTACCTTCTCATGATGCACATGCATTGTTGGTAAAAAATACAGAATAGAAACACCAAAAATTATCATCAAAACAAGACATCATATTATGACCACATACAGTCCAAAATAATGTATCATCAATCATTGTTTTCCAAATATGAAGCTCGAACAATGCGACATGACCCACATTCAACAATATAAAATAACAGAAAATACCTAAAATTCAAATAAATTATATTGACTCCAAAAAAGAATCATATAATATTCAAATATAAAATAATAATGAACCAATAGTTAATATTATAAAATCTAGTGTCTTTAGGCTATAGTTCAATTTAACTCATTTCCAATGATCATATAGTTTATGAGTATGTAGAATTAGTCCAAAATGTTTTCATAACAATACCGTAAATTAAATTTCATAATCAACTACTCATTATCCATTTTCAAAAAATATATATCATTTATTGTAAAACATGACTTATTTCCTTGGAAATTATTCATCAGTTTGAAATTGAATTCTTAATAACCATTAACTATATTTGAACCCATTTATTTTGTAAATCATGAGGGGCTCATAAAAAATTCTCTAAGGTATTTAAAATTTATGATGAAATAAACCTCATATTTCATGAATACTGAAAGAATCCATTTTATAATAAATAGTTGGGTTCAAAATGAATTTTTTACCCATTACATTTGCTTCTATAAGAAATTATTTTCCTATCAAAGTTAATAATAAATAATAAATTCATAATATAACTCATAAATGATTTAAAGTATTGAATAAGAACAAAAAAATTCTTCCATGATATCCCCTTCACATATAATAATTAGGATATAATTTTAGTTATATATATTACCATAGAAAATACTAACATATAATATAAATTAATTGAAATTATAGAGAAAATATGTCATTAACATGAAACATAATTTTTCATGACACTCGTAAAAATGAAATAACTATTCCGCCAAATTATATTCCAAATACATTCGTGGGATATCACTGACCCAACCATCTCTATTTTTTAACAGAACAACCCATATTTATGTAATAACATAAGAAAATTTTTATGGTAAATAAGGTAACAATACAATAATGGTTAATAATGGAACCACCCTTTATCATAATCAATTACCATGAATTATATCATTATCATACCACTTAAAATATTTTTGTTTTAAAAATATTATTTTCACTTATGTGATAACATTTGTAGATATTGGAATATCCATCCAATTTCACAAAACATATTGAAAATATAGAAAACCATAAGAAGGAGTTGTTTTTATTGATGAAAAAATGGATTCCTATAATCTAATATAATGTTCAAATAATAGTGATGGTAATGGGAAATTTTTTTATCACCGTATTTGTTTAAATAGACCATTAATTATTCATTTTGTTACAGAATTAAAAAATTTCATCAAAATATTCCTTTTGAAACCCATGGAATGAATATAAAAGGGTAAATAAAATAATATTAACAATTATTTTATTTCCATATAAATACATCGATAATATAGTTTTAAATACCTGGATGACGAAGAAAATTAGTATTAAAAGAATCAGTAAATCATTATTATAAAAAAATATATATTATTACATTGAGTTAGACACATCAGAAGAATTTTTTATGAAAAAAAATTAAAACATATTTAATTTATTTCCATTATTATGATTCTTTTTAGTATTTTTATTCATTTTATTTTGTATAATATTTGGTTTTAATTTATTATTTATATATTTAAATTTAATTTTCATGTTTTGATGATATTCTGGTCATATGTTCAAAATGATATTAGTTTGTTGTCTATGGTCAAAATTTTTATTATGCCACAATCTCAAGATTAATTATAATGATATATTTTTCATTTAATACATCAATAATAATTATAAAATAATTAATCCCAATAATGAGGAATGTATTATGTAAAAATCATAGAGACAATTAGACCTATGTACACATGAGTAATGTATCTATTTTCTTAATGATCACTATTGACTAGAAATGTATTATTTGATATATATATTATGAAAATTATATAATTAAACCATATAAATTCATTAAACTGATTTATTTATGTCATTTATGTGAAATGGTGATGAAGATCGAATCTCATCTCTTCAAGGATTTGATAGTCCAGGAAAACAGACGAATAATGTTATTGTTTTTTAGAATAGGTTTGTAAGATTGTAAATGACATATTACAATTTTGTAATGATAAATTTTTAATTATTAAAAAATATATACAATTAATTAATCATCAAAACCAACCATAAGAGGAGATGATGAAAAACATTTACAGTAGTTTCCAAGGCAGTAGTTCACCATACACATGAATGATTGTTTCATCTACCATTTGATGGAATTGGATATTCATATATGTCATATAAATAAAATAACAACATATCTGTATATGAGATACACTATTTTAAATACTTTTTCTTATTTTAATAAAATCTTATATATGTGGATGAATAATAATACAAGAATAAATGGTTATGAACTATAGATTTCCTTTGGATAACCTCTTATGTCTTCCATAAAATGGATTCCATCGATTTTTTTTGGTAAATAATGATTCTTAGATAGGTTTAGGTATTTGGGTATATAATTTTGTCATATATCGTGTTATCTAAATTTTTTATGTGTTAATAATATTTAAGAATATATCTCCTTTTATAAAAGAGTGTTGTGATACTCTTGTTATTTAATAAAATATGAAAATATTAAAAAATAATCTTCCTTTAAAAATGGATTTAATAATATTATATTATAATATAAGGGTTGGATGATTAGAAATAGTACCACTCAAAAAAACTGGGATAAAATAATTTTATTATCAATTATTTATGTCTTTATTAATCCTTCAGAGAAATAGGGAAATATAAATACTTTTACGATTTAGGGAAAAATATATTTACTAGAAAGAGATAACAGAACAAAAATAAAAAAATATAATTTTTATAAAACATAATCATTTATCTTATATGATTTTATATATTTCAATAATTTCATAAATTATTATTTATTATAAAATATATATAATCTCAATTTTTGAACTATTAATTTAATTTAATTTTGAAATCATTTATAAAACATGTGATTAGAGAAAAATTTATCCAAAACAAATATAATAAGTTATATTTAACTTAATATATATTTTAAAACATTGACTATGATCATATTATTTTTATTTTTTTAATACATTTTATTAGTTTGTTCACTGAATTCACAATCACCATATTATTGTTTCATAATAGTTTCTGGTAATTGTATATTTACTAAAAATTATTTTGAATTTATCTTGAGGAAAATTATATCTTCTATAATTAAAAATAATATTTTTAAAATAAAACATCATATATCTATCCCTTTATATGAAAACATATTGATAATAATAATAAGAGAATTAAATTTTGTGCTTTTATTAACATAAAATAATTTAAGTGTCAAAATCATGTTAAAATAGGAATAAATTCCATATTTTTACTTTTGGAATATTAAAGATGAGAGATAATAATAAAATAATATTTAGGAATATTTTAGAGTCATTTTTGTTTCCAAAAAAAATTATATTATTCATAATTTAAATGATTTTACATTAACCATGGTAAAAAATTCATAAACATACAACTCATATTGTAAAAAAAATTAAAGTTACTGAATTCTAAAGATTATACCCCCCTTTTCAAAATTTTCAATTCAATTATGAATATTGTATTTTTATATATCTTATAAATTAAATTTACAATCATTCAAAAAAAGTCAACAAAAAATACTTTTAGGGAAATTTTGATGTTTTCCCAAAAATATACTTATACTTTTTTATATATAAGTGTCTGGACATAAAAAATACATATACAAGTGAGGATGAACTAAACTTTACATTCGTTAGTTTAAAATGTCATTTGAGGTATATATTTTTTATAATTTTAGTCCTAATTTTTACAAAACTATCCCAAATATTAAATAGTTTTACATATTATTCCTTATCCATTTCCCCTACCAATAATAAAATTAATAAAGATAAACGAGTTATTTTCATGTCATGTCTTAAAAAATTTGATCTTGATCTAGTCTGAATCTATAAATATCCATAAATAAGGATGATAATAACACTAAAACCTTGGAAAAGAACCATAATATATATAATGGACCAAAAAGAATAAATATATTTCTATGTGAAAAAATATAAATATATGAAATGAACATTTTCATAAGAACATAAGTTTTTCCTGAAAATATATTAATATTTTTTTATATAAAATTATTATCATAACATTTAAAACAAAAATTACAAATAAACCTCAGTACCATGATTAGAAAAAATCATGTAGGTTTCTTGGGTTGTCACAATCTTGAAACAATTATTAATAACATAAATTTTTTTAATAATACATCTGACATCCAGTATAATTATCTAGGGATGAAATTTATTAATCAATGCATTGGTGTAATATCTAGGTTTTCCAATAGTATAAGTAATTGGTGGTTCAGTTGTATTCTGAAATGTGGCTTAACCATTCACATAAATGTTTAATAGGCTCACTAGTGAGCTATAAGGGGCACAACCCTTTAGTAACAATATTTATGGAACATATCCGGAATATTAACCTTTTACACACTTTTAAACCCTTCTAAATAACTCCACCAATTATTGATATACCGTTTTATCTTATAGATAAATATTTGATAACAAAATAAAATGAAAAATATAAAAATGGTTTTTCCATTGACGAAAAAATTAAATAATTTAATTTAATCTGATCTCAAAATAATTAGTCCAATAAATGTGAAAGGTCATTGTCACGGTATATGTTTAAAAAGAATGTTGATTTCCTATTTTGAAATTTGTCACGAACCGACCCAACGGGGCTCGATCCGCGACTCCCCAAGCTCGCCTCCAATAGGCCAAGGGCTGGCGACCAGTGCCGAGTAGGCTATCACACACATGGGAGGCATTAGCCTAAGGTACCCGTACACACGCACCCACAAACACCTCCATGAAACAGTGCAGAGATATATAAAACTGAAAAAGAAATGCATGCAGACATCTATCCCGAACCAGAGTACAACAGAGGTACAAAAGGAAAAAATAGGGCCCACCAAAGGAAAACTACAAATGTGCGTCCAACCTGCTCTGAAGAAGGGGAACACTGTCACAAACACCCGCCGGAAAGCTCCATCGGCACAGCTCCGGTAAACACCCCGTTCAACTCGCTCACGAAGCTCCGCCTGCTCCGGGTCCTCCTGGGACTCCGTCAAAAGGCATGTGGTCTGCATAAGACACAAACATGTGCGGGAAAATCCCGTGCAGTGGTGAGTATAAACATACTCAGCAGGCACCCAAAAACCCAAAACCCAAGGGAGAAACTGAAAGGAAATAGTCTGCTCAACCCATCCAGAGGGAACCCAGACGAGATAGAAACTCCATCTCGTGACCATCCTCGGCTAAACAGAATAAGTCAGCTCAGCTCAGCTCAGGTGTATGCCAATACATACACCTTGAACAAACCAGATATACTCAGCTCACGCCACAAAGCCACAAGAGGTACTGACCTCATCACCAGCAACTGTCCACAACCAGGAGAGTACACCACGCACACTGTCATACCAGATGACACTCATCTCAGAGATACACTCCATCGGGCCCAAACAAACATCTCAGACGCCAACCCGAGAGACCACACTCGTCGGATAACATCACTGAGGAAACATCGCTGCAACAACATAACCACCAAACTCCTCGGATAGGGGATCGCCGCTAGGGTCCGCTAGGGGATACCAAGACCCACTCCAGTATACGTAGCTCACAGATAGGGGATCACTCCCAGGGTCCGCTGGGGAATACCACGACCCGATCTGGCATACGTAGTTCTCACAGATAGGGGATCACACCCAGGATCCACTGGGGGGATACCACAACCCGATCTGGCGCTCGACAGAAACTCCACACTCAGATATAGGATCATCGTCCATATAAAGATGGTCACGACGATACCGGAACCCTATCTGGTATAACCCGCGATGTAGGGGATCTAACAGACGATGCCCCAACCCTACTGAAACCACACGCTGAGTAGGGGATCGCATAACCAACGATACTGTAACCCTACTATAACCCGTATGCTGAGTAGGGGATCGTATACCCGACGATGCCACAAAACTACGGTGCAGGACCCACCGCATAGGGGATCATATCTCCGATGATGCCACAAACCCTACGGGGTTAACCTGCTAGATAGTGGATCGCCGCCCGTAAATAAGCGGTCACAACGATACCAAGAACCCGATCTAGGGTAAAGATACTAGAGGATCCACTCCGGGCCCACCGGAGGGATACCACAACTCTAACAGTTTAAACATCCCATCGAGAGGATCACAAAACCATATGATGGTTGTGATGCCACACGAACCCTCGTAGGAATGAACCAAGGGAGAACCCTCAACCACTGTTGGTCCAAACGTCGCTAACCCGAGCGACCCACCACAACACCACATTGCGCATCTCCTAGGCCAAAACCGAGGCAACCATCGTGTTCCACGCGGAAAAACACGGAGGATAGGCTGTTTACTCGCCCGAAACGGAGCACCGGGGAAAAAGACACTATTCACTGTAGCTAGCTAGTGCAGGTCCCACACAACGATCCCGAAACCCATCGAGCGGATAACACCACGACGATCCCCTCAGAAAAACAAGTAGAATCGACTACTCGCTCGTCCGAAACGGACACCTAGTGAAAAAGGTACTATTCACCGAAGGCTAGCCCGGGTGGGGCCCATGCCTGGATTCCGAAACCCATCGAACGGAATGCACTATTGCGTTCCTCTCGGAAAAACACATAGGATCGACTATTCATCCGCCAAAATCGGACTTCTGGTGAAAAAGCTGTGTTTCCCCGCAAACACCAAAACCCGGCCTCGTGGGGCCCGCACCCCATTCTCAGTCCCAACACCCGGAAACCATCTCAAAAATTTCGTCGTACTATTAGGGTCTCAACGCCGCTGACGGATCGTCAATCGGACGATCCGGGTAGAAGTTACCACGACCCGAAGTCGTAAAATAATAAAATATTATTATTTTAGACGACGTTTCTAGCTCCCGGGCCACGATCCCAAACCTCTAAACCATCGAACCCATACTGGGGGTTCGCCTCGTCGTCAGGTTCACTTCGCCGCAAACGGAGCGCGAATCTGCGCCCCAGAGCTTCCGCTGCACGCTCCTGGAACGTCCGTCGTCAAATTCTGAGCTCGTGGGTGCTACGTTTGCTCGATTCGGCGGAGTGGTGGCGAAAAACGATAAAAGGGGGGGAGGGGGGGTGATATTTATATCAGCCGCCCGCCGGCGCCAAACCCACCTCGGACTCGACGCCCAATGCGAAAAAAAGTAAGGTCACCCCTAGGGTAGATGCGCCGTTCTGAATGCAACAGCGGACTCTGATTTTCCATCCAAGACTCCGTTCAGAAGTTATTCGAGCCGACGCTCGCACACTAACTTCGCCACTATTTACGAAAACACCCCTGGTGGCGTTTCTCGCCGCAGGCCCGCGCCCGCAATGTTTACACCTCGCCTAGGGTAAACGACATGTTCCGGATGCAACCGTGCCATCATATTTCCGTTCTGAGCTACCGTTTATGATATATCACACCCCTGCCACGTGCATAGTATAAAAATACTTAATATTTTTATAAAATTAATTCCGGGCACACCGGGCCTCGGAATCGCACGTCGTCTTCGCGCCTAGCTCTGAAATTATTCCTAGAAATATTCCAATGTCTGACAGGGAAAAAAACTCGAGTCGCTACATCCTCCCCTCCTTAGAACTTTTCGGCCCCGAAAATCCCTAAGTACAAGGAAAGCGATCAGAGTCTCAACTGGGTCTTACACACCAGCGAGCTCATCAACCAACACCCACACAGGGTCTTACCAACGCCCTAAACAATACTCGAGCAAGAAACAAAATGAAATAGTACCACTAAACAGTGTCTGACAAACTACTGCAGTAAGTAGAAAAGACACAAGGCGTACCTCTATCCATCTGCGGTGCCTCTGGGTCGACTGCCTCCAGAGCATGCAGTTGTACTCGCCCTTAGCCACTAGCTCCATGAGCTTGGCGTGGACCACCTGGGGGTGGGGGTGGTGGAAACTGGTACTGCCTACCACCGCCTCACGCTGCACCAGCTCCGCCGCCACGTCCGACGCCCTGCGGACCTCCTTGCTCGAGACGTTGCCTCTGCCAAGCCGGTCCATCGACCAGATCCCTCTCAGCAGCACGTTGGGTGGGACAATCTCTAGAAATATGTCCCTGACCATCGCAAGAGTAACACCGCCTCTCCTGTGGCTGACCAAACTGGCCTCCGAGCCCTGTGAGCCCTGAGGATCAGATCCTCCATCTTGGGGTCGCCTCTTGAAACGTCAGCCACTTCCAGACCCCTGAGTCCGTCGTCGGCTACCAGATGTTGATCTGACTGAAGAAGTCTCTTCCCTTGAGTGCCCACCACTAACAGGGGGAAACTGCTCAGCCAGAAAACTCTCCACCACCAACGCTCGCTCCAGCTCTCCAGCATAGGTGGGCAGGCACAAGGAAACCACACCTGCTCAGATGTCCTTGTGTAAGCCCTGCTCGAAGGTCAGAGCCCTAAAGAACGGGTCTCGAACCATATCCAAGGAGTAGCGCGACAGGTCTGTAAACCTCGCTGAGTACTCCGACACAGTCATGCTCTCCTGTCGAAGCTGCAGAAGCTCCTGGATCCGCACTGACCTCAGCGTCACCGGATAGAACTCCTCCCTGAAGAGCCGCTCAAACTCTGCCCACGTGAGCGTCTCCTCATCATGGGACTGCGTTACCAAACTCCACCATCGCCCGACAAAACCATGCAGAAGGCTCGCCGCTAGGACCACCATCTGATATGGAGGTGTCCTCACTAGGCGGAAAACTCGGGTGACTGCCTCAAGCCAGTCATCAGCTGCCTGGGGGTCTGGATCACCCCAAAACCTGAGAGGTCGCTGCCTCTGGAACTCGTGCAGTGCACTCAGCCTGCGCGCAACCTCATCCTGCACCGCCGGCACAACCAGCTGCTCGACAAGTGGTGGCTCAACTGGCAGACCACCTGGAGGTGCAACCTCCGAACCTGCGCCCTGCTCCACATCAACTACACGGGGCAGGTCATCATCACAATCCTGCTGCGGAACCCTCACTGGCTGTCGTCGTGGAGGCATCCTGAAATACATTCAAGATGCGCCACAGTCAAAGAGTATAACTGGAGAGCTAACTCAAGAAGGACAAGGAAAAACCAAAAACCCAGTACTATATGATGCATGTACCATTATGTCCCCGCGACCAGTGTACGAATGTCTTGAGTCGAAAGGCAGGTTATCAGAGTCCTGGTGTATGGATACGTCGGCCGCCGCACCAACACTGGAGTCCCTGGCCTGAAAGCCGAACTCGAAACACCCTAACACTGCCGCTATGCAACCCATACCAAACTCATAGCTAGCCCAGCTACGCTCTGAGATCCCAAAGGTGGAACCTCCTCTGATACCACTCTATCACGACCCGACCCAACAGGGCTCGAGCCGCGACTCCCCAAGCCCGCCTCCAATAGACCAGGGGCTGGCGACCAGCACTGAGTAGGCTATCACACACATGGGAGGCATTAGCCTAAGGTACCTGTACACACGCACCCACAAACACCTCCATGCAACAGTGCAGAGATATGTATAACTGAAAAGGAAATTCATGCATACATCTACCCCGAACCAGAGTACAGAAGAGGTACAAAAGGGAAAAACAGGGCCCACCAAAGGAAAACTACAAAAGCACATCCAACCTGCTCTGAAGAAGGGGAACGCTACCACAAACACCCGCTGGGATTCTCCCTCGGCACAGCTCCGGTAAACACCCCGGTCAACTCGCTCACTAAGCTCCGCCTGCTTCAGGTCCTCCTGGGACTCCATCAAAAGGCATGTGGTCTGCACAAGACACAAACATGTGCGGGCAAAGCCCGTGCAGGGGTGAGTATAAACATACTCAGTAGGCACCCCAAAAACCCAAAACCCAAGGGAGCAACTGAAAGGCAACAGTCCGCTCAACCCATCCAGAGGGAACCCAGACGAGAGAGAAACTCCATCTCGTGACCATCCTCGGCTAAACCCAACAAGTCAGCTTAGCTCAGCTCAGGTGTATGCCCATACATACACCTTGAACAAACCAGATATACTCATCTCACGCCACAAAGCCACAAGAGGTACCGACATCATCACCAGCAACTGTCCACAACCAGGAGAGTACACCACGCACACTGTCATACCAGATGACACTCATCCAAGAGATACACTCCATCGGGTCCCAAACAAACATCTCAGACGCCCACCCAAGAGACCACGCTCGTCGGATAACATCACTGAGGAAACATCGCTGAAACAACATAACCACCAATCTCCTCGGATAGGGGATCGCCGCTAGGGTCCGCTAGGGGATACCAAGACCCACTCTGGTATACGTAGCTCAAAGATAGGGGATCACTCCCAGTTTCCACTGGGGGATACCACGACCCGATCTGGCATACGTAGTTCTCAAAGATAGGGGATCACACCCAGGATCCGCTGGGGGATACCACAACCCGATCTGACGCTCGACGGAAACTCCACACTCAGATAGAGGATCATCGTCCATATAAAGATGGTCACGACAATATCGGAACCCTATCTGGTATAACCCGTGATGTAGGGGATCGAACCGACGATGCCACAACCCTACTGAAACCACGCGCTGAGTAGGGGATCACATAACCAACGATATCGTAACCCTACTATAAACCACTTGTTGAGTAGGGGATCGTATACCAGACGATGCCACAACCCTACTGTGCACGACCCACCGCGTAGGGGATCATATCTCCGATGATGCCACAAACCCTATGGGGTTAACCTGCTAGATAGGGGATCGCCGCCCGTAAATAAGCGGTCACATCGATACCAAGAACCTGATCTAGGGTAAAGATGCTAGAGGATCCACTCCAGGCCCACCGGAGGGATACCACAACTCTAACAGTTTAAACATCCCATCGAGAGGATCACAAACCCATACGAAGGTTGTGATGCCACACGAACCCTCGTAGGAACGAACCAAGGGAGAACCCTCAACCACTGCTGGTCCAAACGTCTCTAACCCGAGCGACCCACCACAACACCACACTGCGCATCTCCTAGGCCAAAACCGAGGCAACCATCGCGTTCCACGCGGAAAAACATGCAGGATAGGCTGTTTACTCGCCCGGAACGGAGCACCGGTGAAAAAGGCACTATTCACCGTAGCTAGCTCGTGCGGGGCCCACACAACGATCCCGAAACCCATCGAGTGGATCACACCACAACGATCCCCTCAGAAAAACAAGTAGAATCGACTACTCGCTCGTCCGAAACGGACACCCGGTGAAAAAGGTACTATTCACCAAAGGCCAACTCGGGTGGGGCCCACACCTGGATTTCGAAACTCATTGGATGGAACGCAACATTGCGTTCCTCTCAGAAAAACACACAGGATCGACTATTCATCAGCCAAAATCGGACTCCTGGTGCAAAAGCTGCGTTTCCCCACAAACGCCAAAACCCGGCCTCATGGGGCCCACACCCCGTTCTCAGTCCCAACACCCGGAAACCATTTCAAAATATCCGTCATACCATCAGGGTCTGAACGCCGCTGACGGCTTGTCAATCGGATTCTCCGGGTAGAAGTTACCAGGGCCCGAAGTCGTAAAATAATAAAATAATATTATTTTATACGACGTTTCTAGCTCCCGGGCCACGATCCCGAACCTTTAAACCCTCGAACCCATATCGGGGGATCGCCTCGTCGTCAGGATCACGTCTCCGCAAACGGCGCGCGAATCCGACTCCCGGAGTGCATGATACGGGGGTTTAAAGACCCCCGTATGCGAAAAGAGGTCGGACCGGCCTCGACCGGCCGCCGCCGCCGACCCGCCCCGGCCGGCGGACTCCGCTGCGCACCGCCGCGGCTCCGCCGCGGGCCCCCGCCGGCCGCCGGGCTCCGCCGGTGCCGCGCCGACGGACCTTTCGTGGACCGCCGGGGGCACCCCGGTGGTCCGTTTTACGATCTGGAGGCGTCTACACGACCCTCGGGACCGGATCTACACTGCTACGGCATCAATTTGCAGAAAAACGCAGCAAAAACAGGATCGGGGGTTAAAACTCAAAACCGCCTACCTCGCGGGCGAAACGCTGACGTTCTGCCTCAGATCCGCACTCCAGAGCTTCCGCTGCACGCTCCTGGAATGTCCGCCGTCGAATTCTGAGCTCGTGGGCGCTTCGTTTGCTCGATTCGGCGGAGTGGCGGTGAAGAACGGCGAAGAACAGCGAAGAACGATAAAAGGGGGGGGGGGGCGCTGATATTTATATCAGCCGCCCGCCGGCGCCAAACCCGGCTCGGACCCGACGCCCGATGCGAACAAAAGTAAGGTCACCCTAGGGTAAACTCGCCATTCTGAACGCAACGGCAGACTCTGATTTTCAATCCGAGACTCCGTTCAGAAGTTATTCGAGCTGACGCTTGCACACTAACTTCGCCACTATTTACGAAAATGCCCCTGCTGGCGTTTCTCGCCGGAGGCCCGCGCCCGCAAAGTTTACACCTCGCCTATGGTAAACGGCACGTTCCGGACACAACTGGGCCATCAGATTTCCATTCTGAGCTACCGTTAATGAGATATCACTCCCCCGCCACGTGAATAGTATAAAAATACTTAATATTTTTATAAAATTAATCCGGGCACACCGGGCCTCAGAATCGCACGCCGTCTTCATGCCTAGCTCTGGAATTATTCCTAGAAATATTCCAAAGTCTGACAGGGCCAAAAACCCGAGTCGCTACAAAATTAAATTCAATACATTCAGAAAAATGATTCATTTTCTAAAACATTTAAAATAAAGTTTCATAAAATACACATTATATTTATTCTATGTCTGTATAATTACATTCATTTTATTTTTTTAAAACATGGAATTTGATGAGAAAGTTAATAATGTTTGAAATTATGTTTTATGTTAAAATAACCCTTACCTCATGTATGATTCATCACATATTTTCTATGTCATAATGAATATTGATATAATGTTAATTAGTTATTTTAATTAGATAATTTTTAATTTTTATTATTCATTATATTTCATTTTTAATATGTCCATACAATTAGTTAATCAATTATGTAAATGTCTGGAATTTTGAAAATATTTGGTTTATATGTCCATAATTACTTCAATAGGATGACTATTCTAAAAGAATTAATTATTTGAAAACATAAAGATTAATAATTATGATATAATATACATTTTCATGCATAAATTATACTTTTAAAACAAATCATGAATGGTGGTTATTAAAAAATAATTATGTTAAAATCAAGGAAAATGTTTGATGTGCATATGGATGATTAACATTTACATTCTTTATGAATCTTAAAAATCAATGTAAATTTTAATTTATATTTGAAAATATATAATTTTATAATAAATATCATTTTTGTACATATATATTTATTGATATTTTCAAGGGGATATTTTGATGAAAAATTTGTCACATCACTCTATGGTGGTGGTATTTCAAAAGTATGCATAAATGACATTAAAATTTTTTAGTGAATGGAATGGTGTGGATGTAAATGAAAGTTAATAATATTACAGTGATAAATTTGTAATTAATAATATATATATATATTTATTAATTCCATCATTATAACCATTATGAGAGAATTTTATGGAAAATGAATTACATCCGTTCGTCTGCTGGTAGTCCAACATACACACGAGTGATGTTTTTGTTTCCCATTTTAGGTAAGAAGATATAGATATATGTTACAGAATGAACATAATAATATCATAGTATGATAGAGATAATTTTTTTTATTTCATCATGGTTATGAAAGATTTTATAGAGTAGGAAAAATAAATTAACTAAAAACACTTTTCTATTAATGATACCTCATCTTTGAAAAATTTCTTAATGTTTGAAAAAATTTCATATTTTCTGAAAAACGAAAGACTCGTGATATAAAGTGAGATTTTGAAATGGATTTGGTAAGATAATGGCTCAACCAAAATGTTTTCAGGATGGATGAAATGAAAAATTTGTTTAATTTTCATTAGAGAGGGGAATTCACTTTTGTAATTTATTTAAAAATTAATCAAATATAAATTATTTATGATTTCTAAATGGATAAAATTAATAATATTAAAAATATATTTAAGGTGAGTTGAAATACTCTCATATGGTAAATTTTGACTAATTTAGTTCCAATTTTTTCCCATATCTTATGTATTTAACCCCTTGTTAATCATTTTCACACATATGGTAAAAACATAGTTTTATATATTTTGATAGTCAATTTAGTTAATATAAATGATAAAATGACATATAAAAGGACTATGGATGATTTTATAACCATATTCAAATTTCATTGATGAATATTAAATTTATAAGAAATTTACTTCATAACTAAAATATTATATTAATTAAATATCAATTTTGTCAATTTGGGAACTATTATTTTACAATGAACTTTATACCATTACGAATAAATAAATATAAATAAAATATTTTAATAATTCACTAATTTTTAATTTTAATATATTAAATTCATGTTTCATAGGAATTCAATTAAATCATACTAATTATAATATTTTTTATGTCATTTTATTTGATTTTCAAATACAATAATAATTACAGTGGCATCTTTTTGTGTGAATATAATGTCATTATTTATTCTAATAAAATTAAAATTAAATTTTCATAATGATAATAAATCATGTATATTTCAAAATAATATTTATATCATATCATATCCCTTTATTATTCAAAAGTTAAAAACATTTGATTTACTAAAAATATTAGTGTGAGATTTATAAATTTTTAATAACTAAAATATTACAAATTAAAAAATAAAATTGAAATGGAAAAAACTCACATATTTTCCCATTATATGATTAAAAATATAACATACATAGAAAATATAATTTAGTAGTTTTTATAATAATTTTTTAGTCCTACCCATTCTATTCTAATTATTTATTACTTGATTAATCATTTATCGTATAAATATATACTATGGTTATTATTTTCTAAAATTTAAGCCACTAAATTAATGTATTAAAAAAATTCATTATTTAATAAACAGAATTATTTTCATTCAATTTATAAAAAACTAACAAAATATGATATACACGTTTTTTTTTAAAAATAACATATCTATGTAATTTTTTTATATACTAAATTCATGAATAATTTTTTTCAAAACCCAATATTTTGATCATACAAATATAAATGATGTAATGAAATTTAAAAAATTATAAATTCTAAGATACAATCTAAATACTTAAAATGGAATAAATTTTTCGATTATAAAATTAGAAATTTTCGCTTTTACAAAATATCAATAATTTTATAATATTTCATAAATATCTCTTACAATACTTTTTACATGATTATTTCAAAATAAAAATTTATATTATAATAATTAAAATAATAATTTTGAAAAAAAAATTATTAAAAAATATCTTATAAAAAAATATTAATATATTTATTTCAATTTTTTATTTTAATATACAAAATATTTTTAAAATAAATTTTAATATCTAGTTACTGAATACATTAAATATATAATAATTATTAATTCAATAATTAACTTAGTAATTACATGGTATACATGTTAATAAAATGAATTCAGTTAGATAAGATGAACCGAAATAATACATAGTTTACTTTGAGATAAAATTAAAAGAATAATGAACCATTTTAATGGAAAATATGGTGGTTTTACAAAATATATATATTTTTACTATTCACTAAAAATTAAGCATGTTCATAAAAATATTAAAATTTCTCCGAAAAATAAAATTTATATTTGTGTTTCAAAAACTATATATTTTTTATCAAATATAAATTCTAAAATAATCAAATGTATATTATAAATATTTAAACAAAAATAATAAAAAGAACTTTTTTTATGATACCAAATTTTTTGACGACTAAAATGGATTTAATAAAATTTTACTTCTTATTACCTATATATTAATTAATAAATATATATTTAGAAGGATATTTATATATATTTTCTATTTTTGTTATTTCAATTCAACCCCTTCAACAAAAAATCATGTTATAATGGTCAAAAAGTAACATTTTATATGTTGTTTAAGATATGGTTTGTGTATCTATTGCACTATTGGACATAGTATTTCAATAAATATCTCTCGATATTAAATCCCAAGCCTGCATTAACAATTTTTCCCCTATGATATTTGTGTGTGGCCAGTAATTATGGTTTTTTCATTTGAAAATTCAATTTTGGAAATCCATAAAAAATTATTAGTAAAACAACTTCATAAATTTTTATGGGAATTGAAATATTAATATCATCTAGAATAACAGATAAATAGGTTTCTATAAATGTAAAAATTGGTGTGGAGTGGAAATATGGAATGGAAGAGATGTATAATTCTGTAAGACTATTAGGGATTGATATAGAACATGGTCAGTTGAATGTTATTGGCCAAAAAATCATAAATCAATGAAGATTGAAGACACCATATATTCATCAAAAATAATTTAAATAAGATAATTTTTTTATTGAATTTCCAATTTCATAGTGGGGAGGAATTTATTCCCCATAAAAAGTAAAATCAAAACTAAATATAAGTATATATTTATATACAATATAATTTCTTCCTATACCAAATTTCACACGAAATATTATCTTTTTCATCAACTGATTATTATTTAATATGATTTTTTCATACTGATTCACTAGAAACAAATTGTAATATATCATATAATTCAACAAAATTATTACTAGTTATTCCTATATTCTTTAGGAATTATAATAACATATAATTATTCATATATGTTATGATATTTTACAATGTGACTAATACATTATAAATCGAAATAATTGATTAATCTCTACAAAATTGTATTATATAAATTTCATACAAAATATTTCAATAAATAATTATCCATAAATTATTCTAAAATATTCGTGACCAAGAATTGAGCCTAAAAATAAGAATGATTTAATCATTCATTATATATATATATATATAACATATATATCCAATTAACATTAGTCACAACTAATTTATTATACTGAAATATGAATTTCACTTATTCATATGGTAAGCATGATATGTTAATTATTTATCTAAATAGGTCAAATCACCAAAAATCCACATAAAAATCCCATATGCTTCCAAAATATAATTAATAAACTTATCATCAATTAAAATTTATTAATATAATATTTACATTAACCATATAAAGATCCCAATAAATATTGTGAACATTTTTAAAAATAACAGTAATCACATAATCACTGAATACTAATTAATCCCATAATATTCTATAGGATAAAAATATATTGTCACAAATTGTGATAACCGATAAGTACCCAAATAAAATAAATTCATATGATCCATAAATTTTATAAATTACATTAATAATTATGTAAAAAAATGTAAACTAAATCATCCTAAAATTATAATTAAATATAAACCTAATGGTTACATATACCTCAAAACATTATCATTTCTTACAAAAGATCATTAATCCCTACAAAATAATATAAATTTATGCCTAAAAGGGTAATATAAAACATTTTACTTATGATCAAAATAATAAAAATAATCCCATGATGGTATTCTAAACTCTTATAATACATTCAAATTAATGCATATTAATCTTCATATTTATGTTAACCCTTCCCTGATACCAACATTAATGACCCAGCATTAAAAATTAAATAATTTTATATCATTAAAAAATAATTCATATTAAATCATTATAAATTTTATTTTATGTTTTTAGTTTATATAAATACTTCATCGATTTTCTATAACAATCCCATATTTTTATAATTTAGAACCTTTACTCAGTATACATTTTTTCAAAAATATAATCCTTTTAATGTAATAAATTATTCAATTTATTAAAAAAATTATTAATTTTCAATTGACATAGGAAATTACCATACACATCCTTAAATAAACATCCAGAATATTTTCTAACATGGAATGTGAAGAATAAATCAATAAGGAAATGTAATTTTAATAGCAAGATAGTTCATGATAAATTATAAAATATTTTTAATTTTATATTTAACATTGGGGTCCATATAAATCATTTTATTACCTATCAATTGAAATTCTCTTTCAAAATCATTTATTAAAATATTCATTAAGATATCATAAAGGAAAAATAATAAAAATACTAATTTTTTTATTATAGTAATTAATGAATCATAAAATATTTTTTACAAAGGCATTAATTTCGACCATTAAAAGATTATGTTGAGAAAAAAGTCAGTTTTTATTTATTTATTCATTTTGTATTGAAAATAAAAAACTATTTCTTATATATTGATTTATAAGTCATTAATTTCCAATGTTTTTGTTTAAAATACATTTAATGAATTCATATTACATTTTTTCATAACTACATCAATTCTATTGACATATGAAAATAAATTTATATTTCTAGATTCCAATTTTTGAAATGACTATTCCTAAGATTAATATATCCCTGATAATAATATATAATAATTACAAAATTATATTATTATCATATCAAGAATTTATAAAATTTATATCATAAGTACCCTTTAATCTATTACCAATAAAAATGTATAATTCTTTCATACTGACCATATTTTCATAATCAGAGTAAAATGATATAGAAATAATTCATACTGAAACTCATAAAAAAAATTCTCTGACTCATTTAATTTTTTTTAATATCATGAAACCATGATCATTATATAAGGAATAATTTTAAATCAATATTTTTTCAAGCATTTATTGTTAATCAAAATTATGTCAGTAATTCAGCTTTAGTATGACAATTGGAGTATTAGGTGTGCTGGTCCTCCCGAAAATATCATAGAAAATCTGATTGTTGGAGATCAAGATGACCATTTTAAGAAATTGTTTTAAATACTAGGTAATCTGATCAATTCAATATACAAGGGTGATATACAGTAAGCAATCTAGGGATTTTTACTATGTATGACAGTTTTGATGTTCACACAAGTGAACTACTTGTTACTTGTCCATGAAACCATTGAGTATTTTTTGACTCTGATTATTTTCATTATGATCGGGAACATCCAAGTCTAAGAAGACAGAATCTAATCCACATGAATGAAGGATTACATAGATAGAAAGACATGATCTAATCCATCAGCTAGATAGCATTGATGATAGGAAGGCAAATGAGCTGATCACCCACTTGATCGAGGGATTGTGGGGATAGAAAGACAGAATCGAGTCATTTTATCAATGTATCACCCTAGTGTTGTTATGATATATTTCCCTGAATTTACCAATCAATGGTACTATATCAATTTTTTTCTAAAACATTTCTTTTTGGATTTAATGAATTCAAATTAATTGTATTAATTGTTTCTTTACAAATATTTTATTTTTCCTCTTCAACTGTAATATAAATTAAATTATTTTATATTCATCTTTCTATATGAATTTCAATTATCATAATCACATCAATTAAAATTAAATTGATTTAATATATATTACATTTTTTATACATATTTACTCCTAATAGGATTCAATACACTTTATGATTGAATCAATATTATTAACTCTCTGATTTATCATAACGATTATGATTGCGATACAATTTATGAATACTCTAATAAATCGCATTCCACTATGAATACAAATATATAGTTTTTAATGATAATGATTCAATTTACTAGAATAAATCCTATGGATTTTTATCAAAATCTTACTAATTATGATATTCTTATCATCAGAACCTAAGGCTCAGTCTTATTAATGTTTTAATATATAAGTTATTTTGTGAATATAATTTGATTAATTCAGAAAAAAATGATTCTATTAATAATATGAAATAAATTTTCAAAACATAAAATTAACCCCCCATCTTGTGTTAATACTTATGAATATATATTATTATCATATAGATTCATATTCATTTCATTATGTTATGATAATTATCTATCATTATGAAATATTAAATAACATTATACATAAGTCATAAATAAAACATTTCATAAAACGGTTACATAATTTTCTATATAACTCTTAAAAATAAGAAAACCATACAACATACTTACATAACTAATGCATTGGGGGGGGGGGGAATCACGAACCCATCAATTCTTCATTTCTCTATAAACCACATGTCCTTAGTAAAAAACATAACCCCTTGTACTTGGATAATAACTTTACCACCCAACTATGTTTAATTAATAACACGACCACCCTACCATGGTTTATAATAGAACTATGTTTCATCATAAGATACTCCAACAAAAATTTCATCTTCATAAATCACAAAATCATGCAATTTTTATGAATATTATTTCCACAAAAAAACTTCAATTCTAGATAATGAATTATTCATTCCGTTGAAATTTTTCATTGAAAATGACTATGCCAATGGGAATGATTTTTTTATTTATGTAAAACATTGTATGTTTTAATATAAAACAATAATAATGTAATAGTTATAGTGGTTGGAAAAATTATTGTTAACATATATGTTAAAATTAATCATTCCTTTTGAATTTTTATAAAAAAAATATAAAAAATTACATAAAAATATAACATTTTAAAACCATTAGATTAAAGTAAATAGAGACATTAATTTTAATTTATTGTTCCTTAATGTCTATATATATATATACATTTAAAACATATTATAATGGGAAAAATTATTTTATGGGAACCGTTACAATAATTTTTTTAATGAATGCCCACTACCTTATGTTTTAATCATCATGTACATTATTTATCATCCAAAATAATTCCCATGGGTAATTGTTTTTCATTTAAAATTACCTTTTTTAATGTTTATTATTTATTTTATTATATATCATAACATGATATATTTAATAATTCAATCCAAAAAAATTCACATCCCATATTATGATGATGTTCAATTCATATATCATAAATTAATTTGAATTTTTGACTATTTTCAATGATGTAGTTACACCATCATATTCTAATTAATAATCATTACATAATGACTATTTTTTAGATAAATTATTTTTTAAACATCAATCATTTAATGTGGATATGAAAATGATCACAATTATAATCATTTAAATGGTATGATGTGCATATGAATAAGTACTTTCTCTATTTTTTTGACGATCCTTAGAAAAATACAGTAAGAAATTATATAATTTAAAAAATATTCATTAGACCATTATTAACATATTAGGTCTTTACATAAACATAGACAAACACACACACAGAAATACACACACACATAAATATATATATATCTGTACGATCCCATCTATTTCTAGAATTATCTGGGGTATGATTTCATGAAAAATATGTTTTTTACATATGTACAATTGATGAGAGTTATGAATTTTAGTGTAATTGTGTCGAGTTTAAGATAATTTTGGAGAACAAAGGGTTGTTTAGGATATGGGCATAGTTTTTACACTCCATACAGTTGTCTAATAGAAAATATGCACCAATTTGTCTTTTGAGGTAGTAGCTTCATTACGGTTGAAGTATTTTTTGTATCCAATGGAAGGAAACTATGAAAGGACCCCTTGAAGCAGTGTGAAACACATTGTCAACACAATATTTTTTTAACTAATAAAATAAACTATGTGCAGGCCAGTAGTGACTACTTAAAATTGTGGACCATTCTTCTTTTTTGGTGACCTGTTTCTTCCATTTTGTATCTCTAACACTAGATTTAACATTCCTATTGGAAAAGGAAGGTTCTACCAATAACCCAGAGAGATTCTAGGGCCATTGGGATTTTGTTCTTCTAGATTAAAATCCCTAATCAACGATATGCTCTTCTACCAGTAAGTGGATCTCATCCCAATGGGATTCCCTTTAATTCAAATTAATTTCATTGAAAATTCAATTGATGATATCATCTATTTATTTACACTTCGAAAAATTGGTGAGATCTAGATATAAGATTTTAGATCTAGATATTGATTGAATATCTTGATACCTCAGTTTGGATTTAGGAATTTAGATTTGGAACTCATATATATGACATTGTATTTCTAGGATTTTGGGGATTTACATTAACTGAATAACAATTAACGAATCATGGTATGTTACCCAAAATTTAATTCCCATTTTCATGTATTTTATATGTATATAAAAAATTATAAAATTGAAATATTTATTTAGCAATTATTCTTTATAAATTGGGTTAGTAATATTGACTAATTAATTTCTCAAACAATTTTGGAATTAAATGATTAGTTGAAGAATTAGTCATGAGAACAAGTTTATTCACTATTAGATAATTAATTTGAGAAATTGATTACGATATTTAGGTATTGTAATCTAGATTATTAATCAATGTATTAATTATGAGATATTGAATTTTTTAATATGAGATAATTCATTGTGAATTAATTATG
This sequence comes from Viscum album, assembly GCA_963277665.1. Classification (NCBI taxonomy): domain Eukaryota; kingdom Viridiplantae; phylum Streptophyta; class Magnoliopsida; order Santalales; family Viscaceae; genus Viscum; species Viscum album. The sequence goes on from OY728161.1 coordinate 394,905,841, forward strand.
TGCTTTGATATTATGATCTAGATAAGAAATTTGGGGATAAATTATGATGAGTTTATATTTTTAATGAGGTAATTAAATCTGGTAAATTAAATATTGAATACGAATTTTGATGTTCGATAATTAATTATTGAATTAAAAAATGGGATTGAGGCATTTAGTTAATTTTTTTGTTAACTAATATGTTTTTTAAATGAAACTAGTTGTTCTATTATTAATGAAATTTATGTGTATAATTTATTATGAATTAATTATATATGAATGAATGGGAACATGGTCATTCTAAATTCAGAGGTATACATGGTAACATTGTCGTTATAAAAATGAGTAATGAAAATGGGAACATGGTCATTCAATTGAGGTGTAAGAATTTTATCATTGTCACCATACATATGAGTGTATAGAATAGTAAGATGGTGATTATGTTGGGAATTATGAATGGTAACATTGTCATCAAACTTATTCTTCTCATATTGGTAACATTGTAAATGTGGATTATAAATGTTAAAATGATGAATGGAAAAAATGGCACTATGATTTATGGAATCACCCAAGAATATTTAAGTCTCAAAATTGTGTGGAATCATGTAATGAGATATCATTGAACCGTTCAATACATAGATCTCCGAAATTAAATAGGTATTATGATATGTAATTACATAAGGAAAACATTGGGCTCTAAAATGAGACAATGCTAGTATTGAGGTATGGGTCACTATGGGATCCCTGGAGTTAATTTAATTAGATAGGAAAAAATTATAATGTAATAAATGGTTATTTATGCATTTTAATTATTTCTCATAGAATTCCGTAAATATTTTTTTGACTAGAATTGATTTATACACTGTTGGTGGTGGACTACAGAGTAGTACTCCAGCACTATACAGGCTTCCCAATTGGTACCCATATATATTATATTGTTATTGGACATGATAAGAGATATTGTATTTGGATGGATTACTGCATTGGGATGGAGATTGGATGAGGGGAAAAGACATGGTTGACAACCCTATTAGAGAGTTATAGTGTCATTAAATTCTGTATCATTATAGTCAATTTACTCTTGCATTGGAATGTGTTGTTTTACCTATCAGTTGTCTATTTTATTTCTTGTTTGTTTATCTTGTGACATGAGTATTATTATGGATATAAATGATTTCGTTTTTTATTTTATTCCACTAGAGTGTTACTCTAAAAATGAGGGTATTGTCTCCCCATGAATGAATTACATAAACCTTTTTACTAGTCAGAATCCTCCAAAATACATGGATGAGAAGTTGGGGTTATGTAGAGACCAAAATCAAGGCACTGTTGTGAGGTTCCCGTGTCTGGACGTTAAAAAGTTGTACCAGATATCTTTTTTTCTTTCTTATTTTTACTTACTATTATTGGAAATGTAGATATGATAATATGAATATTTACTGATTGGTAATGAGATCATTCTTGGGAAATGAAATCCCATGTATGGGGGAAGACCCGTGTACACAAGGTGGGATTATTGTGATTGTGGTTTTCTGTTATAGTTGAATATTATTTCTCCTTATGTGAAGTACTTGTGTTGTGATGTTATTATTATTTATGAGAATTTTTTATTATTGATTATGGGATCATAATGAAAGCAGAGGTGAGCTTGTGTTTATCATTATTTGTAGTCACGGTTATTGTGACATGAATAATTTTTCACAGACATGGGAAGACAGGTTATTATAGGAAAAAATGATTCATGATAAAATAAGTAAAAATGAAACATGGAAAATTATTCATATCTTGATTTGAAAATTATTTTAAATGTGATGAAAAATGAGAATAATTGGGCACCTATATTAGAAACATTATAATGATAGTTTATTTACATTGGTTAACCAAAACCTTGTGGTATGGTTGTTAAATGTAGTAAAATCCCCTCATTTTGGTCGTGTTGTGAGGTTTGTGGGAAAATAAAAGGTGTGATATATTAGGATTAAATCCTATTATGTAAATTTTATAATGTTGTGATATGATACCAGAGATGTTTTATTGGAATTATAGAGAGTTTTCATCCATGAAACATGTTTTTAGGATGAATGAGGGGCATGCCAATGACTGATTTTCAATTTAGGGAACATGAGAAACCAATAATGCCATTGGAAGATGTTGGGTAGATGTTTTGTGATAACTTCAGTCACATAATGAATTGATCAATAAATACCATGGGAATTTGTTTAAATGTATATGTGAGATGACAATGGAGTTTTAGTTGCGACACACTCTTAACATTTCTCGATAGGGTGGATCTAATGAAGCTGAATTCTCGGTTGAGTCCATAGGGACAACACTCGACAATTTGGAAAATATTATTGATAGCTGGGACAAGTTGGCTTCTTATATGCAATGGGGTCCTAAATACAATGGTGGAACATTCTAGTTTGAACTAGACAAACTAATTGTATGTTATGGAAGGACATCATAGGGAGGTTATTATAGCACTTTTATCCAGAGATACTAAGATAAGATAAATATATGATGTTCATGCATCTCACATATGAAAGCATGTAAATGTTTGAATATGATGGAAACTTCATATATCTACAAATCTTATATCCTACATTTTCTGGAGACGAGTTAGCTACCAGTAAATGTTTATTGTATGTTAAAAAGTTTGATATTATGTCCCACATGATTATATTCATGATGAAGATGTTTACGAAAGTGGTGGATCTGTATCCCATAGTAGAAAGGAATATGATCGAAGCTTCTAGTGATGGACATGTAGTGGTTACTCGAAAATTCATAGGTGTCAATTCTGATAACAAGATGCTTTATTAGGAAAACATTATCCATCGAAATGTAATGTAGAGTATGCAGATAAGAGGTTTAGAGGGGTAGAACCATACTGAGCTGATTTGTCATCAGTGTGGTACGATACGACCCTATCATCGAAATTGTTCATGACCATCAGTATAGTGACAATCATTTGAGAATTTGGGACATCAATATATGTTAAATATGTAACTACGATAGTCTTTTACTCATGGAGAATATCAACAGATTCAGAGCATTAAAAGGGAATTTTCTATACCATATTGGACTAGTTGTAGGTGTTCAAACAGCTGATGAGGTAGTGGTAGGATAGATGGTGCTTCCGAGAAGGAGTGTGCACATCGGTGGAGTGGTGATACTCAGGGTAGTTGGATAATATCACATAGAAGAGGGAAAATAGTTATATACAGTACAAAATATACTTGTAGATAGCGAGGTTGGGTCATCAAAAGTGATAGGTAATTTTCTAGTAGCTTATAATTTAGAATTTTCTTTGATTCATACTGATCCCTCTCATAAATTTATATATTTCATGACCCAGACCCTCGCTGTCCATCCCCTTTCCATGTTACGGATCCTAGGAGTGATGTCTCGGTGGTAGGCTTGATTTCGACGTGCGAACGATCGGCGTGACTGATCGGTGTCACCCAGCCTTGTCGGTTTCTCTTCTACAGTTCTTCCCATAACGCCTCTTTGGGATTTTTAAATTTTTATTCAAGTGGTTCAAATCCATTTAAAATCCCATAATTAATGCCCAATAAATCTCGAGGGACCTCCTCAATGGAGAATTAAATAACAATTAATTTCGTCTTGTGTAACCTCCCAACCGCGTGGGGAACCACGATCCGAATTTTAAGCCATTCCAATCCCCATATCATGTAACAACGAGATCTTATCTATATATGGCAAGGGAATTTATTCTTCCTTATTCTTTCTCTTGGATGGAATCCTTTCTTTTTAGTAAGTTTGGAGTTCCTGACGTCCCTCCCTTGTGAGTCACGCTTTTCCCTGATTCTTGGCGTGTGGAGAAGAACATCGATCTTTGATAAATCAAGTAGGGGTTCCCTTCCCCTCTCTTTTCTGTGTATCATGCGGGGTGGGTCCGCTTTTGTATCTGTGGGAATTGATGAATCCAAACTTAATGAAGATAGTGAACGGTCTTTTAAAGAATGAAGGGTGGGTGTGATCGAAGTTTCTGTTGTACTACTTTTATGTTGTATGTGTTGTGAATTGTGCAGGACTATGCTCACTGAAAATCATGGACATTGGTGGTCTTTCCTTGAGAACAAATGAACCATTGTTTCCTATGATGATTAAATGACTTAACCTGGAAATTGGTTAATCACGTAATCCCAGTTTGTTTAAAAGGGTGTTCAGTAAAACAAGAATCCCTGTGTGACCACCCCGACTAACAAACAGAAAGAAGAACCTAATGAATGATGTTCATGAACCTGGAAGTTTCTCTACTCTATTTTGGTAGCAGGGGGATTGTTTTGTTTGTCTTAATTTTGGGAGATGTGGGTGAGGATGGGATCCTCTAATGTGGCATGGTTGCTGGTTGTGAATCTGGGGTTGTGGTTGCTCTGCTTATATCATGAATTGGGGTGGAATCCTCTATCATTTAAAATTGGTGGGTTTTTGGTTTTGGGGACGCGGGGATGTGTCTCAGGGATTTATTTTTTTCCAGTACTTTGAGGGATCTCACCTATCCCTTGGTCATTGTGACTTTACATGAGAACTAGGTGTGAATGCTTAAATTGAATTTTGGCTGTTTCTTTTTTTTTCTAGCATGTGGTTATACCTGTTATTTTCCCAGTAGTGAAAAACTCACCCTAATCGGATCACATAAACATGAAAATAAGAATGGTTGAGTGGGGAATTAGTTTGGGAATGAGTTGTGGCTTGGACGTGACTGTCATGACTTCTCTTGTGAATGAATACTAACAAGGGTGTTTATTATTATGTTTTGGAACCCCTAGGGTGGGATGAGTGTTTGTTACCTATAGATATATTCATAGATTTTATGTTTCTTATTCGCACCCCACCCATGTTGAGAACATAGTGCTGGACACCCCATTTCATGGGGAGGGTGTTTTTTCCCAACACTCTTATGAGTGGCTGGTTATTAGCTCCTTTTCTGCACCCTTTCCTGAAAAGCCCAAGATGCTTCGGGAAGGTTGTGATGGCCTGAGGTCCATTATTAGACCAAGAATCATTAGGTGGGTTAGTTGTGGTGTTTGGACTAGGTGTCTGCCGGCATGTTGTGTCCCATGTTTCTTCGGGATGAGGCCCATGTATCTTCGGGCGTGGCATTAGTTGTTCTGGCCTAAGTGTCTTCAGGCGTGGTAGTAGTTTTTCTGGCCCAGGTGTGTGCGGGTGGCTTTTGGCAGTGGAACTACGGTGAGGGTATTCCCTTGATGTGTGCGGGTGGGGTTTGGCAGTGGGACTGCGGTGAGAATTGCGGGATTGGTTCGATGCATAGGACGACTTCAGTAACCAGTGGGAAGCTGGTTCGGGGTACCCAAATATCGATGTGCTATTACTATACATTACTTGCCTTGCGTTATTTTGGGAGTGTGCCATGGTGAGACTTGGGTGGATAGTTTTTCCTTGCAATGTGCTTTGGATTTTCACTTCTCACATGGAATTATAATTCCTCTCCACTTATTAACGAGAGTCATTGGTTTTCCCTACTGATTTTACTTGTATGCTCACCCTACATATATAAAACTGCATTCAGGTTTCCAGGGGGACTCCAGGGATCGTGCAGGACCGTACTAGCTCGGGCCATGGGGTAGTTACTGTTGTCGTTTTCCTTTTTCTTGTTACATTACCTTTGGAGATTTTTGGCGTGTATCTTTTACTTTTGAACATGCATATGGGTATAGTTTACTTTTGGATTTACCATTACTTTCATCTTCAGTATTGTTGGGGATTCTATCTTATCTCTTGACCCAATAAAATAAAAAGGGTAATGCCATCCATTTTGTGTGAGATTCCATAACAATGGTGCTGGTCTCCACTCCAGGACCTATTTAAGGTGGGTTTCGTGGGTTATTATCTATCCTTCAACATAATGAAGTAAGGGACTGGAAATTTACTGACCCTTCCATCCTTTTGGTGAAGGCGGGTTGTGACAGAATGGTATCAGATGGAAGCTAAGAGGTAGGATGGATTCTGGAGTTACGCATGGTGAGGATTTCATGGGGTGTTAGGGAAACAATGTTGGGTGACCATGGTGCATGAATTAGGCCCGGGAAGACCATCTAGGACATGGTATTTTAGGCCCCCCTGTGATCTGATGCAAGGACATTGGACCTACCGAACGACCAAGTGAGGCTACAATGATTGTAGGGTAGAGACCCTAGGAACGGTACATGTATCATATTGACTTGTGTTCTTATATTTCATGGGTGTCTTGGGTATTTCAAATAAATAAAAGAGTCTAAGAAAATTTGAGAATAATATTATGCACTACTTGGACTTAGGCATTCCTTGTTTTCCTTGTAGATATGGCACTTGGGAGACGACCACGAGTAGTGCGGGTGATCGAGGCCTAGGTGGTTGAATCAACTGATCGATGGAGGGATGATCGAGAAGAGGAGGATTATAAGTCTAAAAAGATGCTTCAAACCTTTCAGCGACAAACCCTCGTGAAGTACGAGGGAAGCACCTCGGATAAGGAGACATAGAGCTGGCTCGAGGAACTACTGATATCTTTCAGCCTGATTCGGGCTCTTACGGAGTACTGGGTTCCTCTGGTCATCAACCAGATGCGTGGAGTAGTGCGTAAGTGGTGGACGCTTTATCTTGGTGAGAAGAGGGAAGCTAAGGTTGTGTGGGCTGACATTGAGAAGGAGTTCCGGGTGGAATTCCTCTCTTCCACGATGAAGGCCGAGAAATGGCAGGAGTTACTCTCCCTCCAGAAGGGGAGTATGTCAGTGAGAGAGTTGGGGATCATGTTCAAGGATATCCTTCTCTTTTCTCCAGACCTTGTTCTGGATGAGGAGTCCCTGGTGAGACGTTTAAAGGAGGCACTCTGACCTTCTCTTCGGTACGCTGTTACCCACTTCATTCTACTAACAATCATAGAGGTGCAGAAGAAGGTTGAAGTGGTGGAGAGGATGAACACGCTGGGAGGTGTGTCAAGAGAGGGGACCCAGTTGGGCTCATCAAAGGGGAAGGTCGTCAGCAGCATGCCTCCAACATCAGGGACCTCTAGGTTCCAACCAACAGGGAGCAGGCCGCAGCAGTTCTAGTTCCGGTCTCCTAGTCCTCGTACATTCCCTTCGGTCACGAGACCGAGGTGCTTTATCTATGGAAGACATGGGCACCATGAAAACTAGTGCTCGGGCAGAGTGTCGTACAGTGGGGGTGGGCAGGACCAGCACCGACCTTAGCAGCAGTTGTTCCCTGCTAGACCTTCTCAGCAGCAGCAGTTGTGGCAGTGGGCTCCTCCTCTACCGAGGGCCAATGTTGCAGGAGAAGGCTGACCTCAGGGAACTCCTCAGGGACCTCGACCAGGGTGTGGTCGGGGAGACAACCTATAGCCAAGAGGCAAAGGTTGTGGGTGTAGGAATTTTCACGCCGTGGAGAAAGCAGTTTCAGTAGGGCCTGAGGTAGTTCGAGGAACCATCAGATTGTTTAGTATCCTTGTATATGCCTTGTTCGATACAGGATATTCACACTCCTTTTTTACACCCTTTCTGGCCCATGTTCTGGGATTAGATGCTAAGATACTTCTAGTGCCCCTGATGCTGAGTACACCAGTTGGAGGACAGACTGACTTGTTGTATGTTTGTAGAGAATTCAGACTAATGATAGGGCCACATCAGTCAGTCAGTGATCTTCTTCTGTTGCAGATACTACCATACGATTTAATCCTTGGAATTTATTGGTTGTTCTCCATATGTGTCATCATTTACTACTTCCGAGGAAGGTTTTTTTTCAGACATAGGCGGCAAATGGGTGAATTTCATCGGTGAGCAGATTTTCTTGGTAATAAGCAAGCGAAGGGAACCCCTCCTCTCCTTGTTGGCCAAGCTGTCAGTGGAGTCGGTGGATTCAGAAATGGTGGAAGTCCCAAGGATCATCAGTAATTTTATGTATGTCTTCCATGAAGAGGTGGGAAATGTACCCCTCAACGTGCTGTTCAGATCGAGATAGAATTGTAACCTGGTGACTGTTCGATTTCAATGGCTCACTATCGGATGGCACCTTTTGAGTTGTAGGAGGTGCAGATCCAGATTGACGATTTTATGAAGTAGGGTTTTGTTAGGACAAGTGCGTCACCGTGGGGTGCTCCTATTTTTTTTTGTGAAGAAGGATGTTGGTCTAAGGCTATGCATTGACTACAGGCGACTGAAACAGTTGACAGTCAAGAATCACTACCCTCTCCCTAGGATAGAAAATCTCGTTGATGAGGTAAGGAGAGCAGGTTGGTTCTCAAAGATCGATCTATGGTCAGGATATCACCAAGTGAGGGTGAAGGATGGTAACATCTCAAAGAATGCCTTCAGGTGCAGATATGGGCACCTCGAGTTTGTAGTAATGTCATTCGGCATTACGAACGCACCATCTGTGATCATGGGGCTCATGAACTCATTATTTAGAGAATATCTGGACCCGTTCATAGTCGTTTTTATCGACGACATCTTGATCTACTCATGATCAGAGGAGGATCAAGATGAGCACTTGAGAAAGGTTTTAGAGGTCCTCTGATAGCACCAGCTCTATGGGACGTTGTCCAAGTGCATGTTCTGGATGCAAGAAGTGCATTTACTTGGGAACGTGGTGTCTGAGCGGGGGATAGTAGTGGACCCATCGATGATCGAGACTGTTGCTTCTTGGGAATCAACCAAGAATTTGGCAGAGGATCGTAGTCTCCTTGGGCTGGCGGGTTACTACCAGAGGTTCGTGCCCAACTTCTCCCCAGTTGCGTCACCCTTGAAATCCTTGACCAAGAAAGACCAGGCTTTCGTGTTGGATGAGGAGTTTGATGAATCCTTCAGTTATCTGTAGGAGAAGTTGGTTAGTGCCCCAGTGTTGAGGTTGCAAAAGAAGGGGTAGCATCTGAGGTGTTCTTTGATGCTTCAGGGCATGGACTCAAATGTGTGTTGATGCAGCGGCAAGTGGTGATATCCTATGGGTCTAGGCAGTTTCGTCCTCATGAGAGTAACTATGCCACCCATGATCTAGAGCTTGCATCGGTCGTGTTCGCACTAAATTTGTGGCGGAACTACCTCTTTTGGGAGCTCTTCGTGGTCTTTATCGACCACAGAAGCTTGAAGTATGTCTTCTGCAAGAATGAACTGAACATACGGCAGTAAAGGTGGATGGAATTCCTTCAAGACAACAACATTGTGATTTCCTACACCTCGGGAAAGGGGAATGAGGTGGCTGATTCCTTGAGGAGGAAGTCACAGAAGTATGTGGTTCGAGAGTTGGCAGATGCTTGGATGGTGATAGAGGAGTTGGAAGCCCTGCACATGGATGCTAGGATATAAGGTGGTAGAGGTTGACTATATCAGATGACAGTGCAACCTTCTCTGTTGAGGAAGGTGGAGGAGTCCCAATAGGGAGACTCAGAAAGCGAAGCGATACATGACCAAGTTGACTAGGGCAGTGTTCCGGAGGGGTGGACAGAGGATGGTCAGAATTGGATGCTTTTTCGAGGAAAGTTTTCGGTTCCAGAGGCAATTCATGTAAAATTTCTTAACGAGTTCCAAAACTAACCCCTAGCGGTGCACCCGCTAGTTTTCAAGATGTACCAGGGCTTGAGGAGATAGTTTTGATGGCCTGGGGTAAAACGAGAAGTAGCAGAGTTCGTAGAAAATTTCCTGGTCTCTCAGTAGGTGAAGGCTGAACACCGTGTCCTAGGAATCTTGTTGCAACCTTTAGATGTCCCCGAGTGGAAGTGGGAGGACATCTCGATGGATTTTGTCACAGGGATACCCAAGGTTCGAGGAGGTTGCGACGCTATATTGGTAGTGGGGTCTTGGTTGATGAAATTATCCCACTCTATGGCGATTAGGGAGTTGGTTGCGGTGTATGCTTTAGCATGAAGGAACGTGGATGAGGTGGTGCAGTTGTTTGGAGTTCTAAGATCCATAGTCTCAGATAGGGATTTGTGGCTTACCTCGCAAGTCTAGATGGGATTGCAGCATGCATTTGGCACCCAGCTACGTCTTAGAACTGCTTTCCATCCCTAGAGAGATGGACAGACAGAATGTACCATCAGACCTTGGAGGATATGATGTGGGCATGTGTTCTTGACTCAAGAGAATTGTGAGTCCAACACATGCCTCTGGTAGAGGTTTCCTACAATAATAGTTATCACTCTACCATTGGCATGGCTCCATTTGAAGCCATTTACGAGAGGCCATGTCAGTCACCCGTGTGCAAGACTGAGGTTGGGGAAGTGAGTGTTCAGGGGCCAAAAGAAGTGCAGAGCACGATAGAGAATTTTCATATTATTTGAGAAAAAATGAAGGTGGCATAGGACCAACAGAAGTCATATGCCGATAATAGGAGGAGACCCTTGGATTTCTAGGTTAGGGACCATGTGTTCTTGAATTTGTCCCCTCGGTGTGGACAACAGAGGTTCGGTAGGGGGAGCATGCTCTCTCCCAGATTCATCGGACCATTCGAAGTGTTGTGGTGGGTCGGAGAAGTGTCTTATCAGCTAGCTTTACCACTGCCGCTACTAAGGATACATGACGTCTTCCATGTGTCCCAACTGCGTCGGTATCTTCATGATGATTAACACGTACATGAATGGGGAGGGCTAGATATTGAATACAATGCAATGTCTATGGAGCGACTAGTGATGATCGAGGATCGTGAGGTGAGGGTGCTTCATGGACCAAACATTCCTTTGGTTCGTGTGTTTTGAGGCATGGTGGGCTTGAGGAAAGTACATGGGAACGGGAATCACAATGTGTTTCCAGTACCTAGAGATGTTTTGAGCATTGTGTTGTTCTTTATTTTACTTGTTGTGACAGAACTCCTTACCTTGTTAACCATTGAATGTGTGGTTGTCCTTTTATTTGGATGTGTGTGAAGTATCTTGAGATTTGGGGAGGGGAGGATCTAATCTCTAGTTAAGACACATTAGAGTGGATGCCCCTAAACCCATACGGGTGTGTCAGAGCCACCGAAAGAAGATAATATCTTAACATGGAGGAAGGGAGACCCCTCACCACATGACTAGATAGTTTATCCATTGTTTTACTATTCTTGTGATTGTGATTGTTCGGGTTCTCTCTTGAGAGGTATCTTCCGAGGCGGTTGTTCGAACCCCCCTCCTTTCTTCAGGTTTAGTTTTAAATTCTCAAGGGACAAAATGCTTTGAGAGGAATCTGATGTGATGACCCGGACCCTCGCGATCCATCCTTTTGCCAAAATCCGGATCCTATGGGTGATGTCTTGGTGGTAGGACGTCATTTCGGTGCACGACTAATCGGCGTGACCGATCAATGTCACCCAACCATGTCGATTTCTCTTCTACAGTTCTTCACATAACGCTTCTTAGGGATTTTTAACTATTTATTCAAGTGTTTGAATGGAATTTAAAATCCCATAATTAATACCCAATAAATCACGAGGGACCTCATCATTGGAGAATTAAATAACAATTAATTCCATCATGTGTAACCACCCAACCACGTGGGGAGCCACGATCCGAATTAAAAGTCATTCAAATCCTCATACCCCATAACAACGGGTTCTTATCTATATATCACACATGAATTTCTTCTTCATTCTTCTTCTTCTAGGATGTCTTTCTTTCTTCTTAGTGCGTTTGGAGTTCCCGACGTCCCTCCCCTGTGACTCGCGCTTTTCCTTGATTCTTGGCACGTGGAGAAGAACTTATATCATTGATTAATCAAGTAGGGTTTTACTTCCCCTCTCCATTGTGTGTATCATGCAGGGTGGGTATGATTTTGTCTCTGTAGGAATTTATGAAACCAAACATAATGAAGATAATGAATAGACTTTTAAAGAAAGAAGGGTGGTGGTGATTGATGTTTCTACTGTACTACTTTAATGTTGTATGTGTTGTTAATTGAGCGATCCTATGCTCACTGAAAATCATGGTAATTAATGGTCTTTCCTTGTGCACAAATGAACCTTTGTTTTCTATGATGATTAAATGACTTAACCTGGAAATTGGTTAATCACGTAAACCCAGTTTTTTTAAATGGATGTTAAGTAAAACAAGAATCCTTGTGTTACCACCCGGGTTAAAAAGTAGAAAGAATAACCTAATGAATGTCGTGCCTGAACCTGTATGTTTCTATACTCTGTTTTGCTAGTAGGTGGATTGTTATGTCTGTCTTCCATTAGGGTGATGTGAGTGAGGATGGGATCCTCTGATGTGGCACAGTAACTAGTTTTGAATCTAGGGTTGTGGTTTCTCTACTTATATCAGGAATTGTGGTGGAATCCTCTATCGCTGATAATTGGTGGGTTCCTAGTTTTGGGGAAGTGGGGCTGTGTCTCAAGGTTTTCTTTGTTTCCAGTATGTTGAGGGATCTCACTTATCCTTTTGACAATGTGACCTTACAAGAGAACCTGGTGTGAAATCTTAAATTATTGTTCGGTTGTTTCTTTTTTTTCCTGGCTTGTGGTTATGCCTGTTAGTTACCCAGTAGTGCAGAACTCACCCTAATGGGATCACATGAACATGAAAACAAGACCGGTTTCATGGGGAATTATTTTGGGAATGATTTGTGGCTTTGCCGTGAGTTCGGTGACTTATTTTGTGAATGAATAGTAATAATGGTGTTTGTGCTGTGGTTTTGGAAACCCTAGGTTGGGATGAGTGTTTGTTACCTATAAAAATATCTGTATCTTTTATGTTTCTTATTTTCTCCCCACCCAAGTTGAGCAATTAGTGCCGAACATCCCATATCATGGGGAGGGTGTTTTTTCCCAACAATCCTATGAGTGGCTGGTTATTAGCCCATTTTCTGCTCCCTTTTCTGAATAGCCCAAGACTCGTCGGGTAGGCTGTTATTGCCTGAGGTCCATTATTATCCCAATAATCTTCAGGCGGGGTAGTTGTGATGGTTGGGCCAGGTTTCTACGGTCAAGTTGTTTCCCAAGTGTCTTCGGGATGATCCCCATGTGTCTTCGGGCATGGCATTAGTTGTTTTGGCCTAGGTGTCATCGGGTGTGGCAGTAGTTGTTCTGTCCCATGTGTGTGTTGGTGGGGTTTGGTAGTGGGACTGCGGTGAGGCTATGGACCTAGTGTGTGTGGGTGGGGCTTGGGAGTGGGACTGTGGTGAGAATGTCTGGATTGGTTCGATGCATATGATGTCTTCAATAACCTGTGGGAAGGTGGCACGGGGTACCCAAATATCGATGTGCTATTAAAATACATTACTTGCCTTACGTTATTTGGGGAGTGTGCCTTAGTGAGACATGGGTGGATTGTTTTTCCTTGTTAGATGCACTGGATTTTCTCTTCTCACAGGGCATTAGAATACCTCTACACTTCTACACGAGAGTCCTTGGTTTTCCCTACTATGTGTACTTGTATGCTCACCCTACGTATATAAAACTCCTTTCAGGTTTCAAGGAGGACTTCAGAGATCGTGCGAGACCGTACTAGCTCAAACCTTGGGGCAGTTGCTATTGTATTTTTCCATTATATTGGTACATTAACTTTGGAGTTTTGTGGCTTGTATCTTTTACTTTTGAAGATGCATATGGGGATGGTTTACTTTTGGATTTACCTTTACTTTCATCTTCGGTATTGTTGGGGTTTCTATCTTATCTCTCGACCCTATACAAATAATAAGGCTAATGCCTTCCATTTTGTGGGAGATCTTATAACCTTGGTATTGGTTTCCACTCTGGGACCTATTGAAGGTGGGTTTTGGATGTCATTAACTCTCCTTAAACATAAAGAAGGAAGGGCCAAGAAATATTCTGACCCTTCCCTCCTTTATGTGAAGGCGGGTCTTGACAATATATGTATAAAAAATTAGAGTTAGAGTCTGAGAGTGTAGTTTTTGAGTGGGGTAATGTATACATATTCACCGTTGGGAGTAGAATCTATATATATCTGTCAATGAAAGGTATGTTCACTTGATATCGGGGTATCCCCAGTAGAGAGTATGGACATATGATATGGTATTGAATGATTTTAGGACATGGTATGGACTTTATAAGTTTCTCATAATCCTATTTGGGCTGACAAAAGAATAAATAGTGTTCATGGATTTGATGAAAAATATATTTCATCCTTGTCTATAAAATTTTTTGGTGGTTTTTGTTGAAAACATTTTGGTATTCTCAAAGACACATGAAGATCATTCCAAACATTCTAAAATAATCATGAATACACCAATACACCATAATTAATATAAAATGATATTTATGTTTCAGTTTTGGATTGATAAGGTACAAATATCGGGGAAATTCATCTTAGAAGAAGGTGTGTTATTTGATCTAGAGAAGGTTCATGTAGTGGTTCGTTGGGAGAATCTTAATAATTTTTTTGAAATCTGAATGCTTAGAATATTATAAAAATATTTCTTGACATTCATCCAATAATTTTCCCATTTTTTTGTGCTATATTTATGAGTAATGAAGAAGGTATACAGATTGAGTGGATGAAAGCATGCAAGATCTCCTTCTAGGAGTTGAAGTAGAACTTCACATATGCACAAATATTGATCCTATCTCAATAATGTGAGTAGAATAAAATTTATTACGATGCTTTTGGGATCAGACATGGAACCAGGAAGATAAAGGGAGATCATGTTCTGTCGTATGGGTCTTAGTAGTTCTGGCCTCAAGAATGGAATTACCCAACACATGACCTCGACAAAAAAGCAGTGGTTTATAATTTTATTCATGGTTCACACTGTATTTTGAGATAAAATTTTATTGTTTATGTAGCTCACCAGATCATGAATTATATATTTTCATCGAATGATTTTAATCATTGGAATTGGTGATGGGTCCAGTATATGCAGTCATTCAATTCTGAGCTGGCATATATACTAATGAAAGGATATAGTGTGGATGATTCCTTGAGTAGGAAATCCCAGACTCAGATGGTTCAGGTGTTGATTTTAGAGTGAAATATGATGAAATTATTGGATGACATTCATATTTTGGTTTAGGATAATCAGGAGTAGATGTATCTTGTTTTAGTTGTGGTGGAGTCTATGCTTTTAAGACGGATCGACGATAAAGAAAAAATGATCTAAAATTCATATCCTGGATGGGAATTCATTAAAGTTAGGGAGTCAAATTTGGACTTTTTGAGAGATGAGTATGATATCACCTATGTTAAGAGTCCAGTTGTGGTACATACGAGCATGTGAGATGATCTCATTCCATAATTTCATGCCTATAGATGTGATTTTCATCTAGGTGTACCAAAATGTACCATGTCCTATGAAAACAATTTTGGTGGCCATCCAAGAAAATTGAGATAACATGGTTTGTAAAAATTTGCTTCACTTGTTAGTAGGTGAAATCTGTGCATCAAGGTTCCAATGGTTTATTTGTAGCTACTACCAATATTGGAATTGAAGTGGAATGAAGTGAACATGGATTTTGGGGTAGGTATCCTAAAGATAGCAATGAAAAATTAATATATTTAGGCCATTTTTAATAATCTAACAAAGGGAGAACATTTCCTCCGATAAGTGAAACGTTTATAGTAGAAAAAATTGGTGAACTATAGGTTTGGGAGATATTCTACAATCATGGAGCTCCATGAAATATTGTTTCAAATTGTAATTTTTTCATTGCATCATGATTTTTGAAGGAAACATAGAAGGTTATTGGAACACATGTATTATTTGGTACAAAATTCCATCCACATAAATTTGGGTAGTTGAAACATGATATTCAGGTTCTTGAGGATATGATACGGGCATGTGTGCTAGAGCATAGTGGATATTAGAAAAAACACATTACTTTAGTGGTGTTCTCCCAAAATAATAGTTATTATGAAACTATATATGTTGAATTGTATAGGGTACTTTATGGTAGTCCATGTAGATAATTTCCATACTGGATAGAGGATGGTGAGATAGAGTGGTTGGGACCGAGTTCAGTACAAGAGTCGTCGGAGTTGGTATGGTTGTTTCAGAAACATATGGCTTTGTAATAGAGTTGATAGAAGTGATATGATGAAAGATGGATAAAAACCCTAGAGTTTATATAGCATGATCATGGATTCCATTGGGTGTGTCCTAGGTTGGGTCACTTTAGGATGTGGTGGCAGGGATAGATGGCACCTATAATTGATTGACTATTTGAGATAGTAGAGAGAATCAGGCATGTAACATACCGATTCCATATTACATAGATATACATTTCTATGCCTGATGTTTTCCATGTGCCACAAATTCAGAGGTAACAATATGAATGTTCTCATGTGATCGATGTAGTTGAGGATGAAATTGAGATAGATGTATCCTTTGAGTAGCATATGATACGTTTTTTAGATCTTAGTGAGAAACTGTTGAAGAGACAGACCATGCCCATAGTTAATTTTATATGGAAACAAGGATGTTTATAAGAGGGAACGTGGGAAATAGAAGTGGATATAAGCTCTTAGTGGGATGGTCTTTTTATCTTGGAATCTTATTCCAGCATAGAAGTATAGCTCGAGGACATGTTGTAAAAAGGTGGGGAGATTATAAGATCCTTAAAATTTCAGAAGTTATCTCAGGTGTGATTTTAGGTAATAATTTTACATAAATAAAATTTATGGGATCTATTACATGTGTTGAGATTGGTTATAGTCTATGAAAATTTCAGACAAATATTTGTAGCTTTCAATTGGGGAATTGATCATAAAAATCATGTGGTCATCCAGGAGAAACTGTGGAATCTTTGGTATTTGGAAGCAGTAACTTCATCATGGTTAAAGAACTGTTCTGGAGGATTTGAATGGAAACTATGAAAGGTCCCCCTTTTGGAGTGGTTAATGCATGTTTGTCAAATGGATTTTCAAATAGTTTGACTAAACCATGCATGACCTAGTAGTGAGATCCCAGAATTTTGAATCTCACTTGTGTTTACATTTTTTACCTATTAATTCTCTAATGTGGACCTAACATAGTATATTACTTTCCTAATGGTAATTCATGGTCCTCCCATTGACCTAGATATATTACAAGGCCATCATTATTCCATTCATTAAGAGTCAATGCTTTAATCAAAGATCCTCTCTTCCCCAAGTATGTGGATTTCATCTGAATACCTTTCCCTTTAATTCTAGTTTCCTTCCATGATCTTTTGATAGAATATATAACCTTTTTCATTAGATGTTAACCTATTTTCTTAGACCTATATCTAATATATTAGATTTTTATTCTTTATTTAATAGATCATGATGTCATAATTTTCGATTTGGGATTTTGATCCGGAATACATATCTAAGTCATTGCACTACTCAGATTTTTTGGATTTCTATTGAGAAACCATCCTTCAATGTGCATGCCGTATACCCCACCACTAACCCACCTAGGCACTCATATAGGCACTACATAGTCCCAACACACAGTACAGGATAACTGTGAAATGGCTAAAAAGCTTCATGAAAATTAAAATTCTACCTACCAAATACGAAAACATTAACGAGAGGCTGAAAAATAAATAAATAATTTAAATAATTTAAAATACATGTTCACTGTGTGACAAAAAATATTTTTATCAAAAAGGGAATTTTATTGTAAAACCAAATATATTCTTATTTAATTACTATAAATTAATCTAGATTAATGTAAATACAATATATAAACATTTTTATTTACATATTATAGATATATCTTTTTATTCCCACTGATAAAACAACTAGTCATTGAATTCCTATTTTTTTTAAAAAAAAATATTAATAATATATTATTGTCCGGTATAACCCTATCTTGTACAACATAATATTTCAGATAAACTCATTATTTTATACCATGCACACTTTTTGACAGAACAACCCTTTTATTGTAAAATCACTATTCTATTCAAATAAAATATTATACATTAAAAATATTATTCTATCATTACATGAGATGTTACAGATACACAATGTTGTGATATAACCATGTTGAATTAAAGTAATACACAAGGTAAGAGAATTTTAAGATATTTATGATTCTATTATAATTAATGTTATATGTTGGAATCAATATATGTCTTTCTATATTATATATTATATGATAAATATGGTTATTTTTGTATTAAGGATTCAAATTTGATAAATAAATATCAACATAACATTTTATATCGTCAGCACCACCTTTACATTCATCAAAAAATCCAAATTATTTGTTGAATAATAAATATTATTCGTTTCAATATCCTAGGGATATGATTTTCCAAAATGAAAAATTCATGATGAAATAAAATTATTTTATTCAAATGGTTAATGATAACGAAAGAAAACACATTATTATTCTATGAATACATATAATATAAGAGTGTTAAATGAGTTGGAGGCTATCTATGTTGATTTTGATAATAATTTTCAATATATGTATAACTAAATACATATGATATTGTTTTAGTAGATTCACATAAATAAAATAAAGCCAACATTGATTGTAAATTTTCATATTCTTCATATTTATTATTATATATGACTTGGGGATCAAAAATTCACATTCAATTACATAAACTATCTATATTCAAAGTGATTCTGAAATGATAGGTGGAAAATTATGATTCTGATGTGGTTGGGCTTGTCGCATTGGGTATATGAGAATATCATCTATATTTACCTAATTTAATGATTCTAGTATTGGAATATTATTAATATGCAACATGTGTTAGAAGAATGTAAATGCTTATCTAGACTACAGACATGAGTGGTAATTATTTAATGTTTAGAAATAAAATAATTATATCATAAGGGTGGAATTTTTAAAAGTTAATGTTTAAATTAAAAAATTATTAACATTTAAATGATTTATAAAATTCATTAATTGAAATTCATTTTTAATCAAAAATAAATGACACATATTATTTCCAATTGGAGAACATTAAACTATGTTTTTTAAACTATAAACATTTCAAAATAACATTCAAGTTAGCTTGTACAATTTGTTGTGACATGATACCCTTGTCTGTTTATCATCATTATGTAAAAATAATTATCACTAAGGAATTTGTAATTGTTAAATGTGCATCATAAAAAATTGTAATTTTCATTGTACATACAGATGTGTCCGAGATATTTCTATTAAGAGATATCAAAGGTATCACTTATATTATATATTTACTATTGTTATCTATGCTATGGAAATGTATGCCTATAAATGTATATGTTAGATTCCATTTAATAAATTAATGAATAGAATAGTGATTTTTTGGGTAATACTTGAATGATGATAAGTAATAAAAAATTGTACCAACAAACAATATATCTTAGGTAACGAATAATTGAAATTTTTTATTACTGTAATTTTACTTTCATACTCACACGACTTAATACATGGTAGTGTAGTAGTGTGAGTGAATGGAGGAATCATACCATACTAAAAATTGATAGAATCTATGGAGATTCAATCCAATATTCCCTTATTATATTGTAAATATGTATAAGATATTTTAAATTATTCACCTAGGAGAGTGATAATTATGGTTTTATATAAGGCCCCAGCCTTAAACCTTACATAATCATGAGTTATCACAAGATTACACGTTGAGGATCTTTTCAGGTTTAGAGTTTTAGAGAATTAGATCATAAAACTTGCATTACATTCCACATATAAACAAAGTGGTTACATAAAGATAGTATTCTTCATTCCCATCAATGGAAACATATTTAAAATAAACATGGATTCTTTCTTGACAATTCCTTGACACTATCATCATATCATGTACCATTCCCTTGACCTGTGAAAAACATTTCAAAAAAACTTGGGATGAGCATAAAAAGCTCACTAAGGGATATAAAAAAATGGAACGGAAACATGGGTACACATATACATAAGGATGAGATCATACTTTACCCATAAAACATAAGCACTTTAACATACCTTATCAAATCATGAATAAATCATAGAAATCATAAGACATAAAGTTAACGTGAGGCATTCATAACATTCTTACGTATGGAGTAACCCTCTTGGTTACGTTTGGAATACCCATCACAGTATATTCCCTAAAATCTCTTTGGAGAAACCTTAACGTTTCACTCCTTCACGTTAACCAATGCATTGGAGAGCTATATCGGGCTCACCTGCCCTTATTTTATCACGAAACGACCCGTCTTCATAATAATGCCCAAGAACCATAACATAATCGTATCACATAAAACAATCATAAAGGAAATATAACATTTCCAAATTTCAATCACAAGATATCAATACAACACAAAAAACATTGTGAAACCCATTTTCAATACCAAAATAAAAGAAAAGTAAAACATGGTATTCATTTTTCTTTTAAATAGAAGGTATGGCTTGTAGAGGAAGCCGAAACTCAAATAACGGTCACGACGGTGGAGAATTCATTGTCGCCGCATACGTACGACAAAAAAATTCCCTTTTGTCGTTTAGTAAACGCTTCATATAAAAAAGATTCCTTTTGAATAAACGTAAAAGTAAATGGGGTTTATACACCGTATAAAAAAAGTTGTGTATAAAATAAAATATGCCTCAATGAAAGGAGATTGAGACGAAGTCCCATACCTCGTATCCGACTTGACCCGACAGTTCTTTAATCTCCAGAATAATAAACTTGAGTTAATCTCTACTTGCTTATGAACCTTTCTCAAGTTCATTATTCCTTTTATACAATGTTATGAAAATCATGTAATCATTTAAGTTAATAATGTTCATTTTGTCGGTATTTGGTTCTTAAGTCAAAAATAGACTTCTTAAACTTACATGTTGTTAATTTGGTCAAAGGTTCGTTATATCCAGAATTATATTAATGATTTGGATAACATATATATCATATATATTCATCATATACATGTATTTATAATATTACATCACATTTAGAGGTAAGAAATGAAATGCACCGTTCATGGAGACGGTAAGCCGTACATACGCATGAACGCTACTTCCATTTCTATTTCGTATTTTCTGGAATGGAATCATAATGATATAAGAGTATATTATAATTCCAGTATAATAACATATATAATATCATTAACTTTATCCTTTAAACATCCCACATATGGTATTAACGAATCAAATCACTTTCAGGGGGCGGTAGTCCGCACTTCCTAAAATGAAGATATCGTGTTTACCCATAATGGAAACCATAAGGTATGCCCAAAATGAATAAAAAAAGAAGCTTAAGGAAAACATAAACATATCATATATCATATATATAAATAGTGACATCATAATGGCCACCTTTGAAGGTGTTAAATGAGTATTGAACAATCATCGTTTCGGGAGGCAGAATTTCGCCATCCACGGAAACCGTATGTTCTTTAACCATTTGATGTAGTTGTGTGAGAGTGTATCTCAAATAAATCTTATAACAACATCCTAGTATTTTGAAGATACTGGTGTTGTTACAAAAGAAGTAAATAAAAAGAGTTTAGGGGGTTGGAGAAGCAAAATAAAACAAATGAACATGAGAGAATGAATTACCTTTAAAAGTGTAACTCCTTTTGATTTGAGCCTAAAGGCATCCTTTGAAAGGATTCTGCCCAAAGGGAATGCTATAGGATGAGGAGAGGGATGTGGAGAGAGTAAATGGGCAGGGTTTTGCCGAGCCAAAGGCTTGATGAGTGTGTGAAATGAGGTAGAGGTGGGGGCCTTTTATAAGAGGAGAGGAGGGGCACCTTTGGAAAGTAAAGATAAGTTACTATATTTTAAACCGAGTTTCAGATTCAAAAGGTCCCACATTGCTATAATTCGAGGATAAGGTGATAAGGCTTCTAAATACACTCATCCAATTGGTTCTGGCCATGTGTAGGTTTTAGATTTTTCATTATCTTTCCATTTTATTTAAATCGTTAAATAATGAGGTCATCGCTGCATCATCATGATGTCATAAATAATTTAATTTATTTAAAGTCTAAAAATTATAAAAAAAATACTATGATTTATGAAATCGTTTTATCTTTCCAATGACTATTTATAATCAAAACTCTGATCTTTATAACCCCATGTAAAAATTGTTTTTGTAAAACATATTATGTTTGTGTCATTTTTACTTTTACATTAAATAAAAAGTTATTTATGTCATTTCCCAACCAATGTGGATCCATGGGGTCCCCAAGTTGACCCATGGCTTTTCGTGGTCGGCCATGACACAAGCAATGAGGGTAGGACATGTTTCAAGCTCATCTTTTTTTATTAAAGCATTATTTTTACCTTAAACTACACTAATTACCACTAATCGCGATTAAAACTTAATAAGTTACTATTCACCAAAAAATTATTTTAATCTCATTGAACCACATTTTACTTCTTAATGACAACCATGTATGTTGGATTTTTGAAATTCAAAACAAAATGATGGCAAAATTTCATTTAAATGGAAAATCAGTTTTTATAAGTACCACTTAGTGGTTTCACTATTCATCAAAAATTGAAGTTTTTCAGAAAATTACCAAAAATTCACCCTAAGCTATATTTGATATTCTGAATTCAAAAATGAAGTCTATTTTACAAAATTCAAAACATATAAGTCACATTAATTAATTTAATAATTAATTCCCGATGTCAGAGCAAATAACGTGTTTTTATAAAACAATAAGTATCAAAAGATTGACACCAGTTTAAGTCTAATTTCAAAGTGAAATTGATTCCAATGACCATCATTGGATAAAATGGTAAAAATATATTCTAATTTCACTTCAAAACCAATTAAAAAGATAATCTAATCATATAAATAAATTAGATTAAAAAGCAGTTTTGATGTAAAATGCAGTATTTTTCACTATTCATTCAAAAATCAACATTGTCAGAAAAATACCAAAAATTCACACAAAGTAAATTTTGATGTCCCAATAATAAAGAATAAGTTTATTTTGACAAACATAGCTTATAAAATTGTCAAAATATAGATTTAAAAATGGTTTTCCATCAAAAGGCAGTAAAACAATCTTTTAAAAATATTAGTGTATTCCATGCTTAAGATGGGATTTATTTTCAATTTAAGACTCTAAAACACTATCTTAATCATTAATAGACATAGATAAAAATATCTATTATTCATTACTTACTTGGGATGTTACATCCTTCCCCCTTTAGAAAATTGCGTCCCCGCAATTTATTTACTTATCGAATAAATGGGGGTACTTAACCCTCATTGAATTTTCAGATTCCCATGTTGCATCTTCCATCATGTGGTTTTTCAACAAAACCTTTACCTGCTTAATCACCTTATTCCGTAACACTTGCTCCCTGTGGTCAAGAATCTGGACCGGTTGTTCCTCATAAGATAGGTTCTCTTCCAGCTGAACTACCTCTGGACTCAAAACATGAGATGGATCTGGCATATACTTTCTCAACATCGAAACATGAAAAACATTGTGTAACTGAGATAAAATCAGAGATAAAGCCACTTGGTATGCAACTGATCCAACTCTCTCCATAATTTCATATGGTCCAATGAACCTTGGACTCAACTTTCCTTTCTTACCAAATCTCATCACACTTTTCCAAGGAGAAACCTTGAGAAAAACATGATCACCTACCTCGAAAGATAGATCCTTCCTCTGGTTATCCGCATAACTCTTCTGCCTGCTCTGAGCTGTTCTCATGTGTTTCTGAATCATCTGAACTTTTTCTGCCATCTCTTCTACCAATTCTAGTCCCATCAACATCCTTTCACCCACTTCATCCCAGAAAGCTGGAGTTCGACACC
The DNA here is from genome assembly GCA_963277665.1 of Viscum album. Classification (NCBI taxonomy): domain Eukaryota; kingdom Viridiplantae; phylum Streptophyta; class Magnoliopsida; order Santalales; family Viscaceae; genus Viscum; species Viscum album. The sequence goes on from OY728161.1 coordinate 394,929,448, forward strand.
GCTTCCCATATAATGCCTGAAATGGTGCCATCTGTATACTGGAATGAAAACAGTTATTATATGAAAATTCAACCAAAGAAAGATGTTGATCCCAACTTCCCTAATAATCCATAGAACAAGATCATAGCATATCCTTCAATGTCAGAATTTTTCGTTCTGACTGCCCATCTGATTGAGGATGAAAAGCTGTACTAAAATTTAATTCAGTACCCAACGACTTCTGAAGGCCTTTCCAAAAGTTAGAAGTAAACCTGAGATCACGATCCGATACAATGTAGATAGGAACTCCATGTAACCTGACTATCTCTTTAAGATACAAACAGGAAAGTTGATCAAGAGAGAAAGTATCTCGTATAGCAAGGAAATGAGCAGATTTGGTCAAGCGATCAACAATAACCCAGATTGCATTATTACCTCGAGATGTCTTCGGTAATCTAACAACAAAGTCCATGGATATATTCTCCCATTTCCACTCTGGCACTGGTAAAGGCTGAACCATCCCTTTCGGTAACTGCTGCTCTGCTTTAACCTGCTGACAAGTCAAACACTTCACAGTGAAATCAGCAATATCTCTTTTCATTCCATCCCACCAGTAATACTCCCAAAGATCTCTATACATCTTAGTACTGCCCGGATGAACTAAAAACGAAGAACTATGAGCTTCACATAATAACTCTCTCTTCAACTGTGAATCACAAGGGACACACAATCTCTTCCCAAATCTCAAAACACAATCATTACCAATGTTGAATTCAGGAAACTTACCTTTCTGAACCAGCTCTCACTACTGGAAATGCTGTTTTTCCCAACGGGTTTTTACCAACGGTTTGCTAAAACCGTTGGCCTTGAAGGACTAATAAAGCCTTTCCCAATGGTTCATCGAAACCGTTGGGAAAAGCCACCCCTTTTCCAACGGTGTGAAGAAACCGTTGGTAAAGCGGTGTGTTAAACACCTTTTGCCAACGGTTCAAGAGAACCGTTGGAAAAGGGTCACCCCTTTGCCAACCGTTTCCTCAAACTGTTGGCAAAGGGGTCCTTAACATCTCTTTCCCAACGGTTCTTTAAAACCATTGGGAATTATTTCCCCCAAATCCTGCTCTCGCCCATTCGCACAGAACCTAATTTCATCCGCTCCATCCGCTCCACTGCTCTCCTCTGGCGAAATCCCCTATCCGAAGAGGTGAAATCATGTATATTTTCATTTATACACATATACTTCCTTATTTTTGTTGTTATTGATTTAGTATTTTAGTTTTAAGTTATCAATCCACCTCCACCTCTCTGTTTCTCTCCAAATCCCCCATCCGAATAGGTGAAAACCCATTTGAATCATCTCAAATCAAGTAATTTTTTCTTTATACACATATGGTACCTTGTTTTTATTGTTATTGATCTAATATTTTGTTTTTATGTTTGGATTTTGATTTGATTTCACCGTGTAAAATAGGGAAATGAATAAATATTTTGTTAATTAATTAGTTTCCCCTGGAATATCAGTTGTGTTATAATGTCCATGCTAAATAAAGGGGTAATGTAATAAAAGACCTTGAATAAATAAATTTTGGAAGTTGGGGTATGTTGCCTCTATGAGAGGTTTTTTGTTGTGTTTCATTGTATGTTGTAGGCTGTTTTATGGGGATTGAGGTGACCAGTTGGGCTTTGTGATATGTGGGGTTGTAATGTGATGGTTAGTGGGCATGGATGTGTCATGTGATGTTGTATGATAGTGATGATGTGTGGTGGTGTTGTTTCGTGTGGAGGTGTTGTGTGATGAAGTTGTGATGTATAATGTGGTGAGGTGGTTTTGGTTGTGCGGTGGTTTGTGATGTGCAATATTTTTATTGTGATATGTGGTTGTTTTGGTGAGATGGTTGGTCGATGTAACATGGCGTCGATGGTTATTGTGAGATGGCGAGTTGTTGTGTGGTGGTTTTATTAGTTTCCTGGTTATCTATGGAATAAATTATGCTGTTAAAACAAAAAAACAAGATATTAAATAAATGAGATGAAATAGAAATGGATGTGTGGTAAATGGATTTAATTAATTTAACATTAAATGAATGGACAATGTAAGTGTGAATGAAGTGGATTATAAATGAATGTGAGAAATGCAATGCGTCTTGTGTGGTGGTGGTGTGGTTTATGTGTTTTATGGTAGTAGTGAAGTGTGTGATTATGTAGTTAATGTAAACCCATAGGTTGAGTATTTTGTGCTATCTATATATCATGTATTTTTATGTTATTTCTACACATTCCAGGGGGGTGGTATGTCTAGGTGGTGGTGGTGGGGTTGCAGGGGAGGGGGTGTGGGGTGTTTGGGAGGGTGGGAGGGGCTATCCAGGGGGGGTACGGGGTTTCCAGGGGGGTATGGGGGTGGGGGGCTGTCCACAAGGGTGGACGGGCTGTCCACGGGGGTGGTCGGGCTATCAAGGAGGGGTGGGCGGGCTGTCCAGGGGGGGTGGGTGGGCTGATGGAGAGGGAGCTCAAGCTTCAAGGATGGCAATGGATCACAAGAGGCCTTGGAGATTTGTCGTTAGAGCGTCAAGACATCAAAATATCATTAGGTTATGTTCCCGGCATCCATGGTTTCTTATTTATAGGAGAAATACCCATAAACACTTCAATATGGCCGTTGGAGGGCTTCCGGAGCCGTTGGGGGTCAAAAGTACAAGTCTGGTCAAAGCCCAACGGTAGTTTGACTGGGCACACCGGCTGGGCGGTGGTCCAGACAGCAGGCTTTCTGTCTGGGTTCCACCGGCTGGCCGGTGGGAAAGAACCGGTTGGCCAGTGCCCATACCGGCTGGCCGGTGCTCTAACACCGGCTGACCGGTGGCTCTGGCAGAATGCAATGCTTCTGCGAGAGACTATCGGCGGGCCGGTGGAAATCCATCGGCTGGCCGGTGGACTCCGAGAGAAGGGGTGTCAAGGGGGGTGGGTGGGCTGTCCACGGGGGTGGTTGGGGTGTCTACGGGGTAGGGGTGTCCACGAGGGTGGGTGGGTTGTCCACGGGGGTGGGCGGGGCTATCCACGAGGGTACCCTACTAATATGGTTATGGGATGAGGCATGCTCTGATGCGATAACACATTAAGTTCTTGTTGGTTTTACATTTTTTCAATAACACATTAGTATGTTTTTTTCACATGTCTAGTTGATACCATGATTATTTTCTTCCTTTATCATTTACATAAATGTATTTTCTATTAAAGTTCAATCCTATTGAATTATTTATGACAAAATGACTTATATGAATTTTTTTACAGAATGGACAGAAGTTGGATGTATGAAACCGATCATATCTCAAGCGATTTTCAAAACAATTTGGAGAGCTTTAAAGATTTTGCATTTCACAATGCTTCAGATAGTGGTTGCATACACTGCCCACGTTCCAATTTTGTTGGTAGACCTTGGTTGAGTCGTGAAGAAGTCAGCTACCACATAACCAAAAATCATTTTCAAGCAAACTAATTTGTGTGGTATCACAATGGGGAGAAAATGAAATCTCAAATTGGTGATGATCGAAATGAAAGGACTGGAATGGAGAATTTGTTAGATGATCAGTTTCCGTTTATTCGTCATCATGAAAAAGAAAGGATTTCGACTCAAGAAGACGTCGATATGAGGACAACTGATGCATCTAGTGAAAATGATGATATTGATAGGGTGAAAAAATTGAATGATGCTGCCACGACTCCAGTATATCGACAATGCGATAAAATGAAAAATCTGGAATTTTTAATCCGATTGATTCATGGAAAAACTATGTATGGGATTTATAATACAGCAATCGATTACATTCTTACCCTCTTGAATTATTTACTTCCAGATGATGTAGATATTACCTCAAACCACTATATGGCATGGAAGTTAGTTGAAGAACTTGGATTTTCCATAAACAAAATTCATGCTTTCCCGAAAGGTTGCAGTTTATTCTGGGAAGAAACCGTTGAACGAAATGAATGTATAAAATGTGGCACATCCCGCTGGAAGTCAAAATCTGATGGAACACCATCCCGTGTTCCACAGAAAGTAATGTGGCACTTTCCATTGATCCCTAGACTCCAGAATCTTTTTATGTCTGATGACATATCAATAAAAATGAGATGGCATGATACCAAGAGAAAGAAGACTAATGATGAGTTGGTTCATCCTGCAGATTGATTTTCATGGAAGAGATTTGATGCTCGACATCCTGATTTTGCAGCTGACGTGCGTAATGTGAGGCTGGGTCTTTCATGCGACAGTTTTAATCCATTTGGGCAGATGCTTACTTCGCACAGCACATGGCCAGTTTTTATACACATTTATAATATTCCCCCATGGTTGTGTATGAAAAAATCTTTCACTTTCATGAGTATACTCATATCTGGTCCTTCTGATCCTGGCATTGATATTGATTTATACATGCAACCTTTAATAAAAGAGTTGAAACTTCTTTGGGATGTCGGTGTGCGCACATACGATGCATGTTCAAAAGCCATATTTCAGATGCGTGCTGCGCTTATGTGGACAATCAATGATTTTCCGGCTTATGCAATGATGTCTGGATGGAGCACGAAGGGAAAACTGTCATGTCCAGTTTGTATGAAGAATACACGATCCAGAAGGCTGAAACATCTTTGTAGTTTCAGTTTTATGGGACATCGACGATTTTTTCCAAAGGATCATCCATATAGAATGAATCGTCGAAGATTTGATAACACTATAGAGACTGATGATCCACCTCAGCGTATGTCTGGAACTGATGTGCTTAATGAATTGAAAGATTTCAGTTTTTCGTTCGGGAAGGGTCAAATGAAATCTGGAAATAGAAAGAATGTTTCCACAGAAACCTGTTACAATTGGAGGAAGAGGAGTATCTTTTTTGATTTGCCTTATTGGTCAACCAATTTTCTACGTCATTGCTTAGACGTAATGCATATTGAAAAGAATATATGTGAAATGTTGCTTTCAGTTCTTCTAAATGTCAAGGGGAAGACAAAAGATGATTTACGATCTCGACGTGACTTGGTGGATTGGGGCGTCAGACCAGAATTGCATCCTGTGCGTATCAGTGAAAATAAATGGCAACTTCCATGTGCTTCTTATGTGATGACACCTACTGAAAAAAAACAATTTTTGGAAGTATTAGAGACTATTAGTGTTCCTGATGGCTATTCAAGAAACATATCTAAACGGGTCAACAGAAGAGAGTTGAAGTTAAAATCTTTGAAGACTCATGATTATCACAATATACTGCATGAGTTGCTTCCAATAGCAATCCGTCATCTTTTGTCCAATAATGTAAGGGTGGGTGTTATTCGGTTGTGCCATTTGTTTAGAGATCTTTGTGCTAAGAAGTTGTCCATGTCTTTCTTGCAAAAAATGTTGACAGATGCCCCATTAATTTTGTGTGAGTTGGAGAAAATATTTCCCCCATCATTTTTCACATGCATGCTGCATCTGACTGTCCATATTCCAACTCAAATACTTCTCGGAGGACCTGTTTCATTTCGTTGGGTGTATCCAACTGAAAGAAATATGTTCACATTAAAGTCTTATGTTTGAAACAAGAATCACCCCGAAGGTTCTATCATGAATGGTTACTTAGCTCAAGAATGTATGGATTTCTGTTCAATGTATTTGTCTGATCTTACTACAAGAATAAGCAGACCAATGAGAAATGAAGAAGAACAATATGAGCAAATTGAACCCAGTTTTCCATCACTTCCTCAAACAGGAGGAATTCCTGGATCATATACATTGAAGACATTAAGCCATGAAGAGCGGGAGATGGCACATCGCACAGTTTTGTTCAACTGTGATTTGTTCGATGACTATATCAGGTAAAAAAATTGAATATGTATATCTTACATATATATCTGTTAAACTATTCATATTTTTTTATCTACAGGGAACATAAAACAATGATAAATAGGAAGCATCGTTCTTTATCTTTGAGAAGGAGAGAGACTTTGCATAGTAAAGAGTTTTCTGCTTGGTTAAAATTGAAGGTAAAAATATTACTGTTTAAATTAATTATTTCAATATTTACTTAAGTTTAACTGTCATTTATATTGCAGGTATTGAGTTTGTCTGCTGACTCTGTCTCTGAAGAAATAAGAGCTTTGGATTTTGGTCCTAATACCGTGTTTCGTGACTATAAATCAATTGTTATCAATGGGTACAGATTTATTGTCACTGAACGAGCCAAAAACACGAGAACACAACATGATGGTATTATGGTTACTGCCACAACAGATTGTTATGCCAGTGCATCAGATATTAGACCGCGACTTGAAAATGTGGGTTATTATGGAGTCGTATGGACGAGTCACAATGATGAAATGCCATTGGTTTGATTCGATGACGAGACATGGCACATTTATTAATGATTGTGGATTTTGATTAATTAATATGACCCGCACTCTTGCAACCGAAGAACCATATGTGTTGGCATCAATGGCTAAACAAGTTTTTTATGTCAAAGATCAACTTCAACCTGAATTTGTTGTCATAGTTGAAGTAATTCCAAGACATATTTTTGATGATGCTAATGATGGAATTGAAACTGTCCCTATTGCCATTGGAACCAATCCATTTATTTATTTTGATGACTCCAATAGCTCAATTGTCAGAGTTGATTGTGAACCTGAAGTTGTGGTTGGAAATATATAGAATCATTCATTCATGTTCTCAATTCTTTTGGTTTACCTCGAGTTGGGTTGTTAAGGTTGGTAATATTCATATTTATTTAGTATTGATCACAAATATGTTTTAGCTGACTTGACTATTATGTGAATTTTAAATGTTTATTGGTTGCTGTTTTATTTGAATTGCATTTTCTAATTTGGAATTGAACTGTATTCAAACCAAATCAAACAATATTTCTAACTTGGTGAACATTACAACTTGTATGTTTTATTAAATTCATTCAAGCTCTTCTAAAACAATTGATAGCTAAATTACCAATGAATCCCCTCATTCCCTCATATATTTAGTTTTTTGGTTTACACATTAATTTTGTTTTTCTAATTAATTACATATTTGTTTTCCAATGCAGGAAATGCAGCCAATTGAAGAGAGACGAAGAAAAAAATGGCGGAGAACAATCGTCGGATGGAGGAGATGGGAATTCCACCATTAGTGCCTATAGTGAGTACTTTATTTCAAATATATATATATATATATATATATATATATATATATTTACAGAATATATAATGTCATGTGATTAATTTTTATTGTAAACTTTTTTGTAGGATCCACCATTACGTCGACAGTTATTCGACGAGGAGCCTAGTACTGGTCCTAGTACTCAGGCTGGTGGTACGAGGAGGGTTCGTACCAGAGGTGGACGTAGAGCTACGCGTGCCCGACTAGACCCTGCCCCTCCCACATTCTGATCCCGGTGTTTCGTTAGGGACACACGGGATATTTAGACCTCCCATGGTTTCACTTCCTTCTGCATCTTCTGCCCCATCATTTTCACATCCCATGATGATTCCCACTCCCCAGTCAGCATCAGGCCATACAGCTGTTCCATCTTCATTTCCTTCTACTTCTGTCTCTCCGAGCTTTTATATTCCATTTTCTTCGACTCCTGTTCCACCAGAGGGTGTTCCATCAGGTTCTGTGGATCCGGCGCCACTCATTGATCAGACTAGCGCATGTATATTTATAAAACCCTAAAAAAATTTTATAGCAATATTTATTTTCATTATAACATATTTTGATAAAATATTTGTTTTTCATTCATGACAGATACATCTACTGACAGGAGGCGGGGGCGGGGCCGTACACGCATACGTTCTGTGTGGAACCGTCGCACACAAGTTATGGTGGAATATAATGAAGACAATCAGATGGTTGAGAAAACAGGGCAGCAATGTCGGAGTTTTATGGCGACGCTTTCCAAATACTCCGACATCATTCCCGTTAGCCCGCTGTCGTGGAGACATTTGCCACATGAGGTCAAAGATAGAGCTTGGGCAGAGATATGGGTAAAAAAATCTGTTGTATTTAATGCCATGAATTTTTTTTGTATTTATATGAATTAATATTTTCATTTCAGCTTCGATTTAATTTTCCTGATGGTGAGGGTGCACGACTGGAAAGTCTAAAGGATATAGGCAAGCTTTGGAGAGCCTACAAGAATGAGTTGTATATTGGCTGGCGTGCTAGAGTTGGCACTGAGTTAGAGGCGGTACCAGTCATGGATGATTGTCCTATAGAGCAGTATCGTCCGACGATTACTCATTGGATGAGTACCCAGTTTAAGGTATGAATTACATTTGAGGTATTTAAATAATAACCTTCAAGTTTTGCATTAATATTATCCTTTGAATTATCGAATTTTATTTAGGAATCATCTGGAAAAAATAAAAAAAAACATTGATGCAAAAAAATACCTCCATACACTAGGACGCACGATGATGCCGGATCATGAGAGGCAGCAGGTATGAAAATTGTTTATAAGTTTTCTTTACGACTTACATTTTCTTTTGTTTCCTCAATTATTTAATTATTTGCTAAAGTCTTTATATAATTTTTGTTTTCAATGTCATTGTAGAGGCAAGTACAAAATATTGAAGGACGTGTGCCTCGAGCAAAACTGTTTTGCTCGAGTAGACGAAAAAAGGATGGAAGTGCTGTCAATGAGGCAACTCAGCAGCAGATTGTAAGTTTTAATCTGTTGATTTTATATTTTAATATCTATTTCGTAACTTAATAATATATTTATATTTGTAACAGGATGCTTTAGAGGCCCTCAATGCCCAAGAAGCAGACAATTTTGGGCCATCTAATCACTTACATCAGGTGTTGGGAGAGGTTCATTCTGGCAGAGTACGCTGCCGACCTAGGATAGCCCCGACGAGGTATTGGTCTGCCTCAGGTACGAGTTGTAGTGCCACCGAGCTGCAGCAAGTCAGGGCACAGGCAGAACAGGCTGAGAAAAGGGCCACAGAGACGGCAGAACAGTCTGCTAGGGCAAACAGTGCATTTATGAAATTTATTGAAGTTCTATGTCCAACACTTCCAGCAGAGGCCAGCCCAACGATTGATGAATACATGTCGTCGATACATTCTATATATGGTGCACCAGGTGGCAGTTCCAGTGGTGGTCAGGCCGATTTCCAGCTTGAAGATGATGATGGCGAGCAGTCTGATGCGGAAGAGGAGAGAGATGAGGAGGGCGAGGGGGAGGGCGAAGGCGAGGAGGAAGGCGTTGTGGAGGGTGAGGACGATGACGAGGACGATGACGAGGGCGATGATGATGATGATGATGGTGATGGTGATGCTGATGTGGGACATATTGATCTGTTACATTTTTGTCTTATATTACTGAGATTTGATGTTTAATCTATTCTAGTTGTTGGTTTTATCAAGACTCATAGTATAGTATTGGAGTTGAGTTATTTTTATATATTGTATGTTTTTATGGATGTTGTTGTCTTTTAGTGGTTGTGTGTTTGTGAACTCCATGTACAACTCCCCTCATTCTTGGACCCTGGACAACCCCCCCTCCCCCTTGGACCCCCCTCACGCGCGTTTACGAAGCGCGTGCATCACTTAAAATATGAATATTGAGCCGTACCGTGCAAACCACACGTCCGATTGACGTTCCGTCTGCACATACACGTCACGAATAATAATTAGAATGTTGCACGGTGGTTTCAGCTCAATCTGAGGTCGTCCGCTATGAATTTGACAGTTGGACGCCCGTTTTGGCCGTTTATGACACCAGGACTGCGTTGTTGGTCACCGCGGGCACACGGCACGTCTGATTGACGTTCCGTCTACTCGACCACTTCATAAATCACTCACCTGTATTTGTCGTCTGATTTGAGGCCATTCTGACTTCGTTCGGCCCGTTTGGACCCCCCTCACGCGCGTTTACGAAGCGCGCGCATCACTTAAAACACGAATATTGAGTCGTACCGCGCAAACCGCACGTCCAATTGGCGTACCGTCTGCGCGTACACGTCACGAATAATAATTAGAATGTTGAACGGTGGTTTCAGGTCAATCTGAGGTCGTCCGCTATGAATTTGACTGTTTGACGCCCGTTTTGGCCGTTTTTGACACCAGAACTGCGTTGTCGGTCACCACGGGCACACGGCACGTCTGATTGACGTGCCGTCTGCTCGAACACTTCATAAATCACTCACCCGTATTTTTCGTCTGATTTCAGGCCATTCTGAAATCGTTCAGCCCATTTGGACCACCCTCACGCGCGTTTACGAAGCGCGCGCATCACTTAAAACACGAATATTGAGCCGTACCGCGCAAACCACACGTCCGATTGACGTGCCGTCTACGCGTACACGTCAGGAATAATAGGTAGAATGTTTCACATTGGTTTCAGCTCAATCCGAGGTTGTCCTCTATGAATTTGACCATTGGACGCCCGTTTTGGCCGTTTATGACACCAGAACTGCGTTGTCGGTCACCGCGGGCACACAGCACGTCCGATTGACGTTCCGTCTGATCGACCACTTCATAAATCACTCACCTGTATTTTTCTTCTGATTTCAGGCCATTCCGACTTCGTTCGGCCCGTTTGGACCCCCCTCACGCGCGTTTATGAAGCGCACACATCACTTAAAATACGAATATTGAGCCGTACCGCGCAAACCGCACGTCCGATTGACGTTCCGTCTATGCGTACACGTCAAAAATAATAATTAGAATGTTGCACGGTGGTTTCAGCTGAATCTGAGGTCGTCTGCTATGAATGTGACCATTGGACGCCCGTTTTGGCCGTTTCTGACACCAGAACTATGTTGTTGGTCACCGCGGGCACACGACACGTCTGATTGATGTGTCGTCTGCTCGACCACTTCATAAATCACTCTCCCGTATTTGTCGTCTGATTTCAGGCCATTTCGACTTCGTTCGGCCCGTTTGGACCCCCCTCACGCGCGTTTACGAAGCGCGCACATCACTTAAAACACGAATATTGAGTCGTACCGCGCAAACCGCACGTCCGATTGACGTGCCGTCTGCGCGTACACGTCACGAATAATAATTAGAATGTTGCACGATGGTTTCAGCTCAACCTAGAGACGTGGTGTGGCCGGCACCACTCAAAGTGTCCGACTTTTGTTTCAAAAGGACGTCATTTTAGGTGAAAAGCATCAACTGACATACGGAAAACCGACCAAACGCATTCCGAATCTGTTGATAATTTATCCCAAAAATCCATGGGTCATATGTGACGAGTACAAGCCAACCCGGGATGAATCTGAGTCACGGTGTGGCCATTATAAGTTTAAGTGACTCTCTTTTGTTTAAAATGGACACCATTTTAAGTACATACGGAAAAATGACCAAACGGATTCAGTTTCCGTTGAAACTTTAGGAGAACGATCCATGGGTCAGATGTGACGTGTAAGAATCATCCCCGCTTCAATCCGACATGCGGTGCGGCTGACACCACTCATAGTGTCCGTCTTTTGTTTCCAAAGGACGCCATTTTAAGTGAAAGGCATCAACTGACATACGGAAGAACGACCAAACGCATTCGGATTCTATCGATACATTAGCACAATGATCCATGAGTCATATGTGACGTGTACAAGTCAACCTAGTCTTAATACGAGACGCGGTGTGGCCCACACCGCTCTAACTCTGTCTCTTTTGTTTAAAATGGACATGATTATAAATGAAAAGAACAACTGACATATGCAAAACCGACCAAACGCATTCGTAATCTTTTGATAATTTATCACAACGATCCATGGGTCATATGTGACATGTACGAGCCATCCCGGGATGAATCTGAGTCGCGGTGTGGTCAGGATTAGTCTAAGTGTCACTCTTTTGTTTAAAATGGACAACATTTTAAGTACATACGGAAAACCGACCAAACACATTCGGTTTCCATTTAAACTTTAGGAGAACGATCCATGGGTCATATGTGACGTTTACGAATCAACCCCGCCTCAATTGGAGGCGCGGTGTGGTCGGAACCACTCATAGTGTCCGTCTTTTGATTCAAAAGGACGTCATTTTAAGTGAAAAAACATCAACTGGCATACGGAAAACCGACCAAACGTATTCGGATTGTGTCGATACGTTAGGAAAATGATCCATGGGTCATTTGAGACGTGTTAGAGTCAACCCCGTCTAAATCCGAGATGCGTTGTGGCCGGTACCACTCTGACTGTGTCTCTTTTGTTTAAAATGGACAAGATTATAAGTGAAATAAACAACTGACATATGAAAAACTGACCAAACGCATTCAGAATCTGTTGAAAATTTAGGACAACGATTCATGGGTCATATGTTACGTGTACGAGTCAACCACGCCTCAATCTGAGTCGCGGTTTGGCCGAGACCACTCTAAGTGTATCTCTTTTCTTTAAAATGGACTACATTTTAAATTCATACGGAAAACCAACCAAATGCATTCTGATTGTGTTTATATTTTAGCACAACAATCCATGGGTCATTTGTGATGTGTACGAGTTAACCCCGCCTCAATACGAGACGCGGTGTGGCCGACACCATTCAAAGTGTCTCTCTTTTATTTAAAAAACACTTCATTTTAAGTGAAAACAACAACTGACATATGCAAAACCGACCAAACGATTTCGGAATATGTTGATACTTTAGGACAACGATCAAGGATTCATTTGTGACGTGTATGAGTTAACCTCGCCTCAACCCAAGGCACGGTGTGACCGGTATCATTCCAGATGTATGTATTTTGTTTAAAATGGATATCATTTCTATTAAAAATATATGGTATATGAAAAACCAATCAAATTATGAATTGAATTCCAGATTCCACATATGGTTGTCATCTAAATTTTAAAATGAATTCTAAATGAATTATGTATGTTTATAATTATGTTATGAATTCTACTTTAATTATGGATGAGTATATTTTCAGGATGCATTATATGTGTTGGTTGGTTGGTTTTCATTATTTGTATGTGTTGGTTTGTTCTCTATATGTATGCATTATTTGTGTTACATGTACAATAATTGGATTGAAAAATGAATTGAAAACGAGGGCATAATTGGATTGAAAATTGAATTAAAACCGAGGGTGAAATCCCAAAAACCAAACCTGCTGTGCAAATTGCAGGCTGCTGTGCAATTTTCACAGCAATGCCTATGCCAACGGTTTGAAAACCGTTGGCATAGGATCTATTAGCTTTTTTTACCAACGGTTCAAGAAACCGTTGGGATACCCTGTCACATGGTGGTTTTTACCAACGGTTCATGGAACCATTGGTAAAAACCTTTCCCAACGGTTTGTAAACCGTTGGGAAAGGAAATTATGTGTTGATTTTCCAACGGGCCAAACCGTTGGGATAGGTTGATTTTTTCTAACCTATCCCAACGGTTCTGTGTAAACCGTTGGGAAAAGCCTTTCCCAACGGCTTACTTCCCCACGGTTTGCAGAACCGTTGGTATAACATATACCAATGGTTCTGCAGCCTTTCCCAACGGTTTAGAACCATTGGGAAATTCTATATTTCCAGTAGTGTCTACCTTTTTCTGCAACTCACTGTCTTGCTTCTGTGCTTGCTTGATTCTATCTGATAGAGAAGATCTCACTGATAACTGAAACAAAACAGAAGGACTTCCTGCACCAACAACTTCTATTCCAAAGTTCATCAAATCCTTAACCAAAAGGATCACGTTCCAAACACAACATTGTTAATGAAGCATTACTTTTTCGACTCAAAGCATCAGCCACTTTATTTGCTTTTCCCGGATGGTAATGAATTGTACAATCATAATCCTTGATTAATTCTAGCCATATCCTCTATCTCATGTTTAACTATTTATGAGTGAATATATACTTTAAACTTTTTTGATCAGTATATATTTCACATTTTACTCCATAAAAATGATGTCTCCAAATTTTTAATGCAAAAACAACAGCAGCTAATTCCAAATCATTTGTAGGGTAATTTACCTCATGAGTTTTCAACTGTCGTGAAGCATAAGCAATTACCTAATCATTCTGCATTAGGACGCAACCAAGTCCTTTCAATGAAGCATCACTGTATATAACAAACTCACCATTCATGGAAGGTAGTGCCAAAACAGGAGCGTTCACCAATCTTATTTTCAATTCCTGAAAACAATCATCACATTCTTTTGTCCAGATAAACTTAAAACCCTTTCGAGTTAGCTTAGTCATTGGACAAGATAACCGTGAAAAATTTCTAACAAACATTCGGTAATAGCCCTCCAAACCAAGGAAGCTACGAATCTCAGTTAAATTTGTGGGTCTTGGCCATTCTTCCACAACTTTTTTTTGCAGGATCAATAGTTATTCCATCTTCAGAAACAATGTGACCAAGGAAAGAAATTTATTGCAACCAAAACTAACACTTGCTGAATTTCGTATACAATTTCTTTTCTTTTAAGGTTTGCAAGATAACCCTTAAATGTCTTTCATGCTCCTCTTTACTTTTAGAAAACACCACAATATCATCAATGAAAACCACCACAAACTTATCCAAGAACTCATGGAAAATTATATTCATTAAGTCCATGAATACAGCAGGTGCATTGGTTATCCCAAAAGGCATTACTACAAATTCATAAAGGCCATATCTCGTACGGAACGCGGTCTTCGGAATATCTGCCTCCTTTACCTTCAGCTGATGGAACCCCGATCTCAGGTCAATCTTTGAAAAAAATGGGCTCCCTAGAGCTAATCAAACAAATCATTGATATGAGGAAAAGGATATTTGTTCTTAACAGTGATGTTACTCAAGGCTCTATAATCAATGCAAAGTCTCATAGAACCATCTTTCTTTTTAACAAATAAAACAGGAGCACCCCATGGTGATGTAATAGGTCTAATGAAACCTTTCTCTAATAAATCATGCAATCACTCCTTCAACTCTAAAAGTTCAATTTGAGCCATTTGATAAGGGGGTTTTGAAATTGGCTTAGCATTAGGAACTAAGTCAATAGTAATCTCAACTTCCCGGTCTGGTATTATTCCAGGCAACTCATCAGGAAAAACATTAGGATACTCATTTACCACTGGCACACCATTAATATGAATAGTTCCTTTATTTTCAATGATGTGTGCAAGGTAACATTCATTTCCATCTTTTACAAGTTTCTCGGTCTCTTGATATGTTATCAAAAGTAAGGGTTCATTCTTGTAAACAAACTGAAAGTCTTTCTGAAAAGAAACTTCTTTAGCTCTACAGTCAATCTTAGCATGGTAAATAGAGAGCCAATCCATACCCAGGATAACATCAAACTCTACTAGAGGTAGAACAATATGGTTTGCAAGTAGGTTCTTTCCACAGATAAGGATAAGAAGATTCTTATAAATTCTTTTTGCCTCAACATTTCCCCCAGGTGTTTTTACCAAAATTTCAGGAGTCATTTCTTGAGATGGTATTCCCATTTTACTAGAAAATATTTCAGAGATGAAAGAATGTGTAGACCCCGAATCAAATAACACACTAGCATAATCTGAAAAAACAAACAAAGTACCTGATACAACTTCATTTGATGGCCCAACATCTGCTGAAGTAGTTGCAAAGGATTTCACCACCTCTTTCTGCATGTAGTCTAACTGCTTCCCATCACTCAAGCTCTTTGTCGGACACTCGTTTGCATAGTGACCCATCTCATTGCACTTATAACATTTCACTAACTGTAAATCAAATTTGTTCTTACCTTCACCTTGATCCTTTTCAGTGCAATCATGAGCCTTATGTCCCATCCTACCACATCAGTAGCACTTTACAGAATTCAGAAGACATTCCCCAGCATGCCTTTTTCCACATTTATCACAAACTGGAAACTTGGTTCTCTTACCATCATACTTTTTTGAAGAATTCTTACCTTTCTCCTGCCACCTCGGTCTCTTCTTCTGCTGGTTGTTATAGAACACCTGGTCATCGGGAAACTCCATTTCCACCTTCTCAGCACATCGAACAATATTTTCATAACTTTTAGACTCATGAGAAGCTAATTACCTTCGATATTTTGGCTTTAATCCTGTGTAAAACGATTGATTTTACTATCAAGGTCTCGGATAAAATTTGGAGCATACCTTGCCAATCGAGTGAACCTTTCTTCATAGGCAGCCACTGAGTCTTCCTCTTGCCTCAATTCCAAGAATTGTTTTTCCATCCTAAGTCGAACAGCCTTAGGAAAATACTTCTCAAGAAACATACCTTTGAATTCATCCCAGTCAAGAGCATCAATCTCATCGGCGTCCCTGATATTTTTAACCATAGACCACCACTGATCTGCTTCACCCTCCAAACGGTAAATAGCAAGACTAACCTTTTGATTGTCCGAACACCCCATGACATCAAAAATCTTCTCCAGTGCTTTAATCCACCCTTCAGCTAACACAGGGTCAGATGATCCTCTGAATGATGGGGGATGTTGCCTCATGAAATGTTCCACCACTGACATGTTCCTCTGCGGTTGATCTGGCTGATCTCGTGCATGTATACCACCACCATATATCGCTTGAGTCAACTGTGCCATTACTGCAACAAACTGTTCAGTTCCAATTCCGACCATTTCTGGATGCTGATTCGGAAGGTTATTTCCTTCTGTAAGCCTTCCTAGCACTGCTTCCCTGTTTCCTCTGCGGAAAACCATTCTGAACAAACATGTATTAGATGAAGCAACATGGTAATCTTCAAATTCTATATCATTTCAAATTTTTTTTTGGATAATCATTTAATAGAATTATAACTCCTAAAGTTATCTAAACCGACATCTGATACCAACTATAAGGCCCCAGCCTTAAACCTTACATAATCTTGAGTTATCACAAGATTACATGTTGAGGATCTTTTCAGGTTCAGTGTTTTATAGAATTAGATCATAAAACTTGCATTACATTCCACATATAAACAAAGTGGTTACATAAAGATAGTATTCTTCATTCCCATCAATGGAAACATATTTAAAATAAACATGGATTCTTTCTTGACACCTCCTTAACACTTTCATCATATCATGTACCTTTCCCTTGACCTGTGAAAAAAATTTAAAAAAAAATTGGGATGAGCATAAAAAGCTCAGTAAGGGATATAAAAATATGGAAAGGAAACATGGGTACACATATACATAAGGATGAGATCATACTTTACCCATAAAACATAAGCACTTTAACATACCTCATCAAATCATGAATAAATCATAGAAATCATAAGACATAAAGGTAACTTGAGGCATTCATAACATTCTTACGTAGGGAGTAACCCTCTTGGTTACGTTTGGAATACCCATCATAGTATATTCCGTAAAATCTCTTCGGAGAAACCTTAACGTTTCACTCCTTCGCGTTACCCAATGCATTGGAGAGCTATATCGGGCTCACCCGCCCTTTGTTTATCACGGAACCACCCATCTTCATAATAATTCTCAAGAACCATAACATAATCGTATCACATAAAACATGCATAAATGAAACATAACATTTCCACATTTCAATCACAAGATATCAATACAACACAAAAAACATTGTGAAAACCATTTTCAATACACAAATAAAAGAAAAGTAAAACATGGTATTTATTTTTCTTTTAAAAAGAAGGTATGGCTTGTAGAGGAAGCCGAAACTCAAATAACGGTCATGACGACAGAGAAGTCGTTGTCGCCGCATACGTACGCCAAAAACATTCCCTTTTTTCGTTTAGTAAACGCTTCATATAAAAAATATTCCTTTAGAATAAATGTAAAAGTCAAAGGGGTTTATACACCATATAAAAGAAAGTTTTGTATAAAATAAAATATGCCTCAATTAGAGGAGATTGAGACGAAGTCCCATACCTCGTATCCGACTTGACCCGAAAGTTCTTTAATCTCCTGAATAATAAACTTGAGTTATTATCTACTTGCTTATGAACCTTTTTCAAGTTCATTATTCCTTTTATACCATGTTATGAACATCATGTAATCATTTAAGTTAATAATGTTCATTTTGTCGGTATTTGGTTCTTAAGTCAAAAATAGACTTCTTACACTTACATGTTGTTAATTTGGTCAAAGGTTCGTTATATATAGAATTATATTAATGATTTGGATAACATATATATCATATATATTCATCATATACATGTATTTATAATATTACATCACATTTATAGGTAAGAAATGAAATGCACCATTCATGGAGACGGTAAGCCGTACGTACGCATGAACGCTACTTCCATTTCTATTTCATATTTTCTGGAATGGAATCATAATGATATAAGAGTATATTATAATTCCCGTATAATAACATATATAATATCATTAACTTTATCCTTTACCCATCCCACATATGGTATTAACGAATCAAATCACTTTCAGGGGGCGGTAGTCCGCACTTCCTAAAATGAAGATATCGTGTTTACCCATAATGGAAACCATAAGGTATGCCCAAAATGAAAAAAACAGAAGCTTAAGGAAAACATAAACATATCATATATCATATATAAAAATATTTACATCATAATGGCCACCTTTGAAGGTGTTAAATGAGTATTGAACAATTATCGTTTCGAGAGGCAGAATTTCACCATCCACAGAAACCGTAAGTTCTTTAACCATTTGATGTAGTTGTGTGAGAGTGTAGCTCAAATAAATCTTATAACAACATCCTAGTATATTGAAGATACTGGTTTTGTTACAAAATAAGTAAATAAAAAGAGTTTAGGGGGTTGGAGAAGAAAAATAAAACAAATGAACATGAGAGAATTAATTACCTTTAAAAGTGTAACTCCTTTTGATTTGAGCCTAAAGGCTTCCTTTGAAAGGATTCTGCCCAAAGGGAATCCTCTAGGATGAGTAGAGGGATGTGGAGAGAGTAAATGGGCATGGGTTGGCCGAGAGAAAGGCTTGAGGAGTGTGTGAAATGAGGTAGAGGTGGGGGACTTTCATAAGAGGAGAGGAGGGGCACTTTTTGAAAGTAAAGATAAGTTACTTTATTTTAAAAAGAGTTTCGGATTAAAAAGATCCCAAATTGCTATAATTCGAGGATAAGGTGATAAGGCTTCTAAATCCACTCATACAATTGGTTTTGTCCATGTTTAGGTTTTATATTTTTCATTATCTTTCCATTTTTTTTAAATCGTTAAATAATGAGGTCATCACTGCATCATCATGATGTCATAAATAATTTAATTTATTTAAAGTCTAAAAATTATAAAACAAATACTATGATGTAGTAAATCTTTTTATCTTTCCAATGACTATTTATAATCAAAATTCTGATCTTTATAACCTCATGTAAAAATTGTTTTCGTAAAACATATTATGTTTGTGTCATTTTTACTTTTACATTAAATAAAAAGTTATTTATGTCATTTCCCAACCAAAGTGGATCCATGGGGTCCCCAAGTTGACCCATGGCTTGTCTTGGTCGGCCATGACACAACCAATGAGGGTAGGACTTGTGTCAAGCTCATCTTATTTTATTAAAGAATTATTTTTACCTTAAACTACACTAAATACCACTAATCGCGATTAAAACTTAATAAGTTACTATTCACCAAAAAAATTATTTTAATCTCATTGAACCAAATTTTACTTATTAATGACAACCATGTATGTCGGATTTTTGAAATTCAAAACACAATTATGGAAAAATTTCATTTAAAAGGAAAATCAGTTTTTATAAGTACCACTTAGTTGTTTCACTATTCATCAAAAATTGAAGTTTTTCAGAAAATTACCAAAAATTCACCCTAAGCTATATTTGATATTCCGAATTCAAAAATGAATTCTATTTTAAAAAATTCAAAACATATAAGTCACATTAATTAATTTAATAATTAATTCCCGCTGTCAGAGCAAATAGCGTGTTTTTATAAAACAATAAGTATCAAAAGATTGACACCAGTTTAAGTCTAATTTCAAAGTGAAATTGATTCCAATGACCATCATTGGATAAAATGGTAAAAATATATTCTAATTTCACTTCAAAACCAATTCAAAAGATAATCTGATAATATAAATAAATTAGATTAAAAAGCAGTTTTGATGTAAAATGCAGTATTTTTCACTATTCATTAAAAAAATCAACATTGTCAGAAAAATACCAAAAATTCACACAAAGTAAATTTTTATGTCCCAATCATAAAGAATAAGTTTATTTTGACAAAAATAGGTTATAAAATTGTCAAAAGATTGATTTAAAAATGGTTTTCCATCAAAAGGTAGAAAAACAATCTTTTGAAAATATTAGTGTATTACATGCTTAAGATGGGATTTATTTTCATTTTAAGCCTCTAAAACACTATCTTAATCATTAATAGACATAGATAAAAATATCTATTATTCATTTCTTACTTGGGATGTTACATTTTATTTGTAATCCCAAAAGAGTTTTGGTATGGGAAAATCATTAGTTATAACACATTCTTGAATCCAAAAGTAGTCTATCTACTGAGGGTGATCCTCAAAACAAACTGTAGAAACGTGTAATAAAGTGAATCATTATAGGATATACATGGGAGATAAAATAATATATCATACCAAATCCCAAAAATAATAAGTAATATTCAATAGATTTATTATATTTACTGAAATGGATAACATATCAAAAATAGATTATGGGATAATATATAATTCTATAAAAATTAGGCAGAAGATGCACATTTGGTGGAAGAAGTATTAGTTATCGAAAATTATATCGATGTAGTGGTTCTAATGGAACTACAATAAAAATTATCCATAATCAAGGTTAATAAACTAGGATGATAGTTTAATTCTGTGATCATGGTTACTATATATTTAATTATAATTTAATTCAAGGGTCATACATGATTTTTTTATATCCTATAATTATCCCTATGGAATGATTCCCTAAATTGAAAAATTGGTTATATGTATGAAAAAAAAATTCTTAATCCTATTAATGAACTTTTCTATGTATATTCATTTAGAAATAAATTATAATTTATGAAGATATTGGAAAAAATGATAAATTGAATTCCTATAATGTATATTTTTACACTAATGGGTTCTGGATGAATCTTGGTATTTACATTATAAAACCATTTCACATGTAGTGATTCATAAATCCATTATAAAAATATATTAAATTTCATTATACTCTGATTATTATATTTTTAACATGGTTGTTAAATCCACTTTTTTAAATGTAATTATATTAAAATCTTTTTATTTAAATCTACAATATGTTTTTATAAAAATAATTAAAGGATACCAACTAGATTATGATTTAATTATTAATTAATGTAATGATATAAAAAATATGATAATTAAACATTCATATAGATAATACCAAAATAATATTTTGTTTCATTATAACATATATTAATACTTTTATCTATATAAGGATTATTTAGAAGTATATATCATTCCTAGTAATATAATATAATGATATAAATTTCATTGATAAAAATAAAACATTTAATCTCATATCATGTGTTTGAGATGGATGGAAATGTTCCATCTTGTATTCTTCAATGTATTCCAGATACAATATACATGTGTTGAGGGTTTATATAATATTGTTCAGTTACTATTCACCCAAATCATAGTAAATCACTTTAAAGAAAGACTAAATAATATCCAATGTAATCATTAATTTATACATTATTTAAAAAATATATAACTATTTTATAAATTGGAAACACATATTGTAAAACTCCACTGATCGGTCACATGGATTGTGAGAAAATAAAAATATAAAATAATGATAAATTGATTCTCTTACGCAATCCTAGATCCCAAAATCATTCCAAGTATATAATAAAAATCATTTTAATCTAACACTATATACTGAATATCTAATGCT
Organism: Viscum album; assembly: GCA_963277665.1. Classification (NCBI taxonomy): domain Eukaryota; kingdom Viridiplantae; phylum Streptophyta; class Magnoliopsida; order Santalales; family Viscaceae; genus Viscum; species Viscum album. The sequence continues at coordinate 394,951,197 of OY728161.1, forward strand.
CATCCTAAAGTTGAAATAATTTCATCTAATAATCGAGTAAACTCAATTGTTGTATAAGAAATATATAATAGTATGATGTTAAAATTATCCCCTAATATGAGATATCATATACATGTTTTCAAATGAAAATTAAATCAAATTTAACAATAATTATCACTCTATCTGGATTGATGTCATGGTTTGTTACAGTATCCAAGAATATGTTTGTTGCAAGCCATATATTGAAATCCAATCCATCATAAGGTCCAAAATAGATAATTTTTCTTATAAATGAATACATTCACATAATTTATTGATCATGGGCTTGTAACTATGTTGTTAGGGTTGTTTTTCGCAATATACAGAAAATGACATGATGATGGAGTGTAGGGTTCATTGTTAAATTCATTAATAATACCATATACATCAATGGAGTATTAAAAATCTATCATGTCTATCCACTAGTATTTAATGTAGATCAGGAGTTACATCCACCACCATCTCATTAAGTATAGTTTGAAAACTAACCACTAAGAAATCCATATGGGTATCCCAAGCATAGTTTTGACCAATAACCTATCAATAAGGGACGTCATTACTTGTACCATCTCACATATTGCACCAACATACCTACTAATGACTATCCAAAAACACGATTTTGTGTCTATCACATCATCCACTACCCACTAACCTTGATGTGGTAAAAAAAATTAAAATTATTTAACTAATGGTTGGTTCATGTGAACAACATTTCACTCATTTTTTACCAAGGATTTTGAGATTATCTGTAACATCCTTTGTATATAAAGAATATTAGATTTTCATAATTATTAATATTTTTTAATTAAATATTATTTTTAAATTAAAGGGGATTCTATGTCTGATGGCATACCCAACATGCAACAATGAGTTTCTTATAAATCTCATGTTGCACAAAAGGATGAGTCATACTGAAAAATAGTAATATAATATTATTTTAAATTGTATTTAACTCCTATTTATTATATTGGAGGTAATGCGAAAAACTAAATTCAATAAGATTAATCATATTTGTTGATTTTTTTTGCATTTATGCAACAAAATTTGAGACGCATAAAATGATAATTTATCCAATTTTAAGCATAAATAATCTAATATGTTTAAAAAATGGATTTAACGCCTTTTGATGTAAAAGCCATTTTAAATATTGTTTTTTTTAATTTATATGTTTCTTCTAAAATAATAATATTTTTCTTTAGAATAGGGACATCAAAATATACTTTGTGAAAATAATTGGTATTTTTCTGATAATGTTCATTTTTAATGAATATTGAAAAAATACTACATTTTATGTCAAAACTATCTTTTAATTTGACCTATTTATATATTTAGATTGAATTGTTTAAATGGATTTAATGGAAAATTGGATCATGTTTTTACTATTTACTCTAACGATAGCCATTTGATGTAATTTTACTTTGAAAATGGACCTAAACACATGAACATTTTTTTGTTTTTAAATCTTAAAAACAAACATTATAGTTTTTACTATAAAAATTAATTTAAATTATTTAAATATTTTATATGAATTCGTTAAAATAGAAAACATTTTTTAATTTGTAATATCAAAATTATCACTAGGTTAATTTTTGGTATTTTTCTGAAAATATTCACCTATTTATGTATAGTAAAAACACTGCATTGTGGTTAAAAACCAAACTTTTTCATTTAAATGAAAATTTTCAATTTCTGTTAATTGAATTTCAAAAATCCAACATTCATGGTTGTCATGATTATGTAAAATTTTGTTCAAAACGATGAAAAGAATATTTGGTGAATAGTCAATTTGGATTTTTTTTACCACTGTTAAAATTAAATAGGGAAATTGAAAAAAATATAATAATAATATATAATTACCTTAACAATTGTCTTAAAAACATTTTATGAGAAATTTCTGACCAGGAAAATATGTGTGTGATACTTTTGGCCTTTTAAATCCACTTAAGTAAGACAAGAAAATTAATAACTTTTTATTTCAAGTATGAAAAAAAAATATTATATACATGTATTGTTTTGATAAATCAATTTTAATATGGGGTTATATAATTGATATTTATTATAATAAATAATAATTATAAAGCTAAAAATATTTCTGACATCCTGGTATTTTTTTATACATCAAATTAATAAACTTTTTTATGACGCAATGATGATTTAATGATTACCTCATTGATGAATGATTGATATAAATTTGATTATAAATATTAAAATAAACTTATTTTGAAACATTTTATATCATACAAGAATTTTATGTATTATTATTACTTGTTTTATTTTAATTAATAATGTTTTTTTGAATTTATCAAGTTGTTATGGATTTTTAAAAAGTCATGATATGAATAGTATAAAAATTAACATAAATGAGTTTTTAAATAAATAAATATTTTATTAATTGATAAAATAATCCTAAAAACCTAATATTCAGACAATGACATATATGATGTTACAAATGTCATTAATGATACATTTTTTCCTATTGTAATTTTATTGTAAATATATATACCATATAGTATGAATATACAAGAAGACTTGGTAAAAGTTATGTATGTTAACAAAAAGTTAAATAAAAAATATAATGATTAAAAAAGATACCAAATATCTGCAATTCATATTGGATGAATATATTTATACTTATATTATTCTTATATTCGAATTTAATTAGTCAGTGATCTTTTTAAAACTAAAATCATTTTATAATAAAATAGTACATTTAACATTATTAAAGAGCCCCACCTCCCTCTTATAAAACGATACCACCTCTAACCCATTACTGACACCTCTCAATCCCCTTGGTTTGAAAAAAATCTTCCCAAATAAGCATAAAAATAACTATCTTCCTCCAATAAGTCATACCTTAGGAATAAGGCACTTGAAAAAAAGTCATTTGGTTCAATCCAAAGAGAGTTTGCTTATTTAAAGGTCATGTCTTCCCTCCAGTTCTCTTCTTTTAATTTATATCTTCACTCTCTATGTTGTTCTTATTCATTGATTACATGAAAAAATCATTATAATTAATAGACTAGGTTGTTATTATGAGAGGGATTTTAACTAAACCTTCTCACACTGTCGTCTAATGGGTAATGATTATACTGTATCTGTGTATGGTGAACTATTGCCTCACGAGACAACGATTATTTGATTTTCCCCTACAACCTCACATAGTGTCCATTTTGATGGAATTGTAATTATATAATATATCTATGATATTTATTTATTATATATGATTCTATAATTCTAATTTATATCATACCTTTATACATCTCATGATGTAAAAGTACGATAATTTAATTTTAGAAAGTGCCGACTTCCGCCCCCTCAATGTGATATGAATCATTCATACAATACATGGAAAATATAAAAGATAATATTAAATAACATACGTAATTTATATAAATTATGATATTATGCTGTAATAATAAAATTAATATGAATCATTTGTTTTTCATTCATTTAGAAATGAAAAAAATGAAATGAAAGTAGCATCCATCTGTACGTAAGGTTGACCGTCTCCATGAATGATGAATTTCATTTTTGTAGATACAAATGATATGTAATATTATAAATAAATATATACTGAATATATTTGATATATATTATATCTAAATAATTAATATCATTCTGGACATAATGTACTTTTGACCCCATGGTCAATTTTTAATTATAACAAGTTCATTTTTTACGCTTGTTCTGAACATCGACCAAATGTATGATATGAACTCAAATAATTAACTAATTTTTATAGAAATGAAAAAAATGATTTAAAAGGAATAAAAAACATCAAAAATATTCTTTAGAAATTATAAATTAACATAATTTTATTATTCAGGAAGAAAAAGGAATATAAAAGACAAGTCATACATGATGTAAAGGGGTTTCATCTCACTTTTTATTCCACGGATTTTCATGCTATATTTGAAATTATTTCCATTCATGTGGTGTATTTAATGCACATTATTTTATTTAGTGTATTATATACATTAATTTATCGATATTTACATCTTCCTAGTATGATCTTTCATTCATGTGGTGTATGTTTCAGATGTTACAAAATTGGTAAAAAAAACCTTCGACCCTCCACTTATAGTGAGTGACTTATTTTATGTTATATCATTAAATATCAATAATCACATTTTGGGATATGTTCTTATATATCTCTCCAATGAATTGGGTAACGTGATAGAGGTAAATTTTAATGTTTCTCCTAATAGATTTATGGAATATACTATGAGAGGTATTCCAAATGTAACTCCCTATATAGCTATGAATGGTATAATGTATGTATTTAAGGGATGCCACAAGTTAACTTTATGATTTATGACTCCTATCTGGTATTCATAAATCTTACGATTTTGTGAGTCATGTTAATGAGATTATGTTTTATGATGGAAAAGAATGATTTCATTAATGTAAATGTATTCCAGGACTAATTTATTCTTTGTTTATTTTTTATCCCTTACTGAGCTTTTTGTTCTCATCCCATGTGTTTTAAATGTTTTCCACATGACATAAAGATGAACAGTGTCAAGGATGGGATCATGGAAAATTAGATCATTCGAAAACATGGTACTAGTAATGTTACTTTTTTAAGGAGTTTTTTTTAAAACATGTAAACTGGGTAGATGTGTGAAAATATAATATTAAAGTTGGTATGTATAAGTTACAACCTAATTATAAAATGCTCTAATTCTAAAAAGATACTCAATGTGAATAATTATATTAATTCAATATTATGTAATTTTCACGGATGGGGCCTTACAGTTGGTATCAGAGTTTAGTTTAGAAATCATTAGAGGTTAAGGTGTTATTTAAGGATTAGGGACATAACCATACTGGTTAGAATATTAGAAAGAGTCATAGTTATTTTATATGAATCAAATGAGTTAAGAGAATATGAATAATTATATCTTAGTGTGTACCCTCATCATAATATATTAGATGATTATTTTTTTAATATACTAACACTTCAATTTTTGGTATTAGTTAATGTATGCATCTAGGAGGAACCAAAGTAACAATGGATGAGAAGAAAACTGTGATGGTTTTCTGAATAAGAAACTGAATGAAATGGATTCTATAATGAGAACTCTTGTGGTTCTTCTCAACCAACTATCTAGAGTCATGATTGTCCACCTAAACCTTGGTGATTTTAGTAAGGAATCGTATATGATTGAAAAAAATATCTACAGAATTTAAAGTAATAATCATAAATGTATGTATATTCAAAATCCTATGTTTAATGGTTAGGGAAAGAAGCACATAGGAAAATTCTTCAAACGGACCGGAAATATGATTCCAATGTGGTAATGAACGTCATAAAGCAATAACCCTCCATGAAAAAAACATCCAATTTAATCTAGGAAAGGGGAAGTAGTAATTTATGAAGGATCAATTGAATGTTTTAAATGTGGTGTGCATGATCTTTATCAAATATCTATCCTATTAAGAAGGATCGGGAATGGGATCAACATGATCGTACAAATATATGTTTATAATTTCATAATTCCATTCCAATTGATGATGAGGAAACTCACAATGACAAATGAAAGGTATGGATTATTTCTTAGATGATGTTTTGACATTATTTAATCTTAGTATATGATTCATGTTTTCGATTTTTGGATATAATTATTACAAAATAAGTTTGGAATTAATGTTTAATGGATCATGATGATAGTTTAATGAGTAAGAAGTCTAAATATAAGAGATTTAAAATTTATCATAATTTTTATGATGATTATGAAATGCAAAAAAGCATTAAGGCTCTTTTGATGATGAGATTACATTGGAAGACTTTTTCTATAATATGTAACTGTGAAGTTTGATATGTGAAATGTTATTCAATGTAGAATTATCTTTCCTTTTTTGGATATAGTTATAAAGAACCATTTGGGTTTATATGATCCATAAATTTGGGGAATTATAGGTTATTAGTTTTTGGATGAAAATAAGAGGTATGAGATAACATTTTTGGATAAAATATGTTATTGTTCATTTTGAGTAATTAATCTCATTTTTTGGAAAGATAAAAAATTATAAATTTCTCTTAAAAGGAAAAAAATATAGACCATGTGACAACTCATCATGTCAGACAATGATGCTTGAATCGAACCCACAACCAAACTGTGATTTGGGTTTATTCCCTACCACTGGACTACTTTATATCCTCGGTTAGTAAGACTAATTAATTTTAGTAAAATGATTTTATGGGTCAAGAATAATTTTTTTTGGGAATATGTAATTTATCAAATCCATATCCTTATTATAGGAAAATGATATGGTTATTATGTGATAAATTTTACTTTGGAAGATGTTTTCCCTTTTGGTAATTCTATATGGCTACGGAAAATAGAATATTATGATATTTCATTTGAGAAGTAATGGTAGAATTTTATATCGGATGAAATTATGTTTTTCTGTGGAAATATAGAAATTTGGGTTATTTATGAAAATTATTAACCTATCATAGATAATATGTGATTAGGTTAATTACAATTAGATATGAGCCTTCAAGTTTACCAAACATTATTTATAGATAGGTCTTAAGATTTATCGTTGAATAGTAGGTGATAAATTCCTTTTGAATTTCTGAATTTATATCATAGTTTGAATTATATTGGGTATTTTATGGAAATTGTTTATTGAATGGTAATTTTTTAACATTGTGTATAGTTAGTGCAATTTTGTAGATTAAGATTTGTTTTTATTTTTATAAAAGATTACACTTTTTGGCGACTTTATGATATTATACAAAAAAATTTTTTGGTTAATGTTTAAAAAAAGGGGAAAATTATATTTCAATTTGGGTAAATGATGTGAATCTTTAGATGTTTATTTTATTATTTTAGGTGTGATGATGTCATCATGAAAACTCACTGTTTGGAGAAATGATGATTCTTCGGTATAAATCTATTAAAGGATGGAACTATACTTGTAAGGTTATTATATTTCATTATGTTCTTAGTCAATATAATAAATATATTACTCAAAAATTATGAATGGGAAAATAAAATACTTTTTCTGATTAAATTACTTAATGGTGAATGAATGACCTTTTAACCTATCACATGTTTGTGGTTTTCTGGTGGTTAACATTCTCCTGATCGTGTTTTCCATCACCTTCCATCAGAACGTGACACATATTTTCTCCTCCATATCCATGATTTCATGGAATCTTAGTATGTGTCAACTCTGGTGACCTTTTTACTTCTCTTTATTTCTTTTAAAGTTATAGTTTTATTAACTCCTTTTCTGATGTGGGGCTTTCAATGATGTTTCAGAGCAGAGTTTTAAAAATTTTAGGACGTAATTTTAAAAAGGGTGGAAGAATGTCACATCCCATGTAAATAATGATTATGAAATATTAATATTTTTTTAAATTTTTTGAATTAAATATTAATTTTATATTCAATGGGATGTTATGTTTGATGTATTATCCAACACGCAAAAATGAGTTACTCTGAAATCTCTTGTTCCAAAAATGTCCGAGTCATACTAAAACATAATAATATAATATTATTATAAATGTTAGTTAACTTCTAGTTGTTGTAATTGTGAGAATGAAAATAACTAACTACAATATTATTATACACATTTGTTAAATTTTTTTACATTTATCTCACAAAATTTAGAGGCATAAAATGAGAATAAAACTAATATTTTTCATTAATAAACTAATATTTATAAAAGGTAAATTTTAATTCATTTTGATAGAAAAAACATTTTTATTATATTTTTTAACTTTTATATGTTTATTATGATAGAATAAACTTCTTATTTAGAAGTGGGATATTAAAATTTACTTCCTTTAATTTTTTGATTTTTCTGATAAAGTTCATTTTATTAACGAATAATCAAAAATACTGAATTTTAAGTCAAAACTGTTTTCTCATCTAATTTTTAATTGTATAGAATATTTTATAAAAGGATTTTATAGTTTAATTGGATTATAGTTTTACCATTTAATCAAATGATTCGCATTTGAAGTATTTTAGCTATGAAATTGGACATAAACACATGTCAATATTTTTATAGTTTTTATTTCGTAAAAACTCACATTCTAGTTTTGACCACGAAAATTAATGTATTTTAAATAATGAAACTTATATATTATTAATATTTTAAAATATACATAATTTAGGATATATGAATATCAGAAATATCTTGTAGGTGAATTTTTGGTATTTTTATGATAATATTCTATTTTTAATGAATAATGAGAAACAATACATAGTAGTTCAAAAACTGAGTTTTTCTTTTAAATGAAAATTTATCACTCATATGAATTTAATTTAAGATAAAATACATACATGGTTGTAATTAGTAAGTAAAATGTCGTTAAATACATTGAAAATAATTTTTGTTGAATATTTACTTTTGATTTTTATTTATCGTGGTTGAAGGTAAATAGGGTAATTCATGGTAAAAATCATTTAAAATAATATTAAATTAAATAAAAAATTCTCATAACATTATTGGATGATTATTTTAAAACCAATAAAATAATTGGGTGAGACATTTTGATTTTATAAAGCCACTTGTGTATGATAAGGACATTAATAACATTTTATTTAAATTAAAAATAAGAATTTCATAAACATGTATTATTTTGTTAAATAAATTTTAATGTGGGATTTTATAATTGATATAATGGACTATATATAATAATTATATTTCTAAAAATATTTCATACATCATGATATTTTATTTATTATTTTTATAAATCATATAAATAAATTTATTAATGACAAAATGATGATATATTGATGATCTCATTAATAAATACTTTTAATAAATGAGATTATAAATGTCAAAATAAATTTATTTTGATATTTTTTAATTCCATATGATAATTTTAATGATTATTAAGGCTTTTTTACTTTTAATTAATGAATATTTTTTATTTGATCAAGTTGTTATGGATTTTTAAAAATTTAGGATTGGAATAGAATAAAAATTGACATAAATGAGTTTTAAATAAACCTAATATTTTATTAAATGATAATATAGTCCTAATGATATAAGATTCGTCCAAAAAACATATATGTTGTCAAAAATTCCATTAATGATCTATTTTGGGTCGATTTAAATTTTACTGTAAATATATTAGCCATATAAGATGAATATACAAAAATAAATTGTAAAAGTAAAATAAGTTAACAAAGAGTTAAATAAAAATGATAAGGATAAAAAAGATAAAAATCATATCAAATTCATATTGGATGAATTTATTTTGACTTATCTTCATCATATATTTGAAATTAATTAAATTATGACCTTTTGAAACAGAAAATCATTTTTAATAAAATAATACTTTCAAAGATTCCTAAAGTGCACCTCCACCTCTTATAAAAGGACACAACCTATAAAAAATTCATTACACCTCTAAATCCCCTTTAATCATCCTAACATTTCCCAAAAAATTCCAATAATAACTATATTCCTCCTATAATCCTAAACATAGGCATAAGGCACTTAATGATCACCTTCTGGTTCAAACAAAAGGGAGTTACCCGATCTAAAGGTCATGTCTTTGCTCAAGTTATCTTCTTTTATTTTACTCCATCACTCCATATATTAATCTTATTATTTTTTTACATAAAAAATAAAGTACCATCAATATAAAAGGTTTCTTTATGATATTTATTCTAAATACACTTACACAGACCTCTTTAAAAAGGGTGAAAAACATATATTGTTTCTGTGTACGACGAACTGCTGCCTCATGAAACGATGATTGTTCGACTTTCCCCTACCATATCTCATTGTAGAAAGTATGGTGGAACACCAATTAAATATGATATTTATCATATTTATTTTATATATATGATTCTTAAATTCTCATTTAAATCCTATCTTTATGCTTCTCATGTGAATAAGTACTATAATTTCATTTCAGTAAGTGCAGACTACCACTCCCTCAAAGTGATATGAATTTTTCATACCACACATGAAACATAAAAAGTATGGTGTTAATGAACATATGTAATGTATATAATATATGATATTATAATTTCTTAATAATATAACTATGTATAATGTTTTTCATCCCTTGAAATACGAAAAAAATGACATGAATGTAGTGTTCAAGCATACATACGGCTTAATGTCTCAATGAATAGTGTCTTTAATTTTCATATATACAAATGAAATGGAATATTATAAATAAATATATACAGGATATATATTATATACATGATATAAAAATAGTAAATATCATTATGTATATAATGGACTTTTGACCCCATTGACAATTTGAAATTATAACATGTTCACTTATTATGAATGTTCCCAACGTCAACAAAATGTCCAATATGAACTCAAATAATTAACTAATTTTTATAACAACCTAATAAGTTATATAAAAGGAATAATAAATTTTAAAAATGTTCTAATGAAATTATAAATTAAATTATTTTTATTGTTCATGAAAATCAAGGAACATAGAAGACCAATCTGACATGAGGTGAGGGGTTTTCATCTCACTTTTTATTCTATTATAAATCATGAAATATTTTCCACTATTTACATTTTTTTTTGAATTTTTTACTTCCCCAGATTGTATTAATTTTGTAATATCATATAATTTAATGGTATTTACATCTTCATTTTTTGTTCTTTTTTCATGTTGTGTATGTTTCATATGTATCTAAATCGGTAAGGGAAAAATTCACCATCACTTTCTAGTCAAAAACTTCTTTTATGTTATGAATTTGAATTTTAATTATCAAATTATGGGATATGTTCATATATATCCTTATTGTTATAGGTTTTATGTACATCTTATTAGAGAACGTTTTCTCTCTCATCAACTCATTTTTCTAAATCATGAAGGGACACCGTTAGGATGCCGAATTTTGGTAAGGGAACTTCTTATCCAAATTTCAATTCTTTGGGTTAATCGTCTAATTCTCTATTATATACTTATATATATATGTGTAAAGTAACTATGACTGTTTTAAACATAATATCCACTTATATTTGTAGTATTTATATTTTCAATCACAATTATTTAATTCACTTATACTTAATCTAATGGTACACTCTTTGTAAGTTACTACGTCTCAATATCCTTTAATTGAGGCATATCTTGATAATATCACCTTAAATATATTATAAGGTGTATATACAAATAGTAATACATTTTATATCATTAATTTCAATATTCTCATGACATTTATAGTTTTCATTGATGTTATTCATTAATTCAAGAGTTAATCAAGTGGTAAAATATTTATTAACTAAAACATAGTTTTAAATGTATTAATGATTTATTCTACTAAATCCTTCACTTTCATGATCATTTTTTATAAATGTTGTAGAGCATTTAATTATACGGAAATTAGTGATTTGATATGTAAATTTTTTTCCGAATTTTCAATGTGTTACGGTACACTTTGAATAAATAATTTTTTGAATGTTTTAAATAAACAGATTATGTCAATATCTTGAAATGATATACTGTGAATGTAATGTGGAAATTTTATCTTTTTTTTATGTTTGTTTTATATGTTATGATTATTTTATGGTTCTTTGATATTTTTTATGTATATAGGTGTTTTCCTGATATAGCTAGGGTAGGGGAGCCTGAGATGGATCTCCAATGCATTGGGTAACGTCACAGAGGTAAATTTTATTGTTTATCCTAAGAGATATAGGGAATAAATGATGATAGATATTTCATGTGTAAATATCTATGTTGATGTAAAAGCTATAACATAGTTATGTTATGGATTACACAAGTTACCTTTATGATTTGTGATTTCTAGGTTTTATTCATAAATATTTTGATTTTGTGAGGTATATTAAAGATATTATGTTTTATGATTGAAATGAATTATTTCATTGATTTGTTTTTATTCATGGAATAAAGTTTTATTTCTTTATTTCATATCCCTTACTAATAATTTTATTGTCATCCCACAATTTTAAATATTTTTCTCTTGACTTATAGATCAATAGGGTCAAGGATGGGATCACAAAAAATTCATGTTGTCTAAAACATAGAACTACACCTGTTTCTTTTCTTAAGAGTTATTATTTTATAAAAAAATGGATACTTGGTAAAATTGTCTATATGTAATATTCAAGTTGTTATGTATTTGTTATCACCTAATTATTTAAATCTCTAAACCTGAATAGATCCTCAATGTGAATTATTTACATAATTATATATTATGTAATGTTTAAGTTATGGGCCATAAATTGTCAAGATCCGTAATATGTTCCTCAAAAATTCAAATCACTCACATCCAACAACACATGGTAGACACAACCAATAGCATAAGCTTTTTGAAACATGGCTGAAAAAATAATCACTTAGGAACAGGCCAAAAAACATTGAAAAAATGCATAATCTATACAACCAAGTAACAAAAACTTATTTCTAAAAATATTCCGATCTCTCCACATAGAGAATTGATAATGTTATTTTATACCTATCCCAACCATATCTCAGTTGCATGACGATGTATCAATAACCCAATAGTATTTTATTTTAAAAGAGGATCTTCCAATACATGTCTCATATCTAAATCCATACATAATTGAAATCTCAAATCTAAAATAAAATATCTAACTAAAGACCATTGCAATAAAATATCTCTATTCTGTTTGGGATATTAATTCCATTTAATTTAAATATATCAGTGATCCAGACTTGGGTACTATTATCTGTCTCTCTTGTGTAATCTCTCCAACCCTCACCATTTCCCAACAGAAAAATCCGAATAATGGAACAAATCAAGATCCACACCACCCTATAGTGGGTTTCCCTAATATATTTTTAGTATTACGAAAATATCACTCACCACCACTATGTACAATAATCTCCTTATATCCTAATAACCCAAAGGGAACAAGCCATGGAAACCCTCCTCTTATCTCAATTATGAATACCATACCAATATCTATTGATAAATCCAAAATTATATTCTCCTCATTTAGAAATATTCTTTAAGTGATACAGAAAATGTTAAATATTTAAATATATCTAATTAATACCCATAGATTATCAATGACATTATATTTATCTTACCCCAGGATCATTTTTTCATTATAAATCCACTCATTCCTATTAAAACACACATACATGCATTCTCATGAAAAAACTATTATTATTTTATAATATAGAGTTAACCTAATTATATATAATATTTAAAATCATATAAATATTCTAATAATACTCAATTAAGGTTAAACATTCAACCCCAATGAATATGACACAACTCAAGCTCTAATTCCCAACCATAAAACATAAATAATTTCATATAATGATTTATACATTATTATCAAGATCATAGCATGAATAATAATTTATTAATCTTTTATCTAGAAGTTTTATGTCATTGAAAACATGACATACTGGTGTTATAAGTTCCATTTGATACCTATAAAACAATAATAGGAAAGTTCACGTTTATCCCCTGTATGGATGACAAAAAATGTCATCTAATTTATGAAATAACTATATATATTTTAAGAATGTGTCATGCCATCAATGAATCTATGATTAAAATTTTACAATGATAATTCATGGTATAACTATTTTAAAAAAAGGGAAAATTATCATCATCAATGATTGATTATAATATTTTATAAAGGTATATGCAATAAAACACTTGATTGAATCAATCCTAACTAGACATCAACATGCTGAAAAAAAAATTAAAATGTGTAAAATGAAACTACATAACCACTTAGTCACTACAAGAAACATACAATTTACATTCGATCATTTTATATGAAATTAGATAGAAGATTCAATCAGTTAGATCTCCCTCATGATTTAAGAATGACCTAAAACTTGAGAGGTCACTCTTAAATAATTTGTCTTACTCTATTAGTCAAAAATATCATTCATATATCATGATATTTCATTTAGGGTGATTGTATGATATATTCCCCATATAGAGTTTAATTCCCATTGAATACCTACTACATGGTGTGACAACTACTCAGTCATAGATATAGAACCGAAGAAAGTGGACCCCTCACCTATAATAAAAATTCACAGTGTCACCCAATGTGGTATTGTGTTGACAAATAATATGGAATAACAAACCATATAGGTTCTCTCCATTTTACAGTATTCCATTTACCCCTATATGTAATGATCCTCATAGTACTGTCAGGCCTCAGACCTTGAAGAATGACCATAATGATTCACAATGAGACACTCATTGTCTTGGATGTTACATACCCCCACAAATGGTCTTTTCAATGTGAACTATGATTTCAATGGAATTTTTTAATGACCACACAACCATTCATTAAATCTCACCCACTCGACATTAATTTTTTTTATCCTTATTCATTTTATAAAAAACAATCCATGATATTTTTTAAATATTTTATTATTGAAATGAGTCCTAATTAAAAAATATTATCATTATCAAGGGTCAAAAACTAAAAGTTACATATAAAAAATATGACAAAATTTAAATTTATCCAAAGAAACCCCATGAAAATTTTTCACTTCTTCTACAAGAAACAATTATCTTCCATAAATCATAAATTACCAAACTAAATGGAGAAATCAACAATAAAACACATTGTTCTATTAGTAAAAACCATTTGATCTTCAGTTTTGTAATTAAAATTATATTGTGTACTATTACATAATATCCTAGACACCCACTCTCTACTATCAAATGCATATTGAATAAAATAAGTAAGAATCATCTATAATAGGACATCATGGATTCAATTACTATTTCAACATCATGATTATTGTTATACCCACCATATATTTATTCTCTTAAGGAGTGATTTTGAAAAATAATTCTCATATATTTAGGAATATATATCCAAAATAACAATTCTTATTGCACATTATGATTCCCTTAGTGGTTTACATGTCATCGCATGAAATTAGAAAAATGAAGTGGTAACTCCACATTTATCTAACATTCCATATAAATCATTATCACACCCTCCAAAACTATAGTACATCACTTGTTCTCATATATATAAATATATATATCCCTGATAGCTATCATGATATGCTTCAACACCAAAACAAAATTCCAAACATAGAAATTTGTTTATTAACATGTTAGGATTAGATAATACCCACACTAGAAGTTATATTCTCCCACTACGAATGATTAATTTAGTGAAATTGATCACCATTGGGTAATGTAAAACTCTACCATGTTCATGACGATAAGTCACAAACTCATTTCAAATCCATAATTCAATCTCATATATCTAGTATTTACATTGGAACTAGATCACCTTGGATCATTGTAGAAAAATATAATTGTTTTGAAATCTTGATTGTTTCTAACATGTCTCACTACATGCATGAAATATATGATAAGATGTTTATGTCAGTGTTATCATTATGATTATACCAAATATAAGATTATAATTATCATTAAACAAATATAATATAACACACATCCATAATATCTCAAGTTTTGTCCATTGTATCATGTGATGGATGACTATATCCACTACAATGATACCTGAGGAAAAATGAAAACCAATATTATAATACATTAACCCCCTAGAATTACTTTCTCACCAATTGATAAAATAATGTACAATGTCTATCAAAACCTACAATGACTATTAAAACAA
Source organism: Viscum album (assembly GCA_963277665.1). NCBI lineage: Eukaryota > Viridiplantae > Streptophyta > Magnoliopsida > Santalales > Viscaceae > Viscum > Viscum album. The sequence continues at coordinate 394,966,797 of OY728161.1, forward strand.
TATCCATTTTATAGATACTAATCCATCGCTCATTAAAATAATAGAATGCAGGCATGAAATTATTTTGTATGAACATTAATAGAAAAATAATATATTAAAACTTATTTTAATAATTCAATTAATATTTTTTTTAGTTTCCTAGGGGCTAGCTACATAAGAAACATTTTCCACAACAATTGTCAAAATCCATCAACCACATTGTGCCACTAGTTTATTGGGTCAAAATGAAAATGTTGAAGAATCATAAGATGGGATGAATTTTTCTATTTTTATAACATAAGAACAATACACCACTCTTAAGATATTGAGATTATTTTCTTATCTCTTATTGAATATGGTGTATCATAAAATTGATAAAGAATAGAACAGATTAGAGTATAATGGTTTATAGAAAAATAATTACCTAAGCCACATATCTAATTCTATACTCCATGACCATGGTGATCATAAATAGTAAATACTCTCATTAAGAGACTTCTAAAATTGAGGTTAAAATGATGAAACCTTGCAAAAAGGATTCTACTTGGTCTTATAGTTCATTTAGTATGTAAGAGAATTCAATATCTTATTGTAATAATCTGAAAAAAAATTACAATGACTATGTTATACCAGCCGACACATTATCAATTAATAGAATATGATTATAAAGATGAATCATATAATAGAACATAGCTGTATAATCAACTAATAAATGAAATGATATTCATTAAAACATTACAGTAAAAGATAATTTAAAATTAAAATAGATTTATTTAAAAAATATTAGTTAAAAATTTGGTATATGAGAAATAATATATGTCCCTAATCTTGTAATAATTCACAATTTTAAGATGTCAAAATTATTATACAATAAAATAATTATTCTAATGAGTATTCTTTCAAAATTAAATTAAATTAAAATCACAAGAAACCGTGATATGACTGTTTGTGAGTACCAAAGTAAAACAAAAATAACTTTTCTTTTTGAATCAACATGTTCTCTACAATATCGCCTATTTTATGATCATACAACCCAGAAATCCAATATTAACATAAAAACAAATTCAAAATTAAAATTTATTGACACGAGAATAAATATATTTGATCAATTTTTTCCCTAAAGAAAACATTATTTACACAAAACATTCTCCAATATAGATATTATATTTTTTAACACAGTTATTCCCATACAATTCTCATATTTATTCCAAAATAATCATCAATTACAAATATCTCTATAATTTTCTCTATAAATGGTAGAAAATTATCGAGAATTTTGGACTTGTTATATCATTTATCTGGATGCTCTATTTTTAAACTCTTTTTTTATCAACAAAAACAACTATTTATTATATTTATATTCCCCATTTAGCATATATTACTAAGAGACCCATCAATGAAGATAATACATGTTTAAGTAAAAAATTATCATTTTCATCTAGTATAGTAATACGATAAATTCGTTTTTATCCATTTTCAAAGTGATTTTCAATTTAAAATAAAAAAAGTGTGTCATTAGAAATTGAATTTTTTTAATGACAATAATTCATATATTGAATTGTATCAAACTAATATTTTGGAGAAATTTTGTTTTCCTATTTAAAAGAAAATTTTATGATGTCGTATAATTTCAACCTAGGGAATTCCAAATTTTACTATTCCATATGATTAAAGGAGTAGTTATTCATAACCAATGATTTTTTAAATTTTAATAGTAATTTTTTATGAATCCATTAATAAAGAAGTTTTTTATTATATAAACAGATCCTTAATAATATAATGATGATAAATAACTTTAATAAAGAATTATTTCATATTATTTTTAAACAATCAATCAATTCATAGAATAAAATAATATCTTTTCCAAATATAGATGTAATTGATTTATGTATTCATCCACTTCATGTTGCTCAGTGTTTTTTCACGATACTTCATTGAGTAATGCATTTTAAATAATGAATACAATGTTTTTGAGAGGAATGAATAAAAGTGATTTTTTTTCTAAAGTGGAAAAATAATAGTTTCATTCTCATGGATTTCTAGAAATATTTTGTATTATTGGCTAAAATGATAGAGTAAAAATTTCCATTTTTAATAGAATGCATTTCCTAGGAATTGTTTTCAGAAACAATGATTTTACATAATTTTATAACATATTCAATAAAAATAATATTAGAAAATATGTTTTATAAAATAAAATATTAAATTATGAACAAATTTTTCATTAAATTAACTTATATTTTTTAATTTTATTATAAATTAATACTAGAAATTACACATTGCTACCATGTACTTGTATTTTCTCGTATAAAAATAATAATAATGAAAAACAATGATTTACTAAACAACAAAATAATAAAAAATTTACATGTATTGGAATACAACATCAATTTTTAATATATTTTAATATCTAGTAAAATAATATTTCATAAGTATATATTTTATAATCCAAATAGTTAATACGATTGATCATCAAATAAAATCCTAGAATGATAAAATATTTAAAATTAATATCGAAGGATAATTATTAATATCGAAAAGATTATAAAACATTTATATGTTTTTCTCATATGTATAAAAACATAAATGTAATTAAATGAAATATTACATTAGAGATGACATACATAAGAGATTTATATTTAAATCTATAATAAACACTAGATTTTAAAATAAAACATAAAATAGACATGTGGGAAATTTTAATAATTTTTATCCATTCAATTAATTATCTAGAAATTATATGAAGTCATTTTTTCCTACTAATTAATAAAGAAAATTACATTTGGGTACCGATATGCTCTTTAGATTATCGGTGTTTAATATTAATGAAATAGGTAAAAAAATTTGATTTATTAAGTATGTAAAAAAGTATTATAGCTTTATAAGTCAATTGAAAAATGAACAAGATTGACACAAAAAAATAAAAATTTATAATATAAAAGTCATTAGAGTAATATCCACTTCATCCATAGTGACAAAAATTTAACATTAGATACACTCTTAATTTTCGATCCATGATGAAATTAACAACATTATAATTTGGGATTTCATCAATAAAAACAATACCATGCTTTCTTTTATGAGTTTTTTTATAAAAAGATTTATTTAAAAAGAATTCATCTTTAAAAAATATTATAGAATATTTTTTAAAATTAAAAACATCTTATAAAAGTTAATTTATTTTATTTTCAGTAAATATACTATTATATTAAGAATAGTTAGATCATATATCTAAAATATAAATTGATAAAAAATGTTTTAAATTAATAAAATAATAATATGATTTTAAATTTTTTCTATGCTCATTTTTAATAGATTCAAATATTTATAGCTCCATAATAATATATTTATTAATTCCATCATATGAAAAATTTGCAGAATTCTAATTTTTGAATTATATAATGTGTAACTCATATTTTTTATTAATTAAATATAGGTTTGCAATTTAATTTTCTTTTCTCATATTTAGGGTTTATAGTGGGTTAACTACTAGAATCGAAAAGAAAAATCATTCTATTAATCATAACATTATTACCATTTATTTTAGAATTATATTTAATTTGATATTTATTCACATGATAGTTAAAATTTTTATTACCATGATACACGTATTGATAATATTTACACTTTTTCTTCCTTTTAATTATCATATTTTAAATTTAACTAAATAATTTGGTATGATTTAATATTAATTTTATTGAATCCAAATAAAATGGTAATTTAAATTTTTCAATATTTTTTCAAAGTGAAACGTCATCATTTTTGTTTACAGTATGATATTCGGTTGTAGGTTTTATCCCACCTTCATACAACATTAATGTGACAATCGGTTTATTAATTATAAAAATTTCCACAAGTTTGAATTCATGAATAGATTTACATATTCATTTACTCATAAGGGGTAAAGATTGATGTAACATTACCTCTAGATCAGGTTGTTTAATTAGATGTTTACATGGTGAAATATAGTTGAAAACATCAGTCGATATTCCATTCATATGAATGATGATATCATGTTTAAACATAATAAATGAATCAAAATTCAATTTTTTAGTGTTTTAAAATAGTTTATTGGCAATATTTTTTCCTTCATATGGGTAAAAATTTGCCTCCCACATCTCATTTGTGGTATAGAAATAAGACACTTGATGAAATTAATCTTTTCATATTCCATTGAAAATATTATTCATAGTTATCAAATTAAGGTCACATTCATTATCATGATCATCATTCACTTTTTTTTGGATCATCAAAACGAATTTCATAATTCATAACAATAATTATATAATATATTATTTTAATTTATTTTCATATAAATTTTAGTTTTTGTTATTATTATTTATAATTATAAAAATTATCCTATGATGTGGAGATCCTCAGCTTACCTTTTCTATTATCATCCACTGATATTTATATTCATATGGATCTTCATCAATTATCATTTATTGTGAAATGAAATATATAAGTAGTTGGGTCTACCTTATAGTAAAAATTAATTGTATTAGGTTGAATTTGATGAATCATCATGGATTTCCAAACAATAAATATACCTAATAGACCCCAATACTTATACTAACTGATTGGATGGAAAATAAATGTTGAAACAAAAGGGTGGGTGATTTTTGTTCCTTTAAAACAGGATTAAACCAATATATCCATCTTGAGATTAATGTTATTCTATCCATATATTCTAAATATGACATTATATATTAAAAAATAATGAAAAGAACATATTGATGTATAGTGGTTCATGGAATATGAATCCCATAGTGTACTCCACTAACTCTATACTAGTTCATATTCATGATTTATAGTAGAGTTCTTCTAATATAAATTCCCTTATAACTCAGTACATGTAGTTTACACCTTAAAAAAGTATTTTAATAGGAAATATGTTTATTTTATTGAGAACAAGAAATTCACATATTAGTAAACGAATCAAAAAATCTACTATAATAGTGTACGAGTAGTGGTCACTTCAATTGTAAATAGATTGTGATAAATATGTTTGATACATGTTAAAATAATATATCTAGTATAAAATAATTATTCATATGATCACCAATAATATAATGAATTTGAATACTCATCAACCTCAATCCTCAATACATTAAACAACATTAAATAAAACATATGGGTGATGATCAAAAATGATTTTATCCAATTAAATAACCATTTATTGGTTCGTTATCTGATAATGATTCATGAATAAAATTATAATTCCACTGATTATTATCATGAAATTTACTTAAATTAATATCCTTAGAAACATATAATACAATGTTTTGGGACATTTAAATCAAACATAAATTAATAAAACTATTGGATCAGTACATGCCTAATATAGGCTTCTAAATATCTCTCTCCTAGGTCATAATCATCCTCATATAAATTGTAACAGAAACATTTGGAATAAATTTTTTCAAACACATATTATTGAAAAAACATATCAATATATCTTAAATGGATTAGATTATAAGCCTATGATAAAAAAAGATCATGGATAAATATATAATTTAAAAAACACTAAACTAATAGATTTTATATAAGAGCTGATAAGAGGAAATGATATCAATAATGAAAAAACATTTAACATTTCAAATGATTGTAGAAATATTAGAAATAAGATCATGGTCTATAGGGTATAATCAAAGGAATATTACATGAAAATGAAACTTTCCTCTGATTGATACAAGAATAATTAACATTGTAATAAAGATAAGAAATTAGTACTGTAAAATTGTGACTATATTTATGTAGGTGGACTATTTATTTTGTAATAATTACCAAATAATTCTCAAACATTAGGTTTGTAACTATAATAAAATATGGATCAGCCTTAATATATTACTAAATATATAAGGCCCACACTACTTTATCTCCAAAAATTTAAATCTATTACCAATTCCTTCGTTGTCCATCTAGGACATCACTCTCAATCATACATATATATGATTTCTATTTAAAAATATTCATTCATCATTTCATAGTGAATCCATGTATATTAAATGGATTGCATATCATTTTTTGTATAATTACATAATGAATACATTCTTAATCATATTAAAAATATTTACATGATATAACATGAAAAAATAATTTTGTATCAACTAAAATTATATAACATTCACGGTTAATACCCTTTAATCGGGATAAAATTGGATATAGAATTTAATCCATATTTATATATACTGGCTAAAGTTGTATGTTAATAATTTCACTAATCATTTCATCTAGACCCTTTAGTATATAGAGTGAAATAAACAGTATTTTAGAGAAAATAAATTATAGGGAAATATTATTCATTCAATGAATTTGAAATAAAATTAAAATAATGATTTTCTAAGTGGTAAGACTCCTGAAATACTATATGAAATTTCACACGACATATCATGGGAATAAATTTAGATGGGTATAAATTTTTTCAGATAAATAGAGAAATGTAATTGAATCTCGAACAGAATTTTTTACATATTGTTTTAAAAATGATCATCAATGATAATTTATTGGTTGAATTTTAAGTATATTTTTTTAAATGGTGTTGTAAATACATTTTATAACATTTGAAATTGGAAATAATAATCGAATAATTGAGCCTTTAATATATATAATTTCCATATTAATGAAAAATGATGTTTAAAATAAATAAATAATAATGGAAGGAAAACCAATTAAAACACTAATATTAATAACCAATTTTTTTTAATAAAACATAATATGGAATGATGAAAAGTTAAATTTCAACGTCACATGAATTAAAACATAATTTTTTTAAAAATGAAATTTATGAAATTAGAAGATTTGAAAATATGAACATAGTCAAGAATCCATCTTAATGGGAATACAAAATATTATCAATAATGACATTTTTTGGTGAATGAAATCTTGTGGAAGACAGATATTTGAGTTTAAATGTTATTTTCTATTAGATATGTAGATGAAGAAACATAAAATAAAAACATAGAGTGTAGGAATCCAATTTTTGATAAAGGAATTACTATATGAAGAATTATATTACAATGAATGGAGTTCAATTTACATTAATTATTACATATTTTTTATCTTTTGAATAAGAATAAATTTTAATTGAATACATGATAAGGATATTAAAACCCCTACAATTAAATAAATATTTTAAAATTCCTTACTTAGGAATTGGTACAACCATATTAATTATACCATGAATCAAAATAGGAAATGTGATCCCAGAAATTTAAATGGAGACAAATGAACCCCTTACCGTGAATTCTTTCATATTCGAACATTCTATAATGTCATTTAATAAAAAATATAACTATATTAACTGAATTTTAAATTAATTTATTTCAATATTATAAATTTTACTTATATAATTTATAACATTTTTCTACAGTAATATTAGTTATTTTTGTATATATTTTAAAAAACATGTGGTGGAAATCATGGTCATTTTGAAGAAATTTCATTAAAGTAGTGTTGTTCATAACTTTTATCTAAACTATTATCATTAAAATATCATAAAATATTTACTAATGTTTTCTTTATAATTATACATAATTTTATAATTTAAATATATTAAATTTTGGTTTATTATCATTAATGATTAAAACATAGTTGAACCTGTTTTGATGATTTCTAATGAATGAATGGGTAATCTATTCTGGCCCTTTTTCATGTATTATTTAACATAATTTATTATGTATAATCAGTAACATTGAATCTAAATTATTTTCACTATAGGATAATTAGTTATTTGACTTCATTTAGTTGAATTATTTTTTAAAAATCTGATTACATTTTTTGATGTGTTATTTTACGTGTAAACTATCCCATATTATGTATTTATATATTTTATTTCTACATTATTTTTTATTCTCATAAATCTATTGATTTGATAATTCCATTTCATTTTTATTTAATTTTATCCAATATTTTTCTAGACTGATCGTTAAATTAATGATTATTTTAATTTAATTTTTAATTTTATTTACATATATATAAATTCTTTTTTATTTTATTCTAATCAATTTTTTAATGAATTTTATTTCTAGTGTGAGATTTTTTATTTTATTTTATTTATGAAATTCTATATTATTAACCTGTTGAAATAAGAATAATGTTATGATGATAAATTTAAAGAGTAATTTAAATAAGATTATTTAATCCAATGTAAACTAATTTTTAATATTATTTTTAGCTATGAAATATATTTAATTATTTTTTCATAAAAGAATCTGAATCAATCTGTATAAAATAAATAACATACCTCCACATAATAGAATTTATTCTATTTTGTCTTCCTAAAGAAAATTATTTTTTAGCCACGTATTATAATTTATCATTTCAGATATCAACTAGTAAACAATGATTTCCATTGAATATTTAATTGATATCACTCTTTTAAGAAGATATGAGAATCATTGGGTATGGGATTAAGGAAATGGGATTGATTCTGATGATACTGAGATCATTAAATACAATATATGTTGTCGAACTTATGTGTAGAAAATGAATCTTATATGGTAGGGTGTTAAACATTTAAAAGCCTTCTATGCATGAAGACAACCTAAATTTTTAATTAATTAACATAGTAAAAAATTAATTAATCCACAACGGAATGAATGAATTAAAAGGAATATGTTGAAGATGGTGACACGATTATAGGACGAAGTTGATCTATTGTCATTTTATGCATCGATATTGAGTTTTCAAAATATATATTATTTATTGAACAAGATTTTAATTTATTTCATCATATCTATTAGAATGAATATTTATATAGTATAATTTATTAATCATGGACTAAAAATTGACTACGGAAAATTTGAATTAGAAACTGACCTTGATCTAAAAATGGGATGAACAATGGAATAGACCATTTAGGTGTATTGATAGAGAGAAGATTAAGGATTAATGTAAGTCTTATTATTTTAAGAATTTTTACCATATACAATTAACTGATTGATATTATGATGTTGATAATCTATGTTTGTTTAAATTTCATTTTCTAATTTCATGTGCATTCCTTTCTTTTTATGTTTCACAAATTATGAAGAGATGAATGGAAAATTTCTTATATATTATTGTCACTGGGTTGTAAAAAATCGTCATGGACCTTGTGTCTAAATTTTTTCAATATTTAAGCATAATTCTCTCACAGTTGGTCCTGTACCTAATCTGTTGAACCACAAGGGTTGACAAGCTAATCATGAGGGGAATATAGTTCAATTTTTATTCATTTATATAAGTGGATGATGATGGGAAAAAGATTCCATCATGGGATATTAGATACGATAAATAATGCATGATTTTGTGGTACATTTAACTTTGATGTTTTTCTAATGTCACTTAAGAAGTGATAATATCGTGGAAACTGATTATTTTCAATAGGGGGTCACCATTAATGGAGGTATTTAAGAGTGTGATACATTGAGATATAGGGAAATGATATTGGTGTATAGAATAAGCGATTAACTAATATTCATGAAATATTTTGATATATGGAGTAGAAATATTTGAAGAATAATGATAAATGGAGTGAGCCTAAGGCAATTATGAAATCAAGATAAAATAATATGTTTTATCTCTATTTTTATTTGTTCTCATATTCTTTAATTCATGAAATCTCTTCAAATCACATGTGGTTACATCCCAAATCATGTGGGGCTAAACATTTTTAGTTATTCAAATTTTAATGAACATACATTCTTCTAATATTTTTATTTTCTTCCACTCTTATGTCAGTACTATATCTGTTTAGTTATGTCTTAAGTATTCATTTCACATATCAATTTTTCAAAACATTGATTACCAAAATGTTTCAATTTCCGATATATTACTTTGGATTATTAAAACAAATATCATATATTAGAAAATGTTAATGAAATTTATCTCAATTATAGAATCAATCTTATCATTAGATTTTATTGATATGTTGTTTTTTCCAAAATATGTGGGGGAAAAGTATGAAAATAACCCAAAAATTCCAAAAGGGGATGATTTTCAAAGTACATTCGTGAATCCCTTCAGCACCACGGCTGGTGAAAATCCCTTCGACACCCCGGTCGATGCAAAGTTGAAGCCTCCTTTGTGAACTCCACAACTAAATTATATTTTTGACTCTAATGTTATGATGAAATTCACAGAAGTCATCACACTGTGGAGGAAAGATGATCAATAATGTTATTCCTTGGAAATTGATGGAATACTCTGCACGCACAGACGAGGAAATGAAAAAAGAATTTGTGTGATGGATGGGATTACAGACGACTTCATGGTTATGATGAACTTGACCTGATCACCTCCATTTGACAAGTGCAAGAGGCATCACAACACTCTATCAGCGCATTGTTCCACCCTGTGGACTATAAATACCATGCTCACCTCACTCCGAAGAGATCGAAACCCAGTCCATTCGCCTTCCAAGATCCCAAATCTTAATTCACCGTATTCTCTGAGATAGTTTAGAAAATTGAATCACATGATGTGCTTATGTGTTGTAAAATCCCATTCTTATTACTCAATTTCACCCCCTCTTCAAGGAGGGTTTCCCTCCACAAAGCTGATGGGCCATCGATGAGGAAAGAGACCACTTTGGTTACTATGGACTTCGTGATGAACCCATATATCATTAATCACCCTATAAAAATATGTGTACTCCATGCTGAAGCATAGAAACAATTCTTAATGAAATCATCCTCTTTACAAAGTCATATACTATAAGGGAGTTTTTTCTTTGAGAATTATTGTTCTCTATAAGCCATTATGCTTTGAGATCCCATGAGCTATGTGAATCCATGTTCTTGGTGAATCCCTGTGCTATGTGAAAACATGAGAATGGTGAAGCACAACAATAGTGGTCACTTCTTTCACAAAACCTTTTTCTGTGTGGCCCTCTATGCTTTTAATATGTGATTTTACATTCCATTCGGTGGTGCTTCATGTTGTGTTGCATTGCCTCATGATTCATTAAAAATCCATGCTAATGGATATTTCTTCATCACATAGCCATGTTAATTTTGACCCTTCAATAGATCTATCCACAACCAGGGTGCCACACGACATTACTGGTGATTTCCCTTCACAATGGGTTAAAGTGAACTTATTCTGTATTTCATAAGGATGATGAGTTAATCCATGCCTTCCAAACTAAATGATGTTAAACTACCAAGAAACCACATCCTTGATAGAATATGTTAAACTCTAATCACATCATTAGTGACTGGACCAATAGGATCAATGGAGGGATGGCCACATAATCACTCCCACTCTCCCTTTCCCTTTGATCTTTTCACACGGATCACCATTTGAAGCCTCCATGTAATCCCACTCCAATTGATGTGGTGTTCTAGGAACTGTAGAGATATCTATCACATAAATCTAGACCCCAATAGTACATCCCTCACAGAGTATGCCGATGTTTTATATTTTGGTTATGAACCACATGTAAGACCATCTCTATTCCTCATGGACCCAATTTCTTTTTCGTGATCGTCAGGTCATTATTTCTTATTATTTTTAAAACTGAGAATGACTCATTTGGATTTTGATTATGCATCAAACATGATATAATTCTTTTTCCACCTTATTGTGCAATTCCCATCCCTCAAAAAAAAAATATGTATAATTGTATCATTTTTTGCTGTAGGAAATGTATGTAATTAGCCTCTCATATTTTCAAGCCTTTCACCCATCAGTTATAACCGCTTCACATCAGTTTACCCACATCTTGCATGATTTTAAACTGTAAGCCCCATTTATCCTACATGATGATAAACTAGATGATTTAAAACTACAGGGGTTTGGATCCTTGTCTCCATGAACATGTACCTAAGAATACTCCCTGATGTTCAACCACAAACACTGGTAATCATAGGTTTCCCCTTTGTTGGGACCCACATCCTAGTTCTATCCCATAGTAATGTCATTATAGCACTCGATCAGCTAACCTTGCACTATACACACACAAAATTCACAATCCTCTAACAAAGAGTGTCCCTGTAGCGATGGGATGCTAACCACAGGAAATCCCTAGTATGTTTTAGTGTCACTGCTCTTTTTGTACACTGTGATTTTATGCCCCATCCTAAACTACATGGTTTTTGATTCCCTACCACAGGGATATATAGGAGGACTCCGGTAAATTCAATACCATCACCCATGTCCCATCCTTTTCTATCCTTTGAGCCTTTTTGTTTTGGGAAGGTCAGTCCCAATCTCGAAGTTTCAACTTCCTTCGGGTCCCATCTATGCATCCATTCTAACGGGGCACCTCTTCAGGTGTCCCAACACCCCACCAAACAATGTAGATTTTGATTCCTTTTTAAATTGATAGGCTGAAATCATATCTAAGGTTCCACCCCAACATCATCGTCATATTCACATTGGTTCCACATGTTCCTCCCATCCACATCGTACATCCATCCATCATCCATCTAGATTTATACTCGTGTAGACTCATCACATTGAGATCATGTCATCCACTTCCTCTATACTCATAGAAGTACTCGGGAGACTACACATCTATATTCACTAGAATTTCATCAGGTTATTGTCCATTATGTACCCCCCCAATCCCATGATTCACCATTTTAAAATATGTGGGGTTTTATCTTGGTATCCTATAGATGGTACGTAGAAAGCATCCATGAAGTTCGACCCCAATCACTGGTAAACATAAGTGCCCCATTAATGGGACCCAACAACCTTTGTCTATCCCTTATTGGCATCAGGCCAACACCTGGGTAGAAACCCATTCATAATCCCAATACACAATTCATGCTACTCTAATAATGTGTGTCCCTCTTGCGATGGTCCTCTAACCAAACATATTCCCCTTCATGTTTTTCCAGCCACTGACGTTTGTGTACACTCAGATTCCATGCACCATTATGAACTGCATGGTCTATTATTCCCTACCAAGAGATACATAAAAATCCTTCTTAAGGTTCCATACCATCAATCATGTCCCATCCTGGTCTATCGATTGAGCCTTTGTGTTTTGGGATTTTCATTCATTATCCTAGATGTTCCACTTTCATCCGGTTTCATCGATGATTTCATTCTCCCTGGACACCTCCTTAGGTGTCCCAATACCCCCACTAAACCGTGTGGACATTGATTTCCATCCATGGGGAAACTTATGAACACTCTCCGAGGTTCAATCCCAATATCACTATCTTCTTCATGTCAGTTCCATCTGGTTCCCCCCTTCTAGTTCATCCAACCATCCATCTTCCATCCTGATTCTTACGTGAGCCACCACATTCCAGTGAGATCATGTCATCCACATTCCCACTAATACTATCAGTACCCAGTCTTATACCCATGCATAACCCCTATCATGTCTTTAGGTTTTTGTCCATTGTCTACACACCAATCCCATGATTAACGCTCTATAACTATGTAGGTTTTGATTGTAACATACTAGGTAATGAAAAAATATGATATCTTAATATTTATTAATATTTGGGAATTAAATATTAATTTTACATTAAAGGGGATTCTATGTTCTATGGATCACCCATTACATAATAATGGGTTTTGCTGAAATCTAATGTTGCACACAATATATAGTTATACTAAAAATAGAAATAATAATATAAATTTATTTTAAATTTTAGTTAATGAAAAGTTGTGGAATTGGCCGGAATGAACAGAACTAACTACAATATTATTATACATGTTTTTTAAATGTTTTTAAATTTATCAAATAAATTTTAGGGGCATAAAATAAAAATTCATCCAATTTTAATGCATGAAAATTTCTAATATTTTTAAAAGGTTAGTTTACAGCCTTTTGATGGAAGAAACCTTTTAAATATAGTTTTTTTTCACTTTTTTATGATCTATTAGAAAAAATAGTTGTATTATTAAGAAATGGGACATTAAGATTTAATATAGGTAAATTATATTTTTTTACTGATAATGTTCATTTTTAAATGAATAGTAAATAATTCAACCCTTTAATTCAAAACGTCCTTTTAATCATATTTATTTATATAGATAGAATATTATTTTTATTGTATATAAGGTTTAATTTCATTAAATTTTTAATATTTAATCCAATGATGGGTTTCTAAGTAATTTTACATTGAAATTGGACATAAACAAGTGTAAATATTTTGATAGTCATTATTTCATAAAAATGCGCTTTTTGGATTTGAAAATAGAAATTAATTTTAAATTAATTAACGAAACATTTATGTTTTTATTTTGGTAAAACAGAAATAAATTTTGAGTTCAGAATATCAAAATTATAATTGGGTCAATTTTTTGTATTTTTCTGAAAACGTTCAATTTTTTTTGAATAGTGAAAACACTACATTTTAGTTAAAAACTGACTTTTTCATATAAATGAAATTTTACCACATATGTGAATTTAATTGGAAAAATCTGTCATACATGGTTGTTATTAGTAAGTAATACTTGGTTCATTAGGATAAAATCATTTTTGGTTAATAGTATCTTTTTAATTTTAATTAATGTGGTTAAAGATAAATAGTGTAATTCAAGGTAAAAAAATATTATAACAATATAATATTACATTAAAACATGTACTAACCTAATTTTATTATAAATGTATGACCATGAAAATCCTTGGGTGATACTTTCATCCTGTGAAATCCAATAGTCTAAGATAATGATATAATAAATATTAAAGTAAATTTTTTAAAACATTTAATGCCATACAAGAATTTTAGGGATAATAATGAATTGTTATATTGGATTTAATTAAGGTTTTTATAAATAATAAATATTGTTATAGATTTTTTATATACCTTGATATGAATATTTTATAAATTGACATAAATGTGTTTTTAAAATAATTAATATTTTATTAAATGATAAAATTATCCTAAAAACCTAATATTCAGCCAAATAAAATATATGATGTTAAAAATGTCATTAATGATCCAGTTTTTTATGATTTTAATTATATTGAAAATATATTATCCATATAGTATTAATATACAAAATGACATGGTAAAATTTAAATAAAATAAAAAAGGGTTAAATAAGAAAGATATGTATTAAAAAATCGAAAAAATGCCCAATTTTTTTGGATGATTTTATTTTGACTTATTTACACCTTATAATTTAATTAAATATGTTTTGGACATTTTGAACCAATCCCAATTTTATAATAAAATATTACTTTCGATCTTTTTTTAAATATCACATCCTTCCCCATATTAAAAACCATCACCTCTATCCCTTACTAACACCTCTCAAGAACCCTTGGACCATCCAACCTCTATCCAAATAAGCTTAAAACATCCCTCTCTTCCACCTAGAATCCTTAACATAGGCATAAGTCACTTCACGAAATCCTTTGGTTCATGTGAAAGGGAGTTACCCAATTTAAAGGTAATGTCTTCCCTAGAGATCTTTTCATTTATTTTCCTTCTCCAATCCCTAGACACTCCATATTCCATTCTTATATAATAACACAAGTATATTAAATAAACTAGTATTTTATTTTGATTATTATTATAACAACACTTCCACACACCTTCATCTAATGGATACAAACATATTATTTTTGTGGACGGTGAGCTAATTTCCCACAAAACGATGATTGTTCAATTATCTCCTACCACCTCTTACGGTTGCCATTAAGATGAAACTGTGTTTATATATTATATATGTTATATTTTTATTTTCTCTATTCTAATGTATTTTTCATTTATAGCATACATTTATGATCCCATAATTGGTAAATACAATAATTTCATTTGAAGAACTCGGGACTACCGCCTCTCAATGTGATATGATGTGTTCATTCCATACATGGAACGTATGAAGGATATAGTTACTGAAATTATATATCAAGTTATTCTATAATTATAATATACTTATGTATCATTATGTGTTTCTTCCACTAAATATTAAATAGAAATGAATGTAGTGTTCATGCGTATGTACGTCTTACCATCTCCATGAACGGTGCATTTCAAATTTATCATAAAATCTTCTATACTATTATAAATATATATATAAACTGGATATATATGAAATATATGATATCTAAATCATGAATATCATTATGGAGATAATGGAATTTAGACCACATGGAAAACATATAATTATCAGAAGTTCATTTTTGACTTAAGTACCTAATAACGACCAAATGACCATTATTAAATAAATGATTATGTAATGTTTATAACGTGGTAACATGTAATATAAAAGGAATAATAAAATTAATAAATCATCTTATGATATTATAAATTATCTGTAGTTTATTATTCAAGAGATTAAAGAATGAACGAGTCAAATCGGACTCGAAGTATGGGACATCAACTCAATATTCATTCATTCATGCAAAAAATGATTTATATATGACATTACTTTATATGATGTATAAACCCCTTTTAATTTTAATTTCATTCAAATGGAATTTTTTCTCTACAAAGCGTTTTACTAAATGTCAAATATATTGTTTCTTTTTAACGTACAGAGTGACTATGACCATTCCGACGTCACAAGCATTATTTGATATTTGGAATCCATAATAAGTCGTAATGTCTTAAAAGGAAAATATATACCAAATACTCATTATACATATTTTGGTATTGAAAATGGTTTTATGGATGGACATATTGTTACAATATTTTAAAATGTTATATTGTGATTTCAATGTGGAAATATAATTTTTTTCTTTTTTTCGTGTTCATTTGTTATGATTATGTTATGGTTCTTGAAAATCTTTATATATATGGGTGGATCTGTGAGAATCCTATGGAAGGTAAAACCGAGAGAGCTCTCCAATGTATTAGGTAATGTGATGGAGGTAAACATTAATGATTATCCCATGTGAATTTGTAAATATATTGTGATGGGTAATACAAATGTTACTCCCTACATAGCTAAGAAAGCTATAACAGAAGTATGTTATGGATTCCACAAGATTCCTTCATAATTTGTGGTTACTATGTGTTATTCATAAATGATATGATTTCATGAGGTATTTTAAAGTGTTTATGTTTTGTATGTAATGATTGACTAATGTTTTCATTCTTTATTTTGTATCCCTTAATGAGTTTTTTATACTCACCCCATGTTTTAGAAATTATTTTTACAGGATATTATCCAAGGTAGGAGAATAGGAAAATTTAAAAAGTTTTATATAAAGAAACTAATTTATTTAAGAGTTTTTATTTTATGAATAAATTATATACTAAGTAGATGTTTCTACATTTTAATATATGAGATGTAATGTAATATTTATAGAATAATTATTAAAAAAATAAATTAGTAATCATCATCAATTTCAATTATTAACATAATTCAATATTATTAAATGTTTAAGGTTGGGGCATTATTTTTGGTATTAGAGGTTGGTTTAGCAAACTATAGGAGTAATGGTATTGTTAATTAATATCCAAAAATTGATTTATTTTAATATTGAAATGTAATAGAATTTATAGATTACATTGTTGCTTCACCCATGATATGTTAGTTGAGAATGAGTTTTTATAGAGGAAACATTGAAGATGAGTTGGGAAGGAATATAAAAGGAAATGACCTTCCAATTCCACATCCTGAGATAGTCAGATTCGGAATTGAATAATTGTTTGCAGTGATGGGTTGGTAGAAAATGGCGATGAATGGTTTCTTTTATATTGATAATATTTTTTTATAATATTAGACCAGCTAAGATCAATAAAATCATATAAGGTTTTTCTTTCAAACACAAAAATAAAATAAATTATATGGAAATTTTTCAAGTCTATGTTTTGGATACAAAAAATTTCATTCCATGGACCCATGGATTCGAAAAATGGAATAGTTTTTCATTATGATGAAACAAATTCTATTGATGAATGACCAAGTCCCACAAATATAAATGAGATTTGTAGTTTTCATGGGTGAAAAGGTTATTACAGGAGTTTTGTTGAAAATTTTTCATGGTTACATATCCCAATCACTATGTTAACATGCAAAGGTTTTAAGTTAATTTGAAAAAAATAATGTGATGATTGTTTTTGGAATTGAAAATAAGATTGGTGAGTGCTCCAGTTTTGGCACTGCCTTCCAGAGAAGGTGAATTTGTTATTTGTAGTGATGATTCGTTGAAAGGATGTGGTTCTTTCCCAATAAATAATGATCAAGTAATTGCATATTATTTACATTAGTTGAAACCTTCGGAGTAAAATTACAGTACAAATTATTTTGATTTAGCTGATGTTGATTTTGCTTTAAAAAAATTGAGGCATCATTTTTATAGAGTAAAATGTGTAATATATACTGACCACAATATTTTGATGTATATATTTACTCATAATGAATTGAATACGAGACAGAGGAGATGGATTCATTTAATCAATAATTATTATTGAACTATTCATTAAAATACATGAAATGAAAATAATGTTTCTGACGCTTTGAGTCAGAAAAAAAATTCTACATTAAACATGTTATGTTTTCAATTATATCCTTTGATTAATGATTTTATGAAATTAGGAATAGAATTTGTTAGTGCCAGATGTTCTTCTATTTTTTCCGGTGTCAGTGAAATCATCTCTACCGGACAGAATTTAGAAACTGCAGAATGAAGATAATGAGTTGTAGAAAATGGTAGATTTGGTTGAGAAAGGTATGTTACCTGAATTTAACATTGATAAAGATTATGTTTTTTAGATTGGGAAGATATTATGTGTTCCTTATGATTCACATTTGATGAAAGAGTTATTATGTGAAGCTCATACTTCTCCCTTTTTTGTTAATCCTGGCATTACTAAGAAGTACAGAGATCATAAAATGTATTTCTGGTGGGATGGAATGAAAAGATATATTGGTGACTTTACTATGATGTGTTTGATTTGTCAACAGGTTAAAGGAGAGTGGAAATTACCAAATGGGATGCTTTATCCATTACCGATGGTAGAGTATAAATGAAAAAAATATATCTATGTACTTCATTCAATAATTACCAATGACATCTTGAGGTAATAATGAAAGATGGGTTATTATTGATCGATTAAATAAATCTGCTCATTTTTATCCTATTCGAGATACTTTGTCACAAGTTCAAATTTCATGGTTTCATATTAATGAGATAGTCAGATTGCATGGAGTTCCTCTATCCATTGAATCTGATCATGATCTGAGGTTCACTTCTAATATTTAAAAAGAACTTAAGTCTTCAGTGGGTAATTAATTTACTTTCAGAACAACTATTCATCCAAATTGAGATGGGCAATTAGAACCAATTATTCATATGGATGATGATATACTACGAGGTTTCTCAATGGATTTCCAAAAATGTTGAGACTAATATATTTATTTGGAATAATTTTATAATAATAACAGTTATCATTCTAGTATACAGATTGATCAATTTGAGAAATTATATGGAAACCAGAATTGGTATAAGTGATGGCTAGAAAAGTTTAGTTAATTCAGAAGGATGATAGAATAACACAGAGCATGCTGAAAAGTAATACGGATAACTGGAGGAAGGATATTTTTTTCTAGGTAGGTGATCATGTCTTTAACAATGTATCTCCATGGAAAAGTGTGAAGCGTTTTGGTAAAAGGGGAAAGATGATTCTAAGGTTCATTGGACCCAATGAAATCCTAGATAAATATGGATCAATTTCCTATAGAGTGGCATTACCTCCATTATTACCCCTTGTGCATAATTGTTTTCATGTTTCAATGTTGACAAACTATATACTTGATCCTTCTCATGTTTTGAGTCGACATGTAGTTCAGTTTGAATAGAACTTTTCTTATTAGGAACAACAAGACCAGTCTCATGATCATAGAGAGCATGTGTTGCAGAATAATGTAATTAAACAGGTAATTGTTTTATAGACAAACCATATGGTTGAAGAGGAAATGTGGGAATCTCGAAATTCTTTGAGGGATAAATTCTCCCAATTATTTGAAAAGTTGTTAGAATTGTAATGATTCAATTACCAAATGGGGGGGTGGATGTAACATACCAGGTAAATAATGATTTTGATGTTTTCATATTTATTAATATTTGAAAATTAAATACTAATTTTACTTTAATGGGGATTCTACATTGAATAGAGTACCCGACGCGTGATAATGGTTTTCTCCAAAATCTCATGTCGCACACAATGAAGAGTCATACTAAAAAAAAGAAGCAATAATATAATATTATTTTAAATTGTAGTTAATGACTAGTTGTTGTTTTGGATAGAATGAACAGAAATAAATAAAATATTATTATACATTATAGTTAAATGTTCTTACATTTATCCAATAACTTTTAGAGGCTTAAAATAATAATGAAACTGATTTTAATGCATGAAAAACTCTAATATTTTTAAAATCTCTTTTTACAACCTTTTAATGGAGAACACCTATGAAATACACTTTTTTCCACATTTATATGATATATTTTAAAAAATAAAAAACCTCTTTATAATTGGGACATAAATATTTACTTTGTGAAATATTTTCGTTTTTTTATAATTTTCATTTTTTAATGAATATTGAAAAAAATGGTATTTTAATTCAAAACTGCATTTTAATCTAATTTATTTATATAGAAATATTTTTAATTTTATTGACTTTAAATTTTTATTGGATTATATTTTTACAATTTAATCCAATTTTCTTTCATTGGATGTAATTTCACATTGAAATTAGACGTAAACAACATTCAATCTTTTGATAGTTATTATTTAATAAAAACATGTTTTGGTTTTGAATATAGAAATTGATTTTGAATTAATTTTTGAAACACTTAGGTTTTGAGTTTTTTAAAATAGAAATAATATTTAAATTTGTAATATCAAAATTATTGTTGGGTGAATTTTTTGTATTTTTCAAAAAATATTCAATATTTTATGAATGGTGAAAAACAATGTATAGTAGTTAAAAAACAAAAATTTTCATTTAAATAAAATTTTACCACTTCTGTGATATGAATTAAAAAAATATGAAATAAATTTTTTTCATCAGTAAGTAAAATTTGGTTCAATAAAAAGAAACAAATTTTTAGTGAATTGAATCTTTATATTTTTATTTATCGCAATTAAAGGTAAATAGTGTAATTTAAGGAAAAATAATATTATAATAATATAAAATTACTTTAACACCTATCCTAAACTTATTTAATTAGTAATGTACGACTATTATAATCCTTGGGGGTGACAGTATTCCTTTGAAAGCCACTTGGGTATGATAATGACATTAACTACTTTTTTAAATGTGAAAATTGAAATATAATAAACATAAATATTTTTACTAAAACATTTTATATATCGGGTTATGTAGGTGATATCTTTGACTAGATTTAATAACTGAAAATCTAAGAATATATACAAAAACACATTAATTTATTTATAATTTTTAGACATTAAATAATTAAATATAATTATGAATCAATGTTGATGAAACAATTTCTTAATTAATAAATGATTCAAATAAATGATATTATAAATATTAAAATAAATTTGTTTCTAAACAATTTATGCCATAAAATAATTTTAGGGATACTTATTGATTTTTATCTTTAAATTGATAAATTTTTCTCAAATTAATAATGTTGTTATATATTCTTTAAAAGTCTTTATATGAATGGTTTATAAATTGGACTAAAAGAGTTTTCAAAAAAACTAATATTTAATTAAATGAAAAAATAATCCTAAAAATATAAGATTTATCTAAATGAAATATATGATGTTTTAAATGTCATTAATGATCAATTTTTTGTTTAATTGATTTTTATTTTAAATATATTAAACATATTGTATGAATATATAAGAGGACATTGTAAAAGTTAAATTAGTTAACAAAGGTTCAAACAATAAATATATGTATTAAAAAATAACCAAAACCTATCTAATTTTTATTGGAGTACTTTATTTCGAATTATATCTTTCTTATTGTCTAATTAAATATGTTTTGGACCTTTAAAAAAATTATTTTATACCAAAATTATACTTTCAATCCTTCTTGAGGAGCCCCTCCACCACCTTATAAAAACTCGTCACCTCTAACCCTTACTCTCACCTCTTATGCCCCCATGTATCATCAATACTCTGCCCGAATAATCTCCTGACATTTATCTCTTTCACTTATATGACTTAACAAAGTTAGAATTCACATTATGAGTTCCTTTTGGTTCAAACCAAAGAGTGTTACCCAATTTAAAGGTTATGTCTTCTAGCAGGTTTATTTTATTTTATTTTCCTTTTCGAACCCATTAAAATATCTATATTACATTACTATATACCATAACCAGTATGTAGAATATACTAGGATTTTTTCAGGAAGAATATTAAAACTACACTTCCACACCGCTCCATCTAATGTATATGATCATAATATTTTTGTGGACGATAAACAATTTCCTTACGAAATAATGATTTTTCAATTATTTCATAACAAATATTATAGTGGAAATTAAGATGAAACTGTATTTATATGATATATATTTGTATTATATTTATATTTTCTCAATGCTTCTTTATTTTTCAATTATAGTAAACCTTTACGATTTTAATAATGGGTAAATACTATAATTTCATTTGAGAAAATGCGGACTACCGCCCCCTAAATGTTATATGAAATGTTGATGCCATACATAGAATTCATAAAGGATGGATTTACCGAAATTTTATATGATATTCTACTAGAATTATAATATTCCAATGTATCATAAATTTTTCATTCCATTAAACACAAAATAGAAAAGAAAGTAGCATTTATGTGTATGTTCATCTTAACGTCTCCATGAACGATGCATTTCATTTATTGTCTCAAAATATTTTGTACTAATTTAAATACATTTATATACTTTTTATATATGATATATATGATATATAAGTCATGAATATCAGTGTGGAGATAATGGAATTTGGACCAAAATGATAACAAATAATTAAAAGAAGTTCATTTTTGACTAATGTACCAAATATTGACAAAACGACTATTATTAATTAAAACATTAGGTAATGTTTATAACGTTGTAATAAATAATAATAAATTAATAATAAGCTTGAAAAATGTTTTTTATCAAGTAGATATTATCTTATGTTTATTATTTAGGATACTAAATAACAAACAAGTCAAGTCTGACGCGAGGTAAGGGAAATCCTCTCAATCTCCTTTCATTTAGGCATACATTGATTTATACATGACATTATTTTATATAGTGTATACACCCCTTTGACATTTAATTTCATTAAAATGGAATCTTTTATCTATGAAGAATTTAATTAAAAGCCAAAAAGAATGTTTCTTTTTAACTTACGTGGTGATACGAACCTTTCTACTGCCGGGAGTATTATTTGATATTTGGAATCCTTAACAATATGTAATGTTTTTTAAAGGAAAATGAATACCAAATACTATGTTTATTTATTTTGGTATTGAAAATGGTATGAAGTATGGATTTATTATTTCAATACATTGAAATGTTATATTTGTGATTTTAATGTGGTATTTTAATTTTTCTATTATGCCTATTCATTTTTTATGATTATGTTATGGTTCATGATCATTTTTTCTGTATACGTTTGGTTCCATGATAAACAAAGGGTGGTTGATCCTGATATAGCTCTCTAATCAATTGGTTAATTTGATGAAGGTGAACGTTAATGTTTCTCCTAATATATTTAGGAAATATACTCAAATGTATATTCCAAATGTAACTCTATACCTAACTGTGAAAGCTACAATGTAAGTATGTTATGGACTCCAAAAGTTACCTTTCTGATTTTATATTACTTTGAGTTATTCATAAATCATATAATTTAAGATGATATGAAAAATAGATTATGTTTTGTCTGTAAGGATGGTTTAATGTTTTCATTCATTATTTTATAGCCCTTACTGAGCTTTTTATGCTCATCCCATGTTTTTGAAAGGGTTTTCACCAGATATATGGCATGGTAAGAAGAAAAAATAATTCAAGAATATTTATATCAAGAAAATAATTCATTTTAGTGTTTTTATTATATGAAAAAATAGATACTGAGTAGCAGTGTCTACATTGCAATATATGAGATGTATTGTAATTTTTATGGCCTAATTCTCTATGAATCTATACATGAAAATATCCTCAATAATAATCATTAACTTAATTGATAATTATGTAATGTTTTAGGCTGGGTACTTATAATTGGTATTTGAGGTTGGTATAGAAACTTTTGAGGAGTAAGGGTATTGTTAAATTAATATCCATAAATTAATTTAAGGTAAAATTGAAATGATATAGCATTTACAAATATCCATGTTTCATCACCAATTATATTTTTATTGAGAATGGTTTTTCATATTATAAACAAGACAACTATACTGGGAAGGCATACAGAGGGAAGTGACCATTCAAATCCACATCCTGAGATGGTCGGAATTGGAATTGAACAGTTTGTTGCTGTGATGGCTTGCTTAAATCAGGTGATAAATGTTGGATACTTTTATAGATAATATTTTTTTAAATTATAAAAGAAAATAGGTGAATAATATTCATTAATGGGTTGTCTTGAAAAGCTTAAAAAAATAAACTATAGGGGTAATTCATCAAGTTTGATTTTCAGTTATAGATGATTTCATTCCTTGTCCCCATTATTTCAAAAAATGGAATAACTTATGATCATTCTGAAACAAAATTCATTAAATAATAGACAAGAACAACAAATTAAACTGAGTATCATTGATTTTTTGGTTTAACAGGTTATTACAGGAGGTTTGTTGAAACTATTGAACAATTTTCTGGCTCAACAATGAAGTGAACTTGAAAAGGTGTTATGTTCATTTGTACAAAATAATGTAATGAATTTTTCCATGAATTTAAATGGAGATTGTTGAATGCTCCGGTTTTGGCACTGCCATCCAGAAATGGTGAATTTTTTATCTAAAGAGATGTTTTATTGAAAGGACATGGTTGTGTCCTAATGTAGAATGATCAGGTAATTGCTTATTCATCACATCACATGAAACCTCTTGTTTAAAATTACCATACACAAGATTTGTAATTAGCTGTTGTTGATGCTTCTTTAAAATTTTGGAGGTATCATCTCTATGGAGTAAAATGTTAAATATATACTGACCACAAAAGTTTGATGTATATATTTACTCATAAAGAATTGAAAAAGAGACAATGGATATAGATGGAATTAATAAAGGAAAAATGATTAACTATTCATTACCATCAAAGAAAAAAAATAATGTGGATGATGGATTCATTCAGAAAAAATGCTACATTAATCATGTTAAATTTGAACAATATCCTTTGATTGACGATTTGATTAAATTTGGCATAGAAGCTGTTGGTGTGGGAAATTTATCTGCGTTGTTTCAAGTGTCTTTGAAATCAACTCTTTTAAGAAGAATTAAGCAAGTACAGAAGGGAGACAGTGAGTTGAAAAAGCTAAGGTTTGTTCATATGGTTATGATACATGAATTTAACATTGATAGAGATTGTGTTTTGAGTTTTTCGAATTAATTATGTGTGCCTTTTGATTCCCAATTTAAGATTGATTTATTATGTGAAGCTCATAGTTCTCTGTTTTCAATTCAATATGGTATTACTAAGAGGAATAGAGATCTTCGAGATTATTACTGGTGGGATGGAAGGAAAAGAAATATTGCTGACTTTACTATGAAGTGTCAAAATAGTCAATCGGTTAAAAAAATCAGCAGTTACCAAAAGGGATTCTTCATCCATTACCAGTTCTAGGGTGGTAATGTAAAAATATATCCAAGGACATAGTTCTAGGATTAAAAATGACATCTTGACATAATAACAAAATATGGGTGATTATTGATCGATTGACTAAATCTGCTCATTTCCTTCCTATTTGAGATACTTTTTCTCTAGATAAACTTTATTGGATGTTTATTAATGAAGTAGTAAGGTTTCATTTATTTCCACTATCTATTGATTCTGATCATGATCTGAGGTTCATATATATCTTTTGGAAAGGCATTCAGATGACATTGGATATTGAATTAAATTTTTTAAAAGTTCTTCATTTACAAACATATGGTTATATAAAATGATCAATTCAGACATTGGACGATATGCTAAAAACATTCCAAATTTTTCACTAGGGATATTAGACCAATATATTTCTTTGGTTAAATTTTCTTATAATAAAAATTTTCATTCCAGTAAACAAATGGACCCATTTGAGTCATTATATGGAAAACGGTGTCAAACACCAGCATTTTGGGATAAACTAGGTGAAAGGAACCAGATATAACCAGAATTGGTAGAGGGGATGGCATAAAAAGTTTAGTTAATTCAATTTCAGATGAGAAAATCACAGAGTTGGCAGAAATGTATGTGAACAATCAAAGGAAGGATTTCTTTTTTTGAGATAGGTGATCATGTATTCCACAAATTTTCTCCATTGAAAAGTGTGGTGTGTTTTTTGGTAAAAGGGGAACAATGATTCCAAGGATCATTATATCCTATAAAATCCTAGATAAAGTAGAATCTATTTCCAAGATAGTGGATTTAATTCTATGATTCCCCATGGTACACAATGTTTTTCTTGATTCAATGTTGAGAAAGTATATGATGTATCCATCTCATGTTTTGATTTCATAGGTAGAACAATTGGAAGAAAAGCTTTCTTATGAGAAAAAACCATTTCAGATTCCTAGCTGTAGAGAGAAAGTGTTCTGGAATAAGGTAATTCATCATGTAATAGGTTTGGGGAAATACCATAAGGTGGATGCCACAATGTGGGAATCTTAAAATTCAATGAGTGATTAATACCCCCAGTTATTTGACTTTTGAATAGAATTGTAGGGACAAAATTTCCAAAACGTGAAGGGTGTATAATCTCAAGTAAATAAAGAATACAATATTTTTGTATTTATTATTATTTTTGAATTAAATATTAATTTTACTTTAAATGGTATTCTCTATTCGATGGCGTGCCCGACAGGCAACAATGGGTTTCCTCAAAATCTCATTTTGCACACAATACTGAGTCTTATTGAAAAAATGAAATAATAATATAATATTATTTTGTATGGTTCTTAATGCCTAGTTGTTGTATTGGCCAGAATGAGCATAACAATCTACAATAAGATTTTACATGTTTTTTAAATGTTCTTACATTTATCCCATAAATTTATGAGGCTTATAATAACAATGGCTTCTATTTTTATGCATGAAAAATATCTAATATTTTGAGAAGGTCATTTTATCGCCTTTTGATGGTTAACCAATTTTAAATAATTATTTTTCACTTTTATATTTTTTATTTGATAAAAAATAATAGTCTTCATTTTAATTGGGACATTATTATTTACTTTGGGTAAAATTTTGGTTTTTTTATGATAAAGTTATTTTTTGTGAATTGTGTAAAATACTGAATTTTAAATAAAAACTACCTTTTAATATAATTTCTTTATATAGTAATATTTTTATATTAATTGGATTTAAAGTCTAATTGTATTATATTTTTACCGATTAATCCATTGTTGGTCATTGGAAGTAATTTCATATTGAAAGTGGACATAAACAACTGTCAATTTTTTGATAGATATTATTTCTTCAAAAAACTAATTTTTGTTTAAACAATGAAAATTTCTTTTAAATTAATTAATGAAAATTCCATTTTATGGGTTTTGTAATATAGAAATTATTTCTGAATTTGGAATATCAACATTTTCATTAGGTGATTTTTTGGTATTTTTCTAAAAACATTAAATTATTTATGAATAGTAAAAAATCATCTTTTATATTTAATAGATATTTTACAGCATCTGTGAATTAAATTTAAAAAATCCAACATCCATGGTTGTTCTCATTAATTAAAATGTGGTTCAATAGGATCTAAATAATGTTTGGCAATAGTAACTATTTATTTTTATTTATAGAGATTTAATATAAATAGGGTAATTCAATGTAACTAAAATAAAATAATAATATAAAATTAAATTAACACATGTCTTGACATTATTGGATGAGTAATGTCCGACCAAGACATTTCATGAATGATAACTTTGTCATTTTAATGTCACTTGGTAAATATAATGACATTAATTACTTTTTAATTTTATATTATTATTTTATTTTAGTTACATTGAATTACCCTATTTAGACATTTCATGAATGATAACTTTGTCATTTTAATGTCACTTGGTAAATATAATGACATTAATTACTTTTTATTTAAAGCAAAAATAAAATATAATAAACATGAATCATTTTATTAAAAAAAATTATATGGGGTTATGTAAGTGATCTAATTGAGAATAAATATTCATTGGAAAAATAAAAATATTTCCTACATCATTATACTTTATTTATAATTTTTATAAATTATATATATAAATTTAAATATGACACAATGGTGATGCAATAATTTCATCCTTAATAAATGATTCAGATAACTGATTTTATAAATATTAAAATAAATTTAATTTTAAATATTTTATCCCATTAAATAATTTTATAGATAACAATGACTTGTTATATTTTATTTAATGATGGTTTTTAGAATGAATAAATTTATATCGGTTTTTTAAATTCGATGATATGAATAGTTTATAAATTGACATAAAAGGGTTTTTAAAATAATGAATATATTTTTAAATTGTAAAATAATCCTAACAATATAAGATTTGTCCAAATGACATATATGATGTTTAAAATGTCATAAATAATCCATTTTTGGTTTCTTGTATTTTTTAATAAATATATTATCTATATAGTTTGAATATTTAAGAGGACATGGTAAAGGTTAAATATGTTAACAATTGGTTAAACAAGAAAGATATGGAATAAAAAAATATCTAAAACATATCCAATTATTATTGGATGATTTTATATTGACTTATATTCACCATATATTCAATATAAAATAATTTTTGGACCTTTGAAAATAGAAAATAATTTTATAATAAAATAATACTTCCAAGCATTCTTAAAGAGCTCCACCCCATTATAAAAATCCATCAACTCTTACCAATACTCAAACCACTAATTCTCTCTTCTATCAACCAAACTCTACCGTAATAACCTCCCAACATCCATCTCCTCCACCTAGAAGACTTAACATGGGCAGATGTCACTTTCATAAATCCTTTTGGTTCAAACAAAAAGATATTTACCCAATTTAAATGTAACGTCTTCTCTCATGTTCTTTTCTTTTATTTTCCATCTCATAACCCCTAAACTCTATTTATTCCATTATTCTTTTACAAAAATTTTATCTAAAATATATTATTATTTAATTATGAGGATTATTCAAACTACACTTCCACAAACCACCATCTAATGGATACGATCATAATATTTATGTGGACGGTGAACTATTGCCTCAAGAAACGATGATTGTTCAATTATATCATACCACCTATTATGGTGTCTATTTATATGGAACTGTATTTATATGTTGTATATATTATATTTATATTTCCTATATGCTTCTATATGTTTCATTTATATCATACCCTAAAGATTTCAAAAATTGGTAAATACAATAATTTCATTTGAGAAAGTGTAGACTACCACCCCAACAAAGTGATATGACGTGATCATGCCAAATGTGGAATGTATATATGATGGAGATATAGAAATTATATATTATACTATACTGGAATTATAATATACCTATGTATAATTATGTTTTAATTCCATTAAATATGAAATAGAAATGAATGCAGCGTCCATGCACATGTACGACTTACAGTCTCCAGGAATGGTGCATTTCATTTATTATATCCAAATGTTATGTACCCTGATAATTAAATATATATACCAGATATTTATGATATATATTATATCTAAATCATGAATATAATTCTGTAGATAATGGACTTTTTACCCCATGGCAAACTTGTAATTATTAGGAGATCATTTTTAACTCAAGTACCTAATATTTTAAAAACGAAAATTATTAACATAAATGATTATATAATGTTAATAATGTTGGTATAAGTAATAAAAACGAAATAATAAACTTGAAAAAGGATCTTAAGAAAGTATAAAATACCTTTAGTTTTTATTGAAGAGATTAATGAACAAACGAGTCAAGTCGGACACGATGAAAGGGGCGTTGTCTCACTCTCCTTTCATTGAGGAAACATTGATTTATAAACGACATTATATTATAAGGTGTATAAACCCCTTGGAAATTTAATTTCATTTGATGGGAATCTTTTCTCAACGAATCATTTTAAGAAGCGACAATAAGAATATTTCTTTTTAATGTATGTGGTGACAATGACCTTACCACTAACACGAGTATTGTTTGTAATTTGGCTTCCATAAAAAGATGTAATGTTTTTAATAGAAAAATCAATGCCATATAATATTTTTACATATTTTGTTATTGAAAATCGTTTTATGAATGTATTGATTGTGTCAATATATTGAAATGTAATATTGTAATATCAATGTGGAAATTTAATTTTTCCTTTATGCCGGTATAGGTGTTATGATTGTGTTTTGGTTCATGGTAATTGTTTTTTATATGGGTAGTTCCGTGATAAACCAACGGTATGTGATTCTGAGATAGAAATCCAATTCCTTGGGTAACATGAAGAAGTTAAACATTAATGTTTATCTATGATATTTAGGGAATATATTG
This sequence comes from Viscum album, assembly GCA_963277665.1. NCBI lineage: Eukaryota > Viridiplantae > Streptophyta > Magnoliopsida > Santalales > Viscaceae > Viscum > Viscum album. Next base: position 394,997,303 of record OY728161.1, read on the forward strand.
TGATGAGTATTCAAAATGTAACTCCCTATGTAGTTGTGAAAGAAACAAAGTATGTGTTCGTTGGATGACACATGTTACATTTATTATTTGTGATTACTATGTGTTTTTCATAAATTATATGATTTTATGATGGTTGTTAAAGAAATTATTTTATTATGTAATGATGGACTAATATATTCAATCATTATTTTATAACCCTTATTGATATTTTAATGCTCCTCCAATGTCTTTGAAATGTACTTTCACAGGATATAAGGTAGGGTATGATAATGGAAGAATTCAAGAAGATTTATATCAGGAAAATAATTACATTAAGTGTTTTAAATTTATACAAAAAATGGATACTAAGTAGAAGTGTCTACTTTGTAGTATTGTGATGTAATGTAATTGTTTTGGTCTATTTCTCTAAAACTATGAACTTCTAAATATGTTCAATGTGGATTATAAAATTAATTCAAGATTATGTAATGTTTAAGGATGGGGAATTATAGTTGGTATTAGAGGTCGGTTTAGACAACTTTAGTAGAAAGGGTATTATTAAATTAATATCCATAAATTAATTTATAGTATGATTGAAATGATATAGCATTTAAATATCTTCATGTTTCATCTCCTATGATATGTTTGTTGCGAATGAGTTTTCATATAGGAAATAGGGGAACTATGTTGGGAAGGCATACAATGGGAAATGACCTTCCAAATCGACATAATGAGATGGTCGGAATCAGAATTGAATAGTTTGTTGTAGTGATGGCTTGGTTGAATCAGGTGATAAATGGTGGTTGTTTTTATAAATGATATTTTGGTATATTATAAAATTATATATGTTAAAGAAAATAATTTATGGTTTGAATTTCTACCCTTAACAGAAAATAATCTATATGGGAAATTCAGTAACTGTGAAATTTAGTTACAAAAAAAATCATTCCTTGGTACCATTGTTTAAAAATATGGAAAACTATTGATCATGCATAAAAAAAGTTGTAGAATAATGCCCAAGACCCACAAATAAAACCGAGATCTATAGTTATCTTGTTTTATCAGGTTAGTATCGGAGGATTGTTGAAACTTTTTCATAGTTATCTAGCCGGATCAATATGATAAATTGAAAATGTTGTATGTTCATTTGGACAAAAGAATGTGATTGTTGTTTTCATGAATTGAATAGAAAATTGGTGAGTGCCTCAGTTTTGGAACTACCTTCCAGATATGGTGAATTTGTTATCTATAGTGATTAATTGTTGAAAGTACTTGGTTTTAACCTAAGGAATATTGACTATATAATTGCTTATTCTTTACTCCAGTTGATACCTCATGAGTAAAATTATCCTACAAATGATTTGGAATTAGATGCTGTTGATTTTTCATTAAAAATATGTTGGAATAACTTGTATATAGTATAATGTGAAATATATGCTAAAAAAAATTGAATTATATAATTACTCAAAAATAATTGATCATTATATAAGGAGATGGCTGGAATTAATCTAGTATAGTGATTTAATGATTCATTACCATCCAAAAAAATGAAAATAAAATGGAGAATTTTTTGACTCACAAAACCAAGTCTACATTTTCCATTTTACATTAGAACAATATCCTTTGGTTAATGATTCGATGAAATTTGTCATAGATGTTGTTGGTGTAGGAAATTCCTCTTTTTTTCAGGTGTCAGTGAAGTCATCTCTATCACATAGAACTAAGCAAGCGCATAAGGAAGACAATGAGTTTTATAAAAAGTTAGTGTCTGTTTAGAATGGTAAATTAACTGAATTTAGCATTGATAATGATTTATCATTGAGGTTTGGGAAGAGATTATGTGTGCCTTGCGATGCCCATTTGAAGAAAGAGTTATTATGTGAAGCTCATAGTTCTCTTTTTTCAGTTCATCGAGGACGTCAGGATTGTTACTAGTGGGATGTAATGAAAAGAGATATTGATGACTTTACTGTGATGTGATCGACTTGTCAACATGTTAAAGTAGAGTGATAGTTACTGAAATGGATGCATCTTTCATTACCAGGTTCAGAGTGGAAATAAAAAAATATATCAATGGGCTTCAATCTGAGATTACAAAAGACATCTTAAGGTAACAATGAAATCTAGGTTATTATTGATTGATTGACTAAATCTGCTCATTTCCTTCAATTTTAGATACTTTGTCTCTAGATCAACATTCTTTGCTGTATAATAAAGAGATAGTCAGGTTCGAGAGAGTTCCCCTCTCCATTGTATCTGATCGTGATCTGAGGTTCCAATATTACTTTTGGAAAGTCCTACATATGTCATTGGGTACTAAATTAAATTTTTGTATATCTATTCATCCACAATCATATGGGTATCCAGAATGAACAATTTAGACATTGGATGATTTGATACGCTCTTTGTCAATGGATTGTTAGGGATGTTGGGACAATCATCATTCATTGTTTGAATTTTCTTTTTATAAATGTTTTCATTTCAATCGACAGGTGCCTCCATTTGTCAATACTGATGGGATAGGAATCGGTAGAAGATTTAGCAGAAAGTGTTCAGTTAATTCATATTCACATGAGAACAACACTTATCGGGATGGAATGTTATGAAAATAATTGGAGGAAAGATATTTTTTTCAAGTTTGGTGATCATGTCTTCCTCTATGTGTCTCAATGGAAAAGATTGATGAATTTTGGTAAGAGAGTAAGTTGATTCTGAGGTTCATTAGTCCCTGTGAAATCCAAGAGAAAGATGGAATAGTTTCTTATAAAGTAGATTTACCTCCATGTTTATCCATGGTACATAATGATTTTCATGTTTCAATGTTGAGAATGTATATACGGGATGCATCTCATGTTTTGAGTCCATAGGTAGTTTTGTTGGAAGATAACATTCCTTACGAGGAACAACCAATCTAGATTCTTGACCGTGGAGAGAAATGGCTGTGGAAAACTTTAATTCATCATGTAATGGTTTTATGGAAAAACCACATGGTTAAAGAAGCAAGGCAGGAATCTGAAAATGCTATGAGGGATAAATACCCCTACATATTTGATATGATAATCGAATTATGGGGACAAAATTCTCAAAAAAGGGGAATAATGTAACATCCCAGGTAAGTAAAGAATATGATATTTTAATATTTAATAATTTTTACAAAAGAAATATTAATTTTACAATTAAGGGGACAATATTTTTTATGGTTTACCAATCATGGAACAATGGGTTTCTCCGAAATCTCATGATGCACAGAATTCTTAGTCATAATGAAAAATGAAATAATAATATAATATAATTAAAAATGGTTATTAACGCCAAGTTTTTGTATTATCATGAATTAAAATAAATAACTACAATATGATTATAAATGTTTGTTAAATGTTTTTACATTTATCCAATAAATATTAGATGCTCAAAATAAGAATGAATCAGATTTTAATGCATGAAAAACTCTAATACGTTTAAATGGTCATTTAACCACCTTTTGATTGAGAAACACTTTTAAATATATTATTTATCACTTTTATATGTACCATTTGAAAAAATAAATGTATTCAATATAATTGGGACATCAATATTTTATTTGGGTAAATTTTTGGTTTTTTTCTGATAAAGTTCAATTTTTAATGAATAGTGTAAAATACTTCATTTTAATTAAATAATTCTTTTAAATACAATTTATATAAAATGCTTGATTGATATTTTTATTGTATTTAAATTGAAACTAAATTAAATTTTTACCATATAATCCAATTTTGGTCATTGGATGTAATTTCACATTGAAATTGGACATAACCAACTGTCAATCTTTTGATAGTTATTATTTTTTAAAAGCACGTTTTTTGGTTTTGACAACGAAAATTGACTTTTAATTACAAAAAGAAACATAAATGTTTAAATTTTGGTAAAATATATATAATTTTTTAATTCTATGAATTTAAATTATCTTTGGGTTAAGTTTTCGTATTTTGGAAAACCATCAATTTTTTATTAATAGTGAAAAAAATATAGTAGCTAAAAAATGATCACTTTCATTAAAATGGAAATTTAAAAAATTTATTAATTAAATTTCAAAAATCCAAAATACATGGTTGACATCATTAGGCGAAATGTGGTTCCATAGGATTAAAATAATTTTTAGAGAATAGTAACTTTTGGGTTTTATTAACCGTAGTTAAAGGTTAATATGGTAATCCAAGGTAAAAATAATATTATAATAATATAAAATTACATGAACACTTATCCTAAAATTATTGGATGAGTAATGGAAGGCCAATAAAATTCTTGGGTATGACTTTTTTTCTTTTAAAACTACTTGGGTAAGATAATAACTTTAATAACAATTTATTTAATGTAAAAATAAAATATCATAAACATGAATCGTTTTACCAAAACAATGTTATTATAGGGTTATGTAAGGCATCCTATAGACTGTAAGTATTAATTTGAAATCTAAAAATATATCTTAGATCATGATATTTTATTCACAATTTTTAGAGATTAAATAAATAGATTTAGTTACGGAAATCAGTGATGTCCTAATTGATTCATTAATAAAATATTCAATTAAATGATATTATAAATATTAAGATAATTTTTTTTTTACAATTTTTATGCTATCATTTAATTTTAGGGAAAATAATGACCTTTTATATTTTTAATAATAATTTTTTTCATAAATAATAATATTTTTATAGATTATTCACAAGTCTTGATATGATTATTTTATAAAATTACATAAATGAGTTTTTTAAATAGTAATTATTTTATTTAATGATAAAATAATCCAAATATAGTATGATTCAATCAAATGAAAAATATGATGTTCAAAATTCCATTAATTATCTATTGTGTGTCTGTTGGCATTTTATTGAAAATATATTATTCATATAGTATGAATATATAAGAGGACATGGTAAAAGTTAAATAAGTCACCAAGGGTAAAACAAGAATGATAAGGATTAAAAATTTATCAAAAAACTATCCAGTTATTATTGTATGATCTTATTTAGACTTACATGCACCGTATACTAGAATTAAATATGTTTTTAATATTTTGAAAACAAAAATAATTTGATAATAAAATAATACATTTAAACATTCTTAAATATCTCCACCAGCCCCTTATAAAAATCCATCAACTCAAACCATTACTCACACATCTCAAGCCCCCTCAGATCCACCAAAATCCGTCCAATTATGCTTTGAACATTATTTTATTCAACCTAGAATCCTTAAAATTTATAGAAGTCATGTCAAAAATACTTTTGGTTCAAACTAAATGGAGGAACCCAATTAAAAGTTAACGTCTTCTCTCAAGTTCACTTATTTTTTCCTTCACAAACCCCAAAAACTCTATTATTACATAAATCTATAAAAACATCAATAACATAAATATTCAAAGATATTTTTATTATGTGTATTCTAGCTACACTTCCACACACATCCATCTAATGGATACATACATATTATTTTTGTGGATGATGAACTATTTTCTCACAAAACAATGATTTTTCAATTATATCCTACGGCATATTATAGTGCCCATTAAGATAGGACTGTATTTATATGTGATATTTATTATATTTATATTGTCTTATTACTTCTTTATTTTCAATTATGGCATACCATTATTATATCCATAACGGGTAAATACAATAATTTCATTTGAGGAAGTGCGGACTACCGCCCTCTCAATGTGATATGACACGTTCGTTCCATACGTGGAATGTATAAAGGATGTAGTTACTGAAATTTTATATGTTATTATATTGGAATTATAATATAACTATGTACCATTAATTTTTCATTCCATTAAATATGAAATATAAATTAAAGTAGTGTTCATGCGTACTTATCGCTTACCGTATCCATGAACTGTGAATTTCATTACATATCACCAAATGTTATGTACTATTATAAATACATATATATACAAGTTATAAATGATATATATGATATCAAAATAATTAACTTCATTCTGCATATAATGGAATTTTTACCACATGGACAACTTGTAATTATATGATGTTCATTTTTGAATCAAGTAGAAAATATCGACAAAACGACCATTATTTACTTAATTAATTATGTAATGTTTATAATGTGGTAATAAGTAATATAAAAGAAATAATAAACGGGAAAAAGGTTCTTATTCTAGGTGAAATTTACTTTAGTTTATTATTCAGTAGATTAAAGTACAAATGAGCCATATCAAACACGAGGTATCAGACATAGTGGCAATCTCCAATCATTGAGGAATACATTGATATATACACAAAATTATTTTATATGGAGTATGAAACCCTTTGAAATTTAATTTCATTCAAAGGGAATCATTTTTCCACGTTGAGTATTTCTAAATATCAAAAATAATGTTTCTTTTTAACGTACGTCGTGAAAATGACCTTTCCACCACCATGATGATTATTTGATATTTAGATTCCTTAACAAGGCATTATGTTTTAAAAGGAAAATAAATACCTTATTATATATTTATGTATTTTGGTTTTGAAAATGGTTTTAATAATTTATTGATTGTTTCCATATATTGAAATTCTATATTGTGATTTATATATGGAAATTTTATTTTTCCAATATGCATGTTGATGTGTTATGATTATTTTATGGTTCTTCGGCATTGTTTTTCGTATATGGGTTGTTCCTTAATAAACATAGGGCGATTGAGCCCGAGATTTCTCTCCAATGCATTGGTTAATATAAAGGAGGTAAACAATAATATTCTTCCTAATATATTTATGTAATTTACTATGATGGGTATTTCAGATGTAACTTCCTACATAGCTATGAAAGCTACACCGTAAGTATGAAATTTATGCAACAAGTTAACTTTGTGATTTCTGATTGCTATGTCTTATTCATAAATCATATGATTATATGAGCTATGATAACGATATTCTATTTGTATGTAATGTTGGACTAATGTTTTCTTTCATTATTATATAACCCTTATTATGGTCTTTATGTTCTTCCAACGTTTTTGAAATGTTTTTGAAATGATATAAGGTAGGATAAGAGAAATGAAGAATTCATGCTGATTTATATGAAGAAAAGAATTCCATTAAGATTTTTCATTTTATGAAAAAATTGATACTGATTAGAAGTGTATAGAATGTAATATTTGAGATGTAATGTAATTGTTATGGCCTAATTCTATAAATCTGTAAACTTGAATAGGATCTTCAATGTAAATTATTAACTTAATTCAAGATTAGGTAATGTTTAAGGCTAGGGCCTTATATGATTCCACATATTTTATATATGGTACATAAGATCCCTCCAAGAGGTTCAATCCTAGTCAATTTTTACCCATGGTGTCCCTAATTGAAGGACCCATGAATCATTGGATATGTCACCTTCTAAAGTCATAATCTACCATACTAGTAAAATACCTTCGTGCTCCCTCTATTTGATGTTCCCATAAGATCTTCCCCTATGAGGGTATTGATCAGTCTGATCCATCTCTGATAGATGTTAAACTCTTTTCAAACCATATGTTAAATAAGGGAAACTGATGAAATAATTCGGGAAATTCCAATGTCATATAATTCCCCACACTCAATGTGAGATTCCTCAAGAATCTATTCCCTTGAGAAGCCTGATCATAATGTGAAGAAACCCTGGGGTACCAATGTTTGATCATCCAGACATGCTAGCGATATCTGTTGTGACTATTCCCTAACTGAAGGTTTCTACCATGAATTAACCCCTTGGAAATTCCTAAACTATGTTGAGTAATTTACTAGAGTCCTAGAAAACATGGCACCATGGAAGAGTTTCCCAAACCATGTTATAAATCTATGTGGGAGACCTAGACATAGAGAGGAATTATGTGTAGTATTCCATGGGTGGAATGATTGACAACACATCATCATGTTATAATCAATGAGGAAATGTCCATAAATAATAGATGGATTACAACCACTTATGGAAAGTATGAATGTGGGATAACAACCACCACGTCTTAGCATAACGGTGGATGCCCCGATGAAATAATTAGAAGAAGAAATAGTAATCGTGAAATGATTCCTTCATTTTAGTATAGAGATTAGTAGAATTTGTCACATAAATGGATAATCAAGTCACCAGATCCATCTATCCAGCTCCAGGTCCGCAATGAAAATAGTCAGCTAGGCGTGAAGCATACCAATGTATGGGGAAGTTGATCGTTGGGAATCCCAGTCTGCGAAGTTGTCAGTGTGGATCTTTCTCTCTAGCCATGGATGATTTAATTTCAATAAGGATCTGGGCCTCACATTCTATTTCCTATACATAAGGATGAATCCTCATGCTTTTCAGAAACTGAGCCCAAGATATAAGAAAATGATCATCTCCCTCCCATGGATGCATGAGGATTTTCATATGAATGGAAAATTCCCCACAACTTCATCATCTATTTCATAGCTCTAATGCACTCAGCAACAGGGTGCCCACGACGACTCTCACATTATAAATTTATTCAAAAAATTGTGATTGAGACTATTTTTTTCCAATATGAAAATTAATGGGTCATCCCATAGAGTGACATAACCAACTATGACATGGAGGCCACCATGCCTCGCCACCACCGCTGCCTCCATGGGTCATGCATGGATCCACTCTTATCCAATCCAACCTTCAATAGCTTTAGGTGTTGATCCCCGGAGTGCTCATATGACTCACTCCATTATGTTAAAAATGTATGGGATCTTCGAGTCCATCCATCCCAGGCTACAACAGGGTATCTGTTGAGGATGGATCTCACCCGGATGTGTCAGCATCGGAAACCCATCCTATAGACCGAGGAGTGGGTGGTATATCGCCTTATACAACAAACACTAGTTCAGCTAACTCGACATCAACATTGGGTGCATAGGCAAGAGTATGCCCGCTAGGTGGCACCGTATTCCTCATCATCAATGGCTCGAGATACAACCGACATGAGTTGTCAACCTAATGTCTTCACATGGTAGGGGAACTTCCCAGTTATACGGACGGGTCACTTCTAATACCGGTCAATGTTGATGCAGTAGTCACTATGTGAGTATGTTGAACTGGCTCTCCCGATTATATAGGAAATAAAAAGCCACCACATGCTGACCCGTGATGATTGTATCCAATACGGACGTCCTCCCTATACTAGAATTAGACAGAGTGGAGGTCCTCCCCATACATTCATTCATTATAGATGTCTTCCCCACTACACCATCATCAACACGTATAGAGGCCCCACTATGTTCAATTCCACTTATCATAGTTGACCACACTGTGATTCTGGTCGTAGGTATGAGAATTTCCCTCATAAACCAGTTTCAAAATGAGAGATTATTCTATTCACATTCACCCAACAATATAGAGGACCTCCCCATGTGTTCATCGATTCCATCAGAGGTCTTCCCAATGCTAGAAATCACCAAATTGGAGGACATCCCTGCATCATCAATGATGAACATGAAGGCCCATCTCGTGTAAAATATAACCCACATGAATGCTATATTCATCCCACTTCCACTAGGGCCAGCTGATGATATGTTTCACCTCACATTAAATATGACCACCATGGTGGTCCTCCACATGTGTTTACCTACTTGATTTGATGTCTACCTACTATAGAACTATCAAACACAAAGGTAATACCCATGTTACCTTCAAAATTTATCTGGGTCCCCCTTGCACCCATTCTCATCAGAGCGAGAGAGCACCCCACGTCAGCAACATTAGATATAAAGAACATCCTCATAGGCCATCATTTTCGGGTGGAGGTCCTCCTGAACCTAGCACCAATCCATATTAAAAAAATCCATGTGTATAAACCTACTCTATATAGATGAACAATCTCGGGGAAGGAGGGAGGGTCACCGCCACCAATAGAATAATCTAGGGATGTTCTAAACCATGATTAAACCCATCTTCTTTTCAGATTATGGGGAAGAGTTCTATTATGTGATGGAAATGTCATGCTGATATTTTTTGTCATGGGCATGGGAAGGAAAAATGTGTATAATTCATCTTCCTTTCAACAAGTGAGTTCCACCAGTTCCCTGCATCCTAACACATATATATATATATGAGGAGTAATATTTATCTCTTTCTAGGTTTTGGACCTGCAATCTTGTATATCTAAAACCATACCATTCTATACCTCAATAAAATATAAGAGAGACTAGATCTAGTGGCCAATAAAGGAGGAGAAACAACATGAACCACCACTAAAGAATGATGCAGTAATGTGGGAAGCAGTGGTCGTTAGTTTGCCACACAAGGATGTGGTGCCACAGTTTTTTCATTCTTCTGAAGACATACCAAATGTGGAGGCTTCATAGCTCACGCGTCGTACACCCTACTAGTCATTTTACATTCACAACAGTTATATCCATTGCAATTACTATTCCTACAAACATCCCTATTGAAATATTGTTTTAGTTAATGACCGAATCACGAGTCTATGCTGAGAATTATTTGGGATTTTCTTATAGAGGACATGCTCCTAGAGATGTTTTGACCTATTGCAGTAGCTGTTTTCATTATTCCAAAATCTCTCTCCCAGGAGGAGGTCATGTGTTTCCAGAAAAAACTCATTGTATCAAACTTCTTTTTCTCCCATAAACATGTGGCTTTCCCCAAGATTTTGAAACACATTGACAACATCATCCTACAATGCCTCATGGTCAACATGGATGTGCTCCCCATGGCTCAGGGCCCTGTATCGCCTGGTCATCATCACACCATCTAGAAAAAATACATCCAAATCATCACAGTTCTCAACATAATTATTAAGAAGTCTTCCCACACATCTAGATCTGTGTTCTGTGGTAGTAGGATGACCTTCATTTTAGTTCTATCAGTTGTTTTCCTAACATTCTAAGTGATATTAATGACATGTCATTAGGTAAATTCATATTAAACATGAACATCCTATCAGAGGAAGAGACTGAGCTAGTACACATTAATGATAAATTACCCCCGGGGTGGTGACACACATGTTCTATTTATTAGTAAGGGTTACTCACCAACTAAAAAATTATATTCACTTCCTACACCATTTGAGTTATTATCCTTCTGTTGGGACACCAATAAGGGTAAAGAGCATGTTAGGACCATCAAAAACAATGACTAGTTTATGACTTTGCAGAAGATAGAAGATGACCATGAATATGATGGGTAGCTTAAAAAACTCTAGAAACATAAAAATATGGTCAATAACTTTCTTTCCAAAAGTGATGCAGAGTAGAGACTGGATTACAATATTCCCAGACCAGAGTGGCAGGGGTAGTTAAATTCTCCCATGATGAGTTATCTCTTAATGAAATTCAAAATCCTTTCTATATAGATAATATATAGGCTATATATTGTGGAAATAGGGTTCTATATACATCACCCAATTATCCTATGATGGGTGATCACCATCCTAGTGACCCATCTAAGATTCCCCTAGCTACTCTATAGGTTGTTCCCCCAGTAATCCCATAATTCAACCCAATATCCACTCTATGAGACGATGGGGCGTATTGTCATGATTAATAACCTTCTAATACATTGGTGGTCTGATATCCTATTCATGATATTAATATCATCCAAGATGATCTGACAGCCGCCCTCATTTTATGCCATGAGGCTTTAGAAAATTGAGAAGTGGAGATCACACATGATGTCAAAACATAACTGATAGAGGTGGGAAATATTTCGGCTGCCTTTGGTTTCATAAATCCTACTTATCCAGATTTAATGGCATGAGAAAAAAACTTTAGAAGCTAGCCAACATTATTTCTAGGCGTAGACCCATGCTGGGAACTCCAACCCAATAGGAGGGATCCTAGCTCTGCTATTTCATCATGACGCAGGAAGGGATTACATTTTTTGGTACAATAGGTTACCAATTAGGTAAAAAGAACATTGGGATGACAATTTTAGATATTTTAATTTACCATTTCATTTCGACCACCCATAAAATAAGTATTGTTGACCTCTTTATGGTCATGTAGATGCCTGATTAACACTTCGATGACTTTATCTCCATGTGTAATGGCCTCACGTAATAACTTGATATGTTGATGACTCTAGAAAAGCTTCTAAAACATTTTATGGTGAATTTCAATACCAAAAAGTCCCTTTTATAATCATTTAGAACTACCTCATGGGGATTTCATGATTTCATGGACAATTCCCAAGCATTATTGGATTCCTTGATGCATTCCAAGAAAGCACGTCCATTGTCTCAATGTTGTTCCCACAATAATAACCGTTATGGCTGATCCTATAGTGGTATTTCCAAAATAGGCCACTAGGAAATTTGATTTATTACAAGAGGAACCACCTTTGCAACCACACCAAGGTGCATTGCCTCAGACACAGCCTTCGGCCCACCAACACCAACCTCAGAATCTGTTAATAACCCCACTTAACATGTCACTGCCACCTAGGTGATATAATTAGTTTCCATCTCCTCAAAAGGACCATATATATCGTCTTTATAGTAGGGCTCCTAGATCACCCATTCCAGTCAAAAGGAAACCGACCAACTCGTTTAATGAGTATGAGGTCCCTAGTTATTTTAAAAGTTCCTTGGACTTGGGAATCAAACAGTTACCAATATGCAGGGGCCCGAAGAGGAGGATTTAACTAATCTCCTCAATTACTACCCCTATCAATGGATACTTGGGAAACCCCTCATGTTGAGTAATGTTATTGATGATTGGATCCAATACTAGTTTGATAAAAAAATAGTCAGGTTACATCCAGCCCTGACCCATGTGGCTTGTGTTTCCCTAATTCCTGATAGGTACAGTGACGGTGAGGTGAATTGTAGTAGGTTTCTAACCACATGTCTCAAAAATACGATGACCGGATGGCATACTGGGTAGTCTCCCATGCCCATGGAATTATCTGTGCACATTTAAATCGACTCAAGCCTTTAGAATTCATTATTTTACCTGAAACTGCTACTTCTGTGTCTATATATCAGCCTTTATCTTCCTATAAGGGGAAGCATTTATGATACAAGGGAAAGGAATGTCCCCCACAACATTCATCATCATCCCATTATATTAGTGATTTCATGCCCCTAGAGATGAGAACATCACCCCATAATATTCCCATGGATGGAGGACTTTTCATGTGGCGATCAAGGGTGCGCTTTGTTCAATACCGTTGATGTGGTAAACCCCTACATGGTCCCCAAAGATGAAGAGCATCAGATGGATCCTCCCAATGTACCCATCATACTGAAATTTCACCAGATCTGTGGTTATATGAATCACCCAATGCATTGTTTAGTACTTCCATCCATGATATACATTACCCTGAGAATATAAAACATGCCCGATTTATAACTTAGCAAGCACAGCCTTCTCATCTCATTTCTTGAGACCCTCCTCCACCACTGTTTGTGTTACATGACCATGAAAAACCACCACGACCATGCTATAATTTGGAATGTTTCATTGGATATGGACCTAATTCACCATGACCTTAGCATATAGTCACTCTACATGGTTTGATAGACTATTAACGATAGATTCTCTGTACTAGTTAGTTGTCGGTTCAATCGAAAGTTACCATCTAACCTCCCGACACAGAGTGGTCTTTTTTCAGCAGAGTTGTATGCCTATAATAGATGTAAAATATCAACAAGAATTTATAAAAGATTATTAATATTCTATATATCCTTTAGGATCCTATCTGATCTGCCGATATGAGTAAGCCTTGGAATATTCTTTGTGAGTCCCCCTCCAGTTTGAGTCAAAAGTATATGCCCCATAATCCTTCCATGCTAAGGTTATCGAGCATGCAGAATGTTAGGACATTATCTCTTTATTTTAACAATATCAAGGTTATCATATAAAGGGTGATATTAAACCACTATACATCACATCCCATTTCAACATCATAATATTATTACATTGTCTTGTCAACAAGGGCATGTTGATTAACTTTATCCAGAACTGGACACTACAAAAGATGGTACTATCCGAGGTGGATATGAAAAACTATGACAATAAAATTGAAAATTTTGAGAGGATAAAGTAGATACCAATTGTAATAATATGCCTAATGATGTAGTTTGGTGGACTAGTTGTCAGTACAGAGTTCATGGAGATCACTATTCCATGGCTATATTAGCAACAATAACAATTCTTAATGGAATTATAAAATCTGAAAACAGAAAACCAAAAATGTTCCTAGGTTTCATATAACCATTTTATATAATAATATATTTAATTAGATAAAGATTAACTTTCATTATTAAATTTTTCTGTCGTAACATATGTAGTGTCTACAACAACGTAAAGCATGAAAAACATTAGTGATATCGAGGATGTGCATTGTGAAATTCCACTAGTGAGTTATCAATTGATGAGAAAAATATTCGATGACTTATTCATCCCACATCACAACAACACTTAGGCAGACAGCTGATTCATCATAGTAAAATGTATACACAATTCCTATCATTGTCATTATCATAATCAATGCTTAATTAATTATACTCTTCGACTTATAAAATGAAGCTTTATAATATTCTAACAATTCAATTTTCACAACATTCCTTGTCGAACACATATTTTGTGCAACAATGTATAAGAAATCCATAAGGAAGAATCTATAATATCTTGGGAGCAATAAGAAATTCAGAATATCAATGAAATTATTGGGATCCTCCTACAAAACTAAAGCCCTCAATTTCTAATGGTCAATAGAAACACTTATTTCAATGATTATATAACCCAAGAAGTAGAAATAATCAATAGAAACTTGGCATTTACATAGCATATCATAGAGCAGATACTCTATCAGTATATTCATAATGACCTGAATATGTGATTCTAATGATTTCTTGATCCTGAATACACCAATAATTCATTCATAAAGGATACCAAAAAAGAATCCATGAAAGACTCGAAAATTACATCTATATGATCCACGATGTCAAAAGGTGCATTTGTGAGACAAAATGACATAACCAGTAATCCTAGAGACCATAATATCTCCTAAAATCGATGAGTGGTTTTTTATAATTTATTTACATGCACCATATGATAACTAAAACATAATTATTTCATTGAAATAACCATCACTCCTTATAGAATATCAAAGAGGTCATATATTCTAGGAAATGGATATCAAATATATTATAGTTATCAGATTAAATTAATTTTAATCCGTAAAATTATCATGGGTTCAGTCCCCATTTCTGCATAATTTGGAAAGGGAAACCCACAGATAAGTGATGGGTGGAATAAAAACATTATCCTATAGATCCCCCAACCAATTCATCAGTTAGAAAAGCTCTATAGGTTTAATCTGATACAGAGTAATGATAATAGTTGATGCTCTTGTACCAAGATCAATGGATATATCTACCATTAACACTAGATGTAGACTAGAGAATTATTTATGAATGTTCTCTAAAAAATTCTCTAATAACGGAGATAAACAAAATGTTGTAACCCCTATTCATTATGGTATATATTGGGAATCCTATTCAGTAACACTACCTTGTCTATAAAACATCAGTTTTTCTTATTATTAACAAACATCCCATTCTCCCATATGTAGATGAATAATTTCATTAAGTTATTTAAACCTCACACTATGATTATTGCAGTCGGTATAGCCTCTGTATGAAACTAGACAGTTCATTGTAAGAATTAAAAAAAACCTGACATGTTGATAAAGTACTAGTTCTATTCAAAAAGATAACAACATATTATAAAGGGGGAATTTTTACAGTGGTTAACACCCGCTGTATTGATGACTAATGGTGTATCTATCATCATAACCCCATGATAGTACAAGATTTTGAGGCCCAAACTCTCTGTGATTAACTCATATATAAATGACTCAGATAAGATATTATTAAACAGAGAAGAAAATAATATGTAGGAAACTAGTATAATACCTTTTATAGTATGAGGATCAATGAAATGGTCCTATGGTATTGGATAGACTGCATGTATGTAGCCTATACCACGACTCTATTTGATTTCCTCACTACTGAGATCGGGCCTTCTCTTCTGGTGCTTAGAATCATATGTCTAGTTTCCACTTTATTGATTGCCTCCATGTATTGAATGACCAGAAGTATTCCAGCTTCCAGACTATTTTGACCCTATTATTCTAGCTCATGACTTAGTAGTAGGTGCATATTCCCACACTATAGGCACTGGAGGGATAGTCCTGAAGATACTATGGAGATGAATCATCCTGCCAAAACATCTTCACACAACTCGGTTTCATGATAACTAACACCTGAAATGTCATGGCACCCTACACTGGTGACAAATAGGAGAAGTACCTATGAAATTTTTCTGACCACTTATACATTGATTATATTTTTTTTAAATGACAATTCCTCCTAGAAGAAGATCCATTGGAATCCATTGGTGTCAAATTGCCCACTCTCACAACATCTACATCTATCAGATGTTGTTCTGTAATTAGGGTAAGATTTATGATTTATGAAATGGATGTATAGTAGAATTATTTGAAATTAAACCAGATGGTGTAACACTTCCAATCCTCAAATCACATAGCATCCATCGCATCATCAACTTCAATATGGATAGAAAAATTCTACGACTTAATAAATGGGAAAAATCCAACAAAATAAAATGATGACCAGCTATAGATTTCCAAACTCTCTATTTCTGTTGTCCCATTGTGTCTGGAGGATGAAGTACTCATATAATGTGGTCTTTGATGTTAGCAAAAACCATCCCTCTATGTTGTCTCTCTTGGATGATGACATCCCACCACCTCTTCGATGAATCAGGTCACATCTTGGAAGATGGCTTGACCCTCCAATCTAGAGGCATCTCTATGTTCTCAACGAAATATAGGATACCCTCAAACCTAAACATTACCAAAAACTATATTACT
This sequence comes from Viscum album, assembly GCA_963277665.1. Lineage (NCBI taxonomy): Eukaryota > Viridiplantae > Streptophyta > Magnoliopsida > Santalales > Viscaceae > Viscum > Viscum album. The sequence goes on from OY728161.1 coordinate 395,014,157, forward strand.
ATCCCTTGAGAATGAAATCAGACGATGCTATTGAAACTCACGAGGCAACTCTTCCTTACCTAGGTTATGATGCACTCCGCCTAGAATACATCGTATCAAACGCATGAATCCCACTCAAATCTAGGAATTATAACCCATATATATAATGGAGGAGGATCAATGGGTGTCTCAATAGGAGGGAAAACATCTAACTCGTGGCCCACCACCATAGATGTATGATTGGCACCTCCTTCATGGAGTGAATTTGGAAGATCTCATGGAAGCATACTGATACAATACTAAATGTACATCTCATAAAAGATTCCTGATATTATGATGATGGCAATCAAGAAGATATAATATGTTCTTAATCCATCCGATGAAAATGAACACACCACTCTTTCTTCTTCAAAATCTATGACTATGCATTGAAACAGACCATAACATGTCATATCAAAGGAGAAACACCAAAAAACCACAACTAATTCTAGTTCTAATTCATGTATCAAGGATAGCTAGTTCAATATGGATGTTTCAAGTTATAATCCATTTTCCATATAAGAACATGCCAATTCGATCATTTATATAATTTAAATTGGTTGTATTCAATGAGATGAAATTTTTTAACCCATAACGGTCCATACACCTTCTGAATCCCTATGTGCCACTCAAATGGTGTGATTTTTATTTATGTTTATAATGATCAATTAATTATATTATTTATGAATGTTTTAAATTGATGTAATTCCATTTTCAGATCCATGCGGACCCATACACTTCATGAATCAAAGAGTGGAAGCTAACAAACTTAAATAATTTCACAGTTCAAATCCTAATAGAAGGGTTTTCACAATAGTATATATACACATATATATATATATATTAGAAGGCACAATAAATATATAATTGGAAATTATCACTAATAAGTAAACGTTCCATGGAAAAAATTCATGGAATATTCATAGTATGGATATCATGATGCATGATCTAATGGTGATCCCTCATTTCATCAAAAAATATTAATCAAATTATTATTTCAATGAACTCAATATCAATATCTTTGGATGGAATGTGTATCACAAAAAGGTGAAATCTTATGAAAATTAAATTGTATAATCAGTAAAATTAATAAATAAAGAATCATGGTTTTTACCTCGTACACATGTTTCAGATGCCCATGCATGAGATATGAATAAGTCCCTAGTGTTCCCTATATCCATTAAATTGCTTCCAAATAGTAAATTGTGAACAGGAAACCCCTTTGATACCCCATTGTGACATCTTAGACCAAGAATACAGTTAACCTATTCCCAGATCCCAATTAGCCACATTACCATAGGAGAATATCTCCATAATCCTTGGGGTACTGACTACTAGTGGGGTTGTATATGGTAGTACAATGGGATTGATATACCCCCATTTCATAGTAACATAGTGGAAAAAATAGTAAAAATTTGTTGAATCATATACAAAAAAATGCTGAACAATGTAAACATATAAAAAAAACTAAATAACCAAGCTTCAAAATGAACAGATAACTTAATATAATAACCAAATATCCAATCTGGGTGTGTTAGAAACAAATATGGATGCATGGAATAATATTATAAATCGAACAAGAAAGTAAGAAACATATGTGTTAAACAATGGTAAAAAAAAGAAAAATCCAAAAAATACTCCATTAAGTCATGATCCTATACCTGATCCTCTTCTCCTAAGTTCTGTCTTAGTAATAAGGGTCAAAAAACCAAAAGTTTTGTGTTTTACGCAATCTATACATGTAGAAAACATTCTTCTTGGGTGATAAAGGAATCCTGAGTTTGTTGTGAGATTAAAATCATATAAGGCCTCCACTAGCGGTGACTACAAGTAATTCGATTAGGAAATCATAAGTTAATAGTTTGTAATACTATGAAAAAAGATTGAACCTATGTTTATTGTATAAACAACCTCTTATAAATGTTCTGAAGTATACCTAGAGAGTCAACCTACTTCAGCTCAATATTGGGATATCTGATCATGTCATTGTATATATATATACAGTATTATAGGCATGGGTTTAGAATTCCTCCCACTCATATATATATATATATGGAATGTGGTAAAAAAATCATCCCATTCATGAATACGTATATTTATGTATATATATATATAATAATCATGGGGAAAGAATTACACCTATCCATACAAGTATATATATATTCTAACTTGTGTGGGGTAAGCATGCCTCCCACCATTACACATGGAGATATTATAATAGACATTTAGAAAGAATGCCTCCCATTCATACACATATAATATGATGATATGGGGTAATAATTCATCCAACCCATACACATTAATCTATCTCATAAGGATTGTAGTTTCATAACCATTCATATTATATAACATAAAGTAAAACCATCTTACATCAATTTAATATAAACAAACATTCAATTTACTATACTGAATTTTTAATAAATCTTAAAAAGGGAAAGTCCATTCAAATAGGATATTGACCACATTAATCTATCTCATAAGTATTGTAGTTTCCAGAAATGTTGTCATCGATGAAGTGTTACGATCAAATACTAATATGGCCATTTGGACATGTCAAATTCAGATAGGGCTACAAACAATTGTATCAACATGGTATTAATCATTTACACATGATTGAATTGAAATTTGAACTAGATTCCAATCGAAATGCTAAATTGGAATCTATGTATTTTGAACCATTTGGCTAAAAAGTCAATTTTCAAGGTGGACATATCAGCTTCTATATAGAGAAAAGAAGATGTCGAAAACCATAGAAAACTATTTATCGTATATCAATCCACTAGGGTCATTTAAAAATGAATAAATCAAAAAAATAAATGAGTTTATAAAATTTTAACCTGTGTCATGACTGAATAATTACTAAATAGACAAAAATCAAATGGAATGGAACGAGACCACTTTCCTTAGGGCCATAGACGACGAGTCACATGATATTGACCACATAATCAATGTATTTTGAAATAGATCTGTGTATGAGTCCAACACACTAAAAATAGTGCATACAATCCAATATCTAAATAGTGAAATATATGGAATGAATAATATAGATAGGAGTATAAATAATAGGGAACCATATCACATAGAATTGAACCCCTCAGATGTATCAAGGATTAGACACCAGATATGGGAAATATCGAGGATCCATTCTTGGAGGGGTTTTGAGAACAAAAAAGTGGAAACAATATGTTCAATCCATAGGATGTATGATGAATAGGTTAATTATGTTTTTTTAATGGAGAAAAATGAAAAAATTTCCCCAAATATTGTGGGAACAGTTTACAATCCATGTCGAAACTGTATGTTAAGGCTCGAACCTATAACTGTATCAGGCCACATGACCATGTGCCTTGTTCATAAGGCGACTAAAAACCTTACAGCCTTTCATGTTCCTATTTCAAAAACCACATAATTAATAGAAAATGTGTGTTCTAGTTTCCATGGATTACACAAACCTTAAATCCCATTCTACAACCCTATTGTCTGGAAATATGGGCCCAAACCATCACCATACACTCTTCATCCCTTCCCAAGGTGGTAGTCTATGTTTATTATGAATAATGGAATTATTAAAAAAATGATATGTATGTATTTTAATAGTTTTTTCAATACATAGTCTCTTAATTGAAATTTTATATAATGCATTCACCCCTTAAAACCGGAATGTATGTGTTTATTTTTTGGTAGATACTTCTCAGATTAAAAACCTACATAGATGAATGAAATATTCTATAAAATGGCACAAAACTATCACCATAAGATAAATAGTATTAATACAATTCATATTTGTGATAACCTCTCTTAAGATTAAAAACATAATTAAAATATATTTTGGGAGAAATTTCAACATCATGACATGGTTGGGAATAATAGGAGACGATGTCAAAACATTTATTTTCCTAATAAGAAATATGAAAATCATTGTTGAATAAAAGTAGTTCTCTAAATAAAAGAAATAATTATTTTTTTCTAACCCAATAATTTATGGATATTAATATCCCCCATAATTTTCTTTGTGAGAGAAATGAGTTATCAAACAACAGGCTTCCCTTACATTTTGACAAAAGAATAAATAATATTTCCAAAATTCATATGGGGTTGAATCTTATCATTCTAAAGGTAATTGTAATGATGTATTGTAATAGGTTTTGGTTGAAATTGGTCCCCTTTGGATGAAATCAGATTTTATGTTTCATATAATAAAAATTAATTTTGAAAAAATGGAAAGGGATATTAGTGGATGAGGCATGGGAATGTTTCTTAGAAAAAATGTAAAAAAACCTAGAGGTAATATTAAATATGACACTACCAAATATTATTTTAAATCTAAACACAATTATATAATGGAAACTAGTGGTGTTGAACTAGATGTTTTAGAATATTCAGAAAATATTAAGAGGGATAACTCGAAAATTAGAAGTATTTACATTAGTGTATAGATTAAACAAAGTGGTGACTATTTAGAAAACAATTACTATAAAATAGTAAAATTAAGTTGTAATTTTTTAATTATGTATAGAAAATGTAATTAATGGGGATTCATATTCTAGTAAAAAAATTCGGAATAATTATACCAATCCAGACTATTTACCAATTTATTTTAAAAAGGACAATGAAATACATTATATATAACTCCATTAAATGTTTAGACTCTTTAATTTTATTTTACATTTGTGGAGTATTTTAATATTATTTAATATTATTTTTAATTCCATATATAATTTTGGGAGAAACATAAGGATGGTGAAGATTCTTCAATAATTAATCTTATGTAGGTGTATTGTTCTATTTTCTAGATAAATATTCATCCCAAACAATTTGGCCATGGTTACTTTTTCATATATTGTGGAATTAATAAGAGTGAGAATATTAGGTTGCTTTGTGGTTTATATTAAATAATAAATCATATTACCTTTTCCATAATCAAAATGTCCTGTAATATGGAAGGGAAACTGAGATTTTCTCTTTGCTACATGCTGACATGACACTTGCATATCCTTATGAGAGCATTGATGATCTATTAGTATATATAGGTAATGTGTACATTACCACTAACTCCGTTATTATTAAAATTTAATGTGATGAAAAACATCCAATCATCATAGATGGATGGATTATGGATATGTTATGGGGTTTAATTTATTTTTCAATAGTTTTTTATCCTTCATGCTGGTGATTATCATGAAGAGTATGATGTTTTTGAGGATTAACTTTTTTTATTTGTATATTTTTTGATTTAGTATAGGTAATATATATAGATGAGATTAGGAATAAAAATAATTTCCCATTAGATGAAATATTTGAATGACAATTTAAGGATCATTTTCATTAAATTATAGAAAATTTGTGTCCAGAAAATAGATTGAAGATCAAGGTAAACTTGAGAGTAAGCTTTATATATTCATTTCATTCAACCATGAATTATTCCTTCTACACAAAAAAGAAAAATTTGAAAGGATTTCTCAAGCCACTGGTCTACATTCAGAACACTCTCTTGTTACCAACATAGAATCATCTTACTATTGCCATTATATAATGATGTGTGAATATTATTTTGTTACGTATTCTTCCTTATGTGATTTTATAAGGAAAATAAAAAACATTAGGTGAGTAATGATATTATTGTTTTATATTATGAGTCATTCCAACCCATTTAGTGTTTAACAATTATGAAAAGGGATTTACTTCTAGATCAATACATAATGACTGTTCATTGTAATTAAATCTATTTTCAGGATATTTATTATATTAATGAGTCCAAATTATTTGTCAGAAATACTAAGGAGGATGAACCATAATAAAAAATGGGTATAAATTTGATAATTTTGTTGCAATTGAGAAATATTCTAGAAAAATTGGCCACTGTATCCACTAGCATCATTAGATAAAAAAGGATGATAATTATATATATAGTAATCAATAGTTATTTAACATTCATGAGGAATACTTCTCTAAATCACCAAATTTTGTCTTTTACGATTTCTATTCAGAGGTTTAAATTGTGTTTGTAGATATTTTTATTACAAAATTCTTAAATTTTAAATCCCGCATGTGTGGGGGTATTTTTTTGAAGTTGATATTACCTTCATAATAATAAATTATAGGAATCTTTTTTCAATCCTTTATTATGAATTTAAAATACAAAACCTTGAATAAAATGGTTTTAGGAGGATAAATAATATTAAAATGGAGAATTTTGGATGTGTGATATGTGACGTTGGTGTTTTTAAATACCTGTGAGAGTATGCTATCCTTTTAGAAAATAAATGACCTTACTTGTAATAATAAATCATACCATTTCAGTGATCACACAATTAAAACATTACCATATATAGTATGGATGAGGACATTTAATTTAGGACTTTGAAAAAGGTATCCTATATTTTTTTAAGCTTGTAATTTTTCTATTACTGACAATAATGTTATCTTACATTGATTTTATGTACTCATCATTATAATATCAAGCCTAATTTATTTATTTTTATACATTTATTTATAGTGAAATGAAGTAATTAATTATTTTTATATTATTTTTATTACATCATAGATGAGACCAGGTGTCTATAAATGATCAAGGAGAAGAATTTTGAATAGAAAATTCATATAATACATCCATAAGTATTATCAATTGTTTCTTTTATGTAATTAAAATTTTCTATAAATTTTGTTGTATGATTATTTATTTATATGATTGGAATAAATGGCCATCAGATGATTTTCATAATCTTCATGACGGGGTGGTTTCTTTTTATGAGGCTCAATCGTGAATTATAAGTAACCAGGATGATAAAATATAAATTATCATATTTTTTTCATAATCTTCAACTCATCCTATATAACTGGTCTTATGAGTAATTATGTATTTCATATTTACCACTTATTTGTTGATATATATTCAACTTGTAAAAAATTCTAGTAATTGATTCTTTTTTATGGTATTAGATAGATGATCTTATTTATTAGAATAATCATCATAGTGAATTAATGATTAAATTTTTCTAGATTTATGTTTTGGAATTAATACACTTTTATGATATTTGTATTTGTGCTATAATTGTTATGTTATAATTGATATGCATCTCAGTGAATGTGTGATAGTTGCACATGATGTGATAGAATATTTTTTGAACTTTATAATTACCCCTAATCGTGAAAAATTCGCAGAGAATTTAAAAATCATTATGAAATGTAATAATATTATATTTTATAATACCTTGAGATTAATAATGGGGAAATAATTGGGTTTATGAATGGGGTAGGGTTTATTTAAGGTGATAAATAATAATTATTTGTGTTAACTGAAAAATACAATTAATTTTTTTCCAAATTGTATGGTTTTATGTATCATTTTGGAATTTTTATTCAGTGAATGGTTTTCACAAATTCAAATGTTGAGATGTAACATTGAATATAATAATAATTAATAACTTTTTTATTTCATTTGGTATATATTTTGTCTTCCCCAATTGGAAAAAATGGTCTTATGTAATATCTTGGTTAATGCCATAATTTGTTTTCTCATTAATTTTATTAATTTTTATGTATGTAATATGTTAGTCATCCAAATTTAATAATAAATGAATATCTTAATTCAGGTTGAGCACATTATTACATTACTTTAATTATTTATCAAATTATTATATGAATAATTTATTTCGTTACTAAATTGTCACTCCACAAAATCCACTTGGTTTTCTCATTATTGTGATCTCTTAAATAATGTGATAAATATTACCTTGAGGTAAATAGATTATTGGAGTTTAGATGTATTAAAAATCATGTTCTATGAAATTTTAGTTAATTTTTTAATTTTAATCATATATGTTTAAAAATAATGGATTTTTAATGTAAGAAACATTATTTTAGGGGACATTCATTTTTACAATCAGAGGGACTCAATTGAAAAAAATCATATGAAAATAAAATCATATAGTAATTTCATATCTTATTTTTTGAGATTTCTTTCATACTATTGAATATTAATAAGTGCTTTATTTATGAAATTCAATTCTTATGTTTTGGGGGATTTGGGATTACCGTTATTCATGGTTTTTAAATATCTCATTTTATGTATAATCAATGAATTTAATTCATAATTGTATCAATTATATTTAATACAATGTTTCATCATAAGGTTTTATTTTTATTGAAATTATTATTTTTGTGTTATAATATGTACTTTTATATCTAAATTATATATTAATTTATTTTTAATTTGATGTTTTGAAATGATTTATATTATTATTGTTACATATTTATTTCGATAATTTTATATGGGTATTTCTTAATTTAATCATATTAGTTTTTTCAATGTTATTCTTTACATTAATGACAATTTTAATTTAATTTTCTTTAAATAGTGTTTTTAGTAATAGTTTATATATTTTAAATAATGTTTAATTCATTAATTAATTATATTTTTATATCTTATTAATTATTAATATATTTTTTAATTGTAGTGTATGATATAATAAATATGAAATATTATTTTAGTCAATTATTTTATCATATTCTAATTTGAGTGTTATCATTTTTATATTGATATTCATTTATTGTGAGAAAGTTAAATTTTTTTGAAATTGTGGAATTTTCCATTTCTATGTGATTAAATGAATGCTGGAATTTTTAGAAGATTATATTCTATAGTGTAATAGAGTTATATTTTTGATATTTATCTATATAAAATATTTAACAATTTTTAATGTTATAAAATCTGAATCATTGTGTGTTAATGATATTATAGCCTACAATAGAAAATAAATTCATAAATTTCCTTCAAAAATATAGTATAATTTACTCACCTAAGACAATTTGTGATATCGTAGTTGTACAACATGATCCTTTAAATAATGTAATATTTTACTAAAAAATCTAAATGATGAAAATATGATAATCCTTGGTCATGTGATCGAGGAATGAGAGGTGATTATAACGACACAGAGCCTATTGAATCCAATTGATGTTTCTAATCCTAATTACATGGGAAGAATTGTGATGATGGTGGGTTGAGAACAATGATCCATTGGGTGACATCAAACCATAATTACTATTTGGATTCCCAGAAAGGAATCATAGGAATCACTATGGATTTCATAGATGAAAACGAATATGTTGTAGATAGTGGAAAACTATAAGAAAAAGATGACATATTGTCATCATCATGTGATGATTTTGAGTTTTTCCAATCAAAGTAATGGATCAAAAAAAAATTAATTGTTTTAGATATACTAGAATGTGAGTTTCTATATTCAGGAAGAGATTTCGTCGAATAAAAACCTACCAAGGATAAACAGGATCACCATATGACCAAGAACATTGATGGAGATTAACCAAGTTATGAACAATTTATTGGAATTAATTTGGAGATTATTGAGGCTGGAATATAGTTATATTATTATGTGAACATGACATGCGATTTACTAATTGAATGATTTTATGGAGCCAAGATGTTTTGTTATTTTTAAAATTTTGGTAGTTAAATTCATGTGTACTAGTTTTCTTAATTCTTAAAGACGGGATGTTGGGAATATGTTCTATTAAATATTGTTTCAATATTATTGAAAAATTTAATGCACATAGTTCATGGCTATTTTCATAGTGGAATAATAAATCTATGGAGTTGGTTCTTCACTAGATTTGTTGAACATCAAGGGTTGAAAAGGTTATTCCAGAAACTATTTTTTAAAAAATACATTGAGTTCAAATTTGTGGAGATTGATGTGGAGATTATTAAATAATTGGATATTAGATGGAATAATTAATTCCAATGGTGGTGGATGATCTGATTTGAGGTTTTTCTAAAATCCAAATAAGCAATGATAGATGGAAGGAAGGAGAATTTTGTCATTGCTTGGTAAACTGCAATGGTGTTGTTTTTGAGGATATGGAATTCAATGAGAAAAAATAGACATAATTAGAGAGTGATGAGTAGACACAAATAATTTGGAAGAGGGGAAAATGAATTAGTATAACAAAAAACAAAATTGGTGGTTGGTTGAGTGTAAATAATATTAAAATTTCCACAGAATATTTCAAACTATTTTTATATCTCCTCCAGTTCATTAATTATTTCAATGTATCTCATAAAATATGTTGTGGTTTCTGATCAAATCATGAGTGGATTGTCATTTTTAGTGGGTTTTTAATGCATTTTTATTCTTCTAGTATTCTTCTTTTTTACACTTATAGGCCGTTAAAATTATTCCTTAGTGATATCATAATTATTATTTATGAGTATCAATTTTACAATACTCAACATACCAGCTTGTGACATTAAATTACACATTACATTTTTTTCATCATCCACAGTATTAGAAATTATAAATGGATGATTGAACTCATTTCAATTAATGAAATTATTATTTCCTTCATTTTGATTGAAAACTATTAAATAATGAAGTTCTTTTAGCTGTTCTAAAGACATAATGACAATTGTCTTCTCCTAATACAATAATTATATATATGAAATAGGTATGATAACATATGATATAAATAGACAATTTCATTAGTCTATTCTATGTTCTCTGATTATGGATCCTCATTTTTTGAATGCTTAATTTCTACTTGTTTATTTATAATTTCCATCACAATCACTAATTCAGTATCTATCATTTGTTTATTTTTTGTTTTTTATTTGATAAATTTTATAATACCACATCAAATTTGATTCCCATATATAATCTTCCAATAGTTTTTACATAGGTTTTAAAAATAATTAATATTCCTGAATTTCAATAATATTAATTTCTATTTCAGAATTTATGAGTTTGGTAATAACTTTACAAATAAAAAATATAAATATAATCTTGACATATTTATATCAAATATTGTAACTGACAATGTAATTATAATAATATATGACATTGTTTTGTTTCATAGTTCATTCCGGTGTTTATAATACCCCTAATATGAAAATAGTATAATAAATTAATGATAATGGTATGAAATGTAGTTTCTATTGAGGAACTATCACTATAAATGAAGAATAATTATACTATTTATATTTATTAGTGTTTTTAATCAAATTATATGGGTGTTTTGTTATTAAAAATAATTTAGAAGAAATTGGGAAAATTTTCTTTTGGGATGTGGAATTCTAATAAAAATATGTATGAAATTATTTCCTATCAATGTTGAAAAGGTTAAATATGGTTAAGGGTTATTAAAACAATACAAATTGAATTAATTATTATATAAATTACAATGAAACAATATTAAATGTTGAAATATATAGTTTTTGATATTAAAAATAATAAATAATGTTAGTTAGTTGTTATTACTTATGATTAGACCTATGAAATTTCCTTTGGAAAAATCAAATGACATTGGGGATAGAGGATAAATTATTTATGGAAGAAGCTAATTGATAAAAAAGGAGTTATAGTGGTGTCACGACACCCTCCCACCAAAGATGCCCCTCCTGAGCTGGAAATGGTGAAAGGGAGATAATGATCCCCGAGTCCCGCCTCCAGTAGGCCTCGGGGGGAAGACTATCACAAAGGGTATGAGTTCTCACAAATATGGGAGGCATTACCCTTTTTATTATTTAAGATCAGGAAATTGGACAAGTCAACCACTAAAAAGTAAAAGAACAAGTGTATAGAAATAAACCCAAACCAATCCCACATGCATGTTTAAATAGTTTTGAAACAAGGTACACGTACAAGAAAGCTCGAAAATTACAATATCAATAGAAAAAAGATTACAGAAACTATGAAAACTCCAACTGTCCCGACTAGTAGGGTCCCACACAGCCCTGGTAGTCCTCCTAGAAACATGAAAGTAAACATAGTGTGAGCATATATGTATACTCAATAGGGAAACCTAATGTTCTCATGAACAAGTGGAGAGACATCCTAATGTCCCGTGAGAACAACAGAAGAATCCTAGAAAGGAATTCCATCCACCCAACCTCACCAGCCACACTCACCAAAAGAGAATCACAACAGGTATTAGTATATAAGTACAAGGGTATTGGGTACCCCGCACCATTTCCCACTAGTTAGCTGCTCTTCCTAATGGAAAACATCATGACGCTACCACACTCTTCCCACCCGCACACACCTGGGCCGCACAACCACGTATCCCGCCCGCACACACCTGGGCCTCACAACCACGTATCTCGCCCGAACACACTTGGGCCTCACAACCACTTATCCTACCCGCACACACCTCGGGCTGACAACCACGTATCTTTCCCGCACACACCTGGGCCTCATCCTGATGATTCTTGGGAAAAGTAAGCATACCCGATGAGTCATGGGATAAACCACCCCAATCTAAACCTACATCAAGGGTCTTAGGTATAAGGTCACCTCAGGCCATCAAAAACTAGGGAAGAAGAAGCAGGAATGAGATAGTAACTAAGGGGAAAACACCCTCTCCCATGAAATGAGAGTGTTCGGCACTAAGTGCTCAACATGGGTGGGGTGCGATAAAACACAAAAGATACATATATATATATATATATACCAAACACAGAGCCCAAACTATGGCTTCTAAAAAGAGAAACTGAGCACGTGCCTTGACACTGCTACTACGAAGCATGCATAAAAAAAACTCCAACCCCATTTAGGTTTTCACGTTTCAGCAGAATTAGTTTATTTAGTTCCTTATCTACTGGGAAAACAACCGCAACCAACCATATCAATGATTCGTAAAACACATCCCTGCCATCCACAAATCATGTTAGGAAACACAAGAAACACAACCATGTCCTTTCTTATTAACCAACCAACCCATTTATTATTATTCTCGTTGATTACCATGCACAACCATTTATTAATGCCTCCACTTATTATTTATTATTCACAACCCATAGTTCATTCACATTAAATCCCATCCCTGAAGCCCCGCTGCTGACCACCATAACCACAATCGCGCTGAAACCCATACATCATCATACCTTTGATAACATTTATCGCAACCCTGCAGCCCATCACAAACATAACATTCACACCAACCCACAACCAAGACAACCATAGCCCACCGCTCACCAGATCTACAAAAACCCACAAAACACCCCCTTCACATAAATAAATCCTAACCATCACCCACAAGTTTATTATTTATGTTTGTTCAACCGGAGTGATCAGACAAGGGTTCCGAGTATTTAATCATCCAACTTTATGTGATTAACCAATTTACACATTCAATAACATTTCCATCCATAAGAAAATCCAGATGGATAGGGAAACATTTAATTGTGTATGCAAAGGCCCCCAAACAGTCATGATTTTTAGTAAGCAGAAGCACATTCAATTCACAACATAATATCTCAGGATATAAAAAAAGTAACTACATTCACAAAAATCCCATCCCCATTATATAAGATAGTTATTATATTTATTAAACCGGTTCAAATTTTTTTCACGTAAACAAGAGGAAACCCACCTCGCATGATGCACAATTTAGAGAGACGAAGGAGAGATCCCTACCTCAACAGGTTTTGATCACAACTCTCCCCCAGATCAACTTTAGAAGACTTCCGTCAACGTCCGTCACTTCTGTCATGTCCTGGAAAAACCTCCTCGGGTGGAAGTTGGAAAGGAATGGTCGAAGGAAAGAAAACAGATCCAAGATTAGAAGTTTTGTCTCATCGTTATGATCCCGTGGCCACTGATGGATCGTAAATCGGAGCTCGAATGAAGAATTCATGGAAGAAAAGGAGCATTCGATTCTCTTAAAAGAGCTATGATCAGAGGAATGGCGAGGAGAGGGGTGAGTTTAAAAGGAAGTGGGGACCCATCCTTTTATAGGAGAGAAAAACAAAAGTATTTTGAGTGTACTTCCTAGTACACGATGTGTACTCGACCATTTTACACGGTCACCATGTGGCTTCCAACACGACCTTCAATGCGGAACGTGGCCTTTGACTGCTCAACACACGATTTGAAGGTAACACCTATGCAGGGAGGGACTACAGGACGTGTATTATTGGATACATGACATGTACTAATTTATTTCACATTGGAAGGACACGACCTTCAACACGGGGTATACCCAGCAATGTTGTACATGGTGTGTACTCACACTACACGGCGTGTACTTACAAAATTCTGGAAAGTGTGGGAAAAGTCCATTTTACCCTCCAAAATAGTTCGTGACCTTCTTTTTGAAAATAGAGTGGGCCTGAGAGGTCTGTTCCATTACATCAGATACCTCTTAAAACATTCTCATCCCCAAGAATTCAAAAACAAACCCAGAGGAACCCAACAAGATACCTCTTAGGGTTCTCGTTACAACAGGAACCCAACCAACAACCCTAATCATAGGTGTTAGGAATTCCCTCTCCTATGTCGACATATTATCCGCTTTAGGCGGCACTGACTCTCCTGCACGGGTTTAATCGCATCTGCATTAACGCGTCTCAATTAAGGATTGGGCCTTCCCACTTCCATATATTAAGATTTTTCAACTTATACTGCCCCCAACATCGTACAACCCACACATTGCCCGAACACGTGGTTTGGTGAAAAATTCTTTCTCCTATGTTGAGATATTATTCGCTTTAGGTGGCACTGACTCACCCGCACGGGTTCAATCGCATCCTCATTAATGCGTCTCGATTAAGGATCAGGTTTTTCCCTTTCCCCACACATCCAGACATGTTACATACTTCCATATAACAAGGAAAAAAAATGCCTCACAACCGACAAGACAAGAATTATATATAACAAGGGTACATATTATAACACCAACACGAAGCACATAAAAACAAGGGAAAAATAATAGTCAAAACAACTCCGGGTACTGAGCGTGCATCTGGGCCTCCCAATGCCAAGTGCTCTCCTCATGGTCGCCATGCCTCCACAACACATGAACCAAGGGAATGGTTCATCCACAAAGCACCTTCTCTTTACGATCCTCAATTCTGACTGGTCGTTCCACGAAGGTCCCATAGTCTCCCATATCTAACTCACCCCGTCGATAACGTGAGATTAGTCATGTATGTACCGACGAATCTTGGAGACATGGAAGGCGTCATGAACCTTCTCCAACTGAGGTGGCAGGGCTAGCTGATATGCCACCTCACCGACTCGCCTCAGCACCTCAAAAGGTCCGATGAACCTAGGTGAGAGCTTGCTCCCTTTCCCAAACCTTCGATTCCCCCGT
Source organism: Viscum album (assembly GCA_963277665.1). NCBI lineage: Eukaryota > Viridiplantae > Streptophyta > Magnoliopsida > Santalales > Viscaceae > Viscum > Viscum album. The sequence continues at coordinate 395,029,286 of OY728161.1, forward strand.
CAAGGGGAAACCTTCAATAACATATGATCTCCCACCTCGAACTCCAAGGGCCTCCTCCGATGATCAGCATAAGACTTCTATCGGTCCTGAGCCGCTTTCATCCTCTCACGCACAAGCTGAACTTTCTCTGTGGTGATTTTTACTACCTCTAGCCCAAGAGCACCTGTCTCACCAACCTCTACCCAGAAAATGGGTGAACGATATGGTCTTCCATACAGAGCCTCAAACATCACCATTCCAATAGTAGAGTCGAAGTTGTTGTTGTAGGAAAACTCCACAAAAGTCAAGTGGCGTACCCATGATACTCAGAAATCCAGAACGCATGCTCACAGCATGTCCTCAAAGTTTTGGATAGTCCTCTCTATCTTCCCATCGGTCTAGGAGTGGAAAGCAGTGCTAAGGTGTAGCTGGGTGCCAATAGCATGTTGTAACCCCCTCTAGAATCGTGAGGAAAACCGAGTATCCCGATCTGAGATGATAGTCCTCAAAACTCCATGCAAACACACCACCTCGTCTATGTACCTCTGTTATAAGGTGCTCACCGGGCCCAACTCCTTAATTGCTAATAAGTGAGCTGATTTCATCAGTCGATCTACCACTACCCAGATAGCATCATAACCACCCTGTTCTCTGGGTAGTCCTGTGAAGAAGTCCATTGAGATGTCATCCCATTTCCACTCAGGGAAATACTAAGGATGCAACAACCACTGGGAACATGGTGTTCAACCTTCACTTACTGACACACTAAGAATTTTTCCAAAAACTCCGCCACTATCGGTTTCACCCCGGGCAACCAAAACCGTTCCCTCAGGCCTCGGTACAATTTTGAAACACTTGGATGTACCGCCAAGGCTAAGCTATGGAACTCATGGAGAAATCCCTCACGCATCGCCTCTGGAACAAACAACCATCCATAAAAAAGTATCTGATTTCGGCTATCCTCTGACCATCCTTCTAGAGCGTTACCCTGATCGTTAAGATCCCGCATCACTTCCGCCTGGGATTCCCCCCACTGAGACTCTTCCACTTGCTGCAACAAGGAGGAATTCACCGTCATCTGAAACAAACAGCCCCTAACACCTTCGACCCCGGCATCCAAGAGCAAGGTAGCCAACTCTCCCATCGCTTTCCAAGCATCATCAGATTCCTGAACCACTTTCTTATGTGACTTCCTGCTCATGGCATCAGCCACAACGTTTCCCTTTCCTTCAGTGTAAGAGATATCTATGTCATAGTCATGGAGGAAATCGACACATATCTACTACCGTATGTTCAGGTCACGATGGAAGAATATATAACGCAAGCTCTTGTGATCTGAGATGACCACAATGCGCTCTCCAAAGAGGTAATGTCACCACAACTTCAGTGCGAACACTACTGATGCAAGATCTAGGTCATTGGTGGCATAGTTACGCTCGTGAGGGAAAAACTTCCTAGACCCATAACAGATCACTCCCTTCTTCTGCATCAGCATGCACCCCTGACCAAGGACAGAAGCATCACAAAAAACCACATACAATAACCCTTCCTTTGGAAAACTGAGTATGGGAGCACTGACCAACTTCTCCTTCAGGTAGTCAAATGATTTCTGGCACTAATCTTTCCATAGGAAGACTTGGTTCTTCTTAGTCAAAGCTTTAAATGGAGCAGAAACTCGAGAGAAGTCTGAAACGAACCTCCGATAATAACCTACGAACCCCAGGAAACTACGAACTTCTGCCACGCTCTTTGGTGCATCCCAAGAAACAACTGCCTCCACCTTTGACGGGTCCACTGACAGTCCATGCTAAGACACCACTTGCCCAAGAAAGTGTACTTCTTGCATCAAAAACTTACACATCGACAATTTCCCCTAAATATGGTGGTGTCGAAGGACTTCCAATACTGCCATGAGATGATCAACATGCTCCTCCTATGATCTTTAGTAGATCATGATGTAATCGATAAACACAACGACAAAGCGGTCCGGAAACTCTCGGAAGTCAAATTTCTTATGTCCCATGAACACAGATGGTGCATTCGTAACTCCAAACGGCATCACTACAAACTCGAAGTGCCCATACATGCACCTAAAAGCCTTCTTCGAGATGTCACTATCCTTTACCCTCAGCTGATGATATCTAGATCGCTGATCAATCTTAGAAAACCAACATGATCCCCTCAGTTGGACGAAGGGATCATCTATCCATGGAAGGGGGTAACAGTTCTTGAAAGTTACCTGGTTCAACCATTGGTAATCTATGCATAGCATGTGACCACCATCTGTCCTCTTCACAAACAAAACTGCAGCACCCCATGGTGATACGCTGGGTCGAACAAAACCCTTCTCCATTATATCATCAATCTGAATCCACAACTTCCACAACTACGAAGGTTCCATCCGATAAGGGGCCATCGAAATCGGACGAGCACCAGGAAGTAATTATATCCCGAACTCAACGAAACGTCAGGGGGGGGGGGGGTAGAGTCACAACCTCAGGAAAAACATCGAGGAACTCCCCAACAGCCTCTGAGAAATCCATCATCTCTGTATCAGATGGAACCATTGATAACCCGCATAACATGGAAAGGAGAGGCTCCACACGCCAGCTTCCCACCTGATATCTCCTCTCGCCAACAAAAGCTACACGCTGGCTATCCACGTTGGAGAACATAACCCTTTTTTAGATGCAGTCGATAATGGAACTAAAAGATAACAACCAATCGATGCCTAGGATAACATCGTATGGATACATCATTAGTAAAAGAATGTCCCCACTAGATCGATGTAGTCCCAACGTCAGCCCACATCCCTGGAAAACACAAGATACGCTGGTCTAGACTCCAACTGGTGTACTCAGCCCCAATGGTCCGGAATATCTATCTACATCTAGTCCCAAAGCATGGTCTAGACCAGGAGCAAAAAAGTAGTGTGAAGCTTCCGAATCGAACAAAGAAGAAACAAGAGTGGGGAACAAACAAATCGTACATCGCACCAACTCTAGTCCGGCTGGAGCTGTCCACTCTGTTGTGTGCAACTGTCCACTCCCATCTCCTCTTCCTCTATGATGTCGTACACCTCCCCGACCATGCCCTGGATGAGGTCCCTGAGGAGCACCCTAAGGTTGACCTCCTCCCGGAAAGTCTTCCATCAGAGGAGCCTGGTCCTGCTGCTACTGGAAGGGCCTCACTGGAAATTGGTGATACTGAGGTGGGCGCTGAACCTTCCCACCTCCACCGTACTAATCTCGGGTTGGGTACCGACTCTGAATGTTCTAGAAACCTCCACAAGAAATACACTTTGGTCCTGGGCTCGTGAAAAAAGGACGAGGACCTGAAGATCTGAACTGGAACTGCTCGGGCCTGCTCCCTACTGGCCTGAACCTGGAAGGTCCCGTCGCAGGAGACCTGCTACTGACTGCCTTCCCCTTCGACGAACCTGGCTGGATCACCTCACGTGGTGCACCTCCCTACGAGTGCATTCTCTCTACAAACTATGCCTTCTTCTGTACTACCAAGTACGTCAGAAGGGTGAAGGGGGTAACATCATGCTGGAGCGAAGGACGAAACGCCTCCTCCAATAGTCTCGCCCAAGATGCCTCATCCGGAAAGAGATTCGGAGAAAAGCGCATGAGATCCTTGAACATGATCCCCAACACTCATACTGAAATACTCCCCTAATGAAGGGAGAGTAACTCCTGCCGCTTTTCTACCTTGATCATGGAAGAAAGGAATTCATCTCGGAATTCCTTCTCAAAGTCATCCCACAGAACCTCTGTCTCTTTCCTCTCCCCGAGGTAGAGCATCCACCACTTCCGCGACACACCTCTTAGTTGACTACCTTCTAGGGGAACCCAGTACTCCCTCAGAGGACAAATCAAAGTAAAATCTATCCCTAGATCCTCAATCCACCCCTTTGTCTCCATATTTTAAGTACTACCCTCGTACTTCTTGAGGGTATGCTGCTGGAAATAATGGAGAGTCCTCTGCCACTAGTCATCTTCCTCTGCTTGGTCAATCCTCAACTGCTTGACCTCCTAAATATGATGGTACTCGGCTGTCTGAGGCACCCGGGGATGACGTCCAGGTGCCATAGCTCTATGGTAAACAAAGATTTCCTAGGCCCAAGTAGTAAGGAAATTCTCAGGGTTTTATTTTATCATTTTATTTTAATTTCATTCCTAGAACACTCAAATCAATTAAAACACAATCATGATGATGCATGTACCTTCCCTAAGGTCTCTACCCTGCAATTAATGATGTCTCACTTGGTCGTTCGGTAGGCTTAGAGTCCTTGCATCGGATCACGGGGGTCCCTAAAATCCAGTGTCCTAGCCAGTCTTCCCTAACCTATGTCACACAACAAGATTAACCAACATTGATTCCCTACAATCTCATGCAATCCTCACTATGCCTAACTTGGGACTCCATCCTATCTCTCAACCATCTCCTCTGATACCATTCTTTCATGACCCCCTCCCACCATGGATTCCCCTCCTGAGCTGGCAATGGTGAAAGGGAGATAATGACCCCCGAGTCCCGCCTCCAGTAGGCCCCAGGGTGGCGACTAGCACCAAGGGTATGAGTTTTCACAAATATGGGAGGCATTACCCTTTTCATTATTTAATACCGAGAAATAGGACAAGTCAACCACCAAAAAGGAAAAGAACAAGTGTATAGAAATAAACCCAAACCAATCCCACATGCATGTTTAAATATTTCTGAAACAAGGTACAAGTACAAGAAAGCTCAAAAAGTAAAATACCAAAAGAATCAAGAGTACAACAACTGCGACAACTCCAACTATCCCGACTAGTAGGGTCCCACACGGCCCTAGTAGTCCTCCTAGAAACCTGAATGTGAACATAGGGTGAGGATACAAGTATATTTAGTAGGTAAACCTAATGCTCTTGTGCACAAGGGGGGAGACATCCTAATGTCCCATGAGAACGAAAGAAGAAACCTAGCAAGGAATTATATCCATGCAAACTCACCATCCAAACTCACCAAAACACAATCACAAAAGGTAGTAGTATATAAAAACAAGATTATTGGGTACCCCGCACCATTTCCCATTAGTTAGCTTATCTTCCTAACGGCGAACGTCCAGACGCTACCACACTCTTCCCGCCCGCACACACCTGGGCCTCACAACCACATATCCCGCCCGCACATAGCTGGGCCTCACAACCACATATCCCGACCGCACACACGTGGCCCTCAAAACCACGTATCCTGGCCGCACACACCTGGGCCTTATCCCGAATATTCTTGGGAAAAAGTAATCCTGCCTAAAGAGTCTTGGGATAAACCACCCCAATCGAAACCAACCTGAAGGGTCTTAGGGGTAAGGTCGCCTCAAGCCATCACAACATCGGGAAGAATGAGCAGGAAAGAGCTAGTAACTAAGGAGAAAACACACTCTCCCATGAAATGGGGGTGTTCGAAAATAGGTGCTCAACATGGGTGGGTTACAATAAAACACAAAAGATACAGACACATATATATATATATACCAAACACACAGCCCATCCTATGGATTCTAAACAGAGAAACTGAGCATGTTCCTCGGCACTACTACTATGAAGCATGCATAAAACAAACAACCCCAACCCCATTTAGGTTTTCACATTTCAGCAGAATTAGTTTATTTAGTTCCTTATCTACTAGGAAAACAACCACAACCAACCATATCAATCGTTCGTAAAACACATCACTGCAATCCATAAATCATGTTAGGAGACACAAGAAACACAACCAAGTCCTTTCTTATTAACCAACAAACCCATTGATTATTATTCACATTCCATTATCATGCCCCACCATTTATTAACTCTTCCACTTTTTATTTATTATTCAAAACCCATAGTTCGTTCACATTCAAGCCCACCCCTGCAGGCCCGCTGCCATCCACCATAACCACAATCACACCGAAACTCGTACATCATCATCCCTTTGATAACATTTATCGCAGCCCCGCTGCCCATCACCACCATAACATTAACCCCAACCCACAACCAAGCCAACCATAGCCCACTTCTCACCCAATCCACAACAACCCACAAAACACCCCCTTCACATAAATAAACCCTAAACAACACCCTCATGTTTATTATTTTAGTTTGTTCAACCTTGGTGATCACACAAGGGTTCCAGGTATTTAATCAGCCAACTATACGTGATTAACTAATTTCCACATTCAATAACATTTCCATCCATAAAAAATCCAAAATGAGAGGGAAAATTTTAATTACATAAGAAAAGGCCCCCAACGGCCATGACCTTCAGTAGGCATAAGAGCATTCAATTCACAATATAATATCACATGATATAAAAAAAGTAACTGTATTCACAAACATCCCATCCCCGTTATATAAGCCAGTTATTATCTTTATTAAACCGGTTCAAAAGTGTTTCAAGTAAACAAGAGGACACCCACCCCGCATGATGCACAATTTAGAGAGACAAAGGTGAGATCCCTACCTCAACCGGTTCTGATCACAACGCTCCCCTGGATCTACTTTAGAAGACGTCTGTCGGCGTCCGTCACATCTGTTGAGTCCCAGAAAAACCTCCTCAGGTGTATGTTGGAATGGAAAGGCCGAAGGAAAGAAGACAGATCCAGGCTCAGAAGTTCTGACTCGTTGTTATGATCATGTGACCGCTGACGGATCGTAAATCAGAGCTAGGACGAAGAAGTTATGGAAGAAAAAGAGCCTTTGAGTCTCTTGGGAGAGCTCTGCTCAGAGGAATGGGGAGGAGAGGGGTGAGTTGAAAAGGAGGAGGGTACCTATCCTTTTATAGGTTAGATAAAAAAAAGTACATGACATGTACTTCATAGTACACTTCGTGTACTCGGCCATTTCACATGGTCACCACGCGACATCCAACACGACCTTCAACGCGGAACACGGCTGTTGACTGGTCAACACTCAGTTTTAAGGTAACACATATGTGGGGAGGGACTACATGGTGTTTTGTATTTGATACATGGAATGTACTCATTTATTTCACAAGGAAATGACGTGTCCTACATGATGAGGTATACCCGGCAAGGTGGTACACGACGTGTACTCACACTACACGGCGTGTAATTACAAAATTCTGGAAACTGTGGGAAAAGTCCATTTTACCCTACAGAACACTTCGTGACCTTCTTTTTGACAAAGGATTGGGCCGGAGAGGTCCGGGCCATTACATATTGAATGGAAAAACTGATTATTCACAATTAGAAAAAATAATTTGTGATTTTCCATGAGGGTTTGGTGACATTATCCTTTTATATATGGGGAGAATGATTTTTTTAAATATTTGTACATCATATATATAGATAATAGATATTACCTTTAAATAAAACTACTCAATATATATTAATTATGTAGAGATATTTTTTTTATTTATCTAAAACTCTAAAATTAGTTTGAAAGTTTTATACAAAATTTATCCTTTTACAATCATTTTTAACACATTATACCCTTTTAGAATTTAATTCTGTAAGTAGTCTTTAGAGAAGTATTTATATTCTAATACCCAAAAGATTAAATTTTAATATTATATATTATATAAAATATATTTATCCAAAATTAAAACCATATTTATTATATTCAATAATAAAATTTTATAAAAATAAATTTTATAATAATGATTGTACAATATATTAATGAGAGTTATATGGAAAACTATAACAAATGTTCTTTGATACAACTAAAAAGTATTTCAAAAAAAATAAATTTTTTAAAATTTAAAATATATACCATTAAATATATAGAATACTATATTTTGTTCATTAATTATAATATCATTCATATATACTGATAATTTCATAAGGTCCTAGTTTTTATAATAATGGCACTTTATACTTTTCAACTAAAAATAAAACATATTATTATAATATGAAAAAATAATACCTGAAAAGATATTTTAATTATGAATAATAAAATTACGTCAATTTTTTTAACTCATTTTAAATGTTTTTGGAAATTGTTAATTTAAATAATTTAAAAAATTAAAATGAAATTTTATTTTTGTGAAAATGACATTATAAAAATTGAAGTAGTAATTATTCATAATTTTTATATTTTTCTAAATATCTTTAATAAATGAATATTATATTTAAATATAAGAGATTTTTAACAATAATATTGGAAATATTACATAAATAATTTTCTATGATTATTATGAAAACATTTCCAAATTTATATTTTTTTTAAAAATAGTTAATGTAAATTTGAATAAATGGGATATAAATTTATTATTATAATTTTTTTGTTCCTCTTAATCATAAATATTGATTGAATGTATTTTATTAAATGGGAATACATTATTTTAACATATCATGGTTTAGTTTTAGATATGTATTACATTAAAAATAATCGATTATCATACAATTTATTTATGTAAATTTCATTCTCTAATTAGAAGTAATAATACTCACCAACACAGAAATACATTGTATCATCACAATTTTAATTATTGGGGAAAATAAAAAATTTATGGGTATATATAATATCTATATGACTCCATATATATTATTTAAAATGGATTCAACCTCACTATACATTGTATGACTAATGTACTCATATTTTCCATCATAATATGAATATATCTAATGTTGATTTTTTTCTATTAACTATTTTTACTCAATACCACTATATATTTAGAGTATGTTTTCATAGGGTTTTTAGAGCCATTTAGGATATTGGAAATTTCTAGGGGTATATTTTATGATATGATCATTTTTTATTTGAAATCATCATTGCCTATATGTAAAGATATTTGAACCTTTCTATATATCACAATAAAATTTTACTAATTGAATGTGAATAATATTTTATTGGATGAACATTCCTATTAATATATATATATATATAATATAATTTATATTTGTGGGATACAATTAATTAACCATTAAATTATATAGGATTAATTCTTTAACTAATTATAAGTTCAGTTATTTTAGGTTAATTTATATATAAGAGTATGATGAAAAAGATATGAATACAACAATCATATTTATTCGATGGGTGGTTTGTGTAACTCCCTTTATAACATTTACATAATTCAAATCCATTATTATTGTTGCATTGGATATCCCTGGTATTCAATTTTGGTCATGTGTATTATCTATATTATCCCATTTGTTAGGTCCTTGATTTTGTATTTCCCTTGTTTCACACATTTATGATTTTAACCATTTTTAGTACATCATGAAGAACACATTATTCCATTAACCATTTCAACAATCTTTTTTTCATTCATAAATAGTTTCTACAAGCCTTCATTTTCATCATATCAATAATTATCCAATTTAATTTATTCATTCCCCACAGTGTTTCACAACAAAAATTAGCACTGATTAAAATGAATCGTATTTACATCAATATCTTCAACATCTAATCATAAAATAGACTCAGATATTCTAATATTTGATGACATTGTAAACTCTACAATGCAATCATCGGTAATAATAATTCTTGAAAATAGATTATTCATAACCATTAGATAGTCAAAACATGTCTATATCCCATAATTCATTACTTTGGGAAAATATATACATTTTCCTTAAAATCCAATGTTAAAATTTTTCCTTCTAGACTCATATATTACTAAAAAATGTTAAAAATAAGTATTCATAATAATGAGAGGAATAATATAAAAACATGGGATAAACCGTAAATGACACAAGTATCTTTATTTATATATTTCTTGATTTTAGTCTTGGTCCTTAACTATCATTGTAATATTATATTTTGTAATCAGAAAATAATGATGCAATAAAATAAATAAAAATGACTCAAATAAATTAAATTTCTCTAAAAATATCACCATCAGTAATTAGATTGGCATGTAGTCCTTTTTTCCCTCATAATTTACTATGTAAAGATTGGGTTGACACTAAAAAGGTCTTTAATAGGTTATGATCCTTATGTTCATTAGTTAGAAAATTACATACACATTCAAATAACTATAAATAGATGATGATTTAGGGAACCCCACAAACCAAATACATCAAAAAATAGGTTCTTATCTTATAGTTAGATGTATTTTAATTTTCATTTCTACTATTATATTATCTTAATCTCAAAAAATACATAGTTTATTCTAAAAAATTACTGCAACATACACTAATACCATTCAAAAATAGAAGATGAACAAAATTCCATTATTTTAATAAAAACAAAAATTTTAGAAATTATTTTTGATAAAAAATAGAAAATAAAATGATTAAAAGTATTACTGTCTTTTAGGACTATATAGGTAAGGAAATTATTCTAAAATACATGAGAACATTCCCAAATAATTGATCTATAGTACACTCCATTTTAATTTCTCACAGATTAAAATAATCATCATAGCCCATAGAATGGAAACATATGAAAATTTGTGAGATCTAACAATCATTACTGTTTAACCATATAAATATATCATCTACCAGTTATATGAAAAACTTATTGTAAATAATGATAAGTGAACATTTTCATTATTAAATATCAAATAAAATTACATGTTTTAAAAAAATAATTTTTGGAGGACACACAATTAGAAATGAAAAATGATATAATAAGATAAAAGAGTATAAAGTCATGATATAATAATCATTATCAATCAAATGTAAAAATATACATATGGTGAAAAAAATTTAATCTATCATGAGATACATCACAATAAGAAGCATCATAAAATGACACAGCCACAAGTATCATTATATTGTGATAATATTAAAGATGGCCATTATTTATTTTAGAGTATAATCTAGCATGGAATACATTTTTTTTGGATATCAATGAAGACCCAGATTATATTATGTCATGATATATAAAAACACATCTATTGAATTAAAAAAATGGACCTCACTCATCATTATCCACACATATTATTTTAAAAAATAAATATATCATAAAATATATAATAATGGTCCCCTATAATAGAATGTGATTTCATCTCTTTGTGAAAATTAATAATGTAAGTAATATATTCATTATCATATCAATAATTTAATGAGTATATATAAGTATAAATAAAATGGGTATTAAATTTTATGTAACAAAATTATCGATGAATAACCTTTAATAATGATAATAGAGAATAATTTATTTAATATATGTAGCATAATCGAATATGGTTATATCAATAATTTAATCAATCAATTTTATTATTTAATATAAACAAAAACCCTATAATAAATGAATTAAAATAACGATTTTTCAATAAGAATAAAATTTCATGAATAAAAATATTAATTCAACGACTACATAAGATAAATGATTTAAAAGATTTCAACTTGATTTGACCCTAAGTATAGTATATGATAAATTATAGGTAATTTTATTACACATAATTTCTATTGGATAAAATCATTTCAAGATAAAGTGTAAAATATAATTTAAAAAATATAAGTGTTATAGGAAAATATTTTTAGCATTTCATTATATGAAGATGTTACAGGTCACTTTCAAAAGATATTTTTCTAAAATTATTATGAGGAAATCATTTAAAATTTCATTATTTGAACTAATTTAATATAATGGAATAGTAACACATTATTTCATGAATTAGAAAATTATCATTTATTTTACCTGAAATACAATTTTAATTTGATTGGAAGAAATATAGATGAAAACTGATGTAAATGAATGAATGTAAAAATTTGGGAAATTAGAATTTTATATATTAAGGAATATTCTCAACAATAAAAAATATATTGAAAAAAAAATTAGTAAAATAAAATATTTTAATTAAAATGTAATTTTACACTAGATAGGACGTTAATATACTATTAAATTAAATCTTCTTCTTGAAAAAACTAATAATGAAAGAAAATATATTTAATAAGAACCATTATAACATAATGAGGGGAGTTCATTAAATTAAAACCCATATATATTTAGTATTATATTAATTAATATCCATTTAGAAAGAGAATGTGATATTTGTTTAAATCACCATGTATTAAATGTATATGGTAAAATAAAGTAATTATGAAATAATAATACCATATTAAAATATAATTATTCATAAAAATAAATTTGTCTCATGATATTAATATTTTTTCAAATAATTCTATTCACAAAATTCCAGTTTGGGTGAATATGATCTATATAAATGTATAAAAAAATTATAATATTAATAAATTAGTTCATGGACTTATTATTATATTTCAAATTTAATATATTGAATATAATTTTTCCTCGAATTTATATTATTGATTGTGTTTATATTTTCAACTAGAAGTCTGTGTACTCATGATTATTTTGAAGTAGTTTTATAATAATAGTATTGTAATTTCATCTTCTCCTTGATATAATAATTATATGATCCTATGTTTTAAACAACCTCGGGATTTTAATTTACTTATAGCATTAAAATTTCCATTTATAAGATTTTTAAATATGATCCATAAATATTAAAAATAATATTAACTTGTTTTAGATATTTTTTTGAACTGATGTTTCATACATTATTTAATGAGTAAAATATTAATATTGACATAATAAAAAAATAATTATTTATATATTTATTTGATATATTTGTAGTAATTATGTTGTTATAGTCATCTATGATATTATTTTATATAATTTTTCAAATAGGTTGATAGACGAAAGAAATCATTACCATACAATATGTAATTTATTATTGTTGTTATGAAACTTGTTTATTTAAAAATTATATAATTATCACAGAATCCTAATGATATTATATATTTATTTAGAATGTGTTTAATAAGATAATTTTATATTTTAATTAATAATAAAAAATCCATATTAAAAATTATGTATGATACATAGTAGATGTGGTTGTCTAGAAAAACTCATTAATGACATTATTATTTTTTCTAAAAGAAATAGTGAAAGGTTTTTAATGAAAATTTCGAATATAAAAAAATTATTTAGTATACTATTGATACAAATTTATTATTATAACACAAGAAAAATTCAATAGAAATTATAATATACAAAGTAATAAATATTTCAAAATTTATAATACATACATTGAGAACATTGAATTTCCCCTTGGAGGACTCCTTGAAAATAGGTGTATTGGTCAATCTAATTTTGTAAAAAGCTAATTATAAATGATAATTATTAAATGGTATTGATAGAACATATTTTTTAATCTGAACTCTATATTTTTAAGTATTGATGAATGGGCTATGGAATGTCTCTTTAATAAGTGGTGATAATGGGTATCTAAGTTAATATTTTAATAATAATTAAATAGATATAATGTTTCACAAGTCTATAATAATACTGAATTTATGTTAATGATATCAAGGTATATTTGCATTATTATAAAATCAACCAAAATGTATAAAATATGTGTTTAAAATTTTATTCATTTTACACCATTTCAAAATATAATATCACAATTTTGCATTTATCATGGTAACATGTATTCTATAATGTAATTAATTTTTATCCATAAAAAATAGTTCTTATTAAATAGTATTATACTTTTAATTTCAAATTGGGAATCTATTTTATTATATATATATTCTATAGGTTATATAGATTAATTTTAAAATAGTAAATATATAATGAAATAAAATAAAATCTAATGAATATTTTAACATATGTTATATAATATAAAATCATTGGTTTCTAAACTAAAATTAATATTTTAAAGATTATATATTTCATATTTATTTCATCTTTTTAATATAAAAGAGTTCCATAATTTAGTTTATCATTATTATTGAACTTTTGAAGAATTTAGTAGACCAGAATCATTGGTTACTTTATGTAATTGACAGCAGGAATAAGTGATCACATCCCAACAGACTAAATAATTTAGTGGTCTTTAGAAAATAGATATAAAATTTAAATTTAATTTAAATTTGAAAATATAAAAAAGGACATATAATTTTATATGAGAACACCATTATTTCCATTTTAATATCCCTTCATTTCTATCATAATAGGATTTTTTACATTCAATAAAATGAATACATAATTAATGTGTGAGCTCTAATGATTAGTAAAGGCATGAAAAAAATGAAACATGTCATATAAAAATAGAAAATAATAAATATTTACAAGTAAATAACTGAAAAACATTCTTGTTAATCGATAACACAAAAATAATCAATAATATTCTTGGAATAACTAATTATGAAAAAAGTCCATATAAATAGTAATGTGATCTTGAATCATTTCCATATATATTCTAACTAATAGAAGAATTACCTTGACATCAATAACAAATCTTATAATGAGGGAATAAATACTATAAAATATAGTAACTATATTTTCAAGGGATCATGAGAATGCAATCATTCCTAAATGGGAATGAGACACAAAAATAGCCATTTAGATTGTCTCATTTTACTAATTGATTCATCAAGGTGATCTAGCGGGCCCCACCTTTAACATAATATGTCCATTGAATTCCATATATGAATGGTTAGACACATGGTAAATTTAATTTTTTATTTTGAAAAATAAAATATGAAATATTAATAATTTCCCAATTCAATTATTATAATAAATAATCATCACAAGTAATTTGAAGAATTATATAAAAATAGTAAATCAACATTCAAATTGATCATAAACATTATAGATAAATAATAACGATTGTATAACTAAAACATATACCCATTAAAACTTTTCAAAAACAATATAGAAAAATAACTACTATGGTATCATTACATCAAATACCTTGTGGGGAATTATTTTAATACGATTTGAAGTCACTAATAAATTGAAAAATAATAGATATATCATTAAAATATTTTTTAGGAAAATATGGATTCCACTATAGAAAAATTATTTTATTAAGAAAAAATCACTATGATATTTGGAAGGTTGTTTAAATAAAAATAATCTATATAAACATGAAAAAAATGCTTCAAAAAAAATTACTTGCGGGGATAAAGACACTTGTATACATGACATGTACATTGAAATACAACCCTTCCACATTTTTTAATATTGTCAAAAATCGCATCAATCATAAAATTAAATATAGGTTAATTTATAAATGTTTTTCAAAATGTGATTAATAGAAAATAATTTCATTAAAAAAATTAGTATATTTTTTAAAACTTATTTGTAAATTTTTTTATATTATATGTGTTTTGATGGAAAATAATTTTTTCGGAAGAAAGATAAATATTGTTGTATTTCCCTAAAAATGATATCAACAACATTAATTATCAAATAGTTGAAAATGATAATATTTATTGAGACTTTAATGTATAAATAAAGGAGTATAAAATTTATGATATTATTAAGATATAGATCATATCATTTCATCATTGGAATCTAAATCATAAAAATACCATTACTACAAAGTGATACCACATTTTTCACATGAACAATTACTACAAAATAGATCATTACAGATTCCTATATTCGAAAAAGTTGAAATTTGGGAATAAAATATTAATAATTTATGTTTATATGTCATTTTAATACTTCTTTTTGTAGTGTAACCATTAGTATAGGCGTTTTAACATTAACTGTGATAGTTAATTTTTTATATTTCAATATTTCTTTCAAGAAAAACTATTTTCAACAAATTATATATTTTTATTTTTTGTGATTAAAAAATTTCAAAAAAGTTATCATAATTTAATTCATAAGTATAATATAAATTCTAATTTATCTCAAATATGTGATAAAAAAAGTGATTTTCCAATGAACATTTTTCAACATTATGAAATTATAATATCAATATTCATTAGGAAATTGATTATGTTTCCAAAATTTATTTATTTTTAAAATATAATCTAACTAAATATTCTATGGAAAAATTTAATTAATATCAAACTATTAAATTCATTATACAAAAAAGATATTTTAAAATTAAAAATATATTTTTTCACATTTCATTAAAAAATTAATATTTTTTGAACATTATCAAAAATTAATCTGAATATTATTTATAAATTATAATTTAATAAATGATGTTAAATTTTAAATTTATATTTTCTAAAAGCCATGGTTTTTTTATTTTATTTGTTCAAAAGATGGAGAAATTTCCTTTTAGATTTTTTTTCAAAATACAATTATTTCTCTCTCAAGTGATTCTTATTAAATTTATAATAAATAAGATACCATTGAATTTATTTAATTCCTCAATAAACCATATAATTTTCATGATATTTTTAGTCCTATTTATTCCCTCATTATTTAACAGATATGGTATAACTGTATACTATATTATGATTTGATTAGACGTAGGGTTGGGTATAAGGCCCCGACCATAGACCTTACTTAATATTGAATTAAATGAATAATTCACATTGAGGTTCTTTTCAGGTTTATTGTTTTAGAGAAATATATCATAAATCGTGAATTACATTCCACATTTAAACAAAGAGGTTACATAAAAGATAGTATTTGTTTTTTCCCATCAACAAAAACATATTTAAAATAAAACATGCAATCCTTATTGAAACATCCTTGACACTATCATCATATCATGCACCTTCCCCTTGACCTGTGAAAAACATTTCAAAAACGTGGGATGAGCAAAAAAAGCTCAGTAAGGGATATAAAAGTACGAAAAGAAAACATTAGTCCATTTATGAAATCATACATTAAAAATAAAACATAAGCATTTTTACATACCTCATCAAATAATGAATAAATCATATAAATCATAAGGCATAAAGGTTAATTGAGGCATTCATAACATTCTTACGTATGGAGTAACCCTCTTGGATATGTTTAGAATAACCATTATAGTATATTCCCTAAATCTCTTCAGAGAAACCTTAACGTTTAACCCCTTCACTTTACCCAATGAATTGGAGATCTATATCGGGATCACCCGCCATTATTTTATCACAGAACCACTCGTCATCATAATAATGTCCAAGAACCATAACATAATCGTATCACATAAAACATGTATAAAGGAAACATAACATTTCCACTTTTCAGTCAAAAGATATCAATAAAACACATTGATATAAAAACATTATGAAAACCATTTTCAATAACAAAATAAAAGAAGAGTAAAACATGGTATTTATTTTTCATTCAAAAAAAGTTATGGATTTTAGAGGAAGCTGAAACTCAAATAATGGTCACGGTGGTGGAGAAGTCGTTGTTGCCGCATACGTACGAGAAGAAAAACATTAGTTTTTTTTCATTTAGTAAAATGATTCATATAAAAATATTCCTTTTGAATACAAGAAAATTCAAAGGGGTTTATTCACCGTATAAAAAATGGTTGTGTGTAAAACAAAATATGCCATAATGAAAGGCGATTGAGACGAAGTCTCATACAAAGTCGGTATCCTTGGATTAAGGATAAATCAATTACATAATTATGCGTGACAAACCAATACACCAAATATAAGTGGATATTAAGTGTAAAACAATCAGAGGTCATTCACACATATTCATATAACAACATATTCAAGGAGTACAAGTTTATCCCAAAGAATCAAAATTGGGTTAAGAATTTCCCTTGCAAAAATTCGACAGCCTAACAGCGTCACTTCAAAATTCAGAAAAAGAGTTGATAAGAGATAAAAAGGGTATCTCATCACTTGGACTTAAAATTACATCAATAAGGATATATAAGAACATATCCCAACATAAAAGTATGTTAATTAAAATACATAACAAAAGAAGTCTTTTAAAAAGAGGAGGGTGAAAGGTTCCCTTACCGACTTCGCTAACTTTCGAAACGTACACCCCATTGAAGAAGGGTCATACAATGAATACATAATACCCCTAAATGAAATTATATTACACAACGAGTATTATAATTGGAATTACATACACCACTAAAAATAAATGGTGGCATATGTAGCATAAATCTCACGGGACTAAAAGTGAGATGAAAAATCTCTTATGAAAATTAGGCAGCCTAACGACACCACTTAAAACATCCAAAAATGGATTGATGAGATCTAATAAGGTATCTCATCATATTATAATAAAATGTAAAGAAAGAGGAGTATAAAATAACAAAACCTATCATAAAAAAGAAGAGCTTAAAAGAAGTGTCATAAAGGAGAGTACTTAAAAAGAAAGAGAGAGGTCAGATCTCTTACAAATATTCGGCAGCCTAACAACGCCACTCAAAACATCCAAAATGGATTGATGAGAGAAAATTGGGTCTCTCATAATATGAACATAAAAGGTACAGTAGGTTTATTATAAAATAACATCCCAATCATAAAAAATATGAGCTTAAAATGAATGACATAAAAGAGTGTACTTAAAAAGAAAGAGAGAGGTAGGATCCCTTACCTCGTGTCCAACATGACTCGATCGTTCATTAATCTCTTGAATAATAAAATTTGGTAAATTTATAATTTATTAAGGACCTACTTTAAATATTATTATTCAGTTAATATCACATATTATAATGTTATAACAATTGGTTAGTAAAGTGAGTTCATATCAGACGTTTTTGTCGATGTTCGGTACATGATTAAAAATCGAACTTATTGGAAAAGACTTTTCCATGTATTTATAGGTACATCATATCCAGAATAGTATTGATGTTTTAAATATCATATATATCAATTATATATTCATTTTAGACTACTCCATAGTATTTTGAGATAAAAAATTAAATTCATCGTTCATGGAGACGGTAGGCCGTACGTACACATGAACGCTACATTCATTTTTTGTCATATTAATGGAATTAAAAAAATGAGAGATATATATATTATAATTACAGAATTATATCCATCATTTAGATGTATATATTTCATATATATCCATTATATATATGAACTTATAATAGTACATAACATTTGGAGATAAGAAATGAAATGTACAGTTCATGGAGACGGTAAGTCGTACGTACGCATGAATGCTACTTTCATTTTTTTCTATTAAATGGAATTAAATAATAATGATATAAAGGTATATTATAATTACATTAGGACATCATATGTAATACCATTAATTCCATCCTTTATACGTCCCACGTATGGCATTAACGAATCAAATCACTTTGAGGGGGCGGTAGTCTGCACTTCCTAAAATGAAGATATCGCGTTTACCCATAATGGAAACCATAAAGGTATTCCATAAATGAAAAATACAGAATCTTAAAGAAAAAATAAACATATAATATATCATATATAAATATAGTGAAATCTTAATGGCCACCTTTGAATGTGTTAAAATAATATTGAACAATCATCGTTTCGTGTGGCAGTAATTCGCCATCCACAGAAACAATATGTTCTTTAACCATTAGACGGAGGTGTGTGAAAGTGTAGCTAGAATACTTCTTATAAAAAAATCCTAGTATATTTAAGATACTGGTGTTGTCAAAAAAAAAGTAATAAAAAGAGTTTAGGGGTTTGGAGAAGAAAAATAAAACCAATGAACACAAGGGAAGACATAACCTTTAAATCTGGTAACTCTCTTTGATTTGAGCTCAAAAGCTTCCATGGAAAGGATTATTCCCAAATTTAGGCTTAATTGATGAATATAGGGATGTGGAGAGATGAAATGAGCAGGGGTTGGCTGAGCCAAATTCTTGATAGGTGTGTGTAAGGTGGTAGAGGTGGGGGCCTTCTATAAGAGGAGAGGAGGGGCACTCTTGGAAAGTTATAAAATATTACTTTATTATAAAATGGTTTTCAGATTTAAAAGGTCCCAAAAGGATATATTTCGAGGATAAGGTGATAAGGTTTCTAAATCCACCCATACAATAGGTTTTTGACAAGTGTAAGACTTAAATTTCACCATATCTTTTCATTTTATTTAAATCGTTCATTTGTGAGGTAATCACTGCATCATCACGGTGTCATAAATAAATTAATTTATTTAATATCTAAAAATTATAAAAAAAATCATGATGTAGGAAATAATTTTATATTTCTAATTAATATCTATAGTCAAAAATATTACCTGTATAAACCCATCTAAAAATTGTTTTAGTAAAACAACACATTTTGTGACATTTTAATTTTAACTTTAAATAAAATGGAATTAATGTCATTTTCCAACCAAAGTGGCTCCCTGGGGTCCCCAAGTTGAGCCATGGATTTTCTTGGTCGGACATGACTCATACAATGAGGGTAGGTAATGTGTCTAGGTCATTTCGTATTATTAAAACATTATTTTTACCTTAAACTACACTAATTACCTCTAATCGCGATTAAAACATAAAAGTTACTAATCACCAAAAAATTATTTTAATCCCATTGAACCACATTTTACTTCCTAATGACAACCATGTATGTAGGATTTTTGAAATTACAAACACAGAGGAGGTAAAATTTCATTTAAACGAAAAATCCGTTTTTTAAGTACCACTTGGTGGTTTCACTATTCATCAAAAATTTAAGGTTTCTAGAAAAATACCAAAAATTCACCCTAAGCTATATTTGATATTCTGAATTAAAAAATGATGTATATTTTAAAAAATTCAAAACATATAAGTTACATTAATTAATTTAATAATTAATTCCCGTTGTCAAAGCAAATAGCGTGTTTTTATTAAACAATAAGTATCAAAAGATTGACAGTAGATTAAGTCCAATTTCAAGATGAAATTAATTCCAACGACCAGTATTGGATTAAATGGTAAAAATATATTCTAATTTCACTTTAAAACCAATTCAAAATATAATCTAATCATATAAATAAATTAGATTAAAATGAGGTTTTGAACAAAAATACAAAAAAATTCACTATTCATTAAAAAATGAACTTTATTGGAAAAATTCCAAAAATTTAAACAAAGTTAATTATTTTGTCCCGATTATAAAGAAGAATATTATTTTGTCAAATATAACACATAAAATTTTCAAAAGGTGTATTTAAAAGAGGTTCGTCATCAAAAGGCGGTTAATCGACCTTTTAATGAATATTTGAATGTTTACGCTTAAAATTGGATTCATTCTCATCTTTAATCCTCAAACATTTATTTTAAAAAGAAAAAATATTTAACAAACATATATAATAATTTTTTAGTTAGTTCCATTCATTCCCACCCTTACAACGACTAGGAGTTAACTACAAATTAAAATAATATTATTTTATTATTAGAGTGCAACGTAAGATTCCCAAGAAACTCGTTGGTGCGTATTGGGTTCGCCATCGAGCATAGCATCCCCTTTAAAGTTATATTAATATTTTATTCACAAATATGGATAAATGTGAAAATGTCATATTCTTTATATACCTGGGGTGTTACATCCTTCCCCCCTTTTGGGAATTGCGTTCTTCCAATTTTAAAATTGGGCTTGGAAACATCATTGAAAAATCCACATCGGAACAAGAGTCAGTAAAACAATAACTTTAAAATAAAGAAAGAGAAGTACAAAAGTCACCCGAGTTAACCTATACTAGGATTTCATGTAGGAAAACATGGATATGGAGGAAAAAACAAAGGGTCCTGTTCTGAGGGAGAGTGATAGTAAACATGTCTAGGAGAAAGTTAACCATAAGAAAATCACAATCTTGTGATAGGTTAAATGGTATTCGATTCCCCAGTAGGAAACGTTAACAGACAACATTTTTGTTTTATGTTACTCTTCATTGAGGAATTTATTTTTGAGCTTAACAAAATCATAATGAAACATACTTGTCACATAGACTTTCAACTTTTACTAGATTCCTTAATCAAACTCAAATTTTCTCCAAAATATGATAATTTAAGAAGACTTGTTTGCATTAAGAGTACTATAATCAACTTCTTGAGAATCACCTAATCCACAAAAGAGAAATATATATTTCCCATGTCTTTAGACAAAATCCAAAACCAAAATTGTTAGTATGATACCAGATTATCCACAAAAGTATAATCCTTTATAGAAAGAAAATCTATTCATAATCTCCAAAATTTGTCCAAAAAAACACAAAGTTCAACGAAGACCATTCGATAAACAATTGTCCATAAAATTATTCAAAGTAAAACAAACTAAGATTGAAACCCAAATATTTTAAGGATTTAATCACATAGTCTTCAAGGTAGAAATTAACTTTTATCTACAAATAACATCAGTTTCTCTTAAATTCTCATATTGAAAAGTAAATAACCTAATCACATATCCTCGATGATAGGTTAATCATTTCCATAGATAACCCAAAATATACTTACTCTTGATTCCTAAAATCATCTAAATAAAAATAATTATTCAAAATAACCAGGGAATTCACGTAGTACAGTGGTAGGTGATAAATACTAGTCTCACTTTGGTTGTGGATTCGATTCCCACA
Source organism: Viscum album (assembly GCA_963277665.1). Taxonomy (NCBI): domain Eukaryota; kingdom Viridiplantae; phylum Streptophyta; class Magnoliopsida; order Santalales; family Viscaceae; genus Viscum; species Viscum album. Next base: position 395,051,419 of record OY728161.1, read on the forward strand.
GCTTTGTCTGACACGACGGGTTGTCACACGGTCTGTGTGTTGTCCATTTTCCAAAACTATATAATTCTTAAAACATTCCCCAAAGCGAGATAAATTATTCAAAAATAATCATAGCGTATTTTAACATCAAATTTATCTCATTCATTTCATTTTCTATCATAATATATAATAACCCATAATTACCTCAAAAGTAAGGATCATATAAACCCTAATGGTTACCTTTATAATTATTACCTGAACTTCCACATCGATTGGTCATCTCGTACAAGATGCATTACAGAACATACCAAGGTACAAGTGGTTGATCATGACTCCTTGATCTTTGGTTTAGAACAACCACGAGTTTCCTCATAGAATCCCCCATTTCATCTTGTCTCTTAATCCGAGAACCTCCATAGTTTCCTTCAAACCTATTGTCACATTAGTGCCTGCTAGATCCATCCATTCACTAAAAATAGAAATTTCAGTGTGAGTATATCAACAAAACCATCATGTACTGATGAAGAAGATAAACATAATCATTTTAACATACCTCATAAAATCATGAATAAATCATAGAAATGATAAGGCATTAAGGTAACTTGAGGCATTCATTACATTCTAACATAGGGAGTAACCCTCTTGGATACGTTTGGAATACCCATCACAATATATTCCCTAAATCTCATCGGAGAAAGTGTAACGTTTAAACCCTTCGCATTACCCAATTCATTGGAAAACTATATCGGGCTCACCCGCCCTTAGATTATCACAGAACCACCCATCTTCATAATAATTCTCAAGAACCATAACATAATCGTATTAAATAAAACATGTATAAAGGAAACATTACATTTCCACTTTTCAATCACAAGATATCAATAAAACACATTGATATAAAAAAAATGAAAACCATTTTCAATACCATAATAAAAGAAGAGTAAAACATGGAATTTATTTTTCATTCAAAAAATGTCATGGCTTGTAGAGGAAGCTGAGACTCAAATAATGGTCATGGCGGTGGAGAAGTTGTTGTTGCCACATACGTACGACAATAAAAATATCCCCTTTTTTCATTTAGTAAAACGCTTCATATAAAAATATTCCTTTTGAATAAATGAAAAGTCAAAGGGGTTTATACACAGTATAAAAGAAGGTTGTGTGTAAAACAAAATATGCCTCATTGAAAGGAGATTGAGACGAAGTCTCATACAAAGACGATATCCTTAGATTAAGGGTAAAACAATTAAATAATTATGTGAAACAAATTAATACACCAAATATAAGTGGATATTAAGTGTAAAATAATCAGACATCATTCACACATATTCATAGAACAACATATTCAAGGAGTACCAATTTATCCCAAAGAATCAAAATTGTGTTAAGAAGTTTCCTTGCAAAAATTTGACAGCCTAATGGCGTCACTTCAAAATTCAGAAAAATAGTTGATGAGAGATATAAAAGAGTATCTAATCACTTGGACATAAAATTTACCTCAATAAGGATATAAAAGAACATATCCCATAATAATTGTATGTTAATTAAAAGACATAACAAAAGAAGTCTTTTAAAAAGAGGAGGGTGAAAGGTTCCCTTACCGACTTGGGAAACTTTCGAAACCTACACCCCATTGAAGAAGGGTCATACAATGATTATGTAAATACCCATAAATGAAATTATATTACACATAGATTATAATAATGGGAATTACATACACCACTCAATGGAAATGGTGTAAAATGTAGCATAAATCCCACGGGACTAAAAGTGTGATGAAAAATCTCTTACGAAAACTCAGCAGCCTAACGACGCCATTTAAAACTTTCAAAAAAATCGATTGATGAGATAAAATAGGGTCTCTAATAATATTAAAATAAAATTTATAGAAAGATGAGTATAAAATAACACCCCCATCATAAAAAAGACGAGCTTAAAATAAGTGACATAAAGGAGAGTACTTAAAAATAAAGAGATAGGTTAGATCTCTTACGAAAACTCGGCAGCCTAACAGTGTCACTCAAAACATACAAAATGGATTGATGAGAGAAAATAGGGTCTCTCATCAGATAAAAATAAAAATTAAAGTAGGATTAATATAAAATAACATCCAAATCATAAGAAATATGAGCTTAAAAGGAATGACATAAAAGAGTGTACTTAAAAAGAAAGAGAGGGGTATGATCTCTTACCTAGTGACCGACATGACTTGATCGTTCTTTAATATCCTGAATAATAAAATTTGGTCAATTTATAATTTCATAAGGACCTACTTTAAAGATTATTATTCAGTTAATATCACATATTATAATGTTATAATAATTGGTTAATAAAGTGAGTTCATATCAGACGTTTTTGTCGATGTTCGGTACATGAGTAAAAATCGAACTTGTTGGAAAAGAATTTTCCATGTAGTTATAGGTACATAATATCCAGAATAATATTGATGTTTTAAATATCATATATATCCAGTATATATTTATTTTATACTATTACATATCATTTGGAGATAAAAAATTAAAAGCACCGTTCATGGAGACGGTAGGCCGTACGTACGCATGAACACTACTTTCATTTTTTGTCATATTAATGGATTTAAAAAAATGAGAGATATATATATTATAATTACAGAATGATATCCATCATTTAGATGTAATATATTACATATATATCCATTATATATGTGTACTTATAATAGTACATAAGATTTGGAGATAAGAAATGAAATATACCGTTCAGGGAGACGGTAAGCCATACGTACACATGAACGCTACTTTCATTTCATATTTTTGTATTCAATGGAAGTAAATAATAATGATATAAAAGAATATTATAATTCCAGTAGGATATCATATGTAATACCATTAATTAAATCCTTTATACGTCCCATATATGACACTAATGAATCAAATCACTTTGAGGGGGCGATAGTCAGAACTTCCTAAAATGAAGTTATCGCGTTTACCCATAATGGGAACCATAAAGGTATGCCATAAACAAAAAAAAGAAGCTTATGGAAAACATAAACATATTATATATCATATATAAATATAGTGACATATTAATGGCCACCTTTTAAGGTGTTAAAATAATATTGATCAATCATCGTTTCATGAAGTAGTAATTCACCATCCACAGAAACAATATGTTCTTTAACCATTAGACGAGGGTGTGTGAAAGTGTAGCTCTAATCCTTATTATAAAAAAATCCTAGTATATTTATGATACTGGGTTTTTTTCAAAAGAAAATTAATAAAAAGAGATGAGGGGTTTGGAGAAGAAAAATAAAACAAAAGAACACAAGGGAAGACATTACCGTTAAATCGAGAAACTCTCTTTGATTTGAGCTCAAAGGCTTCCATGGAAAGGATTCATCCAAAATTGAGGCTTAAATGATGAATATAGGGATGTGGAGAGATGAAATGGTCAGCGGTTTCCTGTGCCAAAGGCTTGAGAGGTGTGTGTAATGTGGTAGAGGTGGGGGCCTTTTATAAGAGGAGAGGAGGGGCACTCTTGGAAAGTTATAAAATATTACTTTATTATAAAATGATTTTCGGATATAAAAGGTCCCAAAAAGATATATTTAGAGGATAAGGTGATAAGGTTTCAAAATCCACCCATCCAATAGGTTTGTGATAAGTGTAAGACTAATATTTCACCCTATCTTCTAATTTTATTTAAATCGTTAATTTATGAGGTAATCACTGCATCATCACGGTGTCATAAATAAATTAATTTAATTAATATCGAAAAATTATAAAAAAATATAATGATGTATGAAATCTTTTTAGCTTTCTAATGAATATCTATAGTCAAAACTATGAATTCCATTACCCCATATAAAAATTATTTTGGTATAACAACACATGTTTGTGACATTTTAATTTTAACTTTAAATAAAAAGGTATTAATGTCATTTTCCAACCAAGGTGGCTCTATTGGGTCCCCAAGTTTACCCAAGGATTTTTTTGGTCGGCCATTACTCATCCAATGAGGGTAGGAAATGTTTCTAGGTCATTTAATTTTATTAAAACATTATTTTTACCTTAAACTACACTAATTACCTCTAATCGCGATTAAAACTTAAAAGTTACCATTCACAAAAAAATTATTTCAATCCCATTGAACCACAATTTACCTCTTAATGACAACCATGTATGTTGGTTTTTTGAAATTCAAAACACAGAGGTTGTAAAATTTCATTTAAACGAAAAAATCAGTTTTTTAAGTACCACTTAGTGGTTTCACTATTCATCAAAAATTTAAGTTTTCCAGAAAAATACCAAAAATTCACCCTAATCTATATTTGATATTCCCAATTCAAAAATGATGACTATTTTAAAAAATTAAAAACATATAAGTTACATTAATTAATTTAATAATTAATTCCCACTATCAGAGCAAATAGTTTGTTTTTATGAAACAATAAGTATCAAAAGATTGACACTAGATTAAGTCCAATTTCAAGAAGAAATTAATTCCAACGACCAATATTGGATTAAATGGTAAAAATGTATTCTAATTTTACTTTAAAACCAATTCAAAAGATAATCTAATCATAAAAATAAATTATATTAAAAAGTGGTTTTGAATTAAAATACAATAGTTTTCACTATTCATTAAAAAATGAACTTTATCGGAAAAATACCAAAAATTTACAAAAAGTAAATTTTGATGTCCCGATTCTAAAGAAGAATTTTATTTTGTCAAATATAACACATAAAATTTTCAAAAAATAGATTTAAAAGAGGTTCGTCATCAAAAGGCTGTTAATCGACCTTTTAATGAATATGAGAATGTTTACGCTTAAAATTGGATTCATTCGCATTTTTATTCCTCTAACTTTTATTGTAAAAAGTAAAAATATTTGACAAACATATATAATCATTTTGTAGTTAGTTATATTCATTTCCGCCATTACAACATCTAGGCGTTAACTACAATTTAAAATAATGTTATTTTATTATTAGAGTGCATCGTAAGATTCTCAAGAAACTTGTTCTTGCGTATTGGGTACGCCATCGAGCATAGCGTCCCCTTTAATGTTATATTAATATTTTATTCACAAATATGGATAAATGTGAAAATTTAATATTCTTTATTTACCAGGGGTGTTACATCCTTCCCCCTTTTGGTAATTGCGTTCTCTAAATTTTAAAATTGGGCTTGGAAACTTCATTGAAAATCCCACATCGGAACAAGGGTCAATAAAACAATCACTTTAAAATAAAGAAAGAGAAGTACAAAGGTCACCCGAGTTAACCCATACTAGGATTACATGTAGGAAAACATGTATATAGAGGAAAAACAAAGGATCATGTTCTAAGGGAGAGTGATAGTAAACATGTCTAGGAGAAAATTAACCATAAGAAAATCACACACTTATGATGGGTTAAACGGTATTCGATTCCCCAGTATGAAAGTTAACAGAAAACATTTTTGTTTTAAGTTACTCTTCATTGATGAATTTATTTTTGAGATTTACTAAATCATAATGAAACATACTTACTTGTCACATAGACAATCAACATTTACTAGATTCCTTAATCAAACTCATATTTTCTCCAAAATACGAGTATTTAGGAAGACATGTTTTTATTAAGAGTACTATAATCATCATCGTGAGAATCACCTAATCCACAAAAGAGAACTATATATTTTCAATTTCTTTAGACAAAATCCAAAACCAAAATTGTTAGTATGATATCAGATTATCCACAAAAGTATAATCCTTTATAAAAAGAAAATATATTCATAATCTCCAAAATTTGTCACAAAAACCTAGAGTTCAACAATGACCATTAAATACAAAATTGTCCATAAAATTATTCAAAGTAAACCAAACTATGATTGAAACCCAAATATTTTAATGATTTAATCACATAGTCTTCCAAGGTACAAATTAACTTTTATCTCCAAATAACATCATTTGCTCTTAAATTCTCATATTGAAAAGTAATTAACCTAATCACATATCCTCGATGATAGGTTAATCATTTCCATAGATAACCCAAAATAAACTTACTATTGATTCCTATAATCTCTTAACTAAAAATAATTAGTCAAACTATCCAGGGACTTCTCGTAGTCCAGTGGTAGGCGATAAATACTAGTCGCACTTTGGTTGTGGGTTCGATTCCCGCAGCATTGTCCGATGCGACGAGTTGTCACACGGTCTGTGTGTTGTACATTTTCCAAAACTACATAATTCTTAAAACATTCCCCAAAATGAGATAAAATCTTCAAAAATAATCATAACATATTTTAACATGAAGTTTATCTCATGCCTTTCATTTTCCATCATAATATATAATAACCCATAATTACCTCAAAAGTAAGGATCATATAAACCCTAATGGTTACCTTTATAATTAATACATTAACTTACACATAGATTGGTCATCTCTTTCATGATGAATTACAGAACATACCAAGGTACACGTGGTTGATCATGACTCCTTGATAGTTAGTTTAGAACAACCATGAGTTTCCTCATTGAATCCCCCATTTCATCCAGTCTCTTAATCAGAGAACCACCACAGTTTCCTTCAAACCTATTGTCACATTGGTTCCTGCTAGATACATACATTCACTAAAAACAGAAATTTCAGTGTGAGTATATCAACAAAACCATAAAGTATTGATGAGGATGATAAACACTAAGATATACTTACTCATTAAATTTATCTAAAACTAGGACTCTTTCCGAAATCCTAACCATTATGGTATTGTTAGTTATGCCTAGAAAATACCCTAACCTTTAAAGTTATCTAAACCAAACATTGATACCAACTATAAGGCCCCGACCTTAAAACATACTTAATATTGAATTAAATGAATAATTCAAATTGAGGATCTTTTCAGGTTTAGAGTTTTAGAGAATTAGATCATAAATCATGAATTAAATTCCACATTTAAACAAAGTGGTCACATAAAATATAGTATTCATTTTTTCCCATCAACAGAAACATATTTAAAATAAAACATGGATTCTTTGTTGAAACTTCCTTGACACTATCATCATATCATTCACCATTCCCTTGACCTGTGAAAAACATTTCAAAAACATGGGATGAGCATAAAAATCTCAGTAAGTGATATAAAAGTATGAAAAGAAAACATTAGTCCATGTATGAAATCATATTATACTCATAAAACATAAACATTTTAACATAACTCATAAAATCATGAATAAATCATATAAATCATAATGCATAAAGGTATCTTGAGAAATTCATAACATTCTTACGTAGGGAGTAACCATGTTGGTTACGTTTGGAATACCCATCACAGTATATTCCCTAAATCTCTTCAGAGAAACCTTAACGTTTAACCCCTTCAGGTTACCCAATGCATTGGAAAGCTATATCGGGCTCCACCTCCCTTAGTATATCACGGAACCACTCGTCTTCGTAATAATGCCCAAGAACCATAACATAATCGTATCACATAAAACATGTATAAAGGAAAGATTACATATCAACTTTTCAATCACAAGATATCAATAAAACACATTGATATAAAAACATTATGAAAACCATTTTCAATACCAAAATAAAAGAAGAGTAAAACATGGTATTTATTTTTCATTCAAAAAAGTTTATGGCTTGTAGAGGAAGCCGAAACTCGAATAATGGTCACGGCGGTGGAGAAGTCGTTGTTGCTGCATACGTACGACAAGAAAAACATTCCTTTTTTTCATTTAGTAAAACAATTCGTATAAAAATATTCCATTTGAATAAACAAAAAGTCAAAGAGGTTTATACAACATATAAAAGAAGGTTGTGTGTAAAACAAAATATGCCTCAATGAAAGAAGATTGAGACAAAGTCTCATACAAAGACAATATCCTTGTATTAAGAATAAATCAATTACATAATTATGTGTGAAAAACGAATAAACCAAATATAAGTGGATATTAAGTGTATATAAATCAGAGTAATTTCACACATATTCATAGATCAATATATTAAAGGAGTAAAATTTTATCCCAAAGAATCAAAATTTGGTTAAGAAGTTCCCTTGCAAAAATTCGACATCCTAACAGCGTCACTTCAAAATTCAGAAAAAGATTTGATGAGAGATTAAAAGGTTATCTCATCACTTGGACAAAAAATTTACATCAATAAGGATATATAATAACATATCCCAACATAATAGTGTGTGAATTGAAAGACATAACAAAAGAAGTCTTTTAAAATGAGGAGGGTGAAGGGTCCCCTTACCGACTTGGGTAACTTTTGAAACGTACACCCCATTGAAGAATGGTCATACAATGAATATGTAAATACCCATAAATGAAATTATATTACACAAAGAGTATAATAATGTGAAGTACATACACCACTCAAATGAAATTGTGTCAAATGAAGAATAAATCTCACGGGGCTAAAAGTGAGATGAAAAATCCCTTACGAAAACTCGGCAGCCTAACGACGCCACTTAAAACTTCCAAAATTGGATTGATGAGATCGAATAGGGTATCTGGTCATATTAAAATAAAATGTATAGTATTATTAGAATAAAATAACATCACCCATCATAAAAAATAGTAGCTTAAAATAAGTGAAATAAAGGAGAGTACTTAAAAAGAAAGAGAGTGGTTAGATCTCTTACGAAAATTCGGCAGCCTAACGGCGCCACTCAAAACTTCCAAGATGGATTGATGAGATAAAATAGGGTCTCTAATCATATGAACATAAAAAGTAAAGTAGGTGTAAAATAAAATAACATCCCAATCATAATAAAGATGAGCTTAAAAGGAATGACATAAAAGAGTGTACTTAAAAAGAAAGAGAGGGGTAGGATCCCTTACCTCTTGTCCGACATGACTCGATCGTTATTTAATCTCCTGAATAATAAAATTTGGTCATTTTATAATTTCATAAGGACCTAATTTAAAGATTATTATTCAGTTAATATCACATATTATAATTTTATAATAATTGGTTAATAAAGTGAGTTCATATCAGATGTTTTTGTCGATATTCGGTACATGAGTAAAAATCAAACTTGTTGGAAAACAATTATCCATGTAGTTATAGGTACATCATATCCAGAAAATTATTGATGTTTTAAATTTCATATATATCAAGTATATATTCATTTTATTCTATTACATATAATTTGGAGATAAAAAATTAAAATCACTGTTCATGGAAACGGTAGGCCGTACGTACGCATGAACACTACTTTCATTTTTTTCATATTAATTGAATTAAAACAAAATGAGAGATATATATATTATAATTACAGAATTATATCCATCATTTAGATATAATATATTAAATATATATCCATTATATATATGTACTTATAATAGTACATAACATTTGGAGATAAGAAATGAAATGTACCGTTCATGGAGACGGTAAGTCGTACGTACGCATGAACGCTACATTCATTTCTTTTTTTTATTCAATGGAATTAAATAATAATGATATAAAGTTAGATTTTAATTCCAGTAGGATATAATATGTAATACCATTAATTCCATCCTTTATACATCCCACATATGGAATTAACGAATCAAATCACTTTGAGGGGGCGGTAGTCCGCACTTCCTAAAATGAAGATATCGCATTTACCCATAATGGAAACCATAATGGTATGCCATAAATGAAAAATAAAAAAGCTTAAGGAAAACATAATCATATTATATATCATATATAAATATAGTGACATCTTAATGGCCACCTTTCAAGGTGTTAAAATATTATTGAACAATCATCGTTTCCTGAGGCAGTAATTCCCCATCCACATAAACAATATGTTCTTTAACCATTAGATGGAGGTGTGTGAAAGTGTAGCTAGAATCCTTCTTATAAAAACATCCTAGTATATTTAAGATACTGGTGTTGTTACAAAAAAATTAATAAAAAGATTTTAGGGGTTTGGAGAAGAAAAATAAAACAAAAGAACACAAGGGAAGACATTACCTTTAAATCAGGTAACTCTCTTTGATTTGAGATCAAAGGCTTCCTTAGAAGGAATTATTCCCAAAGTGAGGCTTAAATGATGAATATAGGGATGTGGAAAGATGTAATGGGTAGGGTTTGGCCGAGCCAAAGGCTTCAAAGGTGTGTTTAAGGTGGTAGAGGTGGGGGCCTTTTATAAGAGGATAGGAGGGGCACCCTTGGAATGTTATAAAATATTACTTTATTATAAAATGATTTTCGGATTTAAAAGGTCCCAAAAGGATATATTTCTAGGATAAGGTGATAAGGTTTCGAAATCCACCATTACAATTGGTTTGTGACAAGTGTAAGACTTAGATTTCACCCTATCTTCTCATTTTATTTAAATCGTTCAGTTATGAGGTAATCAGTGCATCATCACGGTGTCATAAATAAATTAATTAATTTAATATCCAAAAAATTTAAAAAAAATAACATGATGTAGGAAATATTTTTATATTTAAAATGAATATCTATAGTAAAAAATATGACTTTTATAACCCCATCTAAAAATTGTTATAGTAAAACAAAACATGTTTGTATCATTTTAATTTTAACTTTAAATAAAAAGGTATTAATATCATTTTACAACCAAAGTGGCTCCATGGAGTCCCCAAGTTGACCCATGGATTGTATTGGTAGGCCATGACTCATACAATGGTGGTAGGACATGTGTCTAGGTCATTTAATATTTTTAAAACATTATTTTTACCTTAAACTACACTAATTACCTCTAATCGCGATTAAAACTTAAAAGATATTATTCACCAAAAAAATTATTTTAATACCATTGAACCACATTTCACTTCTTAATGAAAACCATGTTTGTCGGATTTTTGAAATTCAAAACACAGAGGTGGTAAAATTTCATTTAAACAAAAAATCAGATTTTTAAGTACCACTTAGTGGTTTTACTATTCATCAAAAATTGAAGTTTTCCAGAAAAATACAAAAACTATACCGTAAGATATATTTGATATTACAAATTCAAAAATGATGTCTATTTTACAAAATTAAAAACATATATGTTAAATTAATTAATTTAATAATTATTTCCTACTGTTAGAGCAAATAGAATGTTTTTATGAAACAATAAGTATCAAAAGATTGACACCAGATTAAGTCCAATTTCAAGATGAAATTAATTCCAATGACCACTATTGGATTGAATGGTAAAAATATATTCTATTTTCACTTTAAAACCAATTCAAAAGATAATATAATCATATAAATAAATTATATTAAAAAGAGGTTTTGAATAAAAATACATCATTTTTCACTATTCATTAAAAAATGAACTTTATCGAAAAAATACAAAAAATTTACAGAAAGTAAATTTTGATATCCCGATTCTAAAGAAGATTTTTATTTTTTAAAATATAACACATAAAATTTTCAAAAAGTCGATTTAAAAGTGGTTTGTCATAAAAAGGCGGATAATCGACCTTTTAAAGAATATTAGAATGTTTACGCTTAAAATTGGATTCATTATAATTTTCAATCCTCTAAAATTTATTGTAAAAAGAAAAAATATTTGACAAACATATATACTCATTTTGTAGTTAGTTCTGTTCATTCCCGCCATTACAATGGCTAGGCGTTAACTACAATTTAAAATAATATTATTTTATTATTAGAGTGCAGCGTAAGATTCCCAAGAAAATCATTGTTACGTATTGGGTACGCCATCGAGAATAGCATCCCCTTTTATGTTATATTAATATTTTATTCACAAATATGGATAAATGTGAAAATGTCATATTATTTATTTACCTGGGGTGTTACATTGGGTGTACCAAAACAACTTTAGAGACTAATATTGATAAATTTTATTTATCATATTTATTATTCTAGTTTTTGGTTTTTTAATATCTAATGGGAAAAAGAGTTTATTTTTAAAAGATATTAGTTTTGTCACATTCTTACCACCTTAATCAGCTTCTATCACCATAATTATTATTTTTCGCTCAAAATTCATGGGGTTGTCATCAGATAATACAGGTGTCCAAAAACCAACTTTGTCAAAATGATAAAGCAAGCAACCTATAGAATAGTGTAAAAAATATTAATGAATGTCTATTGAATAACACATAAATAGGTTTTCCATTCAGAAAAAATTATATGGAATTGAAAATATTAACACGAAATAAAATAATAAATAATTATATGGGGTAATGGAAACTACTATTTAGATTAATATTAATGATTACAATAATGTTAATGAAAAAAAATCACAAATCAATGTTGTCTTAAAATATCATTGTTTTATAATATATTAAGGTAATGTGATGTTATTTTGTATCAAGATCATTTTCCTATAGATTTTGAAATTATTATATTGTCATGTTAGTGTTGAAAAACTATACATATAATTTTATTAATTGCTTGTTCTTTGATCAATTATGACTTCATTTTTTGCACAAGTAAATGAATATAAAAGATAATTCTTTTGAACATAAATCTATAAAAATATCATTTAATGTTTCTTAAGATCTATAAAATTCTGACACATCATTATATATGTCTCTATATATTTTCCAAATGTAAAATGGATACAATAAGTTATCCAATATAATATTATAATTTGTAAAACTCAACAATAACACCGACAATTAAAATTAAACCATTCCATATGAATTATCCCATCAGATAAATTGTGCAAAAACATTTTCATAATATCTGTAAAATCAAAAAGGCCAATGGGAGGTATTGTACCCTATCAACATTTGGTTGGGTGTTCATGATCAACAACCCTATAGGTTTTTATAGGGAATAACTAGGCATGCAGGTTATCATTTTTCTAAATCAATATGAATATAATACCTATAATGTTCCTAATAATATTCTCAATATCATTAAAAATAAATAACTCATCATGTTACATTATAACCATATTGTGTTTCTATAAAAATTATTTCATAATATTTAGTAATCATAAATCACTATTATAACCTTAAAAACGGATATAATATTGGCAGTAGAGGTTATCAATATCATTTCTCTCATGTTTGAAAAATATTAATAAATTATTACATAAATGTTATTTTCAAAATATATGGAGAAAAAATGGATTTTATTTCGATAAATATCACTAAAAATATCATTAATATTTATAGATACAAATCACCTAACTCCAAAAATGGGGATTATAAGTCATCAAACATATGATCAACCATAAAATCTTATAACCATGATATTATTTGAAACTCATATGAAAATATTAGATGAAGAAAATAAATCTTAAAAAATCATAATATGTTTAATGATTCATAAAAAATTAAAACTGGAAGAAATTATTCTACAACATTATTCACAAATTAAATTACACAAGAACAATAGTAATACTATTTAGACTATATTAATAGAATAATATTTTTCTTTGATCCCTTAGCTTATACTAAGGATTAATCCAATGACAGATAGAACAATATTTTGTGTACTACCATATATTATTTCAGTTGAAATATAGAGAATTAATAATTTCATTTTTACCCTTACATTCACACGGTGAATGTCCTTTCTCTCCAAACAAGACGAAAACTAATATACCCTTTATGTGTGTATTAATTCAATTCATTCCATAATTATCATATTGTGGGAAATCCTTTAGTTCCCTATTCAGATTTTCCATTTATTTCTCTACAATCCTCTTCTTTTAATTCTTTCTTTTGAAAACATAAAACATGATTAGTTATTTCATAGTCTGGATAGTAAACGAAAATATGTAATTCCATGATGAAATGGTTTGGGAGACTCATTACCTTCAATTTATTAACACTAATCCAATATTTAAATTTTTAATACCACTAATTTTATAATGTAAATATTCCAAATCATTAATATATATAATGTGGGAATCATACATGGAAATAGTTTCATCTTCCTTAACTCTTAGGGTTTGAATTATCTCTCTATATATGCTCGTTGTTCGTGAATAAAATAATTCTACAATAAATGATCATAAGATAACTAAAATATTTGTTTTCTTTTTATTCTTAATCTATGTAGTTTTGAATAAACAACCCACATTGATCTCAATCTCTTGATAAATTAAAAACTCCCAATGATAACTATATCCCATTAATTTCAACATAGAGTTAATAATATATTCATTAATGAAATTATCCACTTCTTAGCAAGAAATTGAAATGAAGTCCAAATAATTGATTGAGGTTTATGACACATGAACTGTTCAAACATTATTAATTTTTTTTTGAACATTAAACTACTCCCTACATTCAATATTTTTTTCTCTAAACCTGAGTAAAATTCCTAATATGGTTATAACTTCATCAGTTCTAATTGGCACCCTGGATACATCTTTAATATCATTCCCAGGACGCTTGTCACTAGATTGAGTGAATGACTATATACACATCCCATTACATAATATATTAACCATTTCAAAAGAATACAATAAATTGGTTCAGATCATAACATTTTGAAACATTAAATATCATCCAAAAAATAGTGAAATACATTACATAGAGTGAAAAAATTATACATAAGTAATCTAATAATTATAAAACAAATCAGTGGGAATTATTTCAAATAAAAATAATATATTCAACTCCTAAATAATGGGTTTTTCTGAAAAATTGAATTATCCAAATATTTTGCCCAAGTTATTTCGAATAAGGTGAATAGTAAGGTTTTTTGTGATTCCCCTAGTGATATTCAAACAAAATCTAGATGTTAAATTTTTCTAGTTCTTATAACTTGGTACAACTCTTCCAGATCCATGTATTATATTTGTGTCAAACTAATTTGGTATTTATAGGGGAACCACAAAATATCTTGAATAGAAAAAATTTGCATTGTATAAAAAATGTCGAATTATCCTCAAAATCAGTCTTAGGGTTATGTACTTTAATCTATATTTTCCATAATCGAATTATATATATATTTAAATATACATTACAATAACTACTATTAATACATAATACAATATATCCACGATTAAATATAATATTTATTACATTTTTTATAGATATAAGTGATCTCGTAGAGGAGGAAAATAGTAATTTACTAATCAAGGGAAACTAGTTACATATATGAAATTCACATGACATATGAAAACTAAACATACAAAAGAGAATTTACATTGAGAACACCATTATTAAATTTTACATATCCCTGTATATCAATAATAATAAAACTAATGGAATCTTTGGGGACACAAATATAAGAATGGGGTGATATAGAATGATTATTAAAGGCTTGAATATATTAGAATTTATTATAAATAACTAAGTAAAAAATTAATATTGAAAATTAAATAATGGAACAAACATGAAATTTTATCAATAACATGAACATGAATAATAATATGTTATGAATAATTAATTACCTGAATAATTTTATATAAATAATTATATGAGACTGAAAATTATCTATTGATATTATATGTAATTGAATAATAACATATAAATAAATAACTAAGAAGATTTTATATATGTCACAATGTTGTAGATCCAAACCATAATATGAAAGCCTTGTTCCAAGACATATAATCGATATGAGTAATCCTTCAAAAAATATCCTAATCCAGATTGTTTAATATGACCTACTAATAGATTGAGGGGATAAAATAGACCATAACTATCACACACAATCTCAAATGAATTATTCATTTAATATGGAAGAAACAATATCAATATAAAAATAATATTGATAAACTATAATATTTATTTTAACTATTATTTTCATTCAATAAATATTGTCATATACTATGTAGTGTCATTTGGATAATGTTTTCAAAATTGAACATCCCAAGTCAAACTAATAATAAATAGTTAGATAAAAAATAAATATTGTATCATTAAAAAATTTCCCTAGTAAAATTGATCATAAACCATAAAAAATGAAATGGATTTTATCATTTAATATATTCCAATTTATGGAAAAATTAAATTCTGTTTTGTTGATGTTAATGAATATAAATACAATAAATAGGAAAATAATTCATTAATGAACAAAATAAAATTTTCACATTGAGTAGAAAATATTTTATCTATAATTTTTTATTTATTTTTAATAATATTTTATTCATTAAAATAATCCATAAACATGAAAATGTTTCCTTAAATAATTATTTCTCGTGATAGATTTAAAATATTGTACCTAGAGTGTATGTTAAAAAAACATCCCATTGAATTATTTTGTAATCAGTAAAATACACATTTCATGAAAAATATAATTGAGGCTACATTCATGATATCTTGTAGAGACAAAAAATAATAATAAATTTAATTATTAATTAATTTTTTAATGTAAAAATTATTATATAAAACTATGGTTTTGGAGAGAAAGTATTTTTTATAATAAGAAAATAAAATTGTATTTTCATAAATATTTAATCTATCAATCATTTTTAAAACCATAGAGGGTGAAATGTTAAAATTAAATTAAAATTTAATAAATACCTAATCAATAATAAATTTTATAAGGCTCCTAATAGACTAATCATACTCTCTTATCAACATAAACAAAATAATAAATATTTATTATAAATGGTGATATTGTGATAATAAAAACCATACAACATGGATAAAATTTGAATCCTTAGCCCCATGAAAGATATCACATCAAATGAAAAAAAAATTACATGTATAAAAATTTCTTCATGATATTTTACATTAATTTGGTATTATATAACACAAAAAATATGGTGAAGGTGGAATATTATTTAGTAATATAAATGTTTGGTGAGAAACCCATACTACTTTGGAAACATTTGATTCATATTTCACAAGAAAGAAATAACATAAAAGGAAACACTAAAAACCATGATATAGAAGTGATTAATTATTTAAATTTAAAATTTCTCATAAATATTCCATATATATTGTCTGGTTCCTAACACTACAACATGCCACATTGAATGAAAATTTAGACATTATATCATTCATCATAGAAAATTTTCTTTATATATATCCAGACCTACTATATAATAAAAATATATTTATTAAAAAAATTATTTAAAATTCATAATGATATATTTTCAATAAAACATATGATTTAAAAATATTATTTTGTAACCCATTTATTTTTGTTTATTTCTAAAATAACAATTTTGAGTGTTAATGGTTGAATTTTTAATTTTTGTTTTGGTTTGTTTATTTCATTCATTTATTATTATTTTTACTTAATTTCAGGAATGTTAAACTAGATATAATTATCATATATTACCGTTATATATGTTTTATAATAGATCATAAACTTTATCTATGGGATAATTTGTTACAATTTTCATGGAGATGGTTGGTCATTTATATGCGTGAATATTGTTTTTATTTTTCCAACTGATGGAACAAAAGAATGTAAAATATATTTTTCCAAAATATATCTATTAAAATATGAAATGTGTGATTTTTATAAATTAATATATCCATTATACCATTCATTTCACCTTAATATTATAAATATTTCCCATATCTATATGGGTGTTCTAGTCTATACATATGCACAAGTGATATTATTTTTTTCAAAAAAATTCAATGGTATGAAGTTATATTCTATATTTTATTTTCATAAGTAAATTAATTTTATAAATAATATATATATCTGGTAAAATTTCATTATATCCATCCAATTTTTGGTGTAAATAATATGAATAACGTCTGTTCATGAGGCGATAGTTTGACGTACACACGATGAACTGTTTTGTTACCCATATGATCAACGAGCAGATTCAAATAGGTCATTACATTAACAAAATTAATTAACATTATATGTTATATTCCAGTTAATTATTTCCATATAATTCTAAAATATTCTTAGCAGGTAGAAAATAATTAAAATGAAAACGCTTTGTTAAGAGCATTACATCTTCTTTGAAAAACATCATAATGCTGATACCTAAAGCCTTACTAGATTGGAATTATGAAAAATCCATAGTATATAATATTAATTGAAGGAATTAAAAAAATATTTAGTCAATAATTTTTTTACCCAAAAATAATTTCTATTGTAATGTGTTGGGGATAATTATTGTCCTATTATATTCGGGAGGGAGGACACACTTGAAATAAATGAATATAAATTATGATACCCACGTTTTACAACTGGATGAAGCTTCCAAAATTTCCCATTATAAATAAATTGATTAGTAATGGTTAATATGTTTTAATAATGTCTATATTGTAAAAATTATAAGTCATTTTTATTTTTATCTGTTCAATTTAACCCTCGATAAACCCAAATTAAC
Source organism: Viscum album (assembly GCA_963277665.1). NCBI lineage: Eukaryota > Viridiplantae > Streptophyta > Magnoliopsida > Santalales > Viscaceae > Viscum > Viscum album. Next base: position 395,069,563 of record OY728161.1, read on the forward strand.
CATAATAGATGTAAATATTTTCAGCTATTTTTATTATTCAATATACATGAAAAACATTTTTTACATATTATACAATATTAATTATACATATTTAATTTTTGGTATCCAAACTTTCAAAATCGATTCATTTAGGTGGAGAAATTGTATTAAAATTTAATCCAACAGAGACAAAAAAAAATCAAAATAATGGTTTTCATTAGAATATAATATTTTATTATTAATTTCCCATATGAAAGGGATGCAATGTAATAAATTTTATTTATTAAAATAAAATTCTAATAAATTTATTTTTAAAAAAATTTAAAATTAAAATCGATCTTCTAAATTCATTAAATAAAATGGAATTTCTCATAAAGAACGAAATATTTTAAATAAATTATCAAAAAATTAGTTTTCTTAAAAAAATACAAAAAATTGACACTAATAGATATTTTAAATTATAATATAAAAATAAAAGTAACATTTATGAAATAATTTTTCTACATGTGGTAGAAAATAAATTTATAATATTCATGCGTAGCGTAATGAAACCACCACTAAAGTTAATTTAGGTTTGGTATCCACCCAAGATAACAGGGAATGAAAATGCTTATGTCACCACCACCATAGAGGTAGAACATTAAAATGAAGTCATTAGTAGTTCACATACACTTCACATGATAATTTAATAATAGTTTTTCAATTATGGATCCCAAAATTCTTTTATATCATTAAATATTTATTGATCTATAGAATAAAAATCTAGATTCCATAAAGTGGATATTCCATTAAAATTACCTAGTGGCACAGCAAATGAAACCCATCCATTGTAAAATTATCCATTTTTAATAAATTAGATGACACTTCCATGTATTATTTTAATCCTTTTAATTGTTAATTGTTTTCTATATTTGTCTAAGAGTGTCTCTCTTTATATACCGATCCCATCGACTATTGTGAAAATTATGTCACATTAGAAATTATATGACCTCCAATTCTTGAATAAATATTCCCTAAATGTCATTAATATTATTTGTAAAATATGTCAAAATATTGGGCAGTAATACCTAATAAATACATATATCTTTACCAAGAGGATGTGTCAATGGAAAGATAAAACATTGGAGACATTCCCATAGTAATGGAATATACAGATTTTTTTCATAATGAGATATATGTACATCCCCTGAGACCCTCTGTTTGAGTTATAAATTAATCTAATACATTATTAATCTCATATCTCATATTTCACCTATTTAATGTTCATGATCAAACCAAAGGAGTTAAAGAATAAGTCACATTAACAATTAAACAATGGATTCCTCAATGCTATTGAATCACTTTAGATTGTAACAAATATATTTTTCGGATAAAATATTAATAAATTATGTTCTATAGCAGTTAATGTGTTATCAATAAAATAAATATACATAAACTTTTATGACTACCAAGGATTGATGAAGTGTTAAATCACTATGGTGGTTTTAATACTTCTCTAAGGTGGATCATTATTCTAGATATGATCAATTTATAGTGAATAAGGTAGATATTTAAAGGTAACCCTTCTGTAGAAGATATAGAAACAATGATTTCATAGTGATTCAATATGTACATATAAATTCCACTCAAATTATTATGTATTTGATTAATAGTATTTTGATACAATGTGAAATTTTATATATATTCATTATTGAAGAAAATAAAATTAACTCCATTGGGAAAAAAAGAAACAAGGTGTGCATCATATGATTATGTTTGTAACATAATGAATGAAATAAGTGTACACTATGTTTTTCAATTAATACTTTTGGATAAATATTTTCACAATCATGGTCAATTTGATCCCAAGAGATGTAATATTTGTGGGAACATCCAAGAAAAAGGACATTAATTAAGGGACCAAACACTAATGTGATATTGAAATACATAACATTAAAAGAATATATTTATACTAATGTTTTTTTTATAAATCTATCATGATTTTTTATAATAATAAATATGTTTTCAAAAAAGTAATCATTTATCCCTGGATAAAATATTTTTAGGAAAGACTTAAGGAGATAATGATGTGTCATGTCAATTTTCATGTACTCCAAATAACATCAATTTTAGATGGTGTTTTGAAATATATATGGATTATTAAAAAGAAATTATTTGGTTTAATGGTTAGTTTGACTTATTATGTGATAGCATATCCCTCATCCATGTTTGAGATCCATGAAAAAAACTATCCTACAAATGATTTCAAGTTAGTAAATGTTGCAATTTACAAGAAGATTTGGTTTAACAGCCTATATAGTTTGATGTGTGACAGATTTATTGATTATAAGAGTCTAAATTATATATTAACATATATTGATCTCAACTTTTTTATGTGAATATTTTTAGTGTAAATCATGGAATCTGATTATTCTAATTATTGCCATCATAAAATTGGTAAGAATATAATTGATGAATGCTGTATAAACGAACATGTTACTCGATCTATCATGTTGATTATGAAAGACCCTATAATCCAAGATATATGAATATTTTATTAGTAAATAATAAAAATATAGAATATATCATACCATTCCCAAATAATTTCCCAACATTTTAACAATGACATGGTCAAGGAGGCATAGAGGGATTATATACATCTTCATAAGATGGTGAAAGTAAAAAATAAATGGAATCTTCATGAATTATACATCTATGAATTTGGTGTAATTCAATTTATAATTTTAATTTATTTCCATCCATTAAATTAGATAATTAGTGTTTAGTTGAATAATTTGTTGAACACATATTTTTCCATACATCATGGAAGTATAAAGATGTACTGTGATTTTTGAAAGCACTTATGGTGGGATAACATAATGAAGGAAAATACATAAATACATCCAATAACTATTTGTAATTAATCAAGTTATATTTTAGTTAAAACAAATTTGGGGAAGATGATACCATTTTTCATACCCACATATAAATAGGAGATCATTACAAAGGAATTTTCCGGTAGTCTCATAAAAAAATACCAAAGAAGATATTAAATATCGGTTCTGGTTGATCGACACAATAAGACAACTTAAATCATCACTATTAATGAGTAATTCATAGTTTAACAAATTATGAAGACATAAATGTTTTATTTAGTTAGAATTTATACAATACCACTTTCAATCTTATGTGATCATAATGCATGATTTTTCTATAAAATCTAGAAAAGGCAAAAAATATAATGGACAAATGAATTGAATATTATTAAGGAATATAACCCCAAAAAAATTAAAGATATGATAAAACCATTAATACACTTAAGGAATTATTGGGTTATTTTTTAATTGAATTTATATGAGTAAGAGGTCATTATATGAATTTTGGATGGGTTACATTACAACAACATTATAAAATCTTGTGTTCAAATGGGCCAAAATGAAGCTCAATTTGTGATGTGTTGTATAAATCCTGAATTTCATGATAATGTTTGTAAAAATAGGCCACATGGGAATCATATAGTCAATTATATGAGATAAAACGTTTCAACCATCAAATAACTTTTAACATATTATCATATTATACAAAAAGAGATATAATGATCACCACCAGAGGGACATGGATTTGAAGTTGCATGTTAATATTTCCTTTGAATATCACCACGAAATATAGTCCATTAGACTCAATAGTAAGTAATAGAAAACCCAAAGGCATATTTGACTTCTTTACATCCTTGATCACATAGATATAGGGACTTATTTATGAGTAAAACTACTAAACACATCCCATGATTTTGATGTGATCCACCTATATCTCTTAAGGATGTAAATAATTATCACCGAAAAGTATCAAATCTATATGTGGATCAACTAGATAATGTAATCTCTGATGAGGATGATATGGAAATGATATTGGACTATGGAGAGAGTTTTCTTTGAGATAATAAAATAACCATGTTGATGTGTTGTGGAGGAACCATAAATATTAATAGGATACAAGGGAACCTAGGAAAACAATAAAATTTAAGCACCCTAATTTATTCCCAACTAATAATATGAGTTTCAATTATAGGATTGAAATTTATAATGTGGGAAAAAATGGTATGACCAATATATTATTAACGATATTTGTTCCAATGATTGATGTTTTTTATAATATGTAGTATCATACACAATCAGGGCACATGGAAATAAACCAATCTTTATTTCATTAACAGAGATCATTAAATTAGTAAATAATTATACCCATGAAAAATAAAATTATTATGATGGGATTAAAAAATAAGAAAGATGTAATGGGAAAATTTTGATAACCATGGTATGTTTGATTCATTTTCCTAGTGAAAAAACTGTATTAATGATATAGATTTTTAGAAAAACCAATCTATATATTAGAAAATATAATTATAGAATATTGACAAGAATTATAGTCAATATTAGATGGATGAATGAGGCTGTAATCATATGCTCTAAAATGAACATTGGAATATTAGTTTGATAGTAAGAATAAAATTATGCAATTGTAATAGAAGTGTGATAGTTAGATATAATAACTTTATGTTTGGGAATTGTAACATAACTATTGGAATTTTAATATGAATAAAAAAATTGTAATGTCAATAATATTTATCATGAATTTATTTTTAATATATTAAAAATATCATTATATAAAAAAATATCATGAGTAAATACATAATGAAACATTAAGAATGCTTATAATAAAATTTCTTTATGTATAATTTCTAAAAATAATATTACAAATTATATAAAATATTTTTGTTAAAATTAATATCATTTAACAAATCTACGCTTTTAAATTTATTAAGTGTGGATTTTTTAATTTTTCTGAAATACAACAATATTTAGTTCTTTTAAAAAATAAATTTATTTGCAAATATATTATAAATTAAATATTTCATGATATAATAATAACCTAGAAAATTATAGAAACATTTGATAAAAAAATATTTCTTAATATATATTCTTAATTTAAATATAACAATATCATTTTCCAAATCTAATATATATTTTCCAAAATACAATGTAAAAATAATTACATTATGTGAACAATGTGTCTTTTATAACACATATTATTTAAATAACAAATTTATTTCCTTTTTAGAGACCCTTATGTGTTGAAAAACATATTATTTTATTAAAATATTAAACAACTATTTTATAATATCACTATCGTGGTTAACACTATATAAATTATTTTTCATTCAATATTATATCCTCAAAATATCATTATCATAATGTACAAATAAAAACTCCCCCTCATTGTGTCAAACTACATTCCTTCGACTATCCTTAGAGATGTATATTTTCAGATACCTTATCATAATCATAAAAAAGTATTTGGGGTTGTTACTTTTTCACTGATATCCATGGGTAGAATGATTTTAATTTAATATAAATGATAAATAACTGAGGTGTGGGTAATATCTCATAAAAAACATCTCACATTTTCCTATTATCTTATTCATTTTTTATACCTATAAAGTATTAATCTAGTACGAATAATTTATTTTTCTGTAATTATTTTAATTATTATGTTATTCTACTATTATAAATATATTTATGTCAAATTTAAATGTCCCATTTCCCTTTCCCTCTCTTTGGATAATGTCCCGTCAATAGTCATCTAATCGAGCACAAATACATTTCCAACTACTTAATAATACAAATAATAGAAACTTATAGTAAATTTTTATTTATATATATTCATTTATAAAAATATATATTTCTATGATATTTTATTTTATATTGAAATCATATAAATAGAAATAAATTTTTGACTTTATTTTTATCAATGAATGGTTTTTAAGGATAATATAATATAAAAATGGATAACTAATAAAAATGAAAATTTGATAATTGAATTTAATGATTATAACAAATAAATTTTGAAAAAAATAATAATTCAATTATGTATCAATGTATTAATAAACCCTTTTCTATTTCTCGCAGGACTGAAAAGTTGATAAATAAACTGGTATGTATAGTGACAATATTCTGGAACCCGCCTTTATATGTTTTGTGTATATAATTTTTCATATTTTTATAAGTAATTATATTAAAATAAAATCACTAAAATTATGATTCAATATTATCCCCCAATGATGATGGATGATATAAAAGAAAAAGAAATCATAAATGATATACTTTATATTCACTCATTAATGGAAAAAATTTAATCTATCCTATTTCTATGCATTCAATTATTACCTTCAATTTTTGTTTAGTAGTTCAATCAAATCCTTGATCCCATTATGTTTAAATATTAAGATCAACTCATAGTTGGTCTAGAATAGGAACCGAAGTGATAGACTCTTCATATATGAGTGTTTGTATGCTGATTCTTCTAGTAAATATCATAGTACATATCATACATGAATTTTACCACATAATGGGAATGAATTGTCCCTTGTTTTAGAGATCTCACATAAAATATTGGGAAAATGAAATTTCCTTCTATATTACAAACCCTCCCTTCTATTGAATTAATTCTAGGGGGAATGTGAATCTTGATTAATGAATTTATGAATGGTGGTGGGATGATACCCAGTGAAGAATCACCCCATTCTCAAATAGACAGTTTAATGGTATGAACCAACATTTATAATGTACCCTGTGTGATTGTATATTCTGATGTATTTATAAAATAACATTCCAATCTTCATCGAAATAGTGATGCATTTTACTCTTCATAGATTATAAAAAGAGACACCACTATCTCCAAATTCGACAATAATATGGACTAGATTCAACCAGAGTTGTTAAATAAAAAACTATAAGATAATTTTGAAAATGAGTTAATATACTATAGTTCATATCCATGGCATGATCTGGTGCTATTTTTCTAAAAAAAATTATGGATCAATGTGGTTGTGTATTCATTATTATGAAACAAATAAGGTAACCTTATTGAAAAGTATAAACATCCAAGGATTAATATATTATTCAATAATCTCCGAGAAGCATTGTAATTCATAGTGGCAGATCATCATTCTAGATATGATGATCTTATGGGTTGGAAAGAACATATTCAAAATTAATCCTTCCATACGTGGTATTAACATAATGATTAAATAGTTACTCACTTTTTTAAAAAATTCCCCTGAAATATTATTTAATTTCATAAATAGAGTAATTAAAGACTACATTAGATTTTTTTTATTATAGACTATTTTTTATATTCCCATTTAATAAAAAAGTGAAATCGATAATTAAGATTATATATGGAATATGTTTATGGAAATAATAATGGATAAAATGTAACTAAAATTTATAAAGTGTAAATTTATTATTAATAATGTAGGTTTCTTGGGAAACATGAACACACATTATATAATAAATATGGAACTCGTATTGCAAATAATAATTGTGTAATGTACTAGTCCCCAAAATTTCATGGAAATATTTAGTTTTATTATATTATTAAGGATCTATAGACGATTTGTATAGAATCTATCATGATATTCTATCCCACAATCTCATTAGACAAAAAATAGTTAACATGTGTTTTGATAAAAGAATATGGAGAAATATTAAAGATCTCATGAATTAGCTAATCACTAATATTGTACTCAAAAACAATAATCTGGATACGTTTTTGTTATAAAATGTTATTATAGTGAATCATTTTCTTAATGTAATACATTAAAATGTATTCAAAAATATTTTTGAAGCTAATACCTTAGACATACTCAATTTTCGAGGCTATGTTAGATCGATATTAATATTACAAGGATATTATATATGTTAATAGCACTCACACAATATTTTATTGAGATAGTGTAACAAAACTTCTACAAATTATTTGATTTTAAAGATGAGACAAGAATTGATTCTGAGCTGTCGAGATAAACCAAAGTGTTACGTATTGTTTTATGATTTTAGACATTCACTTGATGTAGTCATTAGAATTTCATTTAATTAAAATAAATAATTAAATTCATATATTTTAATTTAAATTACCCAAACTATGATCATCTATACTATTTAAATAATATAATTTCACCTTGGATATACTCATAACCCTTGGAAATCATAGAGGATATTTTATGATTATTAATTTGCAGATCACATCAGAGGATGATGGGTCATCAGATATTGGTGGATCGAGAGACAAATAATGAATAAATACTTATCCTTGTCTAGAAAACACATCTTTCACCAATTATAAATCTTAATCAATGTATGGATCTTCATATATATCCCAATTTTCTATAAAATGTCAATTCATGGATTTCATTTTCTTTATTTGTATTGGGATTCATCGATCTTAACATGATCTCTGTATCAATATTAAAATGATTAATCTATTCAATACTTTGTAATCCATGTTATCACAATGAATATAATATTTTAATAATTGACTGTTGAAATCACTATTAAAATTATTTTTATACCTGTTTTCTTGTGATTTTCGAAATCACATTCTTTACATTCATTATTTTTGGACCACGAGATCACAATTCAACATTCTCGAGGTGTGTTCATATGCAATAAATCCCCCAAATTTACTATTTTTGTGATTAATTAATTGATTCGTGTATTATGGAAATATTTGAATGTATTTAGGGTGATTATTCATGGATACATGACCCTATTTGGCGATGAGAAATACAATATCCATGAGATTTTCAACTAGAATTTGGGAGATTCTCATATTCTATTTTCCATCTCCCAAAGGCTATGAAATAACTGAAATAAATTTTTTTCATTGACATCTATAAGTCAAATGATGTGATCCACAAGAGAATTTATATATATATATATATATATAATTTGTGATGTTAATTAACTATTTGAATAGTTTTGGGCTAAACACTATGTATCTTCGATGAAGACATGGCTTATTTCCCCCCCACTTTACGATGGAAGGGTTTCAGGTGGAGTTAAGTATCACATGCTGTGTGGTCGAAACCACAGACCAAGTGACTCTACCCAAGTATACAGACACTATGGATGCTTCAAATTCTTAGGATCCAATGTTAAATGACATGCTACGTACTCCCATTATACAAGGGTTGAAATATCACCAGGCCATGACTAGGTAGTAGAATTGTTAAATTGAAAACAACAAGAAGTATATGAGCATAGTGAGGAGAACATAGAGAAGACCCTAGTGGATGAGACATGATTTACATGATACATAAACACATTTTATGATGCAATGGATTAAAATATGTGTTTATAGGTGAATTATTCTATATGTTGAGTTTAGGAAACATGACATTTGGACCCTCATACATTATTTTTATTACTTCATACAAATTATTCCTCTCATATCACTTCTATTTTATCCATATATTTTCATATGAGTAACCTAACCGCAATAATTTTCATCCTAAAACATTTTAGTGGACTTAATTGTAGATTATGAGATACATTGCGTGATTTGTAAAGAGTATTTCTTTTTTAGTGGATACTCGATGATGGTAGTTATCAAGGAACGATCGTAGAATTTATTATGATGTTATAAAAACCTTGTTTCACCAGGGAGTGGGTCCCCCTTGCTATTTAAATAGATAATGATTATACATTCTAGAACTGGGTGTAGATCCTCCATCTATTGAGTGGTAATATCCTTTATTTTTTCTCTAATTGTGTGTGGGTCCCCCATATGATTTTTGGATCCCTTGGATGTGGGGTATAATAGAAAATAATGGTATACAATAATATTATTGTGTGGTTTCTATTGATTTCGATCATCTTTGATAAATTTTTAGAGTAACTGGAATACTCACTTAATTTGGATGTAATGTAAAATAGTGATCCCATGTTTACCTAATCTACCATTCTTTATAATCAAGTTTTTATGTATTGGGTTTCGTTTCCATATTTCATTTGGAACTGAATTCATTTTCTTATATATTTTATGAATCATTTATTGATTTTGGGTTATCCTACAAGTTATTTATATATAGACCACTGCCTATGTTTTTCATGAAAATGCCTTTCATATGAAGGGAAAAGACATATAATAAGTGAAATTGGTAGATCTTAGGGAAACATGGGTGAATTAATAATATATGATGACCGATGGATGGAGATTATGAGATTGGTTCTCTTTGTTTTCCATTATTATATCTATAGTCAATTTAGGATTTCTGGTATCATTGGTCATGTATGATTTATCTTTTTCAATGGTTTATACTAATGTAATTTTTTTATTTAACTAGTGGTTATTTAATTTATTTTATCATATATATCATATTATATATATTATATTACTGTAAAAATATTCATGTATTTGGATTGGTTTGTGCATACAGGTACATTTAGAAATATAATCCCATTTAATTTATTCCATCCTAAACGTAGTATCCATCCCCGAGCCTATAGGAGAGGGTTTGGGAGTTTTGGAGGCCCGTCCTCCCACCATATTTCTATACCACTGTGTTTTGGGCTCTTATATTTTTGAATCTGATATATTTCATCTATAGTGTCTAAGTTGGAGTATTTCCCATATTGACGATTGGTTTGGTAACATAGTGAAATTGTAAAGGGTACACTCAGATTATTTTTTCAATCAATGGAAGCTAGTTTGGGTGCGACAACAGACATGTCCATTCATTATCACTTCAACTACCAACTTTTCAACTCATAATAACTAGGAACCAGTTGTAGGAAAAATGGTTCATGCATAATAAAGGATCATGTCCATTGAATTTCTTTTTTAAGTAGGTTTTTAGTATTTATATGATCATATAACCATGGTATGTCTTAATAAAATTTATGTTTCCTCTGATAAAAATCTAACCATTTTACCATCATAGCAACATGATTATGATTTTATTTTTAATGAGGCCCCATTTTATTTTTCTCTTGACTAGGTGTTTCTTCCAGGAGGGCCCGGAGTGTCACCCCTAACAATATATCCTAAAATATTATTAGGATATAAGTACAATGATATGGGAATAATTAGTGTTCTCTACAATTTCATGTGTCAGAGAGGGCTAAGGATTTTTGGGGTGTTGGATCCTTAGAGAGTAGAGGATTGTGTTGAGTTAGTGATCTGAGTATTTTGGATCATTTGGACCCTAATTGTTCAGACAGTTTCACTGGTATCCTTTATATTCCATGGTGTATTATTTTTGGTAGTAATAATAAGAGACTTTTATTAACAATTTCACTTCAACTAATTTTATTTATTTGATATTATGTTTTTTACACAACACCATGTTTATATATACCAAAATATACTGTTAAAATAATATTATTTAAATTGATAGTAATCGATAATAAATTGAATTAGAAAATATGAATAAGAGTTACTAAACTATGAAACATTTATGGTTCTATGTATAAATATAATCCATTTATTATCAATTATATATAAATAAAAACTATGATCAATTTAATGATATATTATTAGCAAACAAATATTTTCTTTGAATAAGGTTTATTAACTTAATAAAATAAATTAACCAATATTTTTGGAATAATTTAATGATATTTATACTATATTTACTTTAACAAATTACCTAAACATTGAAAAAGTATTTGTATATGTATATGATAATATTATTTATAGTTTAATTAATTATAAATCATTATACAAAAAATATAGTTTATAAAAATTTGGAAAGAATACATTAGAATTAATTTCTATATAATATAGTTATTTAAGTAGATTACTTTTGGTACATGGTTAGAATTTGAATGATCATAATTTGTAGTATGCCCCTATTATTTTTTATCAATATTAATAGTGATTATCATAAATCTTATCACCCAGGTAAAGAGTGAAGCAGGATAATCCTGCAGGAAATTAGTGAAGATGGAAACCTTTTTTATAATAATTTATATTTGATAAAGTGTGTTCTAATTTGGACAAATTAGTCTAGGTAATTAGTAATTTAATTAAATATTTTAAAAAAAATCATATATATTATTTCAATAATATTACAATTTTTTTTAATATAGTTGTCCATATAGGTACAAAAGAATGACAAAATGTATTTAAGTGTTCATTTTATGATTAACAAAATTATGTTCATGATAGTAATATAATTTTAAATTTTTTGTAATAATATAATGAATTACATTTCTTATGGAACAATAATGAAGTATGTCTCCATCAGTAGTGTAAATAATGGCTTTAATGTTGAATATATGACGTCAGTTTCTTTGACCCTGATGCCAAAGATGATTTTCATCGATTTTTGGCTTCTTCTTTTATTTTAAATGATTCCAAAATCAAATTAAGTTCATATTATTATACTTTATGTTCACAAAAAAAATGAAAATAATAGCCTCAAATTGATTTATGGTGTCAATATCTAAAATATCTTGATGCTATGAAATTTAATAAATATTGAATATTGGTATGGTTTTTTGAAAATCCAAAGCAAATAATTAATTTTTGTCAACATTGTAAGTAAAAACAATTGAAAATTGTTTATAAATTAAACGCAACTTGTGAGAGTCTCATTTTTTAGATTTTTCAATAGCTTTTTTCTATATATCCTGATGACTATGAAGGCCACGAACCAATCCTCAAAATCTATAAATATTTCTTTTCATCAATTCTATCATCAATTCAAGATCATTCATCTCGATTTTTCATTCTTTACTTTTTTAACCATCCCTATATGTATTTTCTCTTCGGAAACTGTTTTATGACGACCATCAACCATAGATTGATTTTGTATAATTGTTCTTGTTTATTGGTCACTTATACAAACATATTTGTCAGATCTTGTACTGTTTATTATTCCATCAAATTTCAATGAAATAATTCAGATTTTAGATCAATTTTCTATGTTGAAATCTCAATTTTGGGTGTTTTATTAATTTATAATATAATTTATATATAATTAATATATTATTTTAATTCATGGATTCAATTATTTAAATAAATTTTATCGTTAATTAGCAATGATGTTGGTAATGTTCAATTATTTTGATACATTTTTCATATATTTAAATTAAGAAATTTTATGTCCAATATTATGCAATTAACAATTATATATAATGTTATCCATCATTAATACAATTTCAATGACATTTATGAACCGATGGTCTCTAATTTCCATAGGTATTCTCGCTAGTAAAAAATAATTCTTGGATATCAACGAGGGTATGAGGAGTTACAATACAGATATTGTACCCCATATATTAGAATATATTAGTAAAATATGCAAAAAATTACCATTAAGAAACACAAAATGGTGGTTTACAATTAAAAATATCACAAATATTATAACATTCTATGTGGATAACATTTATATATTAAAAAATCATGATTTTATATAGGGAATATCACAAATATATAAATAAATAAATTAAAATAAATTAAAAAAAATGATTTAGTTTTAAAAAATCTTGATTATCTCATGGGAATTTGTACTATGGTAATTAAATGTGATATACAATAGATTAGGATGACACACATGACAAAAAATAAATATAGTTAAAAGAATAGTTTTTATTTAATTCCAAATAATCGTTGATGTTTCATTTCATATTACTATTCATTTTTATTATATGTGTATATTATTAAAATTTATCGATTTGTATATATTTTTTTTAATGTTAATATGATTTAATACTTTCACAGATTTTATAGTGATCTCATGTATAGAATGAATCATAATTTGATAAAATTTAAAATAACCACTTGTGAATATGAAAAAGGAGTTGATGATTTATTTTAATTTTCTAAATGAATTCTTGGAACGATAAATTATATTTTCTATATATGTGTGAAGTTATTGAATATTAGAATGATAAATTCTAGAGAAATAATGGATCATCTCATTTGTTATGGTTTTAGTCTTCATTAAAGACGTTTGATATGGCAAGGAGAAGGAATTAGAAATTCTTCATCGAATATTGATGGTAATATTGATAATGAGATAGAGGATCATATTGAAAAATAAATTCATGAGTTTTGGGTGGAAACAATAAAAATAAATTTTGAAAATTTGTATGGAGATTTCAAAAAAAAACATTATTTTTGGTTGTGGTAAATATACAATGTTATTAGTAGTTTTCATATTAGATAACTTGAAATTATGAAATGGGTGGAGTGATGAATTTTTCTGTAATATACATGATCTTCTAGAAGAGAAAATTCAAGAACCCAATGGGAATATATATTCTAATTTGGTGGTAATGAAAATATTATTCCCAATGGGATTGGGTTATAAAATGATACATGTGTTATCCAATGATTTTGTTCAATATAGGAACGAATATGAATGTTTTTCAAAATTTACTACATGTTGGACATCACTCTATAAGATTGATAAAAAAGAAAACTCTAATTCATTCTCCGGTTCTAGAATCTAATATCTAGAAAAATATATTTTTTACATATTACTAATTCCATCAAATAATTCATTTATATAATTCAGATAATTTAATTATGATTCATTATCATGTACATGAATAAAATATGAAACTAAAACAATTGTGTATGGTCCAAAAATACCTAGTTTGAAGCATCTATTTTAAAATTAAATTTATTAAAGAAGATTAAGATTTCATTTAAATAAACTAAACATTGATGGTAGCTTAGGTGACCTTACTAATTTACCAAATATAATGAAATTTTATAAATAATTTCATTATTTAGGATGTGATGTTATAAATCTCCGATCAAGATTGTGTACTGGTGGAATGATTCCATATCGGATCTTATGTATCCAACATCATTCATGGAAAGTTTTGATTGAGGTTTATAACATGTCCACACATATATAAATGAAGTGAAAAATAATTTTTGAATATCGTAATGATTTCTGGACCAATTAATCTAGGAAATGATATTGATTTGTTTCTTTCACCATTTATTGTTGATTGGAAACTAAAATGGGAGATATGTGTTAATGTTTTCAATGAATTTATGAATAATTTTTTTATTTGCATTATTTTATAATGTTCACTATTAGTCACTTTCCTGCATATGTAATAATATCTGGACACAGTTTTGAGGGACATAATTCATGTGCAAATTTTAATAAAAAGAATTCATTTTTTTAATTGGAAAATTTAAGAATTAATTTGTACATGGGGGATGAATGTTTTTTACAAATTTATCATCTTTATGTTCGATTAAAAAAAATTATTTGTTTATAAAAATAATATCTTCCCCCATGAGCATTTTTAGTTGATGAATATTATGGTAGGGTAAAAAATATTGATTTATCATTTAGAAAGAAAGGATGTTACGATCTTCAAAAAAATATCTGGAAGAAATAGTATATATTTTTTTAAACTACCTTCTAATATATTTTTAGAGGAAAAATATGACATTTATGTTATGCATGTTGAGAAAAACATTTCAGGTAGTTTGATTGAAACATTATTATTCATAAAAGGAATTAAAATAGATGGTTTTCATGCTAGGTTGGATTTGATTTTAACAGGAATATTTTTATGGTAATCACCAAATCTGAAGAAAAAAAACATATTAACCTTCAAATATTCACACATTAAGAAATTTTATTTTGTTGAATTATTGTCAATGTATTCATGGTATTAATATACACACTGGTTATTCATCAAATGTAAAGAATTTGGTGTCATTTATTGATTTTAAATTAATTGGAATGAAATTTCATGGTTTTCAAGAGTTGTTGAAACAAATTATACCATTCAAATTGCACGGTGTCATACTAATATCTATAATAAATACTATCATAATTTTTAGTAGATTTTTGAAATCTATTTGTATCAATTTCATTGATAAAAATGTATTAGGTGTGTTGGAGAATGGAGATACTCTTATAGATTTTCAACATGAAATGTATTTCCCATGTATATTTTAGGATATAATGGTTAATTTCAAGATTCATTTGGTTTATGGGATAAGAATATTTAGAACTATTTATGTATTACAGACGTATCCTTTTTAACTAGTTTTGAAAATTTAAAAGTGATAAGTAATAAAAATATTTATACAAAAGAGGACAGAATTTTGAAATAAATGTATCTAGTGAGCTTGTTTATTTGATTAGTTATTATTTGTATGAAGTGGAGAATATTGGCCTCCATATATCTCATTATATAAAAATTGATAGCGAATGTTATGGGAATCGAGCCTAAAATGTAATTTTCAATCTATATGATGAAGTGACGCATTCACATTTAATTATTTGGAACGACATACATGTGGTCCAATTATATATTTCATCACATATGTATGACTTAATTTTATGATATGAAAGAAGAAATTAAAATTATCTAATTATTGAGCATAAAAAATATTGTATTCACGGTGTAATGAGAATGTCATCATAGATATATCTGTATCAGAAAAATTGAAATTGTTGTGTGGGGGACATATATTAAAGTGATCATGAGTTCATTTTTTGATATATATGGATAAAAATTAAAACAAAAAAAGGTTAATGACAAGAGAATAATTAAAGATAGCGGTGGAATAGTCATCACAGAAGCACAATAGTTTTCAAGTGAAAAATATAGAAACCCAATTTCTGTATTAGTGCAATATTTTAGAGTTCTTAATGACATATGGGAAATCGATTATATTAAATGTTGAGTCTATGTGTTTATGTTTACATTTATATATTGTAGTAGTGGTGCGATAAATGAGTAATATTTATTTAAATAGTTTGATATGAAATGATTTATGTTCAATTAGGTACCGATATTCATGGATACACATGAAAAAAAATTATTTTATGTCATTGATCCATCAAATGATTAGTGCTTCATCATATTTCATGGGTAAATAATCCATTTGGATGATGGGGTTGATGATGAGGTTATCGATTTATTAGAGGGTTATTTGTCCATTACAAGAATTCAGGATAACAATGATTATAAAATAGACATAATTTATTATATACGAAATAATAATTCTGAAATTATATAGGAAAACACTTAGTTTCTCTCCAAAATATAATAGTAATAATTTACATTTTATTTATTTTGAGAAATATACATGTGTAAAAATAGTATTATTTAATAACTATTAGATATTTAATTTTTTATATTGGAATATATATAGTATAATTGTGTTATTTTATGATATTATACATTGATTATTAATCATTATTTCATTAATATATCTGATGTACATTTTCATATTTTGGAAAAATTTATGCAAATGACAACACTTTTTTAAAATAGGATATATAAATTGATAAATGTTTCTATCATTTTAGATGTAATATTTATATTCAAGAGTATACTTTGTATACGTTTTTTTGTAATGAATCAAATCAATATTTTATTTAAACATACACATGTGTGAAACTCTTTCTTACATTTATTTTAATATATTATTATTATTTACACATTTAATAATATGAAGAATATAACAACTTCATTACATTTTTCTATTTCAATGACATATACAAATAGATAGGGGAACATGTACCATGTTATTTTTTTCATATTATTAAATATCAACTTATGTAAATATTTAATGTAGAAAAAAAACATTTGAAAAAAATATTTTCATGGATATTGATGAAATATCAGTGGTGGATTCCTCTACTTTTATTTCTATGAAATCGACAACATTAGTTTGTAAGTGTGGAATTACAAATTTTATAAACATGATACATGATCATTGAGAGGGGATATTTATATAATTTTTTATGATAATAATAATGGAACTAGACAAAATATAACACATTTTATCAGTTATATTGCCATGATAAACTATTGTATGATTATAATTTTATATCCATATATGAAGGGAGTCGACAAGATAGTGATATATCAGCTTTGAGAGGCTGTAATGATATAATATGTCAATTGATTTGTGTTTTCTGAATTTTGATGTATGAAATATTTTAGATGTTTTATATTTATTTAACTTTATTATAGATAATATTCCCCTTATATAACATAAATTAAATGAAGATAATATTACTTTATTTAGTAGTGGTTCAAAGAAGACAATTCAATAATTTTTTAAAAAAACATATTTGTTTTCAAAATTGACATAATTAAAACACTTACCTCATTTATGAGTTTTTATTCATAGATAAATGGACACATTTTTTTTCTACCAGACATGATGAATCCATTCAGGTATTATAATTATATTATATTATAAAATTTATTAAATATGGACCTAATTAATTGTTTTATGAATTTTATATAATAAGCCTCTTGGAAAAACAATCATGAAATATAGTTTCAGAACGAATACCATCACACTTTAGTACATTGAGGATATCAATTATTAGATAAAAAATTACTGGGGAAATGTTTGAGACATTAAGAACTAAGTCTACTAGTGGTTATGATGAGGTCCAATTACATCTGCCATGTCCACTAAGAGAGCAATAAAAAATTAAGAGGTAAAGAAGAATAAAAAATGTAATGTTTCTTACTAATAATTATAAGGAAGATTTTAAATGATTTTTAAGTAAATATTATTTTACTAATTATTTTTATAAATTAATAACACTAATATATTATTTTAATTGTTAATTTCACGATTATCGTCAAGAGAAATCGATATAATAAAAATTTACCCTATGGGTTGGATGGACATCTTTGATAATATTTTAGGAAATATAGATCACTATTAACATATAAGAAGATATGAGTTGGGTGTTAGTATTATATATGTTTATGGGCATCAAATTAAGTAATAAAGAGTGCCTGAAATTGATTCCTTAAAATATTAGATTAAATATTTTAATGTTTCCATGATTTTTATAATTCAATCCACCATGTATGCTATGTTAGAACAATTGATGAGGAAATCATAGTTTATGCAGACATCCCAGCCTATCCAACCATTTTTGAAGGATGCACAGCCTATACAACCCTATTTGCTAGACTATCCTTCCAAGCACACCTACTCAGATTCACCACCTTTTCGCTCAGACCCAACATTATATTATGGGCTGTACAATAGAGATCATCAGGTATATTTTGTAGCATTCAAAGTTTTTCATTTCATGGGATATTTTTTTACAGCACCTGCATATGCATATAGGTCTTGTTAGACTACCAGTAAGTGATATTAATGATCAGACTGATCTAGTACCATTTCATAATGAGGAGGTTACCAGAGTTGGGGATTATATAAGTAATTTTTTACATTGGCTATATGTACTTCTTTGTTATCTATCACACAGGGAACAAAATCATCTAATATATTAATTTCAACTTATTAAAAATCAATTATATTTTTTGGTAATTTAACATATATATGAGTATCTAAAATCAAAATTAATGGATCAAATGATTCAAAAGGAACCAGAAAACGATAAATACATCTGATAATTATGATGGGATGTACAGTTTATCTTAGCCTTCTTCTTCCTTGGGAAACAACTATAAATATTGAATGATGTCTGATATATATAAAATAGACTATCTATAGAGAATATTCATACAATATATCATAGATCTAATCAGTTGTGAATAGCTAAATGTGCCTATGTTATAGTTTTATTCCATGTAACTAAACTGATGTTCTTTTTTATTTATTTAATTAACGATGGTTTAAATTGGAAAACTACCTGAAATTTAAAATTATGTCTCTACACACACCTCCTACTCAAAATGAAAACATATGAATTTATATTTTTATTGATCCATAAATCCTTTTTACATATATGAAATATGTTAATACTGGGGATAGACTTATATATATGCCATAAATTATTAATGAAGTATATTGGGAGACTGTTTTTTCTATTTCATGATGGGTATGAAAAAAATTATATTTATGAACTAATGTTCATTAATTTCATTAATTGTGAAAATTTTGTATTATCTAGGGAAATGTATGTTAGTTTGATTCTGCCCAAGTGATTTCACCTTTTATTGTTTTTCCATTTATTAGGTGATGTTCGTAAATAAGTTATATCCTTATTATAAAGGTATGTTTTCTTTTTTTAATAAGTTCATTATATTTAATTTCTATAGTATAGACATATATTATTAGTTGATATAAATAAAAATGATATTCCTGGAAAAAATGTAAAAAAGATCAGTTATCAATAAAGAACCCTAATGAAGTAAAATTTGTTAATGTAACGGTGCTTATTTTTTTATATTACATATTATTATGAGTATTTATATATATATATATGTGTGTGTGTGTGTTTTAATTATCAATTTATTGTTTTATATCTATAGTGTCATCATTAACATTGATATGTCCAATATTATTATTATGTTATATGATTCATGTATGATATACTCTCAAATAGGTTAACTACTAAATTTCATAATATTCATTACAATAATTATTGTATATTTTATTTCAATGTATTTTTTTAATCTTATAACATTAAATGTTATTATTGAAGTTCAAGGATTTCTAGTCCTATATGAAAGAAAAACATAGTAATATTCATTTTTTTAGAACATGTTTGTTATGTTTGATCATGATTAAAGTTATGTATATTGTAATGTTTATGATTAAGATTAAATTTTCCTTATATACATAGTTCTAAAACTATTTCATTTGTTGTAATAGTTGTTTAAACATAATCATCTCAAAAAAATCCTTCAAAAAAAACACAAATGATTTTGTTTTTTAATTTATGGTTTGGGTTTATTCAATTAAACCTTATAATAAAAATTTTTAGATAATGATTTTTGGATAATGTTTTTAAAATTATGTTTCTTTTATAGATTTTTAATCAATGAAATGAGATTATTTATGGATGTATATTGTTTTTTTATTATAGTTGTTATCAATTTTTTTCCCTAATATAAAGAATATTCTTATTTCCCCCTATCAACATCAATTATTATGGAAAAAAATTCTAAATCCATAAAAAATATATGTTAGGGTTTTATCATCGGTTTCTATAAGAAATCGAAGATTAAAATAAATCTAAAACAAATTTTTTGTTTCGTTTTTTTTAAAACTATTTCCAAAAATTTAAAAAAAAATTCCTTACGCATCAGTTTTTAATATAAATGAACATAAAAATTACCTTCATCATTGGTTTCTATTAAAATATAATGATTTGATGATTTCAACAATATTATTTTTTGCATCACCTTTACTATCATCAGCTAAAAAATAACAATAAAATTTAAAAACTGATGTTAAAACATGTTCTCTCACTAGTTAATTTAACTTATAAGGAAAAATATATTATTTTAAAAATAATAATAAGTATATATTTTCAAAAAAATAATGTGATTCATGATTTATTTAGATAAAAAAGTGATTTTATGGTGTTTTTGTAGAATTATTTTAATTTTGTTTAATTTTTCTTTATATGTTTATTTTTAAAATAAATGAATAGTATCCAAATTGAAAATAATGGTATTTAATAAAATACAGTATTTTATAAAATAATAAAAATAATAAAATTCATCAAATAATTCATGGTGGATATGATGAGGTCCAAAATATCATGAATTTTTCACTTAATAGGATAGTTTATCATTATTGGTATAAACATTCACATCATCAATATTGAGAATGATTCTACATCTGTAAAATTTAAAATGTGTTAATAAAGGTTTAATAAAACATATAATGCATAAAATTACACCAAAACATGTTTAAATACTAGTAGTTGATTGTTTTAAAATATCATCATTCAATATCATTTAATCCATAACCATTTGATGGAATTGTTTTGATAATTAATTTACATAATTTAATCTTTTTCAAAATTTGAAAAGATTCCCTCAACTCAATTATAAAAGGTAACCACTTTCCTCAAATTATAAAAGAAATGATATACATAAATCATTACTAATATATATATATATTCCTTATAAAATAATTTATACACATTATATGTGTTCTTTTCTTCCCAAAGGCAATCATTATAACAATTAAAAGGAAATATAATGGATTAATTTCAAATAATATGTAATCATCTATGCTAATATATTTTTTATACTATAATTTACATTCCAAAAATATACAATATTACACTCAAATAAAAATTTAATTATCCGAAATAGTTGTTATTTTTATTATGCATGTGAACACTCCAATATACATACTCTTTCATATAAAATGAGAAGTCAAGGATTCTCTCATGCATATTTACAGCTTTCTAATCTACATGAAATGGTACATTTCAATTTTCATCACATTCATTTATGGATGCGTATTATGATGTTTTTATTTTGTATTTATTTTATTTGTGAATCAATTATACCTATAAAACAATAATATCATATCTAACATGGTCTCACAAATTTACCCATGTTTTTAGGGTTCTGGTGGTCTCTTGAAGTGTAGCATGGTTTATTTAAACTTTAGAGACATATGAAGAAACCAACATACATGTACATTATCATGAATTTTTACGATGAATTGGCCAAAATTGGGTTTATTTTATGTAGGTCTATGCAAACACTAAGAGACATATGTGGATTCAATTTTAAATAATGAGTGGATCATGTGTTATCACTTGGTGTGGATTGGATTCATTCAATTTTAGACTTTTTCAATTTTATATATTTTGGATGGGTTCAATTAAGAAGATCGAACAACATCATCAATTATAGGTTTAACACCTAAAAAACATAGTGAAAATCACTAATACTATTGGAGTAACACATTAATGAGCACTCTAATGTAAATTTTCATATATTCACTTGAGGGGTGTGGCCTTAATTTCAACATGGACAAAGAATTTTAAAGACAACAAAAAAAAATTCCCAATTATTAATGTGATTAGACATTAATGGAGTAATAAATAACATTCAATATAACCCTCTTGATATTCCCTTAGATTATCCCATAAGTGGCATATCCCTCCATTGTTATATGATTTCAATCGAAGAGGGAAGTATACCCATGAAGGAGGAATTCAATAGGTGAAATTCAATTCAGTAACAATCATTCAACCATTATGTGATTGATTTCTCTCTTCATTGTGTGAATAAATTCACACTTTGATAAAATGGTATAAACGGGTTAATAAAAGTAATAGAAATTGAGATATAGAATATTAATTATAATGAATCTATTATGATTCGAGCAACATACAATTTAAATAATAACATAAGACTATAAAATTGTAGCATAACATTATACTCGAACAAAGAACCATTGATATCTAACTCATTCACCCCAACAACATTAATTATTCATTTTAAGGGGCATGGGGCAGCCCCCAATAGTACATTCCTTCCCAATTTTGTATAGTAGGCCCTGGGTGGTGGAAAGAATATGGAATTTGGACTTTTCTACCCTTGACCCGAAATGGAATTCAATTTGCATCCACCAAACAGTGGAATATAAAGGATCTTATACATGGGAAAATTGGAGTTGGATATAGAAGGAGAAAATGAATCTTTATATGTCCCCTACCTGCCTGAAATGTTTTAGTCCAAAATATTGTCTAGTAATTGAGAAATTATTTAAATGGAAGGATATTTTTTCGGGCCACTGAATCAGTCCCATAATTGCTTCAACAACACGGGCAGCCGTTAACTCTATTAAAACATACTAATTATATTGGGTCACTATTGGAGGAAATTTTTATTTTTATTAACTATATATTCAATTCAATTTTAATAATCATTATAATAGAATCATGGCCTCTACTGTCTCATTGTTGGGATGCTATCTAATTTACATTATAAAGAATGTGTTTGCATGAAAACCCATTTGGTCATCATATTATGTGAATTCACATGTGATCCAAAAGAATTAATTGTTTTATATATTATTGGCGACATGAAATAAAATATTAAAATAAAATAATGAATATTTTGTGTTTTAGGAGGTGCTGAAATATGTACCATGTAATAATTCAAATTAACAATGAATTACAATCACAATATTAGATAATTTTTAAATTTTAAAAACCCCAAAAAATGGTATTGATGAATAATGAATCACATGAATATTATAATATTGATAATGAATATTCATCTCTATGAGTGGCTAATCACACCCCAAAATTAGTTTTTCTATTCTCGAGAAAAATATAACTCAAAAAATTGAAATTGAAATTCATTTTTCCAAAAAAAATACACATTGTTCACCCAAAGACATCGTGGAAACAAATTATGTACCACATAAATATCATTTAAATAAATCTAGTTTAATAGGTATATCTGAAGCCCAATCCTATTCCATTGTTTAAATTCATCACCACATTTATTTCAATTTCAATTAAGCATGATGAAGTGTTGCACATCACAATATACATGGAAATTCATGATTATTCCATTGAGAAATGAATAAATCACTAGGTTGAATCACATTTTAATATTACGATGAGTAATCAATTATTTTATACTTTTAATGTTTATATTGATATTTTACCATGGTAATTGAAATAAATATCAATCGTGTTAACCCTTGTTGAAAGACATTGTCGATGACTTCTAGGAACAACAACTGTAGGGAACCAAGTGAATATCACATGCCCAATCATTATAGTGAGTTTATTCAATAAAAAATAATTTAAAATTACCAAAAATGGCGTTAAAATTCCCAACATCGGGCTAAACAACTATGGGGTCTTAATCCCCATGTTCTGAAATCCACACATCTGGTCAGTCCATAACTCTACATAAAATTGATATTTTTTTTATTTTTTTATTTTTTTAAATACTCATGTTCAAATTAAAAGGATCACCAAACCAATTCCATTTATTTTGGAATTCCAGGCAGTCAAACTAATACCCTAAAATTGAAAAGATGTGCATTTTTTAAAATAAAGAAAATATAAACTACAGAAAAACACAGAAGACAACCACATATTCCATGATCTATGCTAATGAACTCATATATTTATTAAAATCAGAATCAAGGAATTCATGATTATTTTATATTAAATTTCATCATTCTCAATTTATATTAGTATATTTCAATTTTTAATGAATTTAAAACTCTATAGATTTTTTCAAAAAAATTATAAATTATTTATGGACAGAAAAGATAATTTTCTATTCCATATCCCTGTAATATGAAATAACACTATCCCAAACGTTAAAATAGATGAAAATTAGAATGGATAGAAGAGGTTGAGAAGAGGATATCAAAAAAATAATTTAAAAAATGAATAATGGTTTAAAGACACTAGGTGGTGGATGTTTATGTTCATGTCACTACCATTTAATCACTTGATCTACATGTCATTTGCTGGAGCCTCATCTGTGATGATTGTTTAGGTTTTTAAACCTATTATTTTACTAAAAATCCACCAGTGTCAGATGTCCCTGAATTTCAAACACAAAATTTTTTGAACACTATAGAAACCCCTTCAGGTCTAGTTTTATTTAAAATAATGAAAAACAAATGTTATTGAAAAGAAAATGCACCAGTTAAATTTTTCATAGATAACATAGAATGAAGGCATATAAATAAATAAATATATATACTCAAAAAAATATATTAAATATATTAATATATATATATATATTATGGATTATGTATGTAGGGAAGGTCATTAGTCAGTGGATAGTGCACTCCATTATAACCTCGAGGTCGCAGGTTCAAGTCCCGTGAGGGTTTTGTAACCTAGAAAAATGACATTCTCTTTTGCACATAAATATATTTAAATAATAAAACTGGAATAAATATATTAAAATAATATGTGGGGATGAGTATGAATCATAGGTTAGTGGAAGGCACCAACATCTAGTTCACAAACATTGGGGGTTTGTGTCCCTCGGTGCTCGCCTATGACATGCATGGTAATCTTTTCATAAAAATATAACATTTTTTCTTTTTCATATTTTCTAAATATTTAAATTTATATATATATATATATATCATATAAAATAAAATATATATTATACATATGAAAAAAATTGGAAATAAAGATAAAAAATAAGTTTGACAAAAGAACGAAATAGAGATGAAAATATTTTTTTTCTTATGTGTATATATATTTAAAATTGTTTTTTTAAAAAATTATAAAAAAGATAATATATTAATAAAACAAAATAAAATTAATATTAAAGTTATGTTTCCTCGCATAAATTGTTTATTTTAATGTTTTTATCATGACATGGACCCTAAATATATCTACGTTTTTCTGGTTTATATGTTACTATTCCCTTGGATGATCCCTTAATTAGTATGAATATGTAATATATTTAGGCAAGTAGAAACCACATTGGATGGCCTTTTTATTTATTTTATTTGTGTTAAATTTTCCTCCACAAGCCACACTATGACAAAATTTAATAATATACTCTTTCTTATACTTTGGAACGCATCTCTTAATGATTGTATCATGATAGAACGTAGAGAGGTATGGATCATCAAACAAATCGTGTTTTACATCAAAATATAATTTCTTATTCTCTTTGTTCCTAAAGAATTTTGGTATTTCACCATTCACCAATAAATTTTCTATGACAGTTAAACATGGGAAATCACTCACCAAATAGATTTTCTCTTTGGGATATGAATCATAAACATAAAGGTTGAGTGATTTGTCTTTTAATTCCACCAGATAGAGGTGATCTGATACAAAATTTTCAACACACATTTTATTCTTAATTGTTTAATGAAACTGTTGATGAATAAGGACCCAAGAAATACTAATATCCTCAGTTCTTGTTTTAGAAAAAGTTATTTTAGGTATGAATTATTGTGGATGAAAATGATGGGTGATCATAATATATAAAACACTATTTTCCATAAGGAAATTACAAGATAATGTAACTCTTTATCTGTGGTGGTGTAGTTTGTTCTATCATTTAAATATTTTCTTTCATATATAATGACACATTGAGTTTTCTAACATATTTATCCTATGTTTAATCATACAGTAAAGTAACTCACATAAAAAATGAGCTCAAATAGATGTTTCAAATTGGGGGATATCATGATAGATGGAGAGATAATAGATAAATTTAGTGTAAAGAATGATTCCCAACAACATTATGCCCATAAAAAGGGAGGATCATTCATTAGAAGAGAACAATGTGGTTAGGAAACGTACATAATGTTCCAAATGTACATTCTATATAAGTAAACATGTTTGAATATGGACTAAACATACTTGAATAATTTAGGAGAGGGAAGGTGATGAATGATATCAACCATAGCTTTATCATAAAAAATCCCTCTACTAGAGGCTAGATAGTATCAGAAAATTCATTCACTGTAATGAAATGGATATTTACCATGTATATAATGATATTCTTATCCTCACATATTGACAAAACACTCTAAACATTTAAACAGAATCACACAAAAGTATCCTCAAAGATGGAGATTTCATCCATGAAGTTATCTAAACAATCCCCCACCGTGTCCGAGAATATTCTTATCATATACCACATGAAGGTAACATGGGAATTACATAACACAAAGGGCATGCTCTTGAAGAAAAGTTTTTTGAATGGATAAGTGAAGGATATTATTCCATGATCTTATAGTGATAAACCTATTTTTTTAAACACTATGAACATAAATAGGATGCCACAAAATTTATGACCTACAATTTCCTTGAAGAATTGATCAATGAAGGGAGAATGGAAATGGTCTTTAGTGGTATATGACATGAGCTTTCTATAGTTGATTAAGACTCACCATCTACTACTGATCATTCTTGGGAGATTTTTATCGTCCTCATTAGTGATCACAGCAATTCATGCTTTCTTTGGGGCAACTTGAATTGGTCTTACACATTCACTGTCATAAATGGGGTAGATGATAACATATTTCGAAAACATAGAATATTTTTTCCTTACCAAATATATTAGATTTGTGTTGACTCTCCATTGGGGTTTAGTCCATGGGTTGGAATCTGATTCCTAAAAATTCTAATATTTTCCAATGAGTGGGCTAATCATAGGAATATCAGAAAGGGTGAATTTAATTTTTTTATTTTTCTATAAAATGTCATAAAACATCATCCTCTCTTGGTTGGTATTAAGAGATGAAGAAATTAATACAATAAATGATTGACTTTCTATAAATAATGACTTCATGAGTGATGATGGTAGGTCCTTAAATTTGATATCATATAGGTTATCACTTTTAAAAGATATATTTGACTATTTATTTGACACCGTTACATTATCCAAATTTCATGATATAATTGGTTCCATTAAATAAAATTTTCATCAACTAAATTATCCAGATCAATGTCATTAAGGTCTATAGATTCAATGTTATTTATTTCAACAAATGTACCCTTCAATAGTAATTTGATCAAATCAAAAAATGATCTATCTGAAACAGATCAAGCCCTGGAGAAAAATTTACCGCATGTGATCAATGTATACCAATCTATTATTGACATAAAAATACTTCAATAATTTCTCGATGTTCCATTAGTTCACTATCAACACAACCAATCCAATCGACCTAATGGATATCTTTATCATCCCTAATTTGAGTGTTTTAATTTTAGATTTCTAAATTGATTCTCATGTTTCTGAAGGTTATAGTCATGTACCCATTTCTAACTCGAATGACTTAGTTGAATTTTTATAAGAAGGGACATCCAAGGATAATGGGTGTTTTCTCTCTATGACCTAATCAGGGGTTATTCTTGAGGACAATTAATTATTCAGGGTAAATTAAATTTTCATTTTTTAGAAAAACATCTGTTATGATTCCTATATTAAATAGAAGACTACAATCAGCATGTTGAAGAGTGACATATGTGGGTTGGAGTTTTTTGAGCCCAAATGAACATTGAATGGCATATAGAATGAGGTTTATAGTATCCCAAAGATCACAATGGTATTTGAAAACCTTGTTCTCTCCAAACTCAACATTGATGTATAGAAATCCTATATCATTGAACATTTTAGGAATGACCCCACGAATAGAAGTACTCACATTAGAATCCAAAAGGATATGGTTTTTATGTGAAAATGTCCCTTTAAAATTGTACAAGTCCATAAGTTACAGTGAGTAAGAAAGATTGTTTTGGATTCCATAGAGATGGGAAATGTTCAACTTAACCCTATATAATATTTCCCTCAATGATTAATTCATTTTAGGTTTTGTTGTTCATCTCATGTGTTTATTGAAGGGAGCATGTAGTTGTAGTTTTTGTGGTGGCCATGGATTCTTCACATTCTCATTGGTTCATTCAGAATCATTAGGTGGGTTTTCATCATTTTCATGTATTGTTGAAAATTTTAATGGTTCTTTAATGGTTTGTTTGAGTTTCTCAATAGATTTACCACTTTAAAAAACAATAACTACATCTATATGTTCATGATAGGTTTTCAGTTCTTGTTTGTTAGATGAGACTTCTGAGTCAATTTTCTCCATTTTTTATACAACAACATAGGTATTTGGAGAGGGACAAATTTGGTAGGGTCTTATGCTGGTTGGTTGATCCCAAGAGGATACATTTGTTTTTGGGATTGGTTTTTCACTGGGTTCTTAGATGGGTTGGTGGTATTGGATTGGAGGGTGTTGTTAGTGGAATGGTTTTGGATGGAACTAGTTATGTTTTTGAAAATTTTGAAAAGATTATGTGTTTGGACCTTATGGCTCACCAGGTTGTTGGATGGGTTTGTGGTTATCAGTCCTACCGAATCCAGGATGGTCATTGTACATTGGATTGTTTGTATTTTTGTACTATGGAATTTTAATGTTTTTTCATTGACCTCCGGTAGTATTCCCACTAAAAAACAACTTTATTGAAAAGGATGGTTGGTAATTTATCGGTCTTGTGGTAATTTTTGTCACAAATTGTGAAAATATGGTCAACAGTTTGAATTTCATGGACCTTCTTAAGTATGATCTCCTCGTCCTTCATATTGAGTGAGACATGTTTTTCAATCACATTATTTTCATCCCTATGGGTGTGAATTCCAATAGATTTGGGCCTCTTTTCAATGTATGGTGATGTTCACCATTTTTTTTCATTCAAACCTTCTAGATACTCATGTGAATCATTTGGGGATTTGTTTTTTATTTTTCCCTTACACTACATGTCAATTAATTGGTTATTCCAAAAATCTATCACTTCATAAGAAAATTATATCTTATTATTTGGTTGAGAATCCATGTTGAGGTTCCTGTTGAATGTTCCTTTGAACCTTTCCCATGTTCCATACGATGAATCCCCTAATTTTTCAAAAATGTTTTGGATTCTCTTTTATGTAAAATTGTTTAGTGATGGGCAAAGTAAAATGACTCCCCTAATTTCTTGTAGACATATATATGAAATTAGTCTCTAAAGTAGATTGATGTAGGTATCATATTGTTTATCCAATTCATTTCTCGATCCTTATTTGAGAAATGATAGAGCATCATCCTATTTGACTCATGTTGATGTGGTGGGAACAAGGTTTTAACAATGCTCTTGATCACATTGAAATGATTGTATGTAATTTCAAACTACATCCTATTTCAGGGTTGGAAGGTTGTTTAATACATGAGTATTGAAGACATTATTGTCTTATCCTAGGGTATCGATCCTAATGCAACACAGTGCATTTCTCTAGGTAGGTTTGATATAGTGATTCTTGGTTTGACTGGCCTAATTATATATATTTGGGGATTCCTCATTTATATTTCCATTGGGTTCCCAACCAGGTTATTGATTTGGATTCATTGAATAATCTACATTTAAATGGGTTTAATTTTTAATGCTGGTGTATTTTTATGAATAATATCAAATAAAAAAACATCCCTTGGTGTACTTGACTCTTTAACACCAGGAATATCCACCCTAGGTAGATGGTTTGATTGGTCATAAGTATAGGAAGACATGCACCATGAAAAGTAAAAAAATAAATTGGAAGAGATTAGAAATGTGGAGGTGAGAAAAGAGAAATGGGGGAGAAAATTATGAGTTCTTAGATGTCTTACATGGGTCCCCGGTAATTGTTCCAAAAGTTGGTCTCTCCCAAATTTACCCAAGTTTTTAGTGTTATGTAGTAACTTGAAAAAAATATTGGGTTATCGAATGCTCATCATCCGAAGAGGAAAACTACAGACACATACATTCTATGGATCTTTTTTGGATATGAAGTGGATAAATTAGGGTGATTTTAGATAGTCTAAAGGGAACCATAAGAGAGTTTAGTGGATTCAATTTAATATAATGTGTTGATCCTAGGATATTACTTGGGGTGGATTTGATGCATTCATTTTTTAAATATTTCAATATATTATTATTATGAGGGGTCCTTTTATGAAGGTCAAAAAAACATACTTTATTAATAACAACACAACCTAATTCTAAAAACAATTTGTGTATAGGATCATATTAATGAAACCTCCATGGTAATGGATTGTATTAGAAATTGAATTTTGTGGCCTTTAATTCAATATGGATGAAGGAGTTTAATGATCATCACACAATATTCTAAATTAAATTAAGTGGTTAGACATTAATTGAGTGAGAAATAGCATACAATACAACCTATTTCCACTCCATTGTTTTAAATGATATGTTGTTTAACCCTCCATTGATGATGTTATTTCAACGGAAGTGGGACATAGACCCAGGAGTGATGAATCAATGAGGTGAAAAACAATGAAATAATAAACACTCCACCGTTGTGTGAAGTATTTATCTCTTCAATATGTAAATAGATACACCCCATGATAAAATGTTATAAATGTGTAAATTAAAATAATATAATGTCAGATGAGAAAAATGTTTTACAACTAAGCTAATGTGATTTGAGAAACATATAATTGAATGAAGAACATAAGACTACAAAACATCAGCATAACATTACAGTGAAAAAAAGCACTGATGATATCCAACTCCTTGACCCAAAAAACCTTAAATAGAAATTTCAAGATTAATGGGTAAATCCCAAAATATTCCATGATTTCTAACATGAGTATGGTAGTAATAGTGTGGTGGAATGCTTTTGTAATTTGGAATTTTATATCCTTGACCTAAAATAGAAGCCAATTTGCATCCACCAAATAGAGGAATCAAAATGAGCTTCTAGATTTCCAAATGGGATTGGTCCATAAGAGGAAAAAATGAATATATTTATGTCCCCTAACACTATATACTATGTTAATACACATTAGTATCTCGGATTTTAGATATTAATTAAATAGTTGGATATTTTTCTGGACCACAAAATATGGTTTGTAATTGATTCTTCAACATGGTACACCCTATTACTCCATTAATAAAGCCGAATTAGATTTGACAAATATTTATAGAAAATTGTCCCATGATTTAATATATCTTCAGTTAAATTTTGAGAATAATTTTTCTTGGATCATGGCTGTGAATCTTTTTATTGCTCTATTGTAATGTTAACATTGCCCAGAATGTGTTCACGTGAAATCCCACTTTGGGGATCTCCATTGTGAATTTACATGTGTTACCAAAGAATGAGTTGTTACATATAGTATGGGATACATGAAAATGTGTCACATAAATTACTTATTATGAAGTTAAATTTCATTTAATTTCCATTTATGATTTGTTTTTGGGGTTTTTTATGCTTTTATGGTGGAATTGGTGAGTTTTCATGAATTGGGCCAAACCGTGAGCCCAATTCGAGATTTAAAAAAATTTGTTTCTTTTATAACTTCATCATTTTTTAATATGTTTCACCCATTAAAGTTCCTAAATGGTCTCCGCTGACATATTAACACCACCATTATATTTTGGAGCCTTTAGAAATACAGAACAAAATTTTATATGGGTTTTTATTTAAGGGATTGGGCCTGCATGAAATCCCAAATCAAGTTCTAAAAATAAAATTTTTTTAATTAATAACATATCCAATTTTAAGGATTCTTCCATGATTCCAAGCCCCAAACATGACCATTGGACCAAACCGTGCTTCCAGTATCCTCCCACCATTTTTCAAATCATTTGACTCGCGATTTAGATCAAATATTCTGATGAACTCACATTTCGAAACGATTTATAATGGTAATTTGTTTCCTACATAACATCTCCAATTATCACTTTTTTTCGTAATTTAAATTCCTACATGGTCTCTTTGTCCTTGTTAGGACCTCACTTAAATTTTGGGCTATTTTCAAATTCATCTACTGGTGTATGTGAGGTGATTTCTACAAGATCTCTCAAGTAAGTTGGTCTTCTTCATTCTAATTTCAATTTCCTTAGGGTTACATTCAATGTGATTAGGGTTTATTTCATGATCCATAACGTTCCTGATGTACAGAAGTTAGGGTTCAAACCTAGGATTTTATTTCTTGTCTTTTGGGTGAATGATTCTGGTTTTAGGTTCGATTTCAGTTCCATGATGTGCGGTGGTGGTGAGGATTATGTTTCACACCATGTTTTGAGTGTTTCGACATAAAAGGTAGGTGATTCCATGTATAAACCTTTTATTATGAGTTAGATTGCTGGTTTTATTAATTTACTATGTTTTAAATCTGTTTTTTTGTGGTGTGAAAACTATTTTTTTGATGGATTTAGTTAAGTGTTTATTTTTGTAGTTAAATTTTTTCTTACAATTGGATGCTTTTCATGTGTGGCTCTGGGGGAAATATTTGGGTGTATTTTATAACATATGAATGTGATTTATTAGTGTTTAAAAGGGATGAAAATTCTGGTTTGATAATTCCTTAATGTCATGTGGGCATTGTAATTGGGTTTTTGAATGGTTTTAATATGTGAAACCATGTTGTACTTCATGAACATGATTTGTGAAAACATGTGTTTTTCATGTGTACCTATTTTGGTATTGTTTGAGGTATTTGTATAAAACATGGGGGTGGTTTGATAGATGTTTTTTGGGCTGAAAATTATTTTTTGGATTGTTATTGGAATTGTTTTGGTCAGGAATTAGGTTTTTGAAATTGGTTTTGTATGCGAACCATGGTTTCACATCTTCAGTTGGTTTTATAAAACTATAAATGATTTAATGTGTTACAAAAAGTGTGAAATGGTTGATTATGTACTATTTTGGTGATCGTATGTTCCTAAAATTTGTTTTTGAAGTATGAAGTAGTTAGTTATGTTGTAAAACATTTTGGTAATGTTTTGTAATTTGTCGAGGTGATTTAAGAAACTGGGATGTGGGTGCGAAACATGTTTTTGGGATGTTTTTCTTGAGTGTGATGTGCAAAATGGACTTAGATTATGAAAATGGTATTATGTAACATGTGAGTGTGCTGTTATGTGATGTTTTAATTAGTGGGAAAGATTTTATAAAATTGTTAACGGATTTGTTGAATTGTGAAACATGTGAAAAATGTGTTGTGGGATATTTTTCGTGTGAGTATGATTTCAAAATTCATTTGAATGAAAAGGTGGATTTTTAGACTTGTGTTGAATACATGATGGATATTTGGTAAAATTGTGATGTGAAAATGAGATTTTCATGTGCAGT
The DNA here is from genome assembly GCA_963277665.1 of Viscum album. Classification (NCBI taxonomy): domain Eukaryota; kingdom Viridiplantae; phylum Streptophyta; class Magnoliopsida; order Santalales; family Viscaceae; genus Viscum; species Viscum album. The sequence goes on from OY728161.1 coordinate 395,103,693, forward strand.
GTATATTTATTGACTTTTTGGACTTGTCTGAGCATAGAGGAAAAACTCGGATATCTAGGTGGGTGGATGTGTACTAGTATACTAGTTAATCCATGGGGGTTGGCCTCAGTTTCACATAGCAAGATTGACGCTTACAACTCTAACTAAAATATTATGATGATTATTGGGGACCACTAGGTTATGGGTATATTCCCTACTAGTGGCTCGTACATGAGAACATATATTGTGATGGTTACTCTCACCGAGATATGAGGTACTTGGGACCCACAACAAACTAGTGCCTAGGGGTTATTTCCTATTTCTTTTCCGCATTAGTTACTTTGTGCTTACCATTGGCATACAGTATAGTTGGATGGAAAATTCAGTAGTGTTGACATTATTTTTGAAAGTGTTAATTCTTAATGATATCCCACTTGAAAACTGTTTTATTATTTTTGTTTCATCTTTTAGAAACAGTAACTAGCATTTTCTGCTTTTGAAAACTGGCAAGATTTTTGTCATTGAATGTTTATCACAAGGAATCTCTTAGTGGCGGTATCCTACAGGGAATTGTCTCACTCCCTAATTACACCCATGGGTGTAAGTAGATTTGGTTATTTTGTTGTTTCAGGTTTGGATACAGTTTTTAGTTCTAGTGGTTCTGGTTTCTAGCATGTCCTTGGTGGTGAAGTCTTGTGGAGATGGCTTGAGGGTGGTGCCCCTTTCCATGATGGTTCTTGGGCTGTTTCATTTTTATTTTTTTACCTTTTTTATAGTCTTGTTGAGTTGTTTTAAAATATGTAATTCAGTTCAGAATTTTGTAAAAGATGGTTTTAGTTGAAAAATCCAGATTCATTTTATTGAGTTTTTTTTGTTGTTTAATGTTTATAAACATGGGTAAATAATTTCCAAACATCATTTTATGATACCCGGGAACTTTTTCCAGCTCATGTGGATCAGGAACGCCCTTCGGGCCTTGGGACGGTCCGGGTTTGGTGCTGGTTTGATGGAGACCAGATCTGGTTCGTGATAAAATGTTATCAGAGGAGGTTCGCTCTCTTTAGGTCATGTTATTTGGGGAACAGTCGGGATAGTCTGGAGTTAAAATTTTCAGGACATGGAATTTTAGTTATTATTAGAGTGTCTAATCACCACTACTCATTATGGGATTCATGTCTCCAGGGGAAGTCAGGACCTTCCACAGTCCTTTTGGTTTTCTTGGTTTAATGATGATTAGGGGAAACGAAAAGAGAGTTGGGTTAATGGTCTCAGTAAGCTCACAGGGAATGTCAAGCAATCAGGAGATGGGGATATTCCCTAGAACACTCTCTATGAAAGTGAAGTGATTGGAATATGGCCGCAAACCGTATGTCCAAGTCACCTACTAAAACTAGTTTCCTCTCGCATTATCCTGTGTTCAATAATTTTGAAATCATGGAACTTTGGTTTTAAAGTGACTTGGTTTTAAGAAGTGTATAGTTTTTGTGAAATTATTTTCAAATAAATATGTAATGGTTTGATTTATGAAATGGTAGAAATGAATTTTCATAATTATATTCAAATAGAAAATTGTGTGCTTACACCTATTTTTAAAAGTAGAAACTATATTGAAGTTGGTTTTGAAAAAGTTTTTCCAATAGATTTTTCTAAACAATAAAAGGGTGTTTTAATGGGATATGATGATATGAAATTTATGTGAATAACATGAAAGTGAGTTCTCGTGTAAATGGTTGTGTCTTTCTGAAACGTTTAGTAAGATTTGAATTGGGATTTTGATCTTCTGGTTAGTGGTTTCGAGAAAAATGATGTGTCGGTTGACCATTTTGGTTTTGAAAAGTGGGATGAATGTTTGTTTTAACCTTTGGTATTTTCATGAGTGACCACATTCATGTGGTTATATGGGATGATGGATGGTTGACGACACGACTGTATGAGTGTAGGAAAAGATATGAGGAGGGTGCCCGGTGTGGCACCAAAACATGCATGTGTGAGGCCCATGGGGTACCATTGGTGGATACGCTTACCACGGAACCGTTTTTTTTCAAAGAAATGTTTTTAATGAAAACCATTATGTCATGATAAATAGTTTAGGAGGGTTTGTATTATGTTTTTTTAAAAAAAATTGATGTTTTGGGATGATTTGAGTCCAAGAACCCATCCTATTTGAACTGTGTTTTGGGTTTTGATTTGGTCGGTAAGTTATGTTGTAGGGATGGTTAGTGGTCTCTTTTGAAACATGTATTGTGATGCCATTACGGTGGTTCCCTTCATGTGTTTGGATATTGTTTGTGGTATATCTTGACCAATGGACCATCTTGGTTGGGTCCTTGGGTTCAATCATTTGATAACGTACGCCCCATTAAGGGTTAGTGCACAGTGGAAGTGCAACCCAGATTATTTCTCCTTTTAAAGACCCTCTAGTTGATCAATATAAGGAATATTTTTCTTGAAATTTTTTTGATTAATTCTACACCCATTCCATTTGTTTATTTTTAGATCCTCTTGTAACAGGAGAGTTCTCGTCGAAGGTTGAAAGAGACCTTAGTTTCATAAGTTTCCTGATTCGTCGAAGGTGGATGTGGTCTAGGGTTGTTAGTGTGGATTAGTGTCTCGATGGTGTCTAAGAGGGCCTTTGGGTTCTTCATTGTTTCTTTGAAGCATGAGTTTATATAAAACCACCAGTCTGGGAAATATGGTCATGATAGGATATTGTGGCCACTTTCTAGAATTGTGTGTTGTTTGGGGATGTTTTATAAGGTCCCTCTCCATGCATTATTTATATCAGTCACAATGGTCATTTTGGGTGATGCATTATGATGTCATGTGCTCGATTGACCGTATAGGTGAAAGTAGTGAAATCGTCTGAGAGACCCTATTATGTTGGGTTAATGTATCCCTTGTGAAAAAATAAAAATCATATATTTTAGAGGAATGTGAGTGTAGGTGTTCTTTACTTATATTGTTTCTTACCAGAAGAAACAAGGTCTGATGTGTGTGCATCTTCTTAGCCCTTGTTTCAGTGAAATATCGAGATATGGTAAAGTGAGTTTGGAATATGTTATGTCTGGAAATGTTATCTGGGATTGCAGTGTTGTTTTTGGTGGCACCTATAGATGAATTATCATCCACGGGGATTCTAAAGACTAACTGCAAGGCCAAATATGCTTCAATCATTTGAGCTCCAGCCATAGGTCTTGGAGAGAAGCTGGATCGTAGTCAAGGAAAATCACCGGTCCATTTAAACCATTGTACAATGTCCTATCCTAAATATGAAATATATGAAGAGTTTAAACCTCTCGAATCATCAACTTTCTTATGTTGTTCATGTTTGGATGAAATAGGTGGAGAGCCTTGTACCCATGTCATCTCCCAATGTCATTCCCTCCCCCTTTGGTTTCCATTGAGTCTTTGGAAAATGTTTGGAAATTTGGATAGACAGACTGAGAACATGGTTTTTGAATCATTAAAAGTGACTGTGTTCCTGGAATCCATGCGGTAATATTGATCATCATAGTTAGTTCATGGTGTCACAAACTGTGCAGACTAACCGTGCGACCTTCCCAAATCATGAATTTTTTTTTGTGCCGGACCATGCTGGTCGGTTAAGATGGTTGGTTCTTATGGTGGGGAGAACCACTATGATTCTCATGTACATTACATCGTAAACTATTAATGGAATTCTACCCTTTTACTAGGGATTTCGTTATGGCTTCCCCCTGTTAGTGTCTTGATTCTCTATCGGAAAATAATATAGGTTGTCTCTTATGGTGGGGTGCCTATTTGTGTCGCCCCATACCAATAACTCAGATTTATACTAGGTTTTGTCTTGGTGGTTGGTTGTCTCATATGGAAATATCTAGATACCAACATATTCCTTGAGTAAATGTTGGGATTGGAGAGCTCCAAATGGTTTAATTAATGTTAGGTAAGTGAAACCTAGTTTGAAGTTGTTGTTCATTTGGATGAATTGCTTGAGTGTTGTTCGGATAGCATTTGAGGAGTTTCATTTTGGGATAATGTATGAATGTGATTGATCATTTAAATAATGTTGTGTAAGGTTTTTTTGTGAGATTAATCATTCCTTAATTGATCACTGGAGGTGTTTTGGCCCTTGGAGGCGAAGCTTAGAAATGAAGTACTTCTTTGTTTATTGGTTGGGTTTGGTTTTGGTATTTGGACTTGTTGTAGCTTTCCGGGGACGGAACATTTTCATGGTGGGGAGACTTTTCACCAAAATGACTTATTTTAAAGTTAAATTTCGTTTAATTTCCATTTATGCTTTGTTTTTGGGGTTTTCAAGCTTTTATGGTACAATTGGTGAGTTTTCATGAATTGGGACAAACCGTGAGCCCAATTCTAGATTTAAAAATATTTTTTTTTCTTTTATAACTATTTTATTTTTTTAATATTTTTCACCCATTAAAGTTCCTAAATGGTTTCCCCTGACATATTAACTCCAAAATGATAGTTTGGAGACTTTAGAAATCCATAACCAAATTGTATATGGGTTTTTATTTAAGGGATTGGGCCTGCCTCAAACCCAATTTCAGTTTTAAAAATAAAATTTGTTTAATTAATAAATTATCCAATATTAAGGCTTTTTAAGAGATTACAATCACCACACATGTCCACTGAACCCAGCCGTGCATCCATTATCCTCCCACCCTCTTTGCAGCTCATTTGCCACGCAGTTTAGATCGAAAATTCTAACTCACTCACATTTTGTGCATATTTAAAAATGTAATTTTTTCCTTCATAACTCCTTCAATTCTCACTATTTTTCATCATTAAAATTATTACATGGTCTTTTTATCCTTGTTAGGACCTCCCTTATATTTTGGGATATTTTCATATTCAACTACTGGTGTATGTGAGGAGATTTCTATAAGATCCCTCAAGTAAGTTTGTCTTCTTCATTCTTCTATCAATTTTCATAGGGTTACATTCAATGTGATTATGGTTTCATACCATATCCATAAGGTTCCTAATGTCTTGATGTAAGGGTTAAAACCTAGGATTTGATTTCATGTCTTTTGGGGGAATGCTTCTGGTTTTAGGTTGGATTTCAGTTCCTTGAGGTGCGGTGGTGGTGCAGTTTATGTTTCACACCATGTTTTGAGTGTTTCGACATAAAAGGTAGGTGATTCCACGTACAACCATTTTACGATGAGTTGGATTTCTTGTTTTATTAATTTAGTATGTTCCAAATCTATTTTTTGTGGTGTGAAAACTGTTTTTTTGATTGATTTAGTTCAGTGTTTAATTTTGTAGTTGCATTTTTGCTTGCAATTGGGTTCTTTTCATGTGTGGCTCTTGGGGAAATATTTGGGTGTAGTTTATAACATATGAAAGTGATTTATTAGTGTTGAAAAGGTCTGAAAATTCTGTTTTTATAAATCATTAATGTCATGTGGGCCTTGTAGTGGGGTTTTTTGAATGGTTTTAATGTGTGAAATCATGTTGTACTTCTTGAACTTGATTTGTGAAAACATGTGTTTTTCATGTGTACCTTTTGTGGTATTGTTTGAGGTATTTGTATAAAACATGGGGGTGGTTTAATAAATGTTTTTAGGGATTAAAATTATGCTTTGGATTGTTATTGTCGTTGTTTTGGTCATGAATTAGGTTTTTGAAATGGGGTTTATATGCAAACCATGGTTGCACCTCTTGGGGTGGTTTTATGAAAATTTTAAATTATTTAATGAGTTACACAAAGTGTGAAATGGTTTCTTATGTAATGTTTTGATGCTTTTATGTTCCTAAAATGTGTTTTTCAATCATAAAGTGGTTTGTTATGTTGTAAAACATGTTTTTAATGTTTTTTAATTTATCGAGGTGATTTATGAAATTGGGATGTGGGTGCGAAACATGTTTTCGGGCTGTTTTGGGTGAGTGTGAGGTGAAGAATTTACTTTGGTTATGAAAAGGGTATTATGTAACATGTTTGTGTGCTATTACGTGATGTCTAGAATCCAGGTAAATATTTTATAAAATTGTTTATGGATTTTTTGAATTGTGAAAGGTCTGAAAAATGTGTTGTGAGCTATTTTTGGTGTGAGTATGATTTCAAAATTCATTTAATGAAAAAGTGGATTTCTATACTTGTGTGAAATAAATGATGGATATTTGGTGAACTTGTGATGTGAAAATGATATTTTCATGTGCAGTGTATATTTATTGACTTGTTGGACTTGTCTGAGCACAAGGGGTAAACCCGGGTATCTAGGTGAGTCGACGTGTACTAGTATGCTAGTGAATCTGTGAGGTTTGGCATCTGTTTCACTTATCAATATTGATGTTTACAACTCTAACTAAAATATGATGATTATTATTGGGGACCACTAGGTTATGGGTATGTTCCCTACTATAGGCTCGTGCACGAGAACAGATATTGTGATGGTGATGCTCACCGATATATGAGGTACCTGGGACCCACAACGAGCTAGTTCCAGGGGTTATTTCCTATTGATTGTGCTCATTAGTTACTTTGTGCTTACCGTCGGCATACAATATAGTTGGTTGGAAAATTAATTAGTGCTGAAATTATTTTTAATAGTGTTAATTCTTAAGGATAGCCCACTTGAAAACTGTTTTATTTTTTTTCTTTCATCTTTTAGAAATTGTATCTAGCATTTTCTGTTTATGAAAAATGGAAAGATTTCTGTCTTTGAATGTTTATCACATGGAATATCTTAGTGCTGGTATCCTACTGGGCATTGTATCACACCCTACATACACCCTTTGGTGTAAGTATATTTGGTTATTTTGTTGTTTCAGGTTTGGATACAGTTTTTAGTTCCAGTGGTTCAGGTTTCTTGCAAGTCCTTAGTGGTGATGTTTGTGGAGATGGCTTGGGGGCGGTGCCCCTTGCCAGGTGGGTTCTTGGGAAATTTAATTTTGATTTTTGTACCTTTTTTATAGTCTTGTTGAGTTATTTTAAAAGATGTAATTCAGTTTTGAACTTTGTAATAGATGGTTTTAGTTGAAAAATTCAGATTCAATTTATTAAGTTTATTTGTTGTTTAATGTTTATAAACATCGATAAATCGTTCCCAAACATCATTTTATGATACCTGGGCACTTGTGCAATCCCGTGGGGATCGGGAACGCCCTTCGGTCCTTGGAACGTTCTGGGTTTGGTGTCGGTTTGATGATGACCAGATCCGGTTCGTGACAAAATGAAATAATAAATAAAACATTACCATTTTTAGGAGGTGTTCAAATATGTTCCATGTAATAATGTACATTAACAATGAATTAAAATCATAATTTTAAATAAGGATGAAATTGTAAAATAAAAGAAAAATGGAGTTTATGAATAATTAAGAAAATTAATATTATAATTTAAACAATTAATATTAACCACTTTCAGTGGAAATTCAAACATATATAACACCAAATACATGGGGAAATGATAATTTCATTCATATGTATGTGTAGACTAACACCTCCATGTAGATGTTAGATTCATTTTTAATTTAAATTTTTCATAGATGGTAATTATAAATGCTTAGTTTGATATATATTAAATATATGAGATAATAAATATACTATAATGGGGATTTTAATTTCACCTTTCTCTTTTTCAATCATAATAAAATGAAAACAATTTTCACGTGTACGTATAGTCAACAGTCTCTATCAATGGTTTAATTCATTTTTCATTTATTATTTTTGTGTATGAAACTATATAATAATTATATATTATTAATATATATATATACATATATATAATATTATATTTAGCAAATATATTTATAAAATAAATGTGACTACAAAATAAGAATACTGATCATTGATGATATAGTTAACCAACTAAAATGAATATTTTTACGTAGAAATATTTATAAGATGGGTAGTTCAAATGTTATAAATTTATAATATATTACACATAAGAAAATTATAATAATTATAAATTAATTTTAAATATTTTTCGATACTTTTTGAATATATTACACCATAATTTTTGTGTTGTTTCACAATATAACCAATTATTTCCATTGTATATGTATTACATTATACTGAGAAATATTACTCTTTAATATCCATGTTTTCAAATTTTTTTCCAAAACATTAATTCTCCTTATTGAGTGATTATTTAAATTCATCTTTATTGATGTTTTCCTTCTAAACACATTATGAAAATAATATTTTATCATTTTCCAAATGGAAATCCTATTTATATTTTAAGTAGAAATCATGGAATAAATGTGTTTTACATTATTATACATGAAAAAATAATTCCCAACATAATTATTTAATTTTATATTATATAATCTTTTGAAATCATAGACTTCCCATTTAAAATAAAAATAAATCCAATATAATATCTATGGTTTTTAAAATTAATTATTTTTTAAAAGGTGTTCTTATATTCTATATAATTATTCGAAGTGATCAATCAAAATCAATCTTGATAAAAATAATCCGATATTTAATGTTACATATAACATACTGGTGATATTATATAATTGTAAAATATTTATTAATACTATGGATGATTAATTTTCATTATTAAAAGATGAAATTTTTGTGAAACCAATTTATTTTATATGAGATATGATATTACAGAATTTTTATGAAACCCATTGGTTTTTCATGGTTTTTTTATGATTGAATGTTATGGAAACTCATTCTATAGGGATTATTATATGATTAATTCATTATGTTATCATGGAACACATTAATATTATTTTAGTTATGTGACCGGTGGAACTATATCTCAAAAAATGTATTGGGTAAATGTTGACTTTTAATGAGATAAACATGAGTTAAATGGGAAGTGAACCAACTCATGAAATAGATTTTGTCCACAATTTTAGTATTGATACTAAATGATAATTACTATGATGGTTTTGGGATTTAACTCATTCGTCTATGATATCATTGATCATGAGTTTTATCTACTAAAGAAATATTTTTTTATTCATATGTGTATTCCAAAATTATATGTTTTATACCCATATTATGATATCATTGTTAATGATATTTAATTAATTTATGATTCATGACTTATGAAATTACATCATATATTTAATTATATAAAATTATGTTCAATTACATGTTTGGGATGGTTTTCAAATATCATGATCATATTATTGTACGATTATTCATGTGTTATATTTTTGTGATCATTGACATCTCAATTGTTTACCAATTAAAAGTATCTCAACTCACCCATTTCATAAGCTTCCATTCCCTGGGTAGGGATGAATGTTACAAATTATTATATCACCAAAAAGGGATATAGTTTTGAATAAATAAGTGGGAGATGATGTGTACCTTTTATACAGAATTGGTTTTGGTTTCAATGTATCCAATGATACTACTCATTAATTATTGTGGTTTGGATCAATTTTTTTTGTACCGAAGATTGATCTATTAAGATTTATTATCAATATATTAAAATCATGGATCATTATAGATGGAATAAGGGATACTTTTTTATCCATTTAAATCTTGGATGATAACTAATTAATAATAAAACAATGGATAAATCTATGTATATGTTGAATTCCTAATGTTTTTATAATGGTATTGAATGGACCAAGATAAACAGAAGGATTAAACGAAGATAGTTTAATGATATAGACATCTTATAAATTTCGATTTATTATTTTATGTATTATCATCATTGATAATGTTAATAAAAATGATTATTTTTTAGTAAATGGATGAACATGAATGAATCAAATTAATGAAAATTGTGATGTCTAGTGCAATGCTTTTTCTCCTATGTAGTCGAATATTAAGGGAGATGGAGTGAAAAATCATATTGACATGATCAAAAAAATTCACAAGATATGAATCTGACATATAATCAAAAAATTTAAAGAAAGGAACAATATTTTATTTTCACTATCATATGAAGAGTACCATCTTCTATTTGTGGGTCTATTAATGCACTATTCATTGAGAAATGGAAAAGTTCTATTGAAAATATATTTTCTATTCTATAATGTTTTGAATATGATAAAAATATCAAATTTATTTATTTTTGGATGATGAATAAGATCATATGTGTAATATTATTAATATCATGATAGAAAAAAATGAATCATGAACTTTTTTATCATCAGAATTTAAAAAATTATTTTTGAATAAGTACATTCCTTGTTTTCTACATATGAAAATGGATAAACAATTCCTTGAGTTAAAAAAGAATGTGGGTGAATATATTGGAACTTTAAAAAAATTCCCCACTTATTTGTTTGTACACTTATTGTATATTCATTCAACCTAAATGTAAGGGTGATTGATTATCTAGTGTCTTAAAAATGACTATTAATGGATTTTTCCATATGGGATATCAGTAGGTATGATGAAATAATTCGATTTGTTATCATGTTTAAGATGAGTATTGAAGTCACTCCTCGGTACCATGGTATGAAAAACTAGGGATATATGGACATTAATATATATTTGAAAATCTATGGATAGAATAAGTTGATATTACCATTATTCTAAAAATGTGGAAGGAAACATACAGGGTATTTTCTGAAGGTAATAATTAAATGTTTCATGTGTGAGAAATATCTACATTGGGGAATCTAACATTATTTGATGAGAATAATCTAGATAATGATGTGAATAAATGGAACGTTAATGATAATACATCACCCATAGTCTAGTGACTTAAATTTATGGTGTATGGGAATTATTTTAACCAATTCCCAAATAGGAATTACATTGACATTGAGTGAGTTGAAAATCCACTTATGATAAGAGGAAATGACATATTCCATGTAATTACTTTTTCTAAGAAGGCATGGTAAAATTTACACATAGATTCCACGTTAGAAATTAATTTTTTTTTTCAAACTAGATTAAGAACCCATTTTTTATGTAATGATATTATAAAGCGTATTACAATACCACCAATATAATTAGATTGTTATGAAACATTAAAAACCATATAATGGTATGATGATCACATCCTATGTTTATTATTCTACCCTGAATGTTGTTTTTCATAATGTGACTCCTCTAAAATATATTATTCCTACTATAGTTTAATTTAATTTTATTTTGGGCAAGGATTATTATTCATTAATTTTTGTTCACATAAACTTCAGAAGAAGGGGTGTTAAATTTTATATTCTATACTAAACTATAATCTATTGCAATGACCCGATCATTTATGAATAAAATTCGGTTCATTTTAATTTCTTATATATATCTAAGATACATTCAATTATATTATTATTGGGTTCAAATGACAGTTATGTGTCATTACCATTGAAAATATTTTCATTGAACATTGATCACATTACTGATATAAATTTATGGTTTTAAAAAATCCTTTGGACACAAACAAAGGATAGGACGTCCTCTTCCAGTAGACTCGGTTTGTATGATGCTCAATTTTTAGAGCTCATAATGAAGGTAGCATTACCATGATTTACTCCATACCATGCCCAATCTAAGATTAAACATTTTAATATTTAATATAATTGCCTATGGGAGAAGTTCAAGTTAATAAAAATTACCACCTGTATGATGTTATCAAATCCACCCAAATAGTCCGTCACTATCCCACACCATACCCTTAGGTCTAATGCAGGTGTTATAATGGGTTTTGTAATAAGGTATTAGTTAATTATTGTGTAATAACATTGTATAAATAAAAGTCACATTCCATCAATTTCATTATAGGCATAGTCTTTCCAACAAAATTAATAAACCTCATAAATTGAATTTTCAGGAAAAAAGTGTACTTTTGAGAAATATATAAATTATTATATTGAACTATTTGTTTATTAATAATTTTATAGAAATGATTCTTATAAAGGATTGTTAAATATGTTCTTTATATATAGAATATTCGGTAATTAGTTTGATTAGAGTTATATATTTGATATGATAAAACATAATGTTTTTATTCTAAGGAATTAACGAATTATTTAATTAACTAATATATTAATAAAATATTATTATCAATTTACACTTATGAATAATAAATGAGTATATAATTTTTATGAAGTCAAAAATATTTTTTAATGAGTTTTGAAAACTATTTTTCCCAAAACATATGAATTTTCAATAAATGTCAGTTTTTTAAAAGTTAAAATTCACATATTTAGATAAAATTAAAATTATTTTTTAATCAGGATATCAAAAATAAAAAATTGTGAATTTTTCATAATTTTTTGAGACCTTCGATGTTTTTGGTATAAATTAAATACCTTTTAAATATAATATGTGTTTTATGACATCATAATGACACCAAAACGAAGTAATAAAGAATATAATGGGTATTTTCGGACGAATAAATGTTTCCCATTAAAATAATGTGATTTTATATTTGTTTTACAACTTTTGTAAATCCTTATTGAATCCTCAAAAATGAATAATATATTTTATGATTTTAAATTCATTTCCTTGAGAGTGTGACTCACCTTTACATATGAATGGAAAATATTTATTTATTTTAGGCCAATTTCATAAAAATTATTTTCCCAACATCCATTTTTTGGGAAAAATAACTGGTAAAAACCATTGAATCGTTTTTGGTTTTGAATATTTAATTATATAGGTTTGAAAACCTATGTTTGTAAAACACTAAATAATTTCCCTCTCACTTAATAAAAAAACTCACCCTATCACCCACATCTCTAATGTAAGAAATCCTTGAGGCACGTCCATACTCTTCTCTACCCTCTATATAATAATCCCAAGGCTCCCAAATCTCTCAGGATTCCCCTCATTATGCTTTTTAAGTCACACACTCAAGTAAGGGATCCATACTTTCCTTCCATTCTTAGTTTGTCCATGTTTCATTATGTTGTTATACAGATTAAATTTAAATAAAAAAAATTTGGTATGATTTCTAAACTCCCAAAATCTTCCCTACTTATTTTTTAATGATGATATACTACTTAATCTCTCATTAATAAAATACGTTTACACTCGTTACCATGTTGAAATTCGATAACAGATTTCTCTCCTCTTATCTCAATGAATGAATTTTTTTCTATATGAGGTATTGAAATTCTATTTTAAATGTTGTGATATTATGTAACATGATCCCCATACTATATATTAAAATTATAAATGATGTGGGAACCCATTCAATATCATTAATCATATTTATAAATTTTTATATGATAATGTTATGCTGCCAAAATTGCACCTCTATTTTCCAAGCCAAAATCAATGGGAAGTGAATATGATACCCATTTATCGATCAAGGGTATTCAGTATTATGACCTTGTAGATATTGATTATGTATATACATGTATTCATTAAATATTCCATTATAATGGAATAAATTATTATGATGAAGGAATTCTTGTTATATGATCTCTGTGGGACACATAAGCCTGAGATTAAATTGATTGTGATAGGTGCGCCCAAATAGTACTCCAATGCATTAGGTAATGTTTATTATCATGATATATCATATGAAATGAGGGTTTAATCATTCTAATTAATTTTAATTTAGGGTTTACTCATTCTAATCATTGTGCATTGAGCTTTGCCTCATGCTAATATCATGTTGTATGTTGCTTCAAGATTTCCTTGTTATGATAATCATGGTATATAAACCCTTTATGTTCATGATTCTATTGAGATCCATTGATATGTATATTTCCTAACATATATTGTGTCATTCATTTTATTCATTTTTTTCTCCCTGAATGGGATTTATATCTCACCCTTTTCTTATGTATGTCCTCATGTTATCCCATGCACAGTTAAGTACGAAAGAGTGTTGTTTTCATCAAAAAGGGGATTTCAACAAAGTTTTGGTATTATTATGTCTCAAGATGTAATGAAATGTTCCGGATCCTAATACACACTAAGAACCTCAATAGTTTGGGTAGTATTAAGAGTGATATTATCTAAAAAATCTGGTTTAAGTTTGTAATAAATAACATCGTGGTTATTATTTGTATCGAAGGATTGGTTTTGTTATTTGGGATTAAGATTACAGAACACTAGTGAAATACATAGAGATAAGAATGAGTATAAGAAAATATTCCCTAAAATTTGGTGAGTATAAATTAAATTTTTATCAATTAAATACCTCTCTATCTGGATACGAGCAAGTAGAGGTGTCTCTGGCATAGATGTATCTTGGGGAAAAACCAAAAAACACTACCTTGAGATAAACTCAAACATGAACTGGTTCACTACAATGGGACATTATGCACTCATTTATCAACACCCTTGAGTTATATTCTTTTTTAATTTAATAAGTGTCATATAAACTATTAATAAATGAATAAATAATGGCCTTAATAATATATGTCGGGATGTAGATCATGGATACTAATGATTGAGTCCTATAAATTCATAAGTTATGGAAATCAAGATTATTTATAGGTTGTCACTTTTTGTCCATGTATTCCCCTTTATGAGTTTAATTGTTCAATATAATTACCTATGAATTTCCTTTTCTTCCTATAAATGTATAGAAATATGAGTAATCCAGCTAAAACCTAATGAGAAGAACAATGCAATGATTTTTCTAATGGGATTCCCAATATGATAGGAGAAGGAATCACAAAATGTATCACGGTACACTCTCACCTAAATCATATTATGAATAAAAACATGGGTCGATAAAAACATATATCCCCCCAATAATGAACAAGAAACAATTGATAGCCTCATGGAGCAAAGACCACCTCGAATAAATGGATCATAAGATCTCTTAATCATGGAACAATGGATCACTCCATTGAGAAGATATTCTCTGTCATCCAATGTTCAGAATACTATATGGTTTTTTGTCTACATATCATACGGAGGAAGAAGCTAATCAATGGTGCAAATTCAGAAATAAATATAAAACTCGAGGTAGAGATCAAGTAGTTAGAATGGAATTATTTCTGGAAATATGTTTTTGATAAATATTTTCCTGGCACCCCATGACTTAATAAGGAAAGTTATTTATTTTCCCTCCAGAAAAAACTGACGAATCCATCAAAGTGTACATGGAAGACATTACAAGGCCTTCATGTATGCCTCTGGCTTCACCATTACCACCAAATTCAAGGATGACAACTTATTTGGTGCACTAAAACCAAGCCTACAGAAAGCCTTAGGGACCCATGACATTGATAGCTATGAAGACATTGTTTTATGTTCCCCCAAATTCGAAATGGCATTCAGTGAATCTCTGGGGTATCATAGGGATATGAACCAGAATTTAGAAAATAATTATTTCAGTTAGATTGATAAATCCAATGGTTATATGAAATTGTAGCACACCACATACCAATAGTGTAGAATCGACAACTCTTGAAATTTTCAAAAGGGGACAAGGAAAAGATTTAGGCGTGTAAAAGAAGGGAACCATACATATAGTTACTGAATGAAAAAAATGCTACTGCGACAAAGGAGAGGAATGATACATTCCACCCTGAAGGAATTTTACATTTCTACCACTATAAAAAACCGCGTGACTTTACGAATTGATTCCCTAATAAAATGGTTTTTCAAAGGTGACCAAAAACCACCCAGGGAGAAAGGGATATCTTTTTCCATTACTAATACTGCTGTTAATCCCGAAAACAATTTTGTGATAGGTAAAAAAGTTATACATTCCATAATAGAGAATGTAATTTATTATTCTAGTTCTACACATATTTTATCTAATAAATATTTAGTAGAACAATCCAAACACAACCACAAATCATTGAAGTAGAGATGTCAGTGAGAACGAAAATGGGAGAATTATTTGATCCCATCAATTTAACTCATCCATATCAATTTATTTGGATTGAACATCCCAGAAAACCTAGTCATATTCCCTCTAGTATAATTTAATGAAATTCATTTCATGGATTGGCTTTCCCTATATTTAACCAACATTAATTGTTGTGAGATGAAAATTAATCTTCATATTGATGATTAATCTCAGGTTATATACTAGTGCATGGTGAATGATGAATCATAATAAGAAGCATCATCTCAAGCATGGATATTATTTCCTTATGAGAATATATAAGTTTCTCATATTAATGAGTATTTGGGAGGAGCCAGCCTCGATGACATGCCTATTGTGAGGGAATTCTCTAAAGTGGTTCATGAGGAATTTCCTGGACTTCTTTCAAAAAGATATGTTGAATAGTGAATTGAACTTATAACTGGGGAATTGAAAATATCAAATACATCATATAGAATGGTTTTTTTGGAGCTTGAGAACCCAAATAAAATACTAAAGGAGAAACCAGAGGAATGGTTTATACACCCTAGAGCATCACCAGGGGGTGCAACAGTCCTCCTCATCAAGGAGAATGAAGGGTCCATGCACCTTTGCATTGATTATCATGATCTCAGGAAACATTGTGACAAGGAACAAGTATCCTCTTACAAAAATTGATGAATTATTCGATCATCTACAAAAATTATAATACATCTCTATGGTGAATATGTGGTTGGGATATTACTATTTAATGGTGAAGAAGGTGGAAATCCACAAAACTACATATCATACAAGGTACTGGGACTATGAATTCAAAGTAATGCCTTTCAGACTCACTAATACATTATAAATCATCATGGACATGATTAATATATCATTTATATATTTTCTAAAATAATTTTTGGTAGCCTTTATTGATGATATTTTATTATACTCTAAAACCATGGTGGGGCATGAGCAGCATCTATGCACTATAGTAGAGTCCTTTCGAAAAGAGAATCTCAAAGAATAGTACTGAATGTGTAATTTCATGTTGAATGATGTCTCACTCAGGGGGCATATTATAATTAGAAATTGGTTATCTATGGACACCATCAAGAGAAAATCAATTGATGGATGGTCGAGAACAACATATGTGACGAATATCTATAGATTCCTTGGTTTAGCTGAATATTATTGCTGATTTGGAAGAAATTTCTCTTGATTTTCAAACCCTATTACCAAGCGAACATAGAAGAGATTCATGTTTGTATGGAATGATGAATGTGAATAGATATTCAGGTAGTTGAAAATGACGCATATCATTGCACTCGCGCTAGTACTACCCACAAGTGGATGATTTTTTTGGGTATTAAGGGATTCTTGATAGATTAGAATGAGTTGTATGTTGATTCAAAATTACAATATCATTTCCTATGAATCACAGAAAATGAATTCTCATGAACAAAACAATTCAATACTAGAGTTGGAGATGGATATAGTAATCTTCACATTGAAAATTTGGAAACAATACCTCTTTGGAGAGAAGTATAAAATATATACAGATCACATAAACAATAAATATATATTCACACAGAAAGAGTTCAATATGCGCTAACCTAGATGGTTAGATCAGAACAAATAATATGACTGATGAATACCTTATTGCACTATGAAATAAAACAATGTTGGAAATGATCTATGTAGAATTGGCCCATGTATTCAATCATTTATGAGAATTGAAATGGTTACGATATTTTTAGATTTAATAATGATGGAATTTGGAATAAAAAATAATGGAACATCATCAATCCTTTAGAAAATTATCGCTCAACCATCACTTTTGTAATGGTTAATGGATTATTAAAAGGATGATTTTGGAATTCAGAAAAATTATTAGAATTTTGAAATCCTCAGAGATCAATGATAACAAAAAAATGAATTGTGACATTTAGGTCAAGACAATAAGTTCCATCAAATTCAGAGTTAAAGAAATTACTTTCAGATGATGAAATAGTGTGAATATCTCCATTCAAATTGGAAGCAAAACGATGTGTCGAGCTCATAAAGAGCATTATTGGTGGGATAACATGATGAAAGAGATTTCTGAGTAAACATCAATGTTCCTGGTATGTTAGCTAGTGATGGCTGGGAGGAAGATGACTGAGGGTATTATGAAACCATCACCCTTACCAATATGGAAATAGGAGAACATCAACATGTACATTGTCCTCCAAATTCCAAAGACATCCCAATGAAACAATGTTATATGGGATGTTGGGAATCATCTTACAATTACATCAAACATCATTCCAATTCATGAGTATTTCTCATTGGATCCACTAGCATAGATATAGATCAGACAAGTGGTAAGGCTATAATAAGTACCACTATCTATTGTATCTGATTGAGATCCATGATTCACCTCTATTTTCGAGAAGAGTCCCCAACACGATCTGAATATTGAGGTGAACTTCAATATGAATCATCATACACAAACTGATGTCCAATCTGAGCAGACTATCAAATACATGAGGACATGTGGAGAGAATACATAATGGAATTCAAAATAGGATGGGATCACCATCTTCCTCTGGTTAAAATCACTTACTACAATGATTTCTACTCATGATTAAAAATGGATCCTTATGAATCACGTTTTGGGAATAGGTGAAGTACAATAGAATGTTGGGATGAATTTGGGGAGCAAAAACATCTAGGTACAAAAATTGAAGAAGAAATGATGGAGAAGGTTAAGACCATCCAGCATCACATAAAAGATACTCAAAGTCGAAAAATGATCTATGCTAAAGGTCATCGGTGAGACCAAGAGTTTCATATTGGAGACATGACAATCATTTGCATATCACCATGGAGGAGAGTTATGAGATTTTAGATAAAGGTAAATTTTATTCGAAGTTACATAGACCCTTTTGAGATTCATGATCACATTGAAGTAGTGTCCTATCAACTAGAAATACCACCAAATTTGTCTAAATTAACTGATATATTTCATGTATCACTCTTAAGTAAGTACATAACTAGCCCTTCGCGTGTTCTAAATACATAGGTGTTACCATTATATAATGAACTCTTCTATAAAGAGAAGCTGATTAAGATCTTAGATCCTAGAAAAAACTTTTCAACCAAATTAGGTGATTCCCCTCATCAAGGTTTTGTGCAGAACCCACATGTTCGGAGAAGCATTTTGGGAACCTGAGGAAGTGATGAGGAGGAGTTACACTAATCTGTTTTATTGTGGTAAAATTAAATTTAGAGAGGTACATTTCTTAAGGGATAATGTTTTAACGACCTAATCATTTATGAATAGAATTTTTGTTCTTTTAATATATTATGAATATGGAAAACACATGAAATTTTATTATTATTGTATTTTAATGTACATTAAGTAAAATTATTTTTGATTGTATAGTCATTGAATAGAGATCACATGACATAAATTAATATATGGTTTTTAAAAAATACATTCTGACACATACAATGGTGATGATTATGTCATCCAGTAGACTCAGGTCGTATGAAGCTCAGTTGTCGGAGCTTGGAATGGAGGTAGCATCACGGGGTTTCACAATTGACCAATCACAAGATGATATTAAACATGTTATGCATGAATTGAATCAACTACCTGAAAATTTGTAGTTAATATAGATTACCACCAATGAAATTTTAGCAGATCTGCCCGATGAGTCTGTCACCATCACACATCTTTTCCTTAGGTCTTATACAGGTTCTATAATGGGTTATGTAATATGCTAACAGTTACTAATTATGTAATCCATTTTTATAAAAGAAGTTATTATTTCATCAATTCCTTCTTATGAATTTTCATTCATAAAAATAATCAATTTGATAAATTGAATTTTCTAGTAAAAAGAATAATTTTGAGAAATATATATATTATTATATTAAATTATGGTTTTTAGTTTTAATATTATAAAAATAATTCTTATAAATTATTTTAATATAATTTCATTATTTTTTAATTATTAGCTAATCATTTTGATAAGCGTTCTATGTTTTTATGCAATAAAAAAATTGATTATTTTAAGGAATAATTGAATTTTTGAAATAACTAATATTCTAAAAATATATTATTATCAAATTAATTATTTGTATAATAATTTATTATATAATTTATATAATTTCAAATGTAATTGTTTTAATATTTAAAAACTCTTTTCGTCAAAAAAAAAACTTTTTAAAAAATTTACGTTTTCATTATAAAATTGTATATTCATATATTATAAAATTAGTTAAATACAATGAATATTATTTTTGTATTCATGATTTTTAAATTATACAATAGTGAATTTTTCATTATTTCCTAATATAGTTGAATTTATGCGTAAAAATTAAATCCTGTATAAATAAAATATGTATTTTATGACATCATAATGAACCAAAAATGATTTAATATATAATTTAATGTGTATTATAAGCCCAAAATATGTTTTCACATTAAAATAAATATATTATAGATCTGTTTTACTTTTTTTTATAATTATTTATTGATTTCCCAGAAATGTATATCATTTTATATGATTTTACATTAATTTCCTTGAGAGTGTGACTTACCTACCCATAAGCAAGGGAAGTATTTTATTATTTTCAGAAAATTTACATAAAAATATGGTTTCCATTCCTCATTTGGAAAACAACATAGAAAAATCCATGGGAAGGGTTCTGTTATTGAATATTTAAGTATATAGATTAAAAAACCTACGTTTGTGAAATATTATTGAATTCCTCTCTCTTTTTATATATAAACCCACCCATTCTGCAACATCACATCACAAAATAAAATCCTTGGACAACATCCCTACTCTTACCTCCCATCTATAAAATCCTCCTATGGTTCCACAAGCTCTCAGGAATCCCCTCTTCAAGCTTTTTATGTCACACATTCAAATAAGGGATCCTTATATTATTTCCATTATGATTTTTAACCATGTTTCATTATGTTGTTATACTTTTTTATTTTGGATTAAAAATTTTGGCACATGATATCTCACATACATCATAATTCCTTCATTATGTTTTAATGATTATAAACCTCTTTTTCTCTCATTAATTCCATTTGTGTACACATGTTAACGTGCTAAAATTCTGTAACAGATTTCTCTCTTCTTATTTCCATTTATCCATTTATTCTATATTATTTATCTAAATTCCATTCAATAAGATGGGATATTAGGTTCCATGATCCCATAACCGACTATTTTCTGTATAAGTTATGAGGTACCCCTTTAACTCTCATCAACTCAATTTCTAAAATTTCATATGACATTGTTATGTAATGGAAATTTCAACCACGATTGTCAAATCCCAAATCATCGTGTAATGAATAACACAACCATTTTTCTAGCATGAGATTTCTCCATTAAGCTCATGTACATATTGATTAGATACAATCATGTATGTATTCCAAATTCCATTATCATGGACAAACAAAATTATTTTTATTTAATCCATGTTATTTGTTATATATCGCACAATTAATCTAGAGATTAAAATGATTATTAAGGGTGATCTTTAATAGTGCACCAATGCATTGGGTAAAGTTTATTATCAAGATATCTCATGTGAAATATGGGTTAACAGATTCTAATTTATGTGAAGTAAGGGTTTAAAATTCTAATACATGTGAAATGATCCTTGGATCATGCTAATATCATGTTGTTTGTTGTTTCCACATTTCCATTTTATGGTAATCTTGTTTTATCATAACGTTATGTTCATGTTTCTATTATTCTCCATTAATATGTCTATTACATAAAATTTTTTTATTTATCTTGTTATTACTCTTTTAATCAATTACCAGGCTTTATAGATAACTATTTTTTTATGTATGTCCTCAGGTTATCATATGAAATGATAAGTACGATTTATTTTTATGGTTATTTAAAAGAAAAAGAAGATTTCAATAATGATGATGTATTTTTATGTCTTCATTTGTCATGTAGTGTTCTTAAGCCCCAAATACACCAGGCCTCTTGATCTTATTAGTTGTATTAGGTGCATGTTTATGTAATAAATCATGATTATGTGGGAAATAAATAGAATGGTTGTTATATATCATATATATGAGATGATAAAAACGAACATTCAATTGAAAATGCATCTACTTAATGGGTCATAATGTTATTCAACATTGAATTTTTTCAAATATGGTTATGTTAAAACCCAAAATTGATTATATTCATATTTTCTTGGATTTAATTGAAGTCATACTAGAATATTTTTCAAATATTCCATCAAATAACGATGTTGATTTTCCATTATAACTCATACATAATGCTACACCAATTTCCAAGACTCCATATAGAATGGTCTTTATTGAGATGAAAGAATTAGAAATGAAAATCCCATATAATATAAATATAGTATTTATTTATCCAAGTGAATCATATTGGAGTGAAACATTTATGATTGTCAATAAGAAACATGGATTAATGAGAATAATTATTTATTATAAACAACATAGCAAGATAACTATAGGGAAAAAATATTATCTAACCCAAATTGATGACTTGGTTGATCAACTATGCAAAGGTCAATAATTTTCATAGACTTATCTTCATTCTAGATATCACCAATTTAGTTTTATAAATAAGTTTATATTGAAGATAATATTACAAACAACATATGGACTTAATGAAAACACAATGTCACCATTTTGACATCATACTAGCCTTGGTATCTTAAGGGATTTAATGAACTTATATTTAATAGGTAAACGTTATAAATTTTTTATTTCCATTATAGATGATATTATTATTTATTTATTGATAAAATATGTTCATTAAGATCATTTTTTTTCCTGAGTCCCTATGGAATGAGTTCTTTTGTTAAAAAAATCATCAATCATTATTTTTTTTATTTGGAAAGTATCGTTCATTGTTCATATAATAGCATGTGATTGAATATTAGTAGACCCCAAAATTATAAAAGATTTTAATAATTGTCTCTAACCATCCACTATGAGTGTGACCACTAGTTTTTTTGTATAATTATTTAATCAGAAAATTTTCAAGTAAGCTTCACTGTAATCTAATCCACTCACCGACTTTACTCATAAGGGTTTATTGGTCCTTTGGATGGAATAATGTGTGAAATGTTTTTGAGAACATAATAAATGGATTCTTAGTGAATCGGTTCCTTAACTACCCAACAAAAGATAATTGTTTATACTTTAATGTGACATATCACAAAGTTACATAGATATGTCTTCAGGTAGAACAATATAATCATAGATTAAGCATCACTAAAATTACAAAAACCATTGGTAAAATTAGTAAACTCAAAATATGATGTTTTCTACTGTATTATTTTATTTAATGATAGGATGGCATTATTCCTATTGAATGAATTGTGAAATATATAGAGAAAAAATATTTATAGTATAATTTCAATAAATATTTGATAATGTATATCCCGAGAAGGTGGTTAGAGCTTATAAAATATTAATAGTAGTTAAAAAAGTTTAACATGGGGAATTTGAATATGGTTATTGATGCTCCTAGTTAAAAGGATCACATTTTCTTCTATTTGGTATGGATAATAAAAGTTCCAATATATCAGGATAGGAAATCTATGTATATTTGAATATTGATTGATGGGGAGAAATATTCACAATTATAAATTATTGTTCAACCATCTAAATATTTGATGATTAAAAATTAGTATAAGGATGTAGTATAGCTACAAAATAAGGGGTGAGATGATGTCGAGTTTTTCATTGATTTTAATGGAATGTTATGGTATAGGAATAACGTATCTGTACATTCAATACCATTTTTGAAGAATGGGCATATGGAAGAAGTTTATACTTAATTATTGTCAGTTATTCATATCTTTATTAATAGTTATATAGATTTGAAATAATATTTATGGTCGAATGACATGATGATAGATATTGCAGATATTGCATTTCAAATATTTTAATTTTAGTAGGTTATGTTTGAGACACAAAATTCAATGGAATGTAAATATCATTATGTATAATATAATGAAAATGGGTAAACATGACACTAAATTTGGTAATTGATCCTTAAAAAATTTAATAGGAATAATGATTTATCAGTTATAGTTGATCTCCTTATTAAGTCCAAACACTTCAATTACATTAGAGAGCACTTTCATCCTAATCACCAAACTTGGTAAAACATAATCTATGTTATAATATTTCATTCTATTCCTCCTTCATTTTTTTCTATTCAGGATTTGAGGGTTAACTATTTGTTTTAAAGACATTATCAGTTTAATCTATATAAAATGATATGTTTTAGGACAATATGTAATCATATTATTGATTGTCACACTCAGAAGACTATTAAATCACAAGTACTACTGTGGAGATATTTCTATATGGATTTAAAATGTGATTGGGAACAATAACATCCATGGTTTCAATTTTTATACAGTAATATCCTTCAATACAACATTTATATATATTAATATAAATCCCACTATCGTAGGATGTACAAAACAAAATCATGGTGGAATGAATTTTGAGAAACAAAATATTGGTTCCTGATTTGTGTGAGGAAATGATAGAGATTATTAGATCTATTAAACTGAAAATAATTGATTCTAGAGTTGAAAAATTGTTTTCTATTACCATATAAGAGATATATAATTTACATTTTTTGAAATATTTTTCCAATTAATATCTCTATATATGTGAGGGATGGGAATATTTAAAATTTAAATGTAATTAATCTGTATATCAGTTATTTATAATTTTTTAATCGTATCAGATCATTAGTTTATTGATTAGTGATACCACTAAAACACTATCAAGTTCATGATGTGTTCCATGTATATCTATTGACATAATACATACATGATCCTTCACATTTACTGAAATCAGTGGATATACATCTAGTAAATATTATCTCATAAGAATAGTACCTAATACATTATAATGACAACAGAGAGAAATTTATATGAATCTAGGATAATAACATGGTCAACGTTTTATGAAAAAAAAACAAATATGAGGAAGTTATGTGGATTGCTATGAACATCATGTGGAAAAGGTATCAACATATATTGTTATTATAGTGACAAATGTTGACATTGAAACTAATTTTAGGGGGTATAATGGAAAAATAAGATATTATTGAAAAATATATTTTTATATAATTTTATTTTTTTCATATATTTCATTATATGAAACACTATATTTAAATGACCATAATATACAATTGAGATATTTTTATATAAAATTATAGTTTTCATACTGAAAAAATTATTTGAATATATGAATTTGAATCACTAAAATATGAAAAACGTTTGGTTATTATTTGTATAGAATTATTACATTGGTTATTCCATGAACATATAAGTTCCATGTAAAGACTCGGAAATCCTATGGAAGATTTTTTCTTAAATACATGGAAATTTTACGAGTCCACAGTTTCTGACGGTGCCTGAGTCCGAGGCCCGGTGTTCCCAGAATCAAATTCAGATGTTTTCATCAGGTACGTTTAGAAAACGCATGTGCATGATTTTATAACATTTGAACAGGTGCACGGAATTGAAATATGAGGGCACTGTTGAACTTGCAGCGCTAGTATTCACATAAGGAGACCTTTACCGCATTTTCGTTTTATCGAGGTTGGATGTTAGCATTTGGGGATTCATAATAAATTAAATAATAATTATGTCTGACATAGTTTTATTTGAATTGTGCTTAAAAACACCAAGTGATGGTTAGAGGTGGGGCCCACCACACCGTAACTTCTCTTGGGAGGATATAACTATGTGGCTGCCACTCTAGTTTTAACCCCCATGTAACTCTCCTTTAATTGAGGATTGTCTCTAAAACTTCGAACTCTCCCAATTTAATGTTGAAACTCTCCACCTCCCTTGTTTGAATTTTGAATCCATTCCTCTGAATTTAATAATATATGTTGTCACAATTAATGAAGGAAACTCTGGAGTTGTTGTGCCATAAAAATAATAGATAACTATCACTATTATTTTTGGCTTAACTTTTCATTGGAGAATTCTTGGAAGAACACCATTCTATTCCAACGAAGAATGCTTTTTTATATCCGAAGAAAAATGAGCATCATGATATTCCTTCTTCACCTAGAGAAAATAAGGGAAACACCACCACCCATGAAGAACACTGAGGGCGTCGACTCATCTTCACCGAGCCCTACCTCCTCCGATGTTGACAGAATAAAGTCCATTTTCCATGACGTTGGTTTTCCACGGCTCGACAACATTCTACGACAACATACGAGGTAGGGGGAAATTGGATTATTTTTACGTATGAATTATACCCTCATACATCGAGGTTTATTTTTGGACTGACAGTGGCCATATTGTTATCACCTAATGCGGAGGTCACATGCCAAAAAAATCATGGCCCGACGTCCCTATGTTGAATCTTGTTTGGTTGACGTCAGAGGCAGAGCCGGAAGGGCGTGGTGCGGTCGCGCCACGCCAGAGGAGAACTGAGGGAAATGATGGACGTGCAACTACATCATGTCGCGCCATGCTGGAGATGTGGAACCTTGCCCAGGGTGGGCCGCAAAAAATGGGCGTGTCTCCGTCACACCCCACCAAAGAGGAACCGCGACCGGATAGGATATGGTGGATGGTGGAGGGTGGCGCTGTCGCACCACGTGGAGGTTTGGAGGACCATTGTGCCGTTGTGCCACGGTAGCGATATGTCATGCCGACCGCCATGGAACCAGACCAATGGGACCAGCCAGGTCATGTGGCTCCCGAACCGGGGCAATGTTTCATTTCTGTCTGATGAATGTGGAGGGGCGCGTCACCCCCTCCCTCACGTGGCCGGCCGGGCCTCCATGAGCAGGGTCACCATGAGCCAGGCCACCATGGCCGAGCGACCCTCGGTCAGGCCATCCAAGGTCGGGACACGTCGGCTGGGCCTGTAGAGACCCATATCCTACCATACATTGACATTACATTACTTTTGTATAATACATAATACATAACAAAAACAAACACACAATGATCGTAATAATTTAGTGTCTTTGGAAACTCGAAAAAAATCAATCTTCTAATCACGGTGAAAGATCTTCAACATCTATATAGATATTCCCATGTTTTTCTTACCTAAAACCTCTCTTTATATCCTGGGGAAAATAAAACATAAAAAGAGTGACCTCAAATGCTTAGAAAGTGTAAACATATATATATCATAAAACAATCCATAAACATTTGATTGCAAAAATATGAACATAAAATCTAAACATCAAAATCCTGAGCAAAGACATAAATATTTTAAGTATGTAAAACATATATCATAAAAAAACTTAAATAATGATAAAATATCATGGGAATAAAACATGTAATTTTGTAAAACCATTAATCACATGATATGATTTCCATAGTAGCCAAGGAATTGCTGCCAAGACCATCATATTGGACAAAGTTCCTTTCTGAATCGAGTTCACTCCTCGTTAATGTCCTATAACACTAAACCAGATAAACTTACCATTCAAGCTATGTCTATCTCATGAGATATAAATATTTACCCAATTAATTGGAAGGAGATATATGTCCAACCCATATCATAATGAAATCATTCTTACGTTTTCCTAAACATAAACATAAATCATTCATCATAACCCAAATAATAAAATGGGTTTCATAAACACCATCCTATCATAAAATAATCCATATAAAAAATGGATATCCTTTCATAAAAATAAAAGTGAAACCATTTAAATCATAGATACATTATACATGAAACATATACATATGATATAATGTCATCTTATATTGGAAATGGTATGATAAAACACTTGAATTGAATTCCTGAGGAAAATATCCTTTTTTTTCTTAAAAATCATTTTCTATTCATAAAATGCCATAAAATTTTAAAAGAAAATGATTTTTTTGAAAATATACATGAAATATTGTAGAGTATTCTTTATTAAAATAAGGTGTTATGAAACCGTAAAAATCCATTCATGCCGTATAAGTTAAAAAAAATTATCCTCGTACTTTTTTCAGAAAAGTCCAAAAGTTCTTCGTATGGTAAACAAAAGAAATATTCCATTCATAACATGTGGTAAAAGTCAGATATGGGTAAAAAGGACTTTAAACATACATAACAAACATTTAGAAAACAGGGACATGTATGATAACAATAACCCTAGTAAATACTTACGAATAAACAATCTCAGATAAGAACGAGATTGGAATAATTATCCCTTACCATAGGTCTGATATTTTTCGTATGTATCCGAACCTCCTATATAATTATTTAAATATTGTCATTGACTTATTAAAAAATCATATTCATTGTAATGATATCATATACGATTCACTTATGACTTCATATTACCCGTTATTTTGTAAATTCCATGTTAACACAGTGTTCTGGGTAAAATCGATTTATTTATCGTACGTGTTTGGATTTGTTGTTCTTGATATTATTATTAATTACATCATGATTTAATTACTTCAATAATTTAAATCATGAATTATATATCATATATATTTATTATATATATTTATAATAGATAGATAAATGAAATGAAATACACCGTTCATGGAGACGGTAGGGCGTACGTGCGCATAAACGTTGTTTTCCTTTCCATATTGAATTGAATAGAAGTAAGTGGATGACATATATATAAATATATATATATATATATATATACATTAGATTTATCATGTCATATATATCATTATTATTCATTATTTATACTTTATAATAATTCTTGAGTGGTTAACATGGTGAATGATTCTCATTGCATCATGGAGATGTAATCCGTACGTACGCACGAGCGATGATATCATTCAGATAATTATTGAATTGAATTGGAGTGTATGATATAATATCTTAGAATCAGTATGATGTTATAATATCTATATATAGTTATTATTTACACCAGTATACCCATCCAAGTAAGGTGGTGGTGGAAAAACAGATTACACCACAGCGTGGAGACAATATTTCGTACGTACGCACGCGCAGTGATTTCATTTTCAGTAGGATGGATAGAAGGTCAAATGGGGTTGTTTAATATTTATAATAACATATCAGTATATTAGTGATACTGATTTTATTACTTTATAATTAAACAACTAATGAAGAATATGTTTAAGAAGAAATAAACTTGAATGAATCGGTAGATGAGATTACCTCTTCTTCGACACACCTCTTTTATGCTTCCTCTTAAGGCACTAGAGTTGGTCTTTTGAGGAGACCATAACCTCTATAATGTTTAAAGGGATGTTTATAATGGAAATGGTCATGGTTTGTCTGATATTTAAAGCTCAAAATAGTCTAAATAGAAGATTTATGAGGTTACCTTTTATAAAGGAGGAGAGGGGTACCTTTGGAAACATAAGAAATATTAATTTATAATAAATTCAAACCCCACTTAAAATCCACCAAAAATGACTTAAATCTGAATATGAGATGTGATAGGGTTGTAATCTCCTCAGCCAATAAAATTTAGACCTGTTGGGAATTTATTTTAAACCTTATCAATTTTATTTATCCTTATTTAATTTATTTAATCTTATTTCTGGTAATAATATTCTAAATTTTAAATTATTATAAATAATTAGTAATGTGTTTTGAATTATCCATAATTGGGTACTTTATGACATTTTAGACCATATAAATTTCCATTTCTTATTTTTAAATATTTTTGTGATTTTTAAACAATATATGAATTTGATATTTTTATAAAATAACAATAGTCTAAATTTTGACACTATTCATTTATATGAATTTAAATAAAATAAAAATAGAGGATATATTCGAATAGAATTGTTTAATAGATTCCTAACATTTCATATTCATCTAGAAATTTTTGGGAGAACATTAATTAGTTTATATAATGTTTATTTTAATATTTATAAAACCATTTATTTGATATTTCTCTTAATAAAACAATTACTACATCATTCTTGTATAATAATTTAATATACTTATTAGATTCATAAAAATTAAAAATAAAATCCTATGA
Organism: Viscum album; assembly: GCA_963277665.1. Lineage (NCBI taxonomy): Eukaryota > Viridiplantae > Streptophyta > Magnoliopsida > Santalales > Viscaceae > Viscum > Viscum album. The sequence continues at coordinate 395,133,300 of OY728161.1, forward strand.
TGAAGATAAATATATTACCTTTCATAATAATATTTTTACTAGAATTTATCATCTTAAAATAACAACATTTAAATTGTTATGTTTATTAAATTAAGAAGGTGTCATCTTTAACATCATTTAAAATAATATAATATAAAGGTCCTAATCAGTTTTTTAAGGCACAAAATGGTCCCAAAATATACCCTTGGATGATTAAGGTATATATATACTAGACCAATAATTTTTGTTCGTGTTTATGGTCTGTTTGATAGGTATTATTATTTTAATAAAAACTATATTTTTGATTTTTCACTAAATATAATATTTTGACATCATTAATATATAAGATTTTAAGGCAATAAAAGATTTATTAAAAATTAAAAATAGATTACCATGATAAAGAAAAAACTTTTTCATTTCAAATGAATATTTATAATATAATTTATATTCTGTATAACTATATATAAAAAATAATCTTATTATTAAAGTTTGAGTGCGACATTTCACTTTCCTTTAAATAAACTAAATAAAAGGTCTTAATCAAATACAACTGGGTTACATTAGATTTCATTTCATCCGAAGTATGATTTAGGGTAAAATATAATCATCCAATTATATTAGGACAAGTGTTAGGGTAATTTTATAAATTTATATTTACCCTTAATTGCCTGGTTTACCTTTTTCTAAGTTAAATAATATATACCATAGTTACTATTGATAATGACTAAAAATTAATAGATTCTTATTAAAATAATTTGGACCTAATAATTATAAATATGGAAACCATTTTTCAAAATTCAAATCACATAAGTTGCTTAAATTAATTTAAAATTAATCCTATTTTTAAGAAAACGAGTTTTAAAAGTTAAAACGTTGCAAAAGATTGAAATGATTTTACCTATGAATTCTATGTAAAATTAATTCTAATGAAATAAAAAATATTAAATTGTAAAAATATATTCTATTTTTACATTAAAAACATTATATATTATAATTTAACCATATAAATTATTACGATTTAAAAGGTAGTTTATAATTAATATATAGAGTGTTTTTACTATTCATTAAAATATTAAATTTATCAGAATATTATGAAAATTTTATGCAAAGTAAATTTTTATATTTTGATTCCAAAAAAGAATTTTATTTTGTCAAATTGAACTTTTAATCATGTCAAAAACTAGATTTATAGAGGGTGCGCCATCAAAAGGCGACACAAATGCATTTTTTGAAAAATACTTATTTTACTCGAAAAAATTATTTTGTTCTCACATGATGTTCTAGAAAATGTGAAAGATGAATAATAATTATATATTATAACAATATATCGTTGTTTTGTGAAACCCGATATTGTATACTCCACACGCTATCAATGAAGGTCATGATTGCGTGTAATGCAATCCATGTTAAGGTTGCGTGTAGTGCAAGCTCCCTTGGTTGTTGCATATAACATAATAAAAACATATTTAATATAAAAATTAAAAAAATCTATACTAAATGTTGCGTAGAATAATTTTCACCAAAAAAACTTGAAATTGTGCATAACACGGGCAATGAATAGTGTTGTGTATACTGCAAGCTAATACGGTGTTGCGTACAGTACAAACTAATATTGGTGTAGTTTATTAATAGAAGACATCAAAGAAATTAAAAATAATACATCTCATTAAATATTTGGGTGTTAGATTCTACCCCCCTTAAAATGAATTTTTCCCTCGAAACTCTTCGGGGTTATAAATCGTTTACTACTTGAAAGTTTCATTCGTAGAAACCCACATCGTAAAGGAATACTAAAATTTAATTTTAAAAATTAAATTAAGAAATGTAACGGTTACCCAGATTAACTCATCCCTGGGTTTACACATAGGAGAACATAGGTGGAAATATGGATATAGAAGACAAATCTAACCATCATGTTCTATTGGTGAGTGGTAGAGGACATGGCTATGAAAAATCCAACAATCAAAAATCCATAAATTCGTGACGATTTAAGGTACCATCTGAATCATTGGATATAAGGACACTATGACAACATTTTCTTGTTTTCAAGATCAATTCCCTAAAGTTGATGAATTTTTGAATTAAAAGAAATACTTACTTCATACTGGTATAATCTCACCTTTTTTCGTGCCTTGAACAATTTCCACATCATCTCTTAAAGAAATGAAGTTGAATTTTTCATTCATGAAGCGTTAGCAGATCATGTGATAGAATGGTGGGTCATTCTATCTATCTCATATAAAAGGTTATAAAAATTTATTAAATATACATAAGTCCATAAATGGTGAGATTAGTTGAATATGTTTCCTAAAATGGATGTATACTTCGTATATCATAACACATAAAAAATTTAAACTAATTTATTATAACCAGGGACTTCCTTTAGGCAACTGGTATGCGATAAAGGCATTTCGCACTTCGGTTGTGGGTTCGATTCCCGCATACTTGTCCGATGCGACGTTTTTTCTCTCGTCCTATGGATTGTCCTTTTATAAAAATATACTATTATAATATTTCAAAAAATAATATCAAAAAGATCAATCCTTAAACAATACTATATGTTTTCTAACTTAATTTATTCCAATCATTAGGCTTACCCAAACTCATAGTATAAGTAAAAATATTGATAGAGAGGTCATCTACCGAGCATGTACATACCTTCATTTTTCCCCATATATCATAAGATATGTCTTGTTGGTCACATTCCAAACATTCGAATGCCTTAATCATGATTTCTCTTAAAAATGAATACCCATTGAACCATAGTGAAAACATGAATACAGTTAAAAGTTAACACATTCCACATACCAAAATCACAAAAATTCTATATACTCAAACCATGATATCACTTAGTCCTTATATCAATCATGAGCTCATGAATACTATAAAAAATTTCATTTTATCCTTATCCCTTCATTATGCGCATATCATCTACTTTCCAAAAATATCTGAATATCCTTTCATGGTTACCAGTACCATTCAACATATACATTCAAATACTTTAGAAAACACAATAGTGTAACAATCCTTAGATGTTTCATTATTCCATAGTACCATTACCTATACAACATAGCTCTTGATAAACATAAATCATTCCACTACGTTCATAAACCATTGACATAGCTTGAACAATTCTTTCATCTCACATATCATTTGTAGTCTCTTCATCATCATAAATTTAAATACTACCCATATGACCATGATGATTCTTTTCATAAGACGTTTCCTAAGGTTATTGGTTTTCATAATGCCCATACATTCCACATTTGAGACATTTAATCATTGGTGATGTCTTAGAAATACAATTATCCTTGTCCATGGTGTTAACTGAAACTTTTCCATTACAATTAATGGCTTTGTGTCCTTCTTTTCCCCACTGAAAGAATCTTCTAGTTCTTTTGAAGAATTCTCTCGGATGTCTCTCCCCACATGATTTACATGAGGAAAATTTAACTTTCGTTCCACTCTAATCATCATGAAACTCCATATTTCTCTTATTATCTGAGTTAGGAAACATACCAAAGTTGAGATTATTGACCATATTATGAGATTTATGATTAGTTATAATAACGATATGTGATCATCTAGATCCAATTTTATATGGTTTCTCATAAAGAATATCATTCTACTATCCATCATATCCTCCATTATCGTGAATCTTTCTATTTCCATCCATTTTCTAAAACCCAAAAACAATAGTGTGAGAGGCAAAAATCATGCTTGGGAAAACAACATAATAAAGGGGGAGTACCTTCAATATCAAACATATTATGTTTAATTATAAGATATTTACTGTAATTCTAGGACTCTTACCTATACGTATACTTAACCTTAGGGAAATTCCTACACATACTTTAGAAATATCTCTAGGGATCTCACTAAAGTTTTTGCATCCTAGTTTCCAAATGTTAACTAAACCTTTCCTCTGATAAAATCTATAGAGGTCTAGAATTACTTCCAGTAGACTATACTTGATACCTATTAAGGCACTCCATGGGCGGATACACCCCCTGGGTGGGATACACCACCATCCCCAGTGGCAGCTATTTCCTCATGAAGCACTTGGGCGGAGAGCCATGCTTCGTCCAATGCTCACACGTGAGAGTTCCCAAGGATTGGATTCGTTCCTACCTACTTTTCCTCTGATACCAACTGTAGAGACCCATATCCTAAAATAAATAGACATTAAATAACTTCTACGGAATACTTAATACATAAAAAAACAAACACACAAGGACTGTAATAGTTTAGTGTCTTTGGAAACTCAGAAAAAATAATAATCTTCTAATCACAGTGAAAGATCTTCATCATCTCACATAAATATCTTCCCCTTTTTTCTTACCTAAAACCCTTCTTTATATCATGGGTAAAAGAAAACATAAAAAGGGTGAGCACAAATTCTCATTAAGGGTAAACATAGAGAACATAAAACAATCCATAAACATTTGAATGAAAAAACATGAACATAAAATATAAACATATAAATCTTGATAAAAGACATAAATCTTGGATGTATGTAAGGAATATATTATAATGGAACATCAATAATGATAAAATATCATGGGGATAAAACATTTAATAATGGAAAACCATTAAGCCCATGATATTATTTTCATATTAGCCAAGGCATTGCTGCCAATACCATCATAGTGGATAAAGTCCTTTTCAGAATCGAGTTCACTCCTCGTTCCACTCCTGTAATGCTGAACCGGATTAACTTACCATTCCAGCCATGTCTATCTCATGAGATATAAATCTTTACCCAATGCATTGTAGGGAGATATAGGTCCCACCCATATCATAATTAAATCATTCTTATGTGTGCCACAACATAAACATAAATCATTCATCACATCCTAAAGAATAAAATGGGTTTCATAAACATCATCCCATCATAACATAATCCATATAAAAAATGGATATCATTTCATCGTAAGAAAAGAGAAACCATTTAAATCATTTAGACATTATACTTGAAATATACACATATGAAATAATGTCATCATTGATGGAGAATGGTTTTGATAAAACACTAGAAATGAATTCTTGACGAAAATATCCTTCTATCTTCAAAAACATTTACATTTCACAAAATTCCGTCCGAAATTAAAATAAAAGGATTTTGGGGAAAATAGTCATTAAATATTGTAGAGTAATAATAATGAAAATATGTTGTTATGAAACCGTAAAAATCTATTCATGCCATATAAGTAAAAAAAACATTCTTCTCGTACTTTTGTCGGAAAAGTCAAAAGTTTCCTCGTATATTAAACAAAAGAAACAATCCTTTCATAAAATGTGGTAAAAGTAAAAAATTTGTAAAAAGGACTTTAAACATAAATAAATACACTTTTAGAAAACATGGAAATGGATTATAACAATAAACCCAGTTAATACATACGAATAAACAATCTCGGATAATAACGAGATTGGAATAATTATCCCTTACTATATGTCTGATATGATCTGTACTTATCTGAACATTATGTATAATGATTTAAATAACTTCATTGAATTATTACAGAATCATATTAATTTTTATGATATCTTATAAGATTCACATATGACTTTATATTACCCGTTCTTTTGTAAATTTCATGTTAAAGTAACGTTTTGGGTAAAATCGTGTTATTTATCGTACGTGTTTGGACTTGTTGTTCCTGAAAATATTATTACTTATATCATGATTTAATTACTTATATAATTCAAATAATGATTTATATTTAATATATATTCAGTATATAAATATAATAGATAGATAAATGAAATGAAATACACCATTCATGGAGACAGTAGGAAGTATGTACGCATGAACGTTGTTTTCCTTTCCTTGTTGACTTGAATAGAAGTAAGTGGAAGAAATATATATATATATATATATATATATATATATAAATACAGTATCTTTATCATGTCATATAGTTCATTATTATTCATTATATATACTTTATAATCATTCTTGAGTGGTTATCATGGAGATTGAATCTCATCACATCATGGAGATGGTAATCCGTATGTACGCATGAGCGATGATATCGTTCCCATAATAATTTAACTGAATTGGAGTGGATGATATAATATATCAGAATCATTATGATGTTATAACAACTATATATAGTTTTTATTTACATCATTATAACCATACAAGTAAGGTGTTGGTGGAAAAACAGATTACACCACGGCGTGGAGACGGTATTCCGTACGTATGCACTCACGGTGATTTCATTTTCCGTAGGATGGATAAATGTTGAAATGGGGTTGTTTAGTATTTATAATAACATATCAGTATATTTGTGATACTTATTTTATTACATTATAATGAAACAACTAAATAATAAGAATTTTAAGAAGAATGAAACTAGAATGAATCGGTAGAAGAGTTTACCTCTTCTTTGACACACTTCTTTTAAGCTTATCTTAATGCACTAGAGTTGGTATTTTTGAGAAGAAAATAACCTATATAATGTTTATATGGAAGTTGATAAGGTAAAGGGGTAGTGGATGGCCGATATTTAAGGGTCAATATTGTGTAAATAGAAGAGGGAGGAGGTTACCTTTTATAATGGAGGAGAGGGGCACCTTTGGAAACATAAGAAATATTAATTTATAATACATTAAAACCCCACATAAAAACCTCCAAAAATGACTTAAATCCGAATATTCGATGATATAGGGTTTTAATATAATCATCAAATAAAATTTAGACATTTTGGGAGTTTATTTTAAACCTTATAAATTTTATTTATTGTTATTTAATTTATTTAATCTTATTTGTGGTAATAATATTCTAAATTAAAAATTGTAATAGATAATTACATTTATTTTATGAATTATCCATAATTGGTTACTTTATGATATTTTAGACCATATAAATTTCAATTTATAATTTTTAAATATTTATGTGATTTTTAAACTATTTAATAATATGTAATTTTAATAAAAAAACAATAGTTTAAATTTTGACACTATTCATTTATTTGAATTTAAAAAAAATTCCACCTAGAGGATATATTAAAAAACAATGATTAATAGATTCATAAATTTCATATTCATCTAGAAATTTTATTTAGAACATTAATTAGTTCATATAATGTTTATTTTAATATTTATAAAACCATTTATTTTATATTTCTCGTAATAAGAAAATTACTACATCATTTTTGTATAATCATTTAATATAAAAATAATTTGCATATAAATTAAAAATAAAATCCTTTTATGAATAAAAATATGATACCTTTCATAATAAAATTTTCACATGAATTTATCATCTTAAAATCACAACATTTAAATTGTTATATTTATGAAATTATGAAGGTGACATCTTTGACATCATTTAAAATAAAATAATATAAAGGTCCTAATCGGTTTTATAATGCTCCGAATGGTAAAACAATTGACACATGGATTCTTAGGGTATATAAATACTTGAACAATAATGTTTGGTAATTTTTATGGTCCTTTTGATAGGTATTATTATTTTAATGAAAACTTTATTATTGATTTTTCACTAAATAAATAATTTCTGAATCATTATTGTATAAGAGTTTAAGGTAATAAAAGATTTATTAAAAATTAAAAATCAATTATTATGATAAAGAAAAACATTTTAACTTTAAAATTAATATTTATAATCGAAATTATATTTAGTATAACTATATATTAAAAATAATCTAATTATTAATTTTTTAGTGAGACATTTCACATTCCATTAAATAAACTAAATAAAAGGTCTTAATCAAATACAACTTGGTTCCATTAGATTTAATTTAGACCCAATTATGATTTAGGGTAATACATAATCATCCAATTATATTAGGAAAAGTGTTAGGAATATTTTATAATATTATATTTACCCTTAATTTCCTGATTTACCTTTAACTATTGTAAATAAAATTTAACATAGTTACTATTCATAATGACTAAAAATAAAAAGTATCTTATTAAAATAATTGAGTCCTAGTGATTCCAAATATGGAATCCAATTTTTCAAATTCAAATCACAGAATTTGAAGAAATTAATTTAAAATTAATCTCGTTGTTAAGAAAACGAGTTCTAAATTTTAAAACATTGCAAAAATTGAAATGATTTTACCGATGAATTCAACGTAAAATCAATGCTAATGACATAAATTATATTAAATGGTAAAAATATATTCTATTTTTACTTTAAAACCTGTCAATATTATAATTTATCCACATAAATTATTATGATGAAAAAAGTTGTTTTTAATTAAAATATAGCATGTTTTTACTATTCATTAAAATATGAATGTTATCCGAATAATATGATAAATTTATCCAAACTAAATTTTTATATCATTATTCCAATTAAGAATTTTATTTTGTCAATTTAATCTTTTAAACATGTCAAAAACATGATTTAATGTTGGTGCGCCATCAAAAGGTGGCAAAATTGAATTTTTTTAAAAATATTTATTTTACTCGGAAAATTTATTTTTGTCTCATATGATGTTCTAGAAAATGTGTAAGATGAATAATAATGCTATATTATAACAATACATCATTTTTTAGTGAAACATGGTATTGCGTACTACACACGCTATCATGGAAGATCGTGATTGCGTGTAATGCAAGCCATGTCAAGGGTGTGTGTACTATAAGCTCACTTTGTTATTGCATATAACATAATAAAAACTTATTTCATTTATACATTAAAAAATCTATACTTAATGTTTTGTAGAATAATTTCCACAAAACGAACATGAAATTGTGTATAACACGAGCCATGAATAGTGTTCTGTATACTGCAAGCTAATACGGTGTTGCGTATAGTAGAAACTAGTCTTGGTGTAGTGTATTAATAGAATACATCAAAGAAATTAAAAATAATATATCTCATAAAATATCGAGGTGTTACAGGACCTCCCACAGCCGGGACGCGTTTGGCCAGGCCGCCCTCGGGCCAGGCCATCCCCTCGGCATGGGATGCTTCCTTAGTCTGGGTCGACAAACGGTTCGGGTCAGACCTCAGCTCAGACCGGGTCGGTTTAGGTCAGTTCGACTGGGTCGGACCGGACCCGTAACCACTATGACCATTTACACGTTTTAGCTCGTATCTAGGGCTACAGGTGTCCAATTGACGTTATATCATCGGAAATTTAATTCTTGGGGAGAGAATATTTTTTTGGCATACTTCACTTGAGGTTTTGATGTTTCTGAAGTCTGACCGGATTGGTTTGACCATAAAAACCAACCTATCCCCTGAAACAGAAATGCCAATAACACTCAGACCGAGAGTTCGATTTATGCGCCGCCTGTCAGGTTGGGTTTCTTATGATGAGACGAAACTACGGGATACATCAACTCAAGACTTTGTGAGAGTTGATTTCTCGACACATGGCTCGAGGAGCGGACCCTCTCGGAATCGAGCATGATGTGTGCGGGAACCCTAGGGCTGGCTGTGACGACTACTGTACCAGAATCTTTCATTGATTCGATAGCGATGACAACTGTAATATAATCCTTTGTGGGTTTGACATAAATTACTACTATACTGGGATCCTCCATGGGAATGATAGTTCTAACTTCTGTTTGTGTATCCTATCTGGGTCCGACAGAATAGCTGGTCTTGTATCTTTTGTGGGTCCGACTGCTTACCTGGTCCTCTATCCTGTGTGGGTCTGACAGCTTAGATGAATCAATGACTACATCTGATCATCTGTATCACACTACAAAAGATGTATACCTATGTTAGCTGAGTCATACCCTTAAACCATTATCATCATGGAGATTTACGTTATTTCATTGGTGGATTAGTTTGTTCTGGGGCTCGAGAGTTTGCGACAGACTGTGATTGATTACTTAGGTATATGTATGGGGATATATCTAAGTAGGGTTGATTAATACTTTTTGGTTGTATCTTTTTACTGTGGTTTATCCTTTCTGAATTCGGGTAGACCTTCGGGGGTCTCGGGGTCCCGTACTGAGTATTGTTATACTCACCCCAGCATGGCTTCGCTCACACCTTGTTGTGTTATGTGCAGACGACAGACAACATTGATCGGGGCTGAGGGTGATGGACGGGAGGATGCTCAGAGCTGGACTAGATGGGACGTAAAGTAGGGATGTGTTGTTCGAGTTCTGTACCTTTCCATCAGGTAGCATTCACCGATGGACTATCCAGGATATGTTTTCTCTTTTTACTTGTACTTGTTGTTCAGTTGGGTTTGTATACCGGCCCACTTACTTTCATCACACCTTACATGTCTGTTTTAGCACTTGTTGCCTCTACTGCTTGTGTTCAAATTGTGTGTGTTACAGTTTTTAAGGAAATTCCTTCCCTTTTTATCAGGGATTCACTTTTGGTGCCAGTCGCCAGCCCCTGGCCTATGGAAGGCAGGCTTCGGGTAGTCACGACACGGGCCCCGAGGATGGGTTGGGACAAATTGGTATCAGATGAGTTGTTTATATAGTAGAACTTGGACTATGATACTTTTAATGAAAATAGTGTTATGTATTTTGGGTGTGGTTATAAGATTAGGGAAACTAGTGTTTTTGTGGTGGTCGATATATCCAAACATAGGACTCTGACTTCTGATTTCTGAAACAGTGCACGAAAACACTGATTGTGTTTGTGTTTCCTATGAAAATGTTTTCATTGTGATTACATTGTGTCAGATCACCAGCTATACTATTTTTACCATGGAAAACCTGTTTCATTTCAGGATGTCCCCACAAAGGCAGCCCGATAGGGTTCCGAGTTACGTACGAGATGGTAACCCACCAAGCGCTGAGGCTTCAGTGTAGGGCCCCTGTAGACGCCGGAAAAGTCCGTTGTTCCCAAACGAAGCTCCGGATGCGGAAAGCGAGGTCATATTCGGAGTCGGAAGAATGTTTCGGAGGGCCCGGAGGCCTTGCGCGGAATTTCAGAGGTCTGCGCGCAAAGATGATGATCCGCGCGCAAACCCCCCGGGATGCGCGCAACTCCCTTGCGCGCGGTGCCCGATTCCGCGCCCGCGAGGAGAATTCCGCGCTCGCGCCTTGGATTCCGCGCCCGGGGTTGCCTATAAATACTAGGCGACCCCCAACGTTTCAAAGGTTGCTGGAAGTCGAACGGTCTCCCGCGCGCGCAATTCAACCCCTTCCGCGCGCAATGCCGATCTTCAGGTAACCTCCTTTCTTTCGCGCAATAGAGCCTTGGGGTCCGCCTTCGCGCGCAATCCACTTGGCTCCTTCCCTTTGAATAAATTTCAACCCGAAGGCCTTTGCGCGCAAAAGAAGCCTCTTGCGCGCAATTGCCCCCCGGGTGCGCGCAATCCAGCCCGATTGCGCGCACCCCCCATTTTCAAAGTGGCCATTCGTTAGAGAATGAGCCGTTGCCCCCGCGCGCTATCCGAAGCCCGGTGCACGCAATCCCAACCTTCCGCGTGCAAAGGGCTGGCCCAATTGCGCGCCAGCCCGCCATTTTTGCGCGCCGACCCGCGGTTTTGCGCGCAAAGCTCCTATTTTGCGCGCAATCCGCCAGGGTCGCCTCCCTCGACCCCCTAAGGGCACCTGCCTGCGTGGCGCCCGATGATCCTCATCCTGGGTGCCCGCACCGTGCGTTGTCTTCCCGTGCGGCCCTCCAGGTTCGTGCGAAGTGACATGCACCCATCGTCCGGCAACCTATGCCCAGCATGACGTTAAACTGCACATTCGTCTCGCATGACGTTAAACTGCGCATACGTCCAGCATGACGTTAAACTGCATATTCGTCCAGCATGACGTTAAACTGCAGATACGTCCAGCATGACGTTAAACTGCACATACGTCCAAGCTGCACGACGCTAAACCGCCTAGCCCCCATCGTCCGCGCTGCAAGACGTTAAACTGCCAAGTGCTTCGTCCTCAACACACGACGTTAAACTGTACTTCGTCCGGCAAGACGTTAAACCGTCCGCCTCGTCCTCAACACACGACGTTAAACTGTACTTCGTCTGGCAAGACGTTAAACCGTCTGCATCATTCGATCCCGTGCCTCGCACGCAGGGTCTCCCCCGGTTTGGATGTGGCCCCCACCCGCTCGTCTCTGCAGGGATGTCGGGATTGTTCCCCTTTTGGGACGATTTAATGGGAGTGGCTTTTCCCTACGGGGGCAGGGTATTACAAACCCCTAGTTTCTCGTGGGAGGCTGCACATGTGTATCTCCATTGCGCCTCCCCACGGCCGAAGCCAGTAGAGGGTATGACTGGGATCGAGGTGTCTTCTGCTTTCGGTCCAAGTCCCTTCCAACTGAGTTTTGCCACCCGGGCTGTCTCAAGTGCGTAAGTCCTGACAGAATGAACTACGTGGACTTTGATCCCTGTCTTCTATACAGGGTACGTAGGAAGCCTCCCTGAGGTCCAAGCCCGCCACCTGGTCGTCCCGGTCGTATTTACGTCGGTTCGTCCATCAGTGGACCCCTCCAGGGTTCACGCTTGCGTCGATTCACCTATGAATCCGCCCCTGTGGGAGACTTCCCGTGTGCATCTCCACTGTGCCTCCCCACAGCCCCCTTTTTTCCATCGTCCAGCATGACGTGAAACTGTGATCCACCCGGCCGTTCCACCCCCCTCTGTGCGAGGTGGTCCGGTTCAATCCTCCGCCCGGCGGCCTAGACCTCTTCGTGAGTCGGCTTGCCGACGTCCAGCATGACGTTAAACTGTATACCCGAACTACGTTGACTTTGATCCATGCTAACGCGCGGTACGTAGGAAGCCTCTACGGGGTCCAAGCTCTTCACTCCATCATCCATCCTGATCCTTACCCGGGCCGCCACATCCCGGTGGGGTCATGCCACTTCACTCCACTCCACATCATTTGGGAAGCCGCCCATGTGCTGGCCCCAGCGTCGGAGGTTCCCCGCAAGGGGTTCTGTCATCTGATCCACTTTTCGTGTTGATCGGTCCGATGCCGTCCCCGCTGGACGTTAAACTCGCGGCATACCCCGTGTTAAACATGGGAAGCTGAGGAAAACCTCAGGTGACACAGTTCCCCGCACCTAGTACGGGATGCCTCAGGCCATCATGCCTTCGAGAAGCCCTATTAGGGACGGAAGACAGACGTGCAGAGCCGCAGTGTTACGACACGCCCCCAGCACCCAGAGCCACCCGGCCTTCTCACCGCAGGTTGCTGCCCCTCCCAGACTCCTTGGAGCGTCCGGGCGGAAGCAGCGTAATTAACCGGTGTCCATGAAGATATGGCGCCGGGAACGAGATTCACGAACATTCTTAAGTCTATGAGGGAGACCCGGATTAGGCGACGAGTTCCGAGGAGACGTCCAAGGAAGGAGGACCCGACATCCCATCATCCCGGTTTCGATCAAGGAGCAGACGCCCCTGAATAAGGGACGAATGCCGCCCGCCCTTGGAAAGCGGGACTGCGGGACCACAAGCCGCGCGCCCATCCCCTCGGGTTGACGGGTGCACGCGCGAACGCGTCCTGGCGGAACAGCGTAACCCGACGCACATCCGCACCGAAACAGCCCCATCACAGTGGAGGTAACAACAGTACCACTAGCAACTGGGCCACTAATACCACCATCTCTAGCAGTAGAGAGTGCACGTTGTCTGAGTGTGTTGCACGAGTTCCAGCGCTAGAGGACACCTAGGTTCTGGGGAGAGAAGGACCCACAAGGAGCTGCAGATTGGATGGAGGCTGTCATGAGAGTTTTTAGATTTGTAGGGACACTAGCCAACCTCATGGTGATCATTTCTTCGAGTCTCCTACATGACGAAGTATGTAGATGGTGGAACCTGATGCTCCAAGTGCATGACGAGGCATCATTACTCTGGACAGACATTGAGAGTCTCTTTCGTTCGGAGTTTTTTCCAACCACCCTATGTGCAGTGCAGATTTAGGAGTTACTTGATCTGCACTAGGGCAGCGTGACAGTAGCTCAGTACTCAGCGTGGTTCACCGACCTATCACGCTACTCCACATATATAGTACGAGACCTGTTCTTCAGGGCCTGAACATTCAATCAGATATTCAGTCATGAGATCAGGGCTTCGATGATCCTACTCAGCATCCCGTTGTAGGCAGGGGTGTTGGAGAGATCCCTTCCAATGGATAGTTTTCTTGCTGAGTAGATACTAGTAGAGAGACCCACCACAGGGAGACATATAGTGGATTCTTCTGCAGCCGGTAGCAGATAGAAGTCGTAGAGGTCTAAGTGGATCTGTCCATCAGGTGGGTGACCCCAGGATATAGGTTCGGTTGTGCGGGGCACCCGAGACAGAGCCTTCTAGATGAGGAGAAGACAATGCTATGCATGTGGAGGGTAGGTCCACATGGCTTGTGACTAACCGAACCACCATGCAGATGAGTAGAATATAGTATAAGGACCTCCCCAGAAGAGGTAGAGGCTCAAACGTGGTGGTTCTCCAGGAGTAGGCGGACGTGGCAGAGGAGCTGACCGAGCAGCGGGTGGTGGACGACGTTTCGAGGCTCTACTACCACAACCACCAAGAAATCCACCCCGACCACATGGAGCTAGCGGATAGATTCAGGATCATATCCATGTAGTAGAGGCCTATGACCACGATGCTCTTGGGCCGAAACGTCAGCAAAGGAAAAGAGCACAGCGAGGCTATAAGGCCCGCCGACCCATCTGCCTCCATGCAGAGGGCGGAGGAGGATCCCGAGAAGGCTACGCTACGTCAGCAGCTCGCCGAACAGAAGAAGCTGGTTGACCAGCTCCTCGCCGAGCGCGCTGCAGAACGGCGGCCTGACTACGGTGATCCTAGGCCAGGACAGCAGGGACCGGAACAACCGCTCCTCGACGAGACTCTCCCGGGCAACCGTGATTACGCCGTGTTCGCCGACAGGAGAGAGGCCATTGCCTATGGCAAGAGGGCGCGGTATGTTTCGCCACACCCCTCCCGAGCGGCGTGACTACCTGAGAGATCCCGCTCGGATTCCTCCTGCTGCCCCAAGGGCCGCTCCGCCCGCCATCCCACGAGCTGCCGAGTTCGACGACCCGGTCGACGACCCGATTGAAGGGCCATGCAATGCGCTCGTGGTTAGAGATCCTCGCCAGGACTGGAACCCATGTCCGGACGATCCGATGGCGGCACTCATTGCCCGCTTGGAAGCCTTGGAGACTCGGCAGGTGGCGATCCCACCGGACGGCAAGCCCTACCCAGCATGGGTGGATGACATGTCGGCGCCTCCGGGATTCGGGAATCCCACTTTCGCTCCCTTCAACGGGACTGGAGATCCGCCACAGCATTTAGCCCACTTCAACTCGAGGTGCGGGCCTATGTTGGGGACTCCGGCGCAGCAGGAGGCCGCTAAGCTTCGCTGCTTTGTTCAGACACTGGAAGGGCCAGCATTTGTCTGGTACAGCCAGCTCCCCGTCGGGTCGGTAACCAGCTGGGAGGACCTCCATAGACAGTTCCTCTACCAGTTCAGTTCCACGACCCGGAAGACAAGTATCGCAGACCTCTTCAAGTGCAAGCAGAGGCCTGATGAGCGAGTCGCGGACTTCGTCGCCCGATGGAAGGGTCTCACGTATTCCCTTGACATGCCATTGACTCAGGAGCAGTTGCTGACAATGTGCGTCGGGAACGTCAAGACCGAGCTGGTCCCTTCCCTGATCACTCAGAATTACCCCGGAGGGTTCAGGGACTTCTCAGACAAAGCTCAACGTCTTGAGGAAGCCCTGCAACAGGCCAGCCAGGCACACCCGCTGCCTCCTATGATTCCTGCAAGGAGAGTCAGCAGGGCTGAGCCCGCTGCTGTTGCCCAGATAGAGGCCCCCAGGCCGTTGGAGCTGCTGCCGGTGAGGCCAGCTCCACAGCCTCACAGGAATCCGCCTCCACGGGCTCAGTTCCCGGCCCAGCAGCGGCAGCCTCAGAACCGGCCGGCCCCTCCGCGTAATGTACCGCCACAACCCAGGCGAGATAATCAGGGTCCACCTCCTCGGCAGGCCCCTCCAGCCCCTCGTCAAGACCACGCTCCCAGGGGCCCGCGACACCTGACTTACTCATTCCATGAGGATCAGGTCCCCGGTTATTTCCGGAGCGCCCTGGAGCAGAGGATTGTGCGACTGCCTGAGTGTTGGAAGCCAGAGGAGGCACATCTTACGAATAACCCCCGCTACTGCCCCTACCATCGAGCCTTGGGGCACACCATCCAGCGGTGCTATGTGTTTAAGGACTGGCTCCAAGACCAGATTAACAACAATGTAATCAGGTTGGGCCCAGCTCCGGCACAAGTGGCGGGCGTGTTCGTGGGATCAGACGACGATAGTGGCAACGAGGACGAATGGCAGCTGGTCTCCAACCGCGGACCCCAGAAGTACAATAACTGGATGGCCCGCAAGACGACCATTCGCGCCCATGGAATCATCCGTGCGCGCTTGAATCAGCCTGAGCCCCCAGAATCCGCGGGTGCTGCTTCGGCATCGTCGTCCCAGCCTGCCTCTTCCAAGAGGAGCAAACGGCGGCAGCGCAAGAAGGAAGAGCGCGCCCCGCCAGTTCCGCCACTATCCCGTACTCTTGGCGATTTCATGCCCCCGGAGATGGGGGTCCCTCCTCGGATCCGCCCGGTGATGGATGATTCGTCCGATGACGGTATTGGGTACGCTTCGGTTAACACCGTCAAGCTGGTAAATCCCTTTTCCGTTCCCGACGTTGAAGAACACCAGGTGGACCTCCCTAGTGTCCCCGGTCGTCGCCACCGTCGGAAGAACCGCAGCAACAGGAGTCGCCGGGGCACAGCCGTTGGTACCTCCAGCCAGGCCGTGCACGCCACTGAGACTAGGCAGCAGGCTCAAAACCAAGCTCAGCGCGTGCAGGCCCCCCATCCAGGGATGACGGATTCGCCTCCGCCACTGTTTGTGGTGTGGGACCAGGCAGAACCGCCTCAGCCGCGTCGCGACCAGCTCCGCCCTGCCACGAGTCCATCCCGGCCTCCTGACTCCAGTACGGTGACCATTTCCCGGACTGCGACCAGTGAACAGCGAGATGCGCCAAGTACCAGTCGGCCGCCGATCCAACCGGCAAGGCCCGTCATGCCACCAACCGCAGAGCAACCTCCTGCAACCAGGGGCTCGCGCTTGGCCAAAAAGTATGATGTCCTGAAGCACTTGGCCGACATCCCAGCAAGGCTCTCCATCCTTGAGGCTCTGCGCATGTCATCTGAGATGCGCGAGGCACTCGCTGAAGCCCTGAAAAGCCCCCTCCAGTTTGAGACAGAGGTTGCGGCTGCAGAGGCCTTTCACGCCGAAACGATCGAGGACGCCGAATGTCAGGCAGTTATCTCGTTCTCTGGTAAGGATGAGGACCCTCCTATACAGGGACACATGCGTCCACTGTATGTCACTGGCCAGTTCAATGGCCTTGAAGTCCGGCGCTGTCTTGTCGACACGGGGTCCGGGATTAACCTGATTCCAACTCGGACGCTCCGGAGATTGGGGTTGTCTGAGGATGACTTGATTCCCTCCGACCTCAGGATCCAGGGGTACGATCGCACCGAGAAAACCCCGTTCGGCAAGATACGTTTGAAGACCCAATTCGGTGATTTGGTTGCCAACACCGAATTCATGGTAGTCTCTCAGGACACCGCGTACAACGCATTGATGGGCAGGCCATGGCTCCATCTTCACGCGGCGGTTCCCTCGTCATACCACCAGTGCCTCAAATACTCCCTTAATGGTCGAGTAGGTGTGCTTCAAGGAGATGCCTCTCCTTTTGCCTCATGTGAAGCCCGCTATCTGGACGCGGACTATTACAAGAGCAAGGATAAGCAGATCCTGGCAGGTGAGGTTGAGCCTGTCGCTGTTGCAAGCGATCCCTGGGCAAGTCTGGATGACGCTTACGTCCTCCCGATTCACCGGTTGGACGTCGCCATGGTCTTGACGGTCCGCGAGTCTCCTGATGAGATGGCCGCGACCGCCCGCGCCAGCACCAGTGGCCCAGCAGGATCTGGTAGCCCCAATGCAGTTGCCAACGCAGTCTCTCCCGTGGACGACCCCTCCCCGAGTGGAGAGGATATGGAAGACGCACCCCCAGCCTTTGAGGAGGGCGTCCCCGCCACGGTCGATGAGTTAATACAGGTGAACCTTGGAACCGAGGCCGATCCAAGACCCACATTGGTTAGTGCCGCCATGCCCTCTGAGGAGCGGCAGCAGTACGTGGACTTTCTCAGGCAGCACCGTGATGTGTTCCCTTGGGGCTATGACGAGATGCCGGGGCTAGATCCTCAGGTAGCCGTCCACCGCCTTGGTCTCCCGGCGAACCATCGCGGGTTCAAGCAGCCTCCCAGGAAGATGCACCCATCCCACGGTGCCATGGTTGAGGCCGAAGTTGACAAGCTTATCAAAGCCAACTTCGCGAGGGAAGTTCAGTACCCCAAATGGCTGGCCAACATTGTGCCGGTCAGGAAGAAGAACGGGCAGATTAGAGTCTGCATCGACTTCCGCGATCTCAACCGCCACTGTCCGAAGGATGATTTTCCCCTTCCAGTGACAGAGCTGTTGATTGATGCCACGGCAGGGTTCCAAGCCCTCTCCTTCATGGATGGATACTCCGGATACAACCAAATTCGGATGGCCCCTGAGGATGAGGAGTTCACTGCCTTCAGGGCCCCCCAAGGTACCTTTTGCTACCGGGTCATGCCCTTCGGCCTGAAGAATGCAGGTGCCACCAATCAACGGGCGATGCACCGCATATTCAAGCCAATACTCGGCACACTGGTGGAATGCTACGTCGACGACTTGGTTGTCAAATCGCGCCAGCGTCAGGACCATCTCAAGGATCTTGAGAAAGTGTTCAGCTTCCTCCGGTCTCGCTGCCTGAAGATGAACCCGTTGAAGTGTGCCTTTGGGGTAACCTCCGGAAAGTTCCTTGGATTTGTGGTAAGATACCGGGGTATTGAGATCGACCCAGAGAAAATCAGGGTGATTAGCCAGATGCCTCCCCCAGGTACCGTCCGGGAACTGCAAGGGTTCCAAGGCCACTTAGCCTATATACGCCGATTCATCGCGAATCTGGCCGGCAAGTGTAAGCCCTTTTCTCGGCTCATGAAGAAAGGTGCCACCTATGTATGGGATAAAGAGTGTCAGACCGCTTTCGAGGAGATCAAGTAGTACCTGCTTCAACCTCCGTTCTGATGCCGCCCGTATCCGGAAAGCCGCTGGTCCTTTATGTGACCGCCCTGGAACGGTCCCTGGGTGCCCTTCTCGCCCAGAAGAACAACGAGGGAACGGAGAATAGCCTCTATTACCTCAGTCGCATGCTCCTCGATGCGGAAGTTAGGTATTCCCCCATCGAGAAGAGCTGCCTGGCGCTCGTATTTGCCGTACAGAAATTATGGCACTACTTGCAGCACCATGAGGTACAGTTGGTTTCTCGGGTAGACCCGTTGAAATATATCATGAGCCGACCTATGTTGACTGGCCGTCTAGCGCGGTGGGCTGTGATTCTCCAGCAGTTCGACATCAGGTATGTGTCTCAGAAGGCCATCAAAGGGCAAGCATTGGCAGACTTTCTGGCAGCTCACCCGACCTCCGCGGATCAGCCGCTGGATCTAGGCTTTCCTGATGAGACCATTCTCTCGGTTGATCGAGCCGATCCATGCTGGCAGATGCACTTTGACGGTGCCTCCCGGAGCCCCACCGGTAGAAGACTCGATAATCCTAAGCTCAACAGAGTGGGCTTGGGTATCGTCTTCATTACCCCGGAGCGAGCCGTGCTGCCATACTCTTTCCTGTTGTCAGAGGGCTGTACCAACAATGAGGCGGAATACCATGCCCTCATCACCGGCCTCGAGTTGGCTCTCGAGATCGACGTGCCCCGTCTGTGCGTGAAAGGGGACTCCGAGCTGGTCGTTAAGCAGATCAATGGCGACTACGTTGTCAGGAAGCCGGAACTTGTGCCATTGTTGGAGTGCACCCTCCTTCTGATGGCCCGGTTCCCTTCTCGGCCGGAAATTGTCCATGTTCCCCGGTCGCAGAACGGTCGAGCAGATGCTTTGGCCAGCCTCGCTGCGTCACTTGCAGAGCCTGAACAGGACAACCTGATCGTCCGCGTGACGCGCCGCAGGCTCATCGCTCCCGTTATCCCGGAAGAAGATCGCGGCCCGTTGGTAAGTAACCTCACCACGGTTGCTCCTATGCCCGGAGCCCCGAGTACCCCAGATATGACAGCCGGATCAGCCCCTGATTGGAGGACGCCTTTGGTTGAGTACCTCCAACATGGCATTCTTCCATCGGATCGGGCCGAGCGCGAGCGAGTTCGACGCCGCGCATCGCAGTTCGTCCTCCAGAGCAGTCCCGGCCTGGAGCAGATCCTCTACAAACGCGGATTTGATGGTGTTCTCCTCCGTTGCCTTCAGGGAGTTGAGATCCCACGAGTCATGCAAGAGGTTCATGCTGGTTCATGTGGCGCCCACCAGACTGGGCCGAAGATGTCCCACCAGATTCGGAGGTTAGGATACTTCTGGCCCTCCATGATCCATGACTGCATCGAGTATGCCAGGAGGTGCCATGCATGCCAGGTTCATGCGAACTTTGTGCACCGGCCGCCGGAGCCTCTCCATACCACAAGGTATTCCTGGCCCTTTGCAGTCTGGGGACTGGACGTCGTGGGACCTTACCCGCCGGCGACAGCTCGCCAGTGCCGGTTCATTCTGACCGCTACGGACTTCTTCTCCAAATGGGCAGAAGCGATTCCGCTCAGAGAGGTCAAATCCTGTTCGATCGCTGACTTCGTGACCTCCAACATCATCTATCGATTTGGAGTGCCTCACGCTATCCTCACGGATAACGGAACCAATTTCCGAGCAGCCGAGTTGAAGAAGTTGTACGCCAAGTATAACATTCGCTCGAACCATACATCTCGCTATCATGCGCAGGCGAATGGACAGATCGAGGCGTTTAACAAAACCCTCTCTAACATTCTGCAAAAGATGGTTGGTCAGAACAAGAAGAGTTGGCCGGACAAGCTCCCCAACGCCCTCTGGGCTTATCGGACGACGACTCGCAATTCCACCCAGATGACCCCTTATTCCCTGGTGTATGGAGCTAAGGCCGTCCTGCCCATCGAGATCCAGTTACCGTCCTTGCGCACTGCGGTCTACGACCAGCAAGCGCCGGACAGAGTTGCTGAAGCCCGTTTAGTCGAGTTGGAAGCACTGGATGAGAATAGACTTCGCGCTTTGCACAACTTGGAGAGGCATCAAAGCAGGATGGCTCGAGCTTTCAATAAGAAGGTTCGCCTCCGCTCCTTCCTGCAGGGTGATCTAGTGCTATCCCTAAGAGCGTCGATGATCCCCGGCAGGAAGCCACCCAAGTTGGAGCCCAAGTGGGAGGGACCGTTTGTTGTCCACAAGGTCTATCCCAATGGAGCATACTCCCTAGCGACTATGGATGGTGAGCGTGTCACTCCTCCCACCAACGCTAGGTTCCTCAAGCGATACTTTGCCTGAGTGTTCATTCGTCCCGCATGACGCTAAACTGCACATTGTCCAGCATGACGTTAAACTGCACATTCGTCCCGCATGACGCTAAACTGCACTTCGTCCTGCATGACGTTAAACTGCACCACGTCCTGCATGACGCTAAACTGCACTACGTCCGAGCTACAAGACGTTAAACTGTTCAGCATTCGTCCTGCATGACGTAAAACTGCCCCTCAAGAACTACGTGCGGCTTGATTCCCATCCTTATGGGATACGTAGGACCGCCTGAACATTCATGTTTCAGGCCCAGCCCCATCCTTCGGGAATTTCCATCCCATCTCGGGCCCTTGGCCCAGTTGCCCCCGGGTGTGCGGCGTATGGTGTGAGTGCGGGGCTATGCCCTCATTCACGTCGGTTTGCTCGTCACGCTGTACGCCCCCCCACGTTTGGGGATGCCTTCTGCTCCCCCCTTCTTTTCCCCTCATCGTCCTGCATGACGTTAAACTGCACTTCAAGAACTACATATGGCTTGATTCCCATCCTTATGGGATACGTAGGACCGCCTGGACATTCATGTTTCAGGCCCAGCCCCATTTCCCGGGAATCTCTATCCCGCGTTGGGCCTCTATCCCCAGTTCCCCTCCTTTTTGTGCGAGGCGTATCGCGTGAGCGGGGGATTATGTCCTCATTCACGTCGGTCTACTGGCCGCGCCGTACGCCTCCCCCCGTGTGTGGGACTACCTCACACCCCTCATCGTCCTGCATGACGTTAAACTGCCTCTTAAGAACTACGTGCGGCTTGATTCCCATCCTTATGGGATACGTAGGACCGCCTGAACGCTTGTGTTTCAGGTCCAGCCCCGTCCCTTGGTTGATCACGGGAATCTGCCCTCTTTTGGTTTCTCTCAGGGTGAGTCCTTCGACCCTTTCCGGAGATCTGTTAACATGTTTTGGGTACTTCGGTCTATGACTCGTAGTGTCAGATTCAATCCCGACAAGTCCTGTGTTGCTTGTCAGGCCTCGCGCTTCCTCTTATTCGAGCCTTCACTCAAAGGGATCCTTGTTAGCGGTTTGGGTACGATGCCTCAGTGCTCTCCCACCGCTCCGGGTCGATTTACCGGCGGGTTTTGGGCTGCAAATCGATATGAATCCTGCGATTGAGCGGTTGATCCTCGTTTGCTTGCCCCGTCTTAGGCTGACGCGATCGGATGTTGTGTTGCGAATGCGTCAGCAACATACTTGATCGCCATGTCAGC